>JABFEB020000045.1:16686564-16697314 GCA_019775895.2 Stomatorhinus ivindoensis | reverse complement strand
CTCTGCAGCACACACGTGGACATGCTCTGCCCTGCCCATGAGCGGCTCTGCAGCACACACGTGGACATGCTCTGCCCTGCCCATGAGCGGCTCTGCAGCACACACGTGGACATGCTCTGCCCAGCCCATGAGCGGCTCTGCAGCACACACGTGGACATGCTCTGCCCAGTCACGGGATCCAGCTGACAGCAACTTCCTCTTCCTTTGCCTTGCTTAATCGCATAAAGACATGGCTCTACTGATGTTTTTTTGTTCCCTTTTTTTTTTTTTTAACCCCTGTTACATAAACCAAACGAGAGCTCGACCAATTTTGGCCTTAGATTTTCTATGGATGTGTTCAGGCACTCAACTCGCAACACGGTCTTCGCTTTTCTGCTTTGCGCCCTTGGTTGTGTTTTATCAGTCTGCTGTTCCCCCGGTGTTGGTTTCCATTTCCTAGTTTGAGTTTCATGATTTAACTATTCGTTCCACCGTTTGCCCGCTTTGCCAGCCCTTGTTAAGAATAACACAGGACAGGTGAGAACAATTGTTTGCCTCTGTATTTAAGTTCCCGATCCTGCTCTGTTCAGCGTGGAGCCGTTGTTGGTGATCTTGTTGACCGTGGTTTTGCTGACTTTGTCCCTAGATGCTGGTTCCTCCGTTTGTTCGTTTTGATTCCCTGCCTGTTTTCTGTGTTGCTAGCTTCCCTTTGTAGATCGTTTTGTTGTGTTGGTTACATTGTAACCCTTTTTAGTCTTGACCCCTCGTGGTCTGTTTTGTAGTGTTCCCATTGTTTTGTGTCTTTATAAATAAACCCCCGTGTTCCTGTGGAGCCGCTAGTGGATCGTCCACCTCCTTCTGCCTGCATCATGCCCAGTGATAGACACAGAAACACACACACACACACACACACACACTGTTAAAAGAATGCAGGCTCAATTCCTAACACTACCAATTAGGCATGTTGCTGTGTGCTGCATTAAAGGATTATGGACTATTTGCTCTCAGACTCAGGCTGAGTGCCACTCAAACACCACGAGTCGGCTGGCTTGCAACCACTGGATCTTAAAAGTGTTCAGAACATAAATGTATGTAATAAAGGGACAAAACTGCAGACACAGCAAACCCCCCCCCCAAACATCAACCTCCAGCAGGACTTGATGGGCTCATGTCAGAGAGCCAGGCGTAGGGATGAGCACCAGCAGCATCCTGCCTAAATTCACGCCAAATACATCCTCGCAACACGAACGTAGACAGAGTATAAGTGACCGTACTCCTACGCCAGCCTCCTGCCCACATCAATATTAAGATGTATTAGGCGGACCTTTATTTCATATTATTTTAGATAAGATGGTGGTGAATCACAGTGCTGATAATTTCCAGTAAATGCAAATGGCTCAATTTCAGGTACCTGTGACGGCAAACCAGCCAACATTAAACAGGCCACAGGTAGCGCTTGCAGAGCACTGAAACCTCTAGAGCAGGGGTCTCCAACTCCAGTCCAGGAGAGCTAATATCCAGTAGGTTTTCTATCTCACTTGGCTTCTGATGAGCCACACCTGCTCCTGGTATTTACCTGAGAACAGGTGTGGCTCATCAGAAGCCAGGTAGCATTGAAAACCAACTGGATAGTAGCTCTCCAGGACCAGAGTTGGACACCCCTGCTCTACAGTGAGTCCATTTTAAAAACAAATTTTCAATAGATTTATATTTTGTGCCAACTAACCATAACTCAGACCTCCATACAGTACTAACTCAGACCTCCATACTAACTTGTCCATACAGTACTAACTCAGACCTCCATACTAACTTGTCCATACAGTACTAACTCAGGGCTCCATACTAACTTTTTCCACTAGTAGCCTCGATGCTCCTTACTGAACATTTTAGAAGAATCAGAACATGCAACATTCTGATAAATGCTTTGGTGGCATTATATAGGCCTACAATTTAGAGAAATAACCATGTGATGTTTAAAAGTCACAAGGTACAGTAGTGTTTAAGAGAATGAAAAATTAAGTTAAAGGCTGCTTTGCAAAACAAACGTCAAATCAAATGTAAGCATGAGGTAAGTGGTCAGCCGCTATTCAATCAGGTCCTCTGTCGCTGCATAGATCAGGCTGTTTTCGTAGATTAGGAGCCATTCATGAGCATTTCCCACTGAAATTCAGAAATCTAATTCTGGGCTATTTCAAACTGGGACTTTTGTAGCTCCCGGTCACTTTTTATGCCGTTCTCCAGTCGAATGACGAACTGGCACCACAAACATGGGATTCGCAAAAAGCTCATTTCACTGGAAACCGCCGCGCCCCAGCAATGGAGTCGTCGTTTTATTATAGTTAATTGTTAGTTCCTGGGGGGGGGGATCTATCACGATCAAAATGGGACACAGGCTTTTACTTCAATTTTATTCATATTAGCCACGAAATAATTTCTTATCAAACACAGAATAAAAACCAATTTTAATGTTATCCCACCAATAAGCACTGGCAAGTTTAAATGTAATTGAGGTAGAAAAATTATCCATCTGCTCAATTTTTGCTCTGCTATTTGTCTGCATTTCCTGCACTTCTGCGTGACTTCCAGGTTAGTGCTTCGGATCAAACCAGTCAACAAGACATCAGTACGCCCCCCCAGCCCGCAGTGCCCCTGAGGAACTTCAATCGGGCCGAGCTCCAGCAGTGGAAATGGGCCCTGTGTCACAGAGACAGACAGACTGATACTCACTGTTTTTGGGTGTTTCACATGATAAACAAAGGTGATTTAAAGAAAAAAGTTAGTTTAATCGCAGTGTCTCCAAACGTGGTCGCAACGAAGTGCAACTAAATGGTGACAGTCTGGAACTAAAACTGCACCTAAAATAAGGAAGCATCTGTATAAACACGAGGGTGGGAACAGATACATGGCGGGGGGCCTAGCAAAGGCTGCTGGGAGGGGAGTGCGACTCACGCATCCACTTTAGTGCGCGGAACAGAATAACAAACGCTTATTATGATGCTAAATGAAGCAGCGCTTCTTTGCTCAGTAATGACACCATTAGTGGTCTAATGAGCTGGAAAAAAAAAACATGCACTTACCGCAACCAAGGCTGAGACTCGCAGGGGGTTTGAGAGAAAAGGCTACATTTAACATTCTATTTACAACAGTAATGAAGGGAAGATCCTCATAGTGTAGCACAACAAAGAACATCCCGATTCTCTATATATAAATATTATACATAACATAAATAATTAGTAAATATTGTGCAACACCTGCGATGACGGGGGCTTTGTGCTTTACAGGTAGGAAGGAAATAATTAGGAAGTGGGATTGCAGTGCTAATCATCTATGTTTAATTTGCTCTGTGCATTTAAATTACTCTAATTTGACCTCTTCATCCTGATTTTCTTGAGAGACTTCTGTTCGTGGTGATTTGACAGGCATTTTATGCGTTAACACGCAATTATTTGTATTCCTTTGTATCTTTTAGCCTCGAAGGAACTAATCAGCATATCGCTGTTAAAAATTACATTGCATCGAGGTCACCATCAGTTTGCAAGCACCCATTTTGGATGCTGCCTCTAAAACCAGCCCAACCAGAAGACATCTATGGATGCGCTTAAACGTTCCACCAGTGTCTGTCCTACATCACCAGGCCACTACATACCTAAACAGCAGTTAGAATGCAAGACCGGCATCTCGCACATGCACCACGGCCTCCAAGCTACGCTTCGCATCTTTTTTTTTTTTCCCCTCTGGTTTTCCTTTTGCGGTATCACTTCCAAATCCTTACGCATTATATCTTTATGATATGCATTTCTTTATTCTTTTACTGGTAATACCATTTTCTCATGGCAGAGTTTCATTCCACTGCAGGTTACAGTCTGACCGCACACCTCGCACGTGACGGATTCTCGAACCCTTTAGTCTGTTCCAGTCTCACCTCCTCCCACGCCCCGCCTCCTCCGCTACAGTGCCCGTGCCGCCTCTCACTCTGCTTCTCTGCGTTGGACCCTATTACACCATTGGCTGTATCCAGCCGCCTGATTTTTCCCATCTACTGTCTGTCTTGCCATCCAGTCCCAGCACAGTTCGTGCTAAGCACACAATGATTAGCTAAGCAGGAAATGACCAGACGATGCTAATGCTAATGGCTATACAGCACATAGTAATACAATAACACCACATTTCTATGATGCATAGAAATGGCTATAATACAACAAATGGCATCCTCTGCAGTCATATCAAATTCTCTCTTTTTGGGGGGGGGGGGGGGGTTAGTACCACCCTAAAAAAATCATTCAATCCATCATTTTAAATTATCCATGCACAGAATGCAGTTGCATGGTACAGGTGATACTGCTACATTTTACCTACTCATTGTAAGTCTTTGTTACCATAAAGCCGCATGTCTATGTCACTTAGGATGCGTGGGAGGCTGCACAAGCACGCAGAGCATTATACATCACGGATTAATCCCACAGTATTACTGGCACAAATGCTTCTATGAACACATACTGGTGTGAGCGATTACGTTCTGTCAATTTCACCGCGATCACCAATAGTGAACATGACAGGCTTCGGAGTTGCTTGAAAATAGGCTAAAATATTGTACTGCCAAAAGTAGTACACATATTACACTTTGCCTTTTTTTCCTGAATAATCTGTATGCTTAAGCATTGATAATCTGCTATTACATGTATTAAGAGTCTCTAGAAGACAGAAAAATGAAACCCAAACTGTATAATGAGGGTAAGGGGTTGTACAGGCGGTTAAAACATGGTATCTTAGCAACACTGAATGTGATGCAATCCAGGCTACATAAGGATGAAATGCCAAGGGGGCATGCAGGCAGTGCTGCAGACCTATTGTTTGTTAGGGCTTTCCTGTTATTTTGGGGGGGGGGGGAACACAGTGAAGGGAGCCCCCGCAGCCTGAGGAACGTGCTATAGTGCACAACAGTACCTTGATCTTCATTTTTTAAATGCACAAGCTTATGTTATAATACCAATAATAATAAAAATATGTATCAACTGTTGTGTGCAACTATCAAGCGAAATATTCTGGTTAATTATGTTGATCATTAAGATCAATTGCTATGCTGAACCATTATCAGTTCAACTGTTGAGTTAAATCATAATTTTAAAATAATACATTTAAAAAATAATAGATAGACACCATCAGTCAACTGGATTTCCAGATGCAGTCATAATTTTGTGAAGACAATGCAGTCATAAGCCATTTAGCAGCAGGTCAGGACTGTGATTGGTGGATTCCTATATGGTGGCCACGATCAACCAAGCAGCAGACCCCTCTCTGGCCCCAAGGATGTGATTTTAGTGCAGAATGGGACATGTGAGCCTTTCCCATAACTTTTTTGGCTTATTCAAAACAAAAGTGAAGACGCAATTAAGCCTTTTTGTCAATTCGCATAATTAGGCCAAAATACTCATGTTAACTCATGTTATACGCTTTTGACATATGTGAATGTAAAATAAGTTATAAAGGTTATTCATTAAGCAATTTGGCCACCATCTAAACCCCGACTGAGCAATCACCATGCCCAGCGAATAGCAAGAGCAGTAACTCATGAACAAGCTCTATACAAGGTAACTTTTTGCCAAAGTAATTTACTCATTCATCTGAACAGATCGAGTTGCCCCCCTACCCTTTTTTAAAGTGGGTAATTGTTAACAAATATGCATTAGAAAAGATGGCAACGATTCGGCAAAAGCCTCTTAGAAGGTAGTGCGAAATCAGTGAGAACACCGAAACAAACAGTTGTTCTAAACCATGTTGCCTATAGGCCTATATAAAATAATTTAACTGAATTATACGTTTCGCAATCGCTATTAGAATACTGCGTACTCCTGAAGGCGTATAAATACTAGGTATATCCGGATTTGTTTGTTTTTTTATTTCAATGCCCACTTCAGAATGAAAATGAAAGAGCCACGGAACTTCCGAGGGAATTGAAGGTATATTAATTGAGGACGCAATGTAATAAAAGGAATTGTAAAACTATAAGACGTGGGAAAAGCGACTTTCAGGAATGGCACCTGCATATCTCTGCTTGAAATTCCGTAGAAAACCACACCTTGAAGAAACATGGCGAAGAAACTCGGCACAGGGACAGGGGGTAAGATCACGGGAACATTTAGGCTAATGGGAACTCTCAAAAACGGCATCTGAATAATATCATCTTCGTGGGAAAAAAACAATACGAATAAATTTATATAATGTTGTGTGAGTCGTGTCGCGCCACGAGGCCGGTTCTTAGCAAGTGTAAAAGACACTGAAAAGCACAAACGAGTTAAATGGGAATCACACGGAAGAGGTGGAAGCCGTAAAATTCTTACCTTGAATTACTGCAAAAACAACCGCGAGGAGCCCGACGAGTTTCATTGTAAAGTCGTGGAAACGTCAGGAGGTGGTCTTACAATTCTGCCAAGACAAGGAACTCATAAAATCCCCGACAAAGCGAACGTGGTTAACTATAAATTATAAGCAAGTAAAACGTTTTCGGTAGACCACCCTCGAAAAGTACATTACAGCTCTTACAGACACTGGAAGCCAAGAATGTACTTTCACCTGTTCTTTTGCTCCTTCGAAGTCAGTGATCGCTTGAAATCGCCTATCGAAAATCGGATAGTATCAATGAGGTGCCGCTCCGAGACCAAACAGGAATGTTAGTGAAGGAGTGGGGCGGCTTGGTCATATGGCACAGCATTCAACGTCATCCGAAAAAACTTGGGAAAGTTTCGACATCTCCGTGAAACTGGTCTTAGTTTCACTATCGGCAAGTACGGCTTTAATGATAGATTTGTATCGTAGAGCTTACTTCCTGAAAGCGGTACAGAACGCAAGGAATCCGGCTACCTGCTTTTACTGAAGATCGTGGGATCATCTTCTCACACCATTTCTAGGTGGCAAACAGAGAACCGAGACCGATCATTTTAAAAACTGCTGATTACGGCGACATGACCTGTTCACTTGCCAAATATACTCTAAATGCTCGCACGTTTGCTCGTGTCTTGCTGCTCATCAGATCGTGAATTAAGATTAATTGAATAGAAAATTAAATGGATAGGCTTACTTTATATTCCTAACCTCGATACACACATTCATTTACATTTAGTCATGTATCTAACGCTTAATGGTAGCAAATCACGTGTGCTCCCTCGTATGCAAATATATCAATAATAATCATCTATTTCCTAAGAAGAATTGCAGACATTGGGCACTCCCTGCCGTTAAGAGAAGTTTAAAAAATAATCCACACTAAAGTTACATCGGGACTAAATGTGCCTTGAGTCTAAATTTAACACCATTCTAGCTGAACAAATCACCTCTTAAGACTTCTGAATTCAAATTACTATTATTGAGTTCTAAGGCTGTCAAGAGATCTGCTCTGCCGTTTCCTACAGAGGTTCTTGTTGCTTATGAATCTCCACAATTACTATGTTCACAAGGAGCGGGCAATCTGTTCGACATTCAGATTCCTCCAAAGAAGGCAGGTTAGACCTCCTCAGATGTGCAACAACCTATGAGAAGTAAACTGGTTTCATTGGTATCTTGAAAAACACTTGCATCCACCCATTTCATTATGGCCAGTCTTTGGAGTTGGATGCATTTTCGTTAGAGTAATGAGAGGTATATCAACTTGTGCTCTTAATGCTCTTTAAACCTGCATAATTACATCCTGTTTCTCTTTTTCCATCCCAATGAATAAAGAGGAAGTTTTAAATGCTTATTAAAACCATGCTGTGTGAAATAAAGATAGTATATGCATGTATGAAGGAAGTTCTGGGACTATGGAAATCAGGCTGCATTTACTCACGCAAGGAGAATGCAGCCTCTGTTGTGTAAGCATGTTTGTCTGCAGCAGAGTGGGTGACTGTAGGATAAGTGTGTGTGTGTGTTTGGTTGTGTTTCTTTGTGTGTGTATCCCTGTGAGATGTCTTGGTACAAAGAAAATGTAAGATTTTTCCTGGGACACCTATATGAGTGTTTTCATGTATTGTGTGAATGTATGTGTTTTATAATTAATTTTTGGAGAGTGATCGATGCGTGTTCCTGCTATCGCAGTCATTCATCGCTCTGCCTGAGCTACATTCTGCTCAGAGTGAGTCTCAGAAAATGCTGCCCAGTCCAGATGGCAGCATGAACAGAAAGCCAACAAACTGTGGGATTAGTTGATATTTTCACTTCTCCTCTGCATTGCCGTTTAATCAATCTGCTGGCCGCCTTTTTGCCGTAAATGACTGTAGAAAGCACCCACGTTCATATTGTCAGACGCGTGAATCTTCTCTCCTCGCAGGAAGGTTCTGTTAAATTTTTACGTATTTATAAATAAATACGAGTTTATACATGTGTCATTTTATAGTTCACCTCCTGTAGTGAAGGAATTTAATGCTATATATGGAAAAATTTTGCTATGAAACCAACCAGTTCAAAACACTATAATGTCCTTACATTTTTATTTGAACCGACACTGCAGAGGACATCAAGGAGCGGGAATCTGCCCTGAATGGCTTTATTTTCCTGCCTGCTGTAATTCCTGTTCATTCTTATTTAAAATAGAAAATCTTTAAAAATATAATATATATTTTAAATGCTACGGTTTTGCTCCCTCTGCTGAGTGGATGTTTCAGAAGTGCCTCCTTATGCCCCTGCTTAAGACAGTTAGCAATATTTCAGTCTGAGTAGGAAGATGGACTGTCTGTGGGGGGTTTGCAGTGGCCGGAGATGTGAAAGGCTGTCATGTGGCATCAATCCTTACACTTGCTGACCCTCAACATTAGAGGGCGCTCTCACTCAGTAGGCCGCAATACTAGCAGAATGCTGCCCATTGATTTCACTCAATTGACTGAAACAACAAATTGATCTGATGCCTTCTTGTGCCGTATAATGGAGTCTAAATGATGACACGCTCTCTGCTGCCAGCTGCTCTGTAAGTCTGAGTAAGGCCTTTGCTTGCCTGGAACGCTCATTCAAATCAGCTCATGTTTTTAAATGTGCAGTAAGTCAGGGAATTCTGGTCAAGCAGAAACCATGCTCAGTAGCACAATGGCAAGGATTCAAACCTACAATCCTCTAGGCCAGTGTTTCTCAAACTGGTCCTCGGGGACCTCCACACAGTCGATATTTTCGTCAAAAACATGAACTGTATGGTAGGGAACTGGGAGAGAGCAAAAATGTCGACCATCTGGGGTCTCTGAGGATCAGCTTGAGAAAAACTGTTATAGACAATCAAGACACCAACTGCTCCTTGCCTCACTGTCACCAAATATATACACAAGGGAGGGACAGACCTTTTGACAACTCAGTCTCTAAATGTGAAATCTCACCAAGAGGACAGAGACCATCTGCCAGCGCACTCGGCCAGATGTCCTAGATCTTGTGTACTTCAGTACCCTGATGCTCTCAAAGCTGAATGTCTTCCTGCATTGAACATAGTCCTGGCTGCACTGGCCATTGATGTGTTTATCTGCCGAGGGTGTTCTCTGTGTGTTTGGGTGAATGGGGGTAGCAGACAGAAACAACACTGCCACCTGCAGGGAAAACCAGTGAACTCACTGGGAGGTAAACATTTCAAACTTGGGATGATTTATTTTGTCATACACTGATGTTAATCCTCATTAGTCTTTTAAGGATTCCTACCATCCACCAAATTTTCTAACACTACATACAGCCGTCAGACAACTCAGCAGTCAGCTCTGCGAGGTGACGCTTCTGCGGATGGGCACTGATTTTGTCCTGTCTTGCATGTAAGGAGTGTGTCTTTGGGTTTCCTCCTGTTCCAATGCATGCATGTAGGTTAACCGGGGTCTCGAAATTGCCCGTAGTGTGGCCACCTTCCAGATGACTGGATTAGGTTCCAAGGTGATTCCCTGACTTGGGCCTTTGTTGCCTGGGAATGATGTCAGGCCTGTCTTCATCACTGAATAGGATCCATGGTTAGATGGACAGGTACAGAACAGTAACTAAGGAAATAGGAGTACTGACATTCCTCATTATGGTATGATTAGGTCTTTATCCAAAGACAAAAGTGAACTTCATTAAAGGTTATTATATTCTCCAGTTCGTGTGTGTGTATGCTGCACTGTTTGTCATATTTTAGAGAGGATGAGGCTCTGTGTTTCATGTGGACAAACTCACGGAAGCAAAAAAATTCGATTTTTACAAAAATGCCTTTTATTTCTTCTCAGAGGTTCAACCTTTTTCATCACAAAGCATCTTTTTAAAAAAAAAAAGTATTAAGCAAAATAATATTGCAATAATAAAAAAATCTAACAGGAGGTTCTGATAGGACAAAATGGCTCAACACATAAACATTGGGCTTGTGGGGGCGCGCATGCCGACGGTCACCAGTGTAAACAGCAGGTTGTGCTGCACAGACCCTACAACCCCATTGACCCACCAGCAACGCATTAAAAACATGATCAAACGAGCCAAGCACTCCTGCCAAGGCCTAAAGATCTCTGCTGCGAGCGTGAATCCAAGCACGGCCTCCCCACTGCGGTCGACGGCCTTGCATCCTCTGTGCGGCTCCCACGACCGAGACGGTGGCTGGCGTCCGGACGAGGGCCGCCTGAGCTGCCGCAGCACCCAGCTTGCTCCTCCCTCCTACGTTCAGCGCTCCCACTACTGGTATTTACACCCTTTTTACACCTCGCAGCACGTCCCTTGCCTGTTTATGCATCTGAAAGTTTCCACATTCTGGAACTTACTAATCCTGTTACAGCAGGGGGGGGGGCAGTAGTCTCCCAGGTCCTGATGATTCCCAGAT
>JABFEB020000045.1:16676329-16686554 GCA_019775895.2 Stomatorhinus ivindoensis | reverse complement strand
CCCCCCCCCAAACAGGATACTACCTCACAACCTTACTTTGCATCTTAAAGTTGAATTAGCATAACAACCGTTAACAAAACCATTTTAAAATTGAAGATACCAATGGAAACTAAAGTAAAACAAACTGATCAGCTTTCCTTCTGCCCCTTCACCCTGTACTCTCAAACATTCCTGCTTCCTTCCTATTGGTTTGTGGCCGGATTTATGTGTCGGCACGTTGCACCTCATATCCAGCCCGTGCTCAGTGCTTTGGGGTCTTTACCTCGGCTGTGCAGAAACTTACTGTGCTTTTCATAGTTTTGCTTTTGGGTTATTTTCCCCATCATTTTTTCTGGAATGCTTCGTAACCCCCCCCCCAGAGAAACAGGAATCCTGTCCCTTACGTTCTACACCCCTTATTCCATTCATCCTCTGGCTTCTGTTCATTAAGCTACTTCTAGGTAGGTGTGCCCATGTAGAATTTGAATATTGGTTCCCGATTGGTTGGCTGACATCTTGGCACTCTCCTGGTATTACATTCAGCCTCCTTCCTCTGGTCACACCTTTAACCCCCCCCCCAGCCCACCCTCACCCCCCAAAAAATCCCTCTCATTTCTTATTTATGCCTCATCATCTGCCTCCTCCTCAAACTCGCCCTCCTCCTCCGCGGTGGCATCCTGGTACTGCTGGTACTCGGACACCAGGTCGTTCATGTTGCTCTCGGCCTCAGTGAACTCCATCTCATCCATGCCCTCGCCGGTGTACCAGTGCAAGAAGGCCTTGCGGCGGAACATGGCGGTGAACTGCTCGGAGATGCGCTTGAAGAGCTCCTGGATGGCCGTGCTGTTGCCGATGAAGGTGACAGCCATCTTGAGCCCTCTGGGAGGAATGTCACAAACGGCCGTCTTAACGTTGTTGGGGATCCATTCCACAAAGTAGCTGCTGTTCTTGTTCTGCACGTTCAACATCTGCTCGTCCACCTCCTTCATGGACATGCGGCCGCGGAAAACGGCGGCCACCGTCAGGTAGCGGCCGTGACGCGGGTCGCAGGCCGCCATCATGTTCTTAGCATCAAACACCTGCTGAGTGAGCTCAGGCACCGTGAGGGCGCGGTACTGCTGGCTCCCCCTGCTGGTGAGGGGGGCAAACCCAGGCATGAAGAAGTGAAGACGGGGGAAGGGAACCATGTTGACGGCCAGCTTGCGGAGATCGGCGTTGAGCTGGCCGGGGAAGCGCAGGCAGGTGGTGACGCCGCTCATGGTGGCCGACACCAGG
This sequence comes from Stomatorhinus ivindoensis, assembly GCA_019775895.2. Taxonomy (NCBI): domain Eukaryota; kingdom Metazoa; phylum Chordata; class Actinopteri; order Osteoglossiformes; family Mormyridae; genus Stomatorhinus; species Stomatorhinus ivindoensis. Next base: position 16,685,300 of record JABFEB020000045.1, on the reverse strand, counting down.
TGATTCAGATCCCCATAGGTGGGCGTGGTCAGCTTCAGCGTGCGGAAGCAGATGTCATACAGCGCCTCGTTGTCGATGCAGTAGGTCTCGTCCGTGTTCTCCACCAGCTGGTGCACGGAGAGCGTGGCGTTGTAGGGCTCCACCACGGTGTCGGAGACCTTGGGGGACGGCACCACGCTGAAGGTGTTCATGATGCGGTCGGGGTACTCCTCGCGGATCTTGCTGATGAGCAGGGTGCCCATGCCCGAGCCGGTGCCCCCGCCCAGCGAGTGCGTCAGCTGGAAGCCCTGCAGGCAGTCGCAGCTCTCCGACTCCTTCCTCACCACGTCCAGCACTGAGTCCACCAGCTCCGCCCCCTCTGTGTAGTGGCCTTTGGCCCAGTTGTTTCCAGCCCCGCTCTGGCCTGTGAGGGACGGAGGGGCATGTTCACCAGAGCCCGAGGACAGGGACCACGAAGGCCAAAAAGTCTTAGACTAACTTACCAAACACAAAGTTATCGGGCCTGAAGATCTGTCCAAAGGGTCCAGATCTCACGGAGTCCATGGTGCCGGGCTCCAGGTCCACCAGGATGGCTCTGGGCACATACTTGCCACCTCCATAGGAAACGGGAAGAGGGAGATACACACAGCAGCTCAATAATGCAGGGAAGCTATAGGCAGGCAGCAAAGGCAGTAGGGAGGCGGGGCACCCAGCTCCTGGCCTCCCGGCTCTGGACCCCTCATCCGCCGAGGCAGAAAGCACTACCTGTGGCCTCATTGTAATAGACACTGATCCTGTCCAGCTGCAGGTCGCTGTCGCCGTGGTACGTGCCGGTGGGGTCAATCCCATGCTCATCGCTGATCACTTCCCAGAACTTCAAAGGGAGAAAGCAAACGCCTTACAAGCAGCTCCAGGAATGAACATCACTCAGTATATTTCCAGTAGACATCCGTGTTCCAGCACTACCCATTGATATTCATAGTGGGAAGCCATTTTTGCGTCTTTAAAAGACACGTACCCATTCTTACAGACAGCCTGAAAGAAACAACTGACTGTTAACACACAGTCACACACTTTTCCCGGCCGACATTTCAGCAAAGAGACGACACCCTCAGTACCAATTAGCGCAGCCTGAACTTGGGCAAATGTTAAGCCAAATAGTTCAGTTGATGACCAAATAGGTCATTGGCAGGATGTCAGTGGATGCTATTTAAAATGCCACGTGGTGTAGATGCATTCCTGACATCGCCTCAGCTGCTGTGTGGAATGCCGGAAGGGAGCCCAGCCCTGTGGCCGCGTCACAGCCAGTCACTGCTCAGCTCAGTGCAGAGGCTTTGTTACCATTTTTTAGTATAAAAAACAGACTCTTTCAATAACTTATTAACTGAGGGTATATTTATTACTGGGAGCAGGCTGAGATACGTTTACTGCATGTGTATCAGGGAAAATGGCTGATATCCAACTGACTGGTACCCAGCAGACTACTGAATGCAGACCATTAGATGTCCTGTTCTTCTAAACTGATATTACAAAGTAAATCAAGATCAAATGCATTAAACAACTGCCTCATGTACTGAGTATAACACTTCTAACTTCTACCAGGTATTAAAGGCTCTATATTTATGGAAATACACTTCAGAACTAATTCAAATTTAGAATGCAATAATTTAGAATATAATTTTGGTATAAAGTGCATAAAACACAAATTTCACGACACAGACGTTATTTTTTTTGTAATGAAACAGTAACACTTCATAAATTAATGGACCAATGATAGCACACCAGGCATGTCCAATTAAAAAAAAAGCAGGCACCGCACCCTGATGGGACTGGAGCCAATGAACGTGCTGTGTTAGATCACAGGGCTCCTGTGTGGACCTCTGTGCTCTGCTTACGCCACCTTCATGTGCCACGGCAGCTGCATCACTGACATCCCCCATTTCAACCCCCCATTAAACCCAAACATCATCGAAAACCATTGATCTCACACCAGGCAGTCATTCGGGTTTTAAAACCCACTTGCTGTGTTGCCTAGTGATACTGGTCTGAAGCTTTTGTCACAGAACTGCCAGTCACAGACAGAGAGCCTGGGAAGAGCGCTGATACAGTACAAATGTAGCACTCTGCATTAATCATAAAAACACAAAAAACAGATAGCCCTCTTTAATAAGGGTAAAGACCTACTCTTAGAGATGACCACTTGAACCACACAAATGAAATTCTAATAGAAATGGATTTTAATGAAAATGCACAATTTGTAAGTATTTAGTGTTTAATGTTATGCAATTCTGCCAGACACAGCTACGGGAATAAAGGTTATTATAATTTTAATGAAAAGGCATACAGTAAATAAGATTAAATCTTAAATCATCTACACAATGAGTAAACAAGTATTATAGCTAACTACAAATCTGCTCCGCTCCCGACCTAAAGTCACTGCGGGGTAAACGCCCAGACCCTCAAATGCACAAAAAACACACCGTGCATTACGTCACCGACTGACACAACTACAAAAAAGACAGAAAAAGACGCGCCCCATACAAAGGGTCCGCACAATGGGAGCCCGTGATGGGTGACGAGAGGATGGTGAATGGGAGACCACGATGGAGGCGCCTGCCCATCCACTGACACCGGCTGCTACAGAGTGCCGGGCTAGAGGAGCTCCTCGCGTCCTTACCCGCAACGAGAGAGACACTAGCCGAAGGAGCATGCTTTCCCCTCGAGGTCGCAGCCGCCACACCCATTTTTATAGTCCGTCAAAGTGCAGGTAAAACAGGCGCAGAGTATACGGGGATGGACACGCGGCGCAGTTCTCTGCGGGGCCAGACAAAGAGACCACCCGCCCCGCTACGCTGCCACTCACTGCATTTATACATTTTATTTCTGGAGCCACAGAAATTTGAAAACACCAACATGTTTTCTGGACGTTATTTATAACCAACTAGAATGTAAATTTTAATGATGTAAAGAAGCAGATTCAGCTGTTCGTGTAAGGGAGGGGCAGAGAAAATCAGGTCACAACGCCCAAGAAAAAAAATCACATCTAGACAATCAGTCCAGTGAAATAAATAAAATTAATATTTTAATATAACGGAGATGCCGATTTAATGCGTAATGCATCATTTTCTCAAAAATGTAGCAAACAATATATTCGTCGGAAAACAACGATACACTAACGTTCATACTCCTTAAAACATTGTTAAATGATATGCACAAGCAAACAATAATTATCAAATATTATTTATCCAAAATATCTGTCACTTGCCACTGAGCTATGATTGCTAACGCCACTCTTACCTTAGCCCCAATTTGATTACCACACTGACCAGCTTGAATATGCACGATTTCCCTCATCTTGTCTGCCTTTGTAAATATATAAAGATAAAGTTTTGTCTGAGATACGAAACTACTGTTCGTCACACCACAAGCACAAGACTCCCTTTAATACAATTATAACGGGACAAAGGATTTATATATTTGGACGACGGCCAAAACGAGGCTGTGACTTGTGATTGGCGATGAACAACAGATGCCGGGAGAACTCCAATCTTATTGGTCTTTGTGGAATATGCTATAGCGATGGGGTTTCTTAGACTCGAAGCTAAGGGCCGGAAGTTGTTTCTTCGCTTTACAGGGACTACGTTGTGTGGGAAGGGAGTAGACATGCAGTCATTGTTCGCAATAAATACGAATTGATCGAAGATTTAAACAGATGTATTTAAACATAAAACGCAAAATGAGTAACACCAAGAGGGCCATTTAATCAATGACAATTGTTATCTATTAAGTAAAATGTAGATGCCGTTGTATGTTATGAATGATAGCAGAGTACAGTATAGTAGACTTAACTGTTCATCGATAGGGGAGTTAACCCTGCTGAATTATGTCTGAACGGACCAATACGTTATAACGGTATCGTTTTAAATCGATAATGGGCGAATAGAGTATTTAAGTATGAATTACTCTTTAATAGAATCAGTTAAGTATTGAGTAAAACAATGGCGTAGCAGAGAGTTTCATGTAGAGGGAGACTTAATTGTATAAAAGCAAAGGTTTATTTTTAGGGGGACGAACGAACACAAATTAAATATTGGGTGTACACATCCGCCCTATTCCTACCCCCCGGAATAAAATATTATTGTCAGTTTATTTGGCAATACCTCCTTGCGCTTCACTCCTCACTTTTCTTTATATTATCAACATATGTATATTTGTTTATTTTTGTTTAGACTGTGTGTGTGTGTGTGTATATATATATAATTTTTAATTTTTGAATTGTCACTGGAGTGACACGGCAACAATAAAGGTTTTCTGTTTTGTGTATGAAATGCATTGTGTACCAAAACGGCCTTTCTGATTAATTGCCAACAATGAACAATGTAGTAAAATGTATTATGGGACTTACCTTCCTGAAACCAGCTGCTCAGTTGCTGTAGTCCTGAAATAGACCATATTAAAGGTAAAGGTGAAGCAAGCTTTTAAGCCTTTTTGTTGTATTTCATGAGATGATGTTTTGACAATATTGGTTACTATCAGTGCGCATTCTATGTCTATAACCTATAGGGTGATTTACTGTCCTGGTGGTGTAGCAAAAACGAGGGGGAGGGGAAGGATGTGTCTTACGAAGCATTCAAGGATGAACAATAGAAAAAACAGTGGCTGTATCTCCGTAATTCACTGCAGAATAGCAGTTGTTTTAAGCATTTATCTGGCTGCCAAGTCTCATTTATGTTCTGGGGGGAATCACGTGTGTATTCTGAAACCTGTAGGACTGCAGCAGGAATGGGAGTTCACAACCATGATATTACAACAATTGATGTCTCACTTTAAAACCCCGGTCAAGCATTACAGAAGCGCGTTCTTCCTATTTTCTTAAATGTTAGATTAAATTTACATAATGACTTAGATAATATGCGCAGTAACTAGAGTTTAGCCTTATTTGTTTAATGTGTCACATTATGTTTTACATCTGTCGTCACACGTTCTCCGTCGTGGCGTAATTAAGATGCGCATCTTGCGTATCTGATGCAATAAAATGAGAGAAAACACAAGCTTCAGCGGTATGACTGGAAATAAAAAATCACCTGTCGTCAAGTGATTATTCCCTATTATGGCTGGAAGTATCTTAAAATGTTATGCGTTATAGGTGTAGGCTACCTACAGAGTTGGTATTAGAAATGATCATTTGCGAAATAACCTAAACACACAAAACTGCACTTCTTGGGCAATTCCTGACATGGCATTCAACGTTAGCTTATAAGATTGATTTAAAAATGTAAATTTGAAGAACAATATTCTTCCGTTTCGAATAAGAATCCGCTCCATATCCAACATTAAAAATGAAGAGGCATTAGCTGCACAGGAAATTATGTGGTTCCCATGAGGACGAGGGCGTGGATTCGCTCCAGATGAACTGTGCGCAGAGGGAGACTCCGGCGCACTCGACGTGCAGCCAAACATTATATTGTGACGTAACGCCATAGCAGCGGACGGACCTGCGGCTTTCCAGAGACGTACGTCTGTGTTCCGCTTTTTCAGCGATAATACGCTATTGGTAAGTGGATCTCGCTCATATATTGAGCAATACGGGGTCCGTCCACAATTGAAGTGTCGCGTTTGTGCTCCATTACTTCAATAAATGGTGGAAAACTTGCCTAAACGTGACATTAGCATGCTGCTATTTTCCATAGGCTTGGTAAAGTTGTATTTAAAACGTTATATTAGTCCTGAATGTTTTATTTATGAATATTTGTTAATATAATTTATATTAATGAAAGTGTACAGTGTTGGGAGTTAATGAACGACGGCTTCATCTGCGCCGCCAGATGCGCTGAATAGCAGTTAGCTATTCAGTAGTAGGCTAGCTGGGGGGTCGGGATAATGTCCCGAGCTGGGTGGGGTTATCTTCATGAAGAAGCTTTCTGTTGTGATATGCGACAGTGGTCGTGTTTTATACATTTTTCATAATTTCCTACACATACCAGAAGTCTGTATAATTGATGCTCTTCAGAAAGCCCTTTAATTCGATTTAAATGTCCACACCCTGGGATTCTGGTTACGAAATAAATTGATAAATAAAATAATTATACCTGGTCTAAGCAATATACTGTAGTAGCCTCTCACTAAAAAACCACCGAGTCGTGGTAACATAATAATGCACATTTTGGAAATGAAATTAAATGATTTTCTAATTCATTAAGGATCAACAGTTCCAAGAAAAAACACGTTCCACTTGTGCTGAAAATTACAAACAGTTCAAAATTACACCGTATGAAAGGCTCTGTGAGTCAGGATACTTTCTCTAAATTTAAACATTTTATTGGTGTATTTTTATTTTTCACATGTACATAGCCTATACAAACTGCAATGCCCGGTTTTTGTGGAAAATGTTCAATTTAGATGACTTTTGGCCAGTGTTTGTACAGGTTTATGCACATTTTTCTGCAGTCCTAGATTCAACTCAAGATGTTCTACACGTGTGGCCCCAATGAGGCAATGGTGGTGTCAGGTAGGATGCTGCATGTATGGCTGAAATGCTTTATAATGTTGTCCACAGTTTTAAATGAAATGTTACTTATGTTGAGTATGCTTAATAAAATACATAAAGCTGATCTTTCATACACAACCGCTCAATATTTATGACACTGTTGCATGAATATAGGACTGTGTAAAAGTCTTAGGCTGCCAGAGAAAATTATATTTAAAGCAACTTATTTATTTATCAATACAGTACATGCATGTATATACTGTATTATAATAAGAAGTATTTCTTCTATTCTTCAAAACGTGAAATGTTGCTGGCTGGCTTGAAGAACAAAGCTTTACTCCCCAAACCTCTCCTTTGGGATGTCGCAGCCATTCCAGGGATTTGCTGTCACACTTGGACAAAAAAAAAAAACAATATTGTATCGTTGAAATGTTTTGGAAATTAGTCCAAGATAAGCTAAATTAAATAAAATCTGTCACATACACATACACACATCGACCCTTCAAACATACATGACCAGCTTTCGGCACTCTTGCACAATCACGTATATTTTCAGTCATATTTCGATGTGCACTCTCCTTAGGTTTCTGTCGTTCGCCTCCCCTCATGATCGCGGGTGGTCGGGTCTTCGTCGTCCCCTGTATTCAGCAGATCCAAAGGTAAACATTCAGTCCCTCTGCACTTAGCCAGCTGCTGGCCTTAGAGCTGGTGTGATCAGATGCTGGTTATTTTCCTCTGCAGTGATAATCACAGTATTGTGTGAGGTGTTTTGATGCACGCTGCCTCTCCGCTTCTGTCTTTTTCAGGATCTCTCTGAACACCCTAACCCTAAATGTGAAGAGTGACAAAGTGTACACCAGACACGGCGTGCCCATTTCTGTGACTGGCATTGCCCAGGTACACTGAACATCGATTTACCATGCAGTGTCTGCGGAATGGCCATGTGCATTGTTCACTGTGCAGCCGAGGTGTTGATCCATACAGTGCGTGCTGCATACAGTATGTACAGCGTATGTGAAATGGCCGTGTGCAGTCTTTATCTACACTGTGCCCAGTGCCGATGTTCAGTGTCTTTCTGCTATGCTATGTAGTCAGGCTGTGATTGACTGATGTGCACTGCTTGAATCATGATCCATCCATAGATGAAGATTCAGGGTCAGAACAAGGAGATGCTAGCAGCAGCTTGTCAGATGTTCATGGGGAAATCAGAAGGCGAGATTGCCCAGATCGCCCTGGAGACCCTAGAGGGCCACCAGAGGGCCATCATCGCTCACTTGACTGTAGAGGTACATTATGTGCAGCTGCACTGGAGCGCAGAAAAATGCATCTCACACACGCAGGCACCAGCTTATGCCTCACGCTTTCACAGGAGTCGCTCTCTACTCTCTCTGTCTATAGGAGATCTACAAGGACAGGAAGAAGTTCTCTGAGCAGGTCTTTAAAGTGGCTTCTTCTGATTTGGTCAACATGGGCATCAGCGTGGTCAGCTACACCCTGAAAGACGTCCATGATGACCAGGTGCCATGTCTCCCTCTGCCTCGTCTTCACCTCCCTCGCTGGGCAGTCAGTCAGCAAACTGCCCTTCTGTCTCCTTCCCCAGGATTACTTGCACTCTCTGGGGAAGGCCCGCACCGCTCAGGTGCAGAAAGATGCCCGAATTGGGGAGGCCCAGAACAAGAGGGATGCCGTAATTAGGGTGAGTCACGTCCCCCATGTAGCTCCTTTCCATGTAGCCTCCCTTTTCTTCCTCCCTCTTCACCTTCACCCTCTGCTTCTGGCTCCTGGTTGCAGGAAGCTCATGCAATGCAGGAGAAAGTGTCTGCCCAGTACCTCAATGAGATTGAGATGGCCAAGGCTCAGCGGGACTATGAACTGAAGAAAGCCGCTTATGACATTGAAGTGAACACCAAGAAGGCCGAGTCTGAGATGGCCTACCAGCTTCAGGTGTGTTTAGAGGGGTAGTACCATTGCTGGGCAGCATAGGCAGCACTGCACACTAAGGGAACTGACAAAAACACTGGAGCACTAGCAGACTGTATTAACTCTTCATCACAGGCGGCAAAGACAAAGCAGCGCATTGAGGAGGAGAAGATGCAGGTGCAGGTTGTGGAGAGGGCCCAGCAGATAATGCTTCAGGAGCAGGAAATCATCCGGAAGGAGAAGGAGCTGGAGGCCAAGGTCCGGAAGCCAGCCGAGGCTGAGCGTTTCCGCCTTGAAAAAATGGCTGAGGCTGAGCGGTGAGACCGGCTCCCCTTTCGCTCCATGCCTGCAAGCTACAGATAGTCTGCCCAGGCTGTGTCTTCAGTCCCCTGTTGTGCTGATTGTTGCCCTCTTGTGTGTGTCTGCAGCCACCAGCTCATCATGGAGGCCGAGGCTGAGGCAGAATCCATCAGGGTGAGTCCCAGGTGACAGGGGAGGCAGAGACCTATGCAGTGTGACAGTGACTGACCTCTATCCCAGGTGACAGGGAGGCAGAAGCCTGTGCAGTGTGACAGTGACTGACCT
>JABFEB020000045.1:16657495-16676229 GCA_019775895.2 Stomatorhinus ivindoensis | reverse complement strand
CAGTGTGACAGTGACTGACCTCTATCCCAGGTGACAGGGAGGCAGAAGCCTGTGCAGTGTGACAGTGACTGACCTCTCTCTCAGGTGACAGGGGAGGCAGAAGCCTGTGCAGTGTGACAGTGACTGACCTCTCTCTCAGGTGAAAGGGGAGGCAGAAGCCTGTGCAGTGTGACAGTGACTGACCTCTCTCCCAGGTGACAGGGGAGGCAGAAGCCTGTGCAGTGTGACAGTGACTGACCTCTCTCTCAGGTGAAAGGGGAGGCAGAGGCCTTTGCAGTAGAGGCGAAAGGCAAAGCAGAGGCGGAGCAAATGAGCAAGAAGGCGGAGGCCTTCAAGCAGTACAAAGAGGGGGCCATGGTGGACATGCTGCTGGAGAAACTTCCCTTGGTGAGTCTCAGAGGAGTTTGAGACAGTGTCAGCTGTATGCGTAAGTCTGTAGCCCATGAGGTTTAAAATGGCTGCGTGAGAACAAGAAACCTGAAGCTGGATATAGTGAAGCTTGGGACAAAAATAGAGAACATAACTGTAACCTCTGCAGACTTGGCTTGTAAAGGGGAGTCAATTTTGTCTCTAGTTCCTTCAAAGTCCCTATTTTCCATCCATCCACCCATTTTTCCTATGCAGGGAATATCCAAGGACAGGGTCCAGCCTGTCACAGGCCCATGTTTTCCCTTAGAATTTTAGTCCATTTAGTCCAACTGCTGATCATATTCAGGGTTGCATATAGTACTGGGCGGTGTAAATAGTATACGATATAAATTTGGCCAATGGGAGAGAATTTTATTATACCGCCCTACCACAGAAATTTCCGCTCCTCGCCCGCAAAAATGACATAATGAGGTTGTGTCAAATAATAAATAATAATTTATATGATTTATATGAAAATTGTTTATATGATTATTGCTGCACCCGGCAGCAGAGTCCGGCAGGGGTCTGATTTTGACAAACCGCACCCACCAGTAACCGTCATACTTAAACCCGTATCCGAGCCGTTATCCGATGGAATTAAAATAAAATTCCACACCCGATCTGCTATAAATAAATACCGACACTCGACCTGCACCCGAATGAAAATCAGTCAGATTAAAAATTAAAGACAAAAGTTTATTGCCACAACAAAGGACCAGTGACATGTGCAACATCAGTTGAAAAGGCATAGCCAAATGTAAACTTGCTTAATAACAGCCTATTAATAAGCAAAACAAATGGTAGTAGCCTAGATACCTCCAAACTCAAATAATGTTTGATATTGCCATAGCCTTACCAGCTTACAATTAAATGTGTTAATAAAACTAATATTATATTAAATGTACATTAGGCGACCCTGCACAGTATTGGGTTTTATAGGCTACCTATGTGCACTGTTCATTTTCCTTTGATTACCTGATTGGAATTCCTACGCGAAGGCGAAAACTAGTGTTTGGTGCGGTGCTTTATATTACTGTATAAAAAAAAGGATATCGTCCACAGCTGATGGCCTCAGCTGACTTCTTCAGCATCCATTTCGAACAACCGGAGGAGATCACATGCTTTCACAATTATACCGCAATATGAATTTTATGCCATATCACCCAGCCCTAGTTGCAGAAAGTCCCATGGGCACAAGGTGGGGAACAACCCAGGATGGGGTGCCAACCCATTGCAGGGCATACTCACACGCCTCTGGGTAATTTAGTAACTCCAATTAGTCTCAGCGTGTTTTTGAACTGTGGGGGGGAAACTCGAGTATCCTGATGAAACCCCATGGGGAGACCATGCAAACTCCACACGCATGGAATCTTGAACCCTGGTCTCAGAGGTGTGAGGCAGCAGTGCTAACCACTGCACTACCTTGCCGTCTTGAATTCCAGGTCTTTTAGGAATTGTATTCTTCTCACTTTCCACCAGATGGCAGAAGAGATCAGCAAGCCCCTTTCGGCAGCACAGAAGGTGACCATGGTGTCGAGCGGAGGGTCTGAAGTGGGAGCGGCCAAGCTGACTGGGGAGGTGCTGGACATCATGACCCGACTGCCAGAGGCTGTGGAGAGACTGACAGGAGTCAGCATCTCGCAGGTGAGGCCTGTGTCTGCCACATTTACCCTCTGATTGTCTCTGTGTTTCTCTGTCCTGCCCTCTTCGCCTCTAAGAGTCTCTGCACCTTTTGTCTGATTCCCCAGTCCTCCAGTGCTGCTATGTGCATCCGTCCTGTCTCTCTGGGCGTCTGTGAGCCATAGTTATGCATATGTGAGTGACGCCAGCAGTGAGTATGAGAGGCAGGCTGTAGGCTTTCTAGGGATGGTATCGCAGTACCTCATCCTTTAGCAGGCACCAGTGACACAATGACTGCATGTAAGGTAACTGCCTTGGGTGGCTGGTCACATTATGAAACTCTTTGTAAGACATTCAATTACACAAATTCAATATAAATGGAAATATTTGTTATCTGATACTATAATAAATTCATTAATTAATGCACAAAAGCTGTAGCATCAATAATTTACTAGTAATATGAAATTGAGAAATAGAATAAAATAAATATATAGTAATTGTATATATAGTTAAAATAATTTTAATTACATGAGCCAAATCCTGTGCTTTATTTGTAATTAAAAAGTAACCAATTAACTGGTAATAGATTTTGTACTGATTTTTTGTGTCTCCCTCCCCAAGGTTTCGGGTAAATGCACTCGTATGGGCTGAAGAAGAACCCCAGTGACTGGGTGGAGCTCGCTATGATACCGCCTCCCCGCCATGAGCCCCCCACCCGCCATGAACCCGCTTCCCTCCCCCACCACTCTACTCCTGCTCTCTTTACTCTGACCTTGCAGGGCGGTGGCTGTCCCCAGACTGATAGTGCCACCTGGCCTGCTATCCTGTTATTGTCAGATATATCATCATCATCATAATAATCCACTTTATATAAAGGATAAGCAAATGTAGTGATGTAAATCCCAAGTCCAGCCAGGCCCCCTGAGTCTACTTCTTCCTGACTGACCTTTTACACTCACTGCCTTTTTCTATCATGGGGAGATGTGGACGTTGTTTTTCATGCATCACCAATTTACAAGATAACTCGAATACCTCTCTGTGTTTTCTTATAAGAAGGGCCTGTTCTTTCCTTTGCCCTGTCGGTAAGCCTTTCCTGTCTATCTGTATTGCTTTATCGTGGTATGTACACCTCATATACTGCTGTATCTGTTCATTATGTTTACAGATTTTCTTTTTACATGTCTGTTCAGATGTTTATATGATGGTAGTAGACCTTGAGGGAGGATCTGCCATGTTCTGAATTATCCCATGTCATGTATGGTTTTATGTAGTATTTTATTTAGTTGCTAGGTAATACACACATAAATATAAGCTGAGTGCTGGTCTTTGAATATTCTTCACAGTTAGAAAGTTCCACACATCTGCCCAGCTCACAGTACCTTTTTGATTTGACCTTTTCTATCTTACTGCACCGGGTTTTATATCTTATAAACCAAAGGAACAGCTGTTGGCTTTTTCCGAGGTCTTTATAATGATGCTGCCTTAGGCTTGTATCTTGTGATGATGCTGTGCTGTTGACACTGACTCCACTGTCGTGTGCAGAATGGGATTGCTGTGATTGTAATTAGAAACGTGAAAGTCTTCTGCGACTTTAATGTATTTGGCAGTAGCGTGAGAGGGCCGTGCTGCATGCTTAGTCCAATTCACCACACCTAGCCTGTTTTCAGCATTGAAGTTCAGCCGTCCATCACTGTATCATGCTGCAGGCCAATAAAGTGTTGGTATGTTTCCATTACAACATATACATATATATATATATAATGTTGCATGAATTACATGCCACAGTTGAAGCTATTTGTGAACTGTAGTGTTCTGCTAGAAAATCTCACTCTGTAGGTCCCACACAGACTGAGACAAAGTGTCTCCCAGTCTGTGTCCCTGCCAGTGACGTCTCCCAGTCAGCATGGCCTGTGGGGATCCTGGACCAGCGCTCAGTATATCCATCGTGTATGGGTGCTACTCATTGCTCGTTCTCCTTTACAGAGGAAATGTAGGTTTTTGCAGTTTTGTGTTGTAACTTTTTGGAATGTACCTTGTCTTATTGTATTCTGCTGAATGCTGTAATACTGCAAAGAAATGACTGATACTCTCAGATAAGTGTTTAGATAATATTACTGTTCAAATACACACCCCTTGTCTAAAGTATGTGTGGTTTACAGATTTTCCATTCATCTACCCATTTTCCATAATCAATTATAACAGTAAAGGACTGTAATGAGCATACTTAGAAAATCTTTAATATCACTGTACACGTATAACAAAACTGTGTGCCTCCTATCAAAACTTTAAGAGATAAAAAACAGGAAGGTAAATCAGAAGATATGTACAGTATAGATGTACAGCGCAAAGCTGAATGGTAAATCAAATCATATCTTTCAGCAGCATTAGACAGTTTTTTTTTTAATTGGCAACAGTCATGTGGTTTAGAATTAGCTGCACTATAAACAGTCAGTAGTCAGTGGGGGGGGGCAGGTTGGCAGACGGGTGTGTACGTACTGCTCCTGGGGGTGTTGGGGGGTTATTTGAGTTTGCTGTTCCCTGCTTGGCTAAAGTGACTGATGGCTTTGGGGCAGAAGCTACTCCTCAGCCTGGGGGGCAAATAATCCTGTAGGACTTTGCAGAGGGCAATAGGGTGAACAGGTGGTGGGGGGTGCTGTAGGTTGGGTCCTGGCGATGCTTCATGCATGAAGTGTATGAAGATGAGGAGACGAGGCGGGGGCCATCCTAGGCAGAAATCCAGTGCATTGCAGGGGCAGCACTCCCATCAAGGGCCAGGCAGCTCACCTAACTGCATACTTCTCAGCTCTGGGATTTGAAAAACCTCATTATATTATAAATATCTCTGGACCCTTCTTTTAAAATAGAAAACTTTTCATATTTAATTTTAGTCTATTTTTAAAAAAAATTAATTTTAGCACTATATGATTTTATAGTTATGCTACATTTTGATTTCACTTTATTCAGAGCAGTAAAAATATCCAAAACATGACTAAAATATTGAATGTTTTTGTTCATTATATAAATTCAGGATCCAAGCGGGGTTTCCCCACGATAAAACTGATCGCTTCCATAAATTTGGCAGCTTGGGCGTCTAATAACGGCACGCGGCAGCCCCTTTCAGACTCCGCTCTTTCACAAACAGTCCCAGCTGGACGCCGAAACACCAAACAGCCAGCATTAATTTACAGCAATAGTTGTTTGTTTTTTTTTTGCTAGTTTAGGCTTTTTTGACTGGTTCTGACTATTTTCACAGATTGGACAAATTAAGGAAAATATATAAAGAAATATCATCATCCATACAAGTAACGGCGTAGAAGAGAGTTTATGGAGGGGACAACCAAATAATTTAAATACAAGTCTGTTTACTAAGGATTAATGAAACCACGTTAAATATTGAGATGTATGCGTCCCCTCCAGGTTCCTACGCCCCATCTATGGCTGTTCTTAATTTTCTTTACTCAAATAACGAATGCATTATACCTGAATAAACGAGATAAAGACACTTCTTGCTGCTGCTCTTTTCAATGTCATCTAACCTATTTCAAATATACTGAAAACAAATTACACTGAGTATGAACTGGACCAAAACTATCGCCGCTCAGTAGCTTTTGTGCATCGCGTTTTACATATGACCTCACTCACCGGAAGTAGCTATCCTGTTTTGCATATTGACCTTATTCACCGGAAATGTAGCGTAGTCGAGTCGGGTAGCCCCACCAGAGAAGAAAAAAAAGAAAATATTTGGAAGGAAAAAAAATCCGCTAAATTAGTGGTTTTGGCTGGATTTGGACGCAGTTTCCGAAGTGTCCTGCCCCGAGGGAGTCCCGGGGAGGAAAGAAAATCGGCAGCACCGGTAATTATTTCCTGATTACCATTTAAATTAGTGATATTTGTGTGTTTATTTGAGGGATTCGTAAGTGCGGGCTGTCTCCTCTACCTCGACTGCCGGAAGTCAGCAGGAGGCTGCGCCTGGCGTCGGGGTTTCGGCTTCGACCGTTTTTTTCTCTCCTTTTTTTTTTTTTTATACCCGAGTTTTTTTTCCTTTTATTTTCACAGAGACCAGTAGCGGAGAGAAACACTGTGAGACGTGGATGCGCGGGAGCGTGTGTTTTTTAAACCGCATTTTAATGTTTAAAATAATTCCGCCAAATAATGGAGTCTAGCTAGGCTTGGCAGGAACCGAGCTAGCGGGTTAGCCCGAATAGTACATAAATAATAAATAGTCGATAAGATTTTCCACTTTCCAATGATATTCTGTTTGCGTGGAACGTAGGACCAAAATACAGTCAATATAGAGCAATACCACTGCAGTTGATTAGCGGGAGTTTTGACGTTAATCAAAGCGTTTAGTTAGCTAGCCATATACGAATCAATAGGCATTCCACGGTATGAATTTAAAATGCGAACAATGCATCAAAGGCAATTAGCTGGTTACACTTAATTTAAAGCCGGTGGTGCATTAAAAATTGAGTGGTACTCAAAAACACGCAAGTGTCATGTAATTCTATGTTAAACAAAGGTTAAAAGCTAAATGATAAGACGATGTGCCCAGAGCGTATATGGCTATATTAGGATTTGCTAGTCTTTGTTGTTGTAAACATGATTTTCATTTACAAGTATGAATTATTAATGTGCATTGTTGTTATTGGGGAAATAAAAATATTTTGAGGCAAACAATAATAGAACCAATTCTGTATCAACAGAAGAACTTGGGAATAATGTGTAGCTAACTCGCAATAAGTAATTTTATGAATTGACACTCATGCTTAAGTTTTGAGCCTGTAAAAACTGCATAATGCATTTTGTTTAAAAAAAAAAAGCAGGACGTGTGGAAAGTGGGTGTGTCCAGAATTCTGCGGGATTTTGTGTGTTTTGCAGGTTTTACTTGGGACCATATTGTAATTTTAAAAATTGCAGTACTAGATATTGAGCTCCAGAGCAAACAATAATAGTCAGAATGAAGGCAAACTGTTATGAACTGATGAATAACATTTTCTCCTCAAGGCTGGTCCATATCCGATATCCATATAAACCTCAATTTGAAGAGTCCACTCCAGGGATATTTTGGGGAAAATCGCCTCAACTGTGGTTATGTACAGTAGTACAAAGCCAGCGGCACTACAATCAAGAAATATACATTTTAAAACGTTGCAGTTACTCAAGTTCTTACAGTCAGATTTCCTATTTCAAATGTTGCTGAGCTTGTACTGTTAAACTGCTGGTACCTAAGAAGACAGAATAAATGGATGTATTAAAAGCTGAAAGTTTTTCCTCTGCAGCTGATTTAGCATCATTTTCCATGGGTACTTTTGTCTTGGCATCAGAAGGTTCCTGTAGCAGACCCTCAAGTATTTATTTGCCGACAGAAAAAGATGGATCTCAAACGTGATGTCCAGACCGTTTCAGGAAGGATGTTGATTGCATTTGTGGAATGTGTCTGTTTCTATGAAAAATAAAATTTCACTGCACAATACATGCAAGTTTAACATGACTGTGTGAATAATACATAACCTGTACAAAGGGTAAAAAAACAGGTAGAACTAAATGAAATATACTGGCAGTATAGTCTAAGGGATTGTTTCTCTCTACCATTTATTATGGAATTTGATGTATATTGGTGAAAAACACATGATATACCATAGTTTTAATGTTCAGTCATATCCACAACTGAAACTGGTGCATTACACAACCCTAAACATTAGTGTGTCATTCTTATCAGTGGCAGTTTTGTAATGTGAAAGTATCATGTTGACATTGTAAGAAATTTTACGTTTATTGATGGCAAATATTAGATCTAGGAAAATAATCATTTTGAATGTATGAATTATGAAGCCTCGTTGAAGTATAATTCCTTGATCTTTGTAGGACATATTTTTCATCATGTAAATCATAAATGTAATGGACCCATTGGCTGAGTGGCTACTTCTCTGAAAGTGTGGTGAAAACGCATTCATTACAATCCACCTTTTTGTCTGGACAGAAAATTAAGAACAGCTGAAAAGATTATCATTCTGAAACAAACCTGTTTTTCATGGGTTGTTTCAGTGCTGTATGCCAGTGCTGATGTAACCATTTTATGTTTCTAGCAGGGCTGCATGATACTGGAAAATTTTCAAATATTCAGGATGTGAATTTTTTATGATGAATATTGCAATATTTATAAAGCAAAAAAGGAGCTGAGAAATTACCAAAAATAAACTAGCCATAATGTAATTCATCTACCAACGGTCTGTCAAATTGGATGGTGTTGCTACGAGTTGTGCCGACACACAGTGCTGACAGATCACTTGCTTTTGCTAAATTTCATCTCTGTGGAATTCAGAATATTTTCATTCAGCGGAAGATTGTCTTAGTGATCAGTCCTTATTCGCTTTCCTCCTCCTCACTCATTTAGTTACATTTCTGAAATGTGCCACACAGTTTATGAGTGATTCTGCCAGCAAGGATGAAAATTTATGATTGGTTTGGAGAGCACATGAGGGCTGCAAATTTTAGACCCATTATTAAGATACACTAGATAATCCTGAAAAGGAACAATCATTAAAATTGCAAAGCTTGATAGTTACTCTGTCAGAGGAAACAATTGTCTTGCAGATCTTGTTGATGGTCTCAACTAGGCTTGGGCAGTATTACGGTAATAAGCTGTACCACAGTATTTTTATTGATTTATTTAATTGGCGGGCGGGGGGGTTGTATTTACATATTGCGTTTAAAATAGTGGAATTCCATCGCTTTTGAAAATACCGTCAAAATACTGTATATGAATGGATGGTATGAAAAAATTAGATACCACCCAACCCTAATCTCAACCCAACTAACCATCGTGGTCCTTGCTATGTGACATTTGCATGTGTATAACCTGCGATATTAACATTGTGCAGGCCTAGGTTCCAGTTATATTTTTAAACCACAATTGTTTATACATTTTGTTTATATGTCCTCTTCTCATGTATTGTTTCAAGCAATTGTTCAATAAAACCTGAAATTAATTGATGAAAATTTGAATTGACAGAATGGAAAATGGCCAAATCTTGAAATAGTTTGAATATATATATTTTTAAGTTTTTACTTTAGATTTAAAGTTTAAATTTCCTTTTGATGGACATTATGTATTAAATGCATTATTTATTTATGCGTGTATGTATATGTAATGCCAATGTTATTTATGTTTGCAGATGCAAATGCATGCACTCGACAGTAATGCAGGATATACATTTCGCTTGTTGCCTTGTATTAATGCTGAAGCTTGGTCCAGTGTGTAGTGCCCACATTGCTTGTGCTCCTTTGACTGAAATGTTGGCCTGAATGCTGGTCGTTTACTGACTTATAGGCTGCCCTTCAATGTCCCGTTTGCCAATCTGAGATATCAGCCTCTCCTGGCTTGTGTTCATGCTTACTGACACATCCGCTACACTTGAATGACTGTCACACAGTGCAACTTTGATTCTGCTTGGCCCACTCACTTGTAGGTGCCACTTGAGGAGTTCTTACTATGTAGGCCCCTGCGAATAATGCTCTTTACTGAAACATGGGCTGCTCCCATGTGATATTTTATTTACAGAAACAAAAGCCTCTCTTGAAATGATGCTTCATTTACTGACATAGGATTTCCTGAATGAATGTTGTTTACTGACATATTGACCAAACCTGGCTTCTGCTTGGCTGATTTATGATTGATGTGGACTTTACACTGGTGCTTGTTCTGCTGACTGACACACACACCTAAGCTGGCTTGTGTCCTGCTGACTTTCACCTCACATGTATAGAGCTCCGCATACAGACAAGTAGGCCCTTTGCTGGCTTGTGCGCTGCTTACTGACACATAGACCTACCTCATGGCTGGTACGTTGCCCACGGTCATCTAGGCCCCACCTGGCTGGATGAGACCTCTTCTATTTCTCAGCACCTGTGTGTTGAGAGAAGGGTTAATTATGCTGCCAGGTGAATGAGCATCTCAGTGTTAATGAAAATGTGCTTGTCAATTGTAGGAATGATGGAAGATTCCCATTTTAACTCCCCATACTTTTGGTCTCCCGTTCCTACAGTGCAAGGACAGGTGAGGATATTGTTATTATTGGAATATCGATGTAAATGATACCAAATCTTCCAGAAAAAGATTGTATACAAAAATGTTTGTCTTCATCGGGGGGGTACTTTGAGCATATTGGTGGAATCAAGCTGCGTAATTTCTAACCACCTCCAAACATGGTCTCTTCCATCTGACTTACACCACCAAAAAAGAGCAAAGGGAACATGGACCTAATCCTAGGAGCTGCCACACATCACCACCAGTGTCATTTGGTACCACATATATCTTCAGTGGTGTTATAGTTAAACAGGAATTGCCTCAAAGCAGAAGTTTTTAAACAAGGAGCTGAATCTTATGGAGTGTGAGTCTCATGGGTGACGCGCTGCTCCTTCTCCCTAGATCGAAAACGCCATGTTCCTGACCAAGATGAAGGAGCAGCTGGGCCCCGAGAAGAGCCCCTCCTCCTTCGCACACTCCTCCACCTACCCCACTGCAGTGCTGACTGTGCCAGGCTCCATCAGCATGGAGGCGGGGGCGCGGGCCCCCAAGCAGGAAGGAGGTGTGGCCACCTCATTAGCGGGGTCCCTCCACCCTCCACACACGTCTCAGAACATCACTGTGGTGCCTGTGCCCTCCACCAGCATCATGACAGCAGGTCGGTAGCATCCATATGTCTTTGTTTTGTGAGTTTGTAGCGAAGAGCTGATTAGTGTTGTGGGGGGTGTTAGAAATAGTTGTGTGATGTTTAGACATTTAGATATTGGCCAGTGGGTTCTTTGTGTATGTGATGTAAATAACCAAATTTGAAATTCATTGTGAACGGGTATGAAGTGTTTGGAACCACTCTGTGCAGGAACATTGATTGTATTTATCATTGTCATTTTTGTTGCACTTTTATTTCCATAGTTATAGCATTCATACTTCATGATTGAGTATATTAAAAACATTACTCAAGTGTTTCATGAGTAATACTTTAGTGTCTGGGTACAATCAGAACTGTGTTTACGTTGTCTGAAATATAGTTGAACATATTTTATTGAGCAAGTCACTTGCTAATGGTTTGTTTTTCAATGCCTTTACAATAGCTTTTAAAAGTTATTTTTGAACAAAATACACGTTGAAAGATTTTTTTTCCAAGTACTAGTGTTTATGCAGAAATATACGGAAGACTTTTTGCAAATTTTCTGCTTCTGTTCATGGCAAAACATTAAAGCCATTAAAAAAAATGGGGGAAATTAATAAATGTACAGCTACAATCCATAAAGCATCCTTTGGTACAAATAATTGAATTAAGTAATTGAGTTAAATTATTTAATAAGAAAATTCACATTCTTTACTAATTTGATCATCTAATGTTTAAATGTTTGAATCTTTTTATTTGAATTTTTAGCACATTTATCCTTTAAAGCTCAGTCCATTCATCCTGCCGTCTTTACAGCAAGCCATATTGTCTACATTTGCAGCAAACTAAGCCAGATAACTTGTGAGCTAAATATAAGTGAATGAAGATAACTTGCCAGATTTAAATGGACTTTATATGGGCCAGCAAAGAAATCTGGCTTCGTGAATCGTAATACAGGCCCTGAGTGTGAATGATTCCACTGACTGGAAAAAGTCAGTTTTCTTTCATTGGCAATTTAAGTTTTCACTCTGATCATCTATTTCCAGTATTTGGATCAACACTATTACCTAAATGTCCCATATCTGAAGTGTTAGCCTGAATTTCTATGACTTGAAATTGCTGCTGTCTAGTGACATGGTGTTTTGGTATAGCTTCAGTTCACTTTGAACTGAAACATGAAGCTTGGCACATTTTGCATTTGTTTCAGCCATATTCATATCACCACAAATTAGTTCGGACTAGAAAAAATGGACATAACATACATTTCTCCAAGTGTTTGTCCTGTTGACATAAGACTTTGCTGCAGCATAATAGTGGCAGCTGTCAGGGATATTTACGGTCACCTTGCTGTCACTGGGATGCATAAGACCCATAAACACGCCATCGGAGAAGAGTGCAGGTGCAATGCAGAACCTTAATGAACAGACAGAGAACACAAAGAATACTAACTGGGAATGTCTGTTTGAATATGCCGTTCTGGGCTGGTGGAGATCGTGCACAAGTAGCCGTGAAATGAACTTCAAGTAGTGAAAAGAAATGCAAACGGTATCAAGTTTGAGTGGTGAAAATGTCATGAGACAAATTGGTACAAATCGGGCACCGTCGTGAAATGAGATGGCGTCGTTAAACATTACGCAGTAGAAAACATGTATACAGTGATTTCTTGATACATAATGAATGGCATTGATATCAAAGATTCAGCTCAAGATTTCACTCAAATAGTTATGCTAATAATTTAACAAAATAGTCCAATATATTAACAAAGAATGCAAAACAGAAGAATTTTCTGTATGTCTCAGACTTGAATCTCTTCTAAAAACATTGTTTTTCTGATCGAGGGAAACTCAAGATCAACATTTATGTTTAAGTAACATGGGGGGTACTGTCCTGTCAAAGATAAGGATGCAGATTTGACGGCAATGGGGTGGCACAGTGGCACTGTGTCTGGCACAGGTACCTCACGCCTCTGCAGACCAGCGTATGGGTCTCCTCCCTGGTGTGGCACAGTGGCTGGCACGGGTACCTCACGCCTCTGCAGACCAGGGTATGGGTCTCCTCCCTGGTGTGGCACAGTGGCTGGCACGGGTACCTCACGGCTCTGCAGACCAGGGTTCGGGTCTCCTCCCTGGGGTGTGGAGTTGACTTGTTTTACCATTTTCCTCCGGGTTTTCCGGTTTCCCCCCCACATGCAAAAGTAAACTGGAGTTGCCAGGATTGTCCATAGGTGTGTGTGTGTCTCTGTCTGTCTGTCTGTGTGTGTGTGTCTGTCTGGGTGTGTGTGTGTGTGTGTGTGTTAGTTATTCCCTGCCCTGCGCAGTTAGTTTCTGGGATAGGCTTCAGACCAGGACAGGACAAGCGGTTATGTAAAATGGAGAGACTCCATCACAGGCTCGCACTGCCGTTCCTGAACTGATGCATGAGATTACATGGATCAAATGGTTGTCCTGGCAGGCAGGTCAGACCGACGACTGTGAAAAATTCAGTGTAGGACTGGCTCTCGCAGCACTACATGGGTGGGACCACTATGGACTGTCACAGGTGATTCATTTATGCCGAAGGGTTGTATGCCACTATTTCTTTTAAACAAAGCTCAAAGGGCAGAACTGCGGTATGAGCAAATGGTCTAATTAAGCATAGCTAGATTCTTACTGTGTTCATTACTGAGTGTTTAAGTGTAATATGAAGAAGCTGTGGGCATGTTTGGGTTTCAGTTTGTATGAACATGTACAAGCTGCTCCCCAGTTTTGGGTATGTATTTGTGTGGCCTAATGTTTCCTTTTCCTAGGTA
The DNA here is from genome assembly GCA_019775895.2 of Stomatorhinus ivindoensis. NCBI lineage: Eukaryota > Metazoa > Chordata > Actinopteri > Osteoglossiformes > Mormyridae > Stomatorhinus > Stomatorhinus ivindoensis. Next base: position 16,662,762 of record JABFEB020000045.1, on the reverse strand, counting down.
CTATTTTCCTTGTTCATTTTTCCTTCTCCTCCTGTTTCTCAGCTGGGCTTGTGATCACCACTCCCCAAGGCACTTTGGTCTCTCCACCCTCTTCATCTCAGTCTTTTGTTTCTGGATCCCCGGCAACCACCATGATAGTGTCTACACTGCATCCCCCAAACGCAGGTAATGCACTGGCGCAGCACGCATTAATTTGTAACTGCATCCCAGGCTGTAATGGGCCATCATGGTAGTGTCTACACTCCTGTAATGGGCCACCATTACACCATTACCACTACAAGCGTAGGTGATGCACTGCTGCAATCTTCACCTGCACGTTAGCCTGTAATGGGCCACAATGACAGTGTGTGCACTGCATGCCCCAAATGCAGGTAATGCATCATTGCTTTATACAACAATATGTACCTGCATCCAAGTGTGTAATTCTTATTTCCAACTTTCTATAGTACATGTTAACAGTACTTTCCCATGTACCCATACAATCGACACACCCAGAGCTGATGTCAGTGCATACTTCACAAAACACATTATTACCACATACATTTAGTCATCTGCTGTATTGAATATTCTGCACGAACATCCCCGTAGTACTGTAAATGAGTTCATCAATAGGCATCTGGATTAAATGCCATAAGAAGTTTAGTTGGGTTTAGGAGGGACACCATGTCAATTGTCTCTGTGAAGTATCTTTCAGTGACAAAAAGGCTCAAGGTGTAAACTGAGGTTTTCACAAGTTACTACAGTGCTGTGGAAAGATTTCCTCTAGTTTTGCTTATTTAGCAAACTATGGTGTTTTCTTTAGGAAAATGGTTATATTGGACAAAAGGAAGCCAAGTTAAACGTACCACATTTTGACAAATATTTAATTGTTTTACTTAATGAACAGTTATCCAACACCCATATCACCCATGTGAAAAGTAACCCCCTTATTACTTAATGGACCAGTTAACCAAATCAGATGGTAAATAGATACAAGAGACCCTCTCGATAAGAAACCTCACTGATACTGAACCTGATGTGGTGATTAGTCACCACGATGATTCTTCAAGCATGTGATGCTTAACAAAATGTGTGTCCAATATTTTTGTTCCTAACTATTGGCAACCATTGTGTGACAGATGTGCAGTAATGGAGGAAACGTGCTCTGTACAGTTATGTGCTGCCACACGGGCAGTGGTGCTAAGCTGCCATCCTGCTCAGCAGGACAGTGAGATCAGCACTCATGCTAAGTTCCTGCCGCAGCGCAGCGCTGAGGCGGCGTCCGGCTGACGTATTTGAGTTTTCCCTCTTCTTTCATTTCCGCCAGATGCAGGCCGTCCCTCCTCTCTGTACCGGTACAGCCACAGTAAGTACCGTGCCTCCCCTTCGCCGCACACGGCCCACACCTCACAGCCGTAGTTCGTCTTGCGCGTATGCATGGGCTGGAAGCATGAGCTGTTGTACTGGAAGCCACACCCCTGTTAGTGTATGTCTGATCCCTGTTTACGGTTTTGGGTTTCTGTTCTGAACTGCTAATCAACACCACACTGTCTTTCTGTTCACAGTTAGGCCTCAGCAACATTGTTAGATAAACTTCCATGTCATTCTTTAAACCAAATGTATTGTGCGGTTCTTTCAGAATGGCTTTCTCATCCCTTCCACTTCAAAGGAAATTGAGATGGATTTCAGTGGTCTCAGTTAGCAACTTTCTTGGGGAGTATTCTAATGAGATACAAAACCAGCTCAAAGATGTGAGAGACATTGCTTAAAAGCACAAACAGAGTATTCTCTATCAATAAGGTATTATGAATGTGATTGGTGACGTCGCACGCATTAGCAAAACACGAATCACTTAAGTCAGTTTTGAATCAATGTGAGAAGCTTGTGGACCTTCAGATATCTGAGATGGACTCTTCTGAGTCTCTGGGCATCTCCTGTAGGTTCACAGGTTTGCTGGGTATGGCTTAGGCTGTCCAATGGTGTCGGAACCTCCTTTAGGCTGATTTCTAGTCAATCTATGGGGCTTTCCAAGAGCACTTTAAATCCAGGCTTTTGTGTCCATTACTGCGTCTGTCAGCATATGGATACGTTGCCATGAAATGATCCTTGCGAGGAACGCCGCTGCCTTCCGACTGGGCAGCTTTAATCACTGCTATAGGAGTTCACCAACAACAAGTTGCATTGCAGTGTGACTCATCAGCGTCATCCGGATGTTTCCACGGTAGCTCTGTAGTGTAATTTGGACTCCCTCCCCTCCAGGCCTTCATCATATCGATACTCATCATCAGGTGTGCTGTCATTAGATCGTTTGGTTCCTTGTTTCACCCATGGGTCCAGAAAATGAGGGATTCACATCTAGCGTTAACCTGTGGACATTCCTGGAACTACGCATCACTGTTAGAAACTCACCTGCTGTTGACTGTGCAGATCATCCATACTAGGGTTCCTCCAGTGCCTCTGTCCTTTCACATGCATCTTTTTTCCCTCTCTGAGGCAAACTGGTTCTGTCTGAGACAGACTTCGCAGTCCAGTGTGCAGAGTCTTACACAGCAGTTGTCCTGAGTCTCTCCCTTGAACCATGGTTTTAAGAAAGAGACCATCCTTGGTCTTAAACTTTGGTTGCAGACCCAGTGCGGAGTGTAGGTGAGACTGACTGTATTGAGTGTCCATCACACCCACGGGTCTCTGTCACCTGTATGTTGTCTATACTCTTCATTTTGTCCAGCCAGTGTCAAGCTGAGTTCAGCATCCTGGGACAAGTTGTGTGCCTATGCCAGCAGGTGCTTGCCTGCTAGAACATTTAGGATTGGGTACAGGAGCCTCAGTCTGGCTCTTTTCTTGTCTGGGAAGTCACATTACACCCTTTCACTTTCGGAGACCAAAAGCAGTAGGAATGCTAGAGCCTTGGGATACCAGCTTTTTCTATCGCGGTGTGCTGGGTGTCTCGCTATGCCGAGGCAGAGGTCTTTGGATGAGTAAAGTAAATACTGTGAAGTAGGTGATTAGTAGGAAGAACTATGGAGGCCCGTCATAATATCTTACATCTAAGCGAACAGTGCATACTCCACAGAGTGTCTGAGGAGGTACACTGAGCTCCCCTTCCCTCTTTTTTTCTCCTCTGTCTCAGACAAGAAGGATGATGTCACCGTTTCTCCCGCCGTGGTAATGACGACCCCTTCAAAGCGGGGTAGGAAGAAGAAGTCCGTGATGCCAAGGGCGGGCGTGCTGAGCACACACACGCTGCCCACTGGGAGTGACGCGCTGATCCTGGCACACCTCGCCACGGGGGCCCAGGTGAGTAGGCTGCACAGTATTGCACTGCACAGGAAAACACTGCACTGCACTGCACAGTGCTGTACCTCGCCCATCCTCCCGGCCACCCGTCTTCATAATTCTCTCATTCTTGCAGCAGCACGCAGCTGATCCTTATGATCTGTCCAACGATGAAGACGATCACGCTGGTAAAGATGGAAACAAGTCCTACAGGTAAGTAGGAAGTGCACACATTCAGCCCTGTGCTACGTCTCTGAAAGGCCGTGTGCCACTGCTGCCCTCACGCTCGCCACTCTGTGTCCCTGACGCTGGCTGCAGGTGCCGCATGTGTGCAGTGACCTTCTTCAGTAAGTCAGACATGCAGATCCACGCCAAGTCGCACACGGAGGCCAAACCGCACAAGTGCCCGCACTGCTCCAAGTCCTTCGCCAACTCCAGCTACCTGGCGCAGCACATCCGTATCCACAGCGGGGCCAAGCCCTACACCTGCACCTACTGCCAGAAGACGTTCAGGCAGCTCAGCCACTTACAGCAGCACACGAGGTATCCACTCCCCACCTTCCTCACTGCTTGCACAGTGCTGCTCGGCTTGCATGCGGGGGCGGAGGCAGCCGTAACAGTGAGCATAGAGCTTATGGGATGATGGGAGGGGCATGTAATTCAGAAGTAAATGAAGTGCTGTTCATGAACATCTGCTGCTATGTTTAGTGTCTGTGTCTGTGTGAGCTGGTGCCAATGAAAGAGGCATTCTGTGTTTTCATGGTGGAGTTTCACAAAAATATCAAAACATCCACTTGGGAAGGTTTGCTATGTAGTTTTTGAGAAAGTCCTTGAAGGCGGGAGAATCCAACTCAATCCCCTGAGAGATTTATATTTTCATATACTTAGACATATACCACCTCTGGCATAGTTTCCTACAGTTGTAGTGCAATGAAATCCCATGCAAAATGTCTTAAATGTTCACTTGTTGCATAATATCTGTGGTGTGTTGCCGTCTTTCTTACTGTAGTATTACAGAATGGCGAAGCAGTACAGTATTCACTTATACAGTCCTGCCATTTGGATTCCTCTGGATTTTTGGAGTGCAACCCAGTTTTCGTAACATCTAACGATTTGTTGTAAAGATTAGAACAAAAATGAAACCCACTGGAGTGCAGCCTGGCAGTGAGACCAGTAATAATGTAGTCATACGGCACTGTCTGTAAGCAGGAAACTGTATGTGATATGTTTGAATATGCGGAACTCTGAAGTGAACTTGTGTACATACAGCATGTGGGGGGGTGAAAGGACAGCCCTCCTGGCCCACGGTGCGACAAACAGAAAAGCCAGATGTCATAGCATACTAAACATGGTACTAAACATATATAATTATATATAATTTTATATATAGATGGAAAGACAGGTAGATGCTAAAAGGAAATAAAATGTTGTCCTTCATAGGTAATGACCTGTATTCTATGTCAAGTGTCAGAACCATACTCTAAAAGCTTTTGTTTAAAAATCAAAATATTAAAAGAAATTTTATTTTGCTGAGCATAAAAGCAGTGGCTGCTCACCAGCTTTTGCACATGCAATAAGGTTGCCTGCTCATAAGATTGCTTAGGGAAGATCCAACATACTCTACTATACTATGGTAAGGCTATTGGTCAGCTTCTGGTTTTGTCAATTTCATTTTTTTAAAATATGACTACAAAAGGTAAAAGCGACCTGGTCCCTCATCAGATTTAAACTATTCTTAGGCTGTGCACGTATGTAGCTGGCATCCCTTCTGTGTATGAATTTCTATGTGTGAGGTGACACTGGGTGTGTCTGTATTTCTATGTGAGATGACACTGGGTGTGTGTGTCTGTGTCTGTATTTCTATGTGAGATGACACTGGGTGTGTGTGTCTGTATTTCTGTATGTGAGATGACACTGGGTGTGTGTGTCTGTGTCTGTATTTCTATGTGAGATGACACTGGGTGTGTGTGTCTGTATTTCTGTATGTGAGATGACACTGGGTGTGTGTGTCTGTG
>JABFEB020000045.1:16644346-16656054 GCA_019775895.2 Stomatorhinus ivindoensis | reverse complement strand
CCAGGAACCACTCTCAGACCTCTCCACCCAGGAACCACTCTCAGACCTCTCCACCCAGGAACCACTCTCAGACCTCTCCACCCAGGAACCACTCTCAGACCTCTTCACCCAGGAACCACTCTCAGACCTCTCCACCCAGGAACCACTCACAGACCACCTCCTGCCTCCTGCTGTTTTTGCAGCTGTCTCATTTTCTGAAAAGCAGAGATGGAAGGTTCAGGTTCCCAAATCCACACCAAGATTTTGTTTCAAGCAATCAGTTGAGTATAAAGAGTCACAATCACAAGAGAACTCAACTGGTTGGGTCAAAATCTTGGACTGGGTTTGTACTTGGACCTAATCTTTCCACCTCTGCTTAAAAGCTTTTATAAATGGACTTGACAGGATTTAATGCATTTAGCATATTGAGTGTTACAGTACATGGCGTGTAACTGCTGTGACAAGGACATGCTTTGCTGTGTGAGAAGTTTGTTCTGGCTATAGCGCTCAAATAACAGTATAGCTAGACATCTCATATAACAGTATAGCCACATACATTTTCTATCAGACAGATGAATGAATTAACCTTATTTATTTGTGTTCATCATTCAAGAAAAAAATAAGCAACGAGTGAAGCTTCATTAGTCTTGAAGAGCAATCCTGCCATGCCTGTTGATAAACCTGTTAGAATATGTTCGTACTGCCTATGTCAGATTTTGAGTGCAGTTCTCTGAAGGTGCCAGTAGTCATATGAACAGTTTGGTGGTTGTGGCTGTTCACTGGCTAGAAGGGAGCCGGGCTTGATGTTGTTTGTCTGTGCAGGATCCACACCGGAGACCGGCCTTACAAGTGTGTGCATCCTGGCTGCGAGAAGGCGTTCACTCAGCTCTCCAACCTACAGGTAACTCAGCAGCTGGCTTGGCTAGTGATGTTACCGGGAGTTCACCACGGATGGCTTTTTCAGGAGAACTGCAGATTATGTTTGACAAGCTGTCTCAGGAAGGACCCACATTATTAAGGACACCTAGTAAGTCCCGAGAAGGACCCACATTATTATGAATACCTAGTGAGTACTCGGAAGGACCCACATTATTAGGGACCCCTAGCGAGTACCGGGAAGGACCCATAATATTAGGTACACCTAGCAAATACCGGGAAGGACCCACATTATTATGAATACCTAGTGAGTACCGGGAAGGACCCACAATATTAGGTACACCTAGCAAATACCGGGAAGGACCCACATTATTAGGGATACCTAGCAAGTACTGGAAAGCCCCCACAATATTAGGGAAACCTAGCGAGTACCGGGAAGGACCCACATTATTAGGGATACTTAGCGAGTACTGGGAAGGACCCACATTATTAGGGACACCTAGCGAGTACCAGGAAGGACCCACAATATTAGGTACACCTAGCAAATACCGGGAAGGACCCACATTTTTAGGGACACCTAGTGAGTACCGGGAAGGACCCACATTTTTAGGGATACCTAGCGAGTACCGGGAAGGACCCACATTATTAGGGATACCTAGCGAGTACCGGGAAAGACCTACATTATTAAGGATACCTAGCGAGTACCGGGAAGGAGACACTTTATTACGGACACCTACCGGGTATTAGATAGGACTGACTCAATTATGTCCACCTAGCTAATTGGTACATGGTGGTAATTTCTAAGATGTTGGACCCACCACATATGGTATCAACAGTGAGACCTTGTCTATATGCTATATATTTTTCAATTGTAGCCATATGATTGATCTTTGATGTTTGAAGGAGTTTGCTGTTTGCATTAGCAAACTGGTATACCTGCGAAACTGCCCACTGACTGTTTTTTCTCAGATTATAGATTATTTAGTTATACGTTAGCAATTACTAATCAGGGAAGACTTGAGTTCAGCTGCTGGGGAAGGGATCAAATCTTCAGGGACTGACATCATGTCCATCTGCCTTCACTTACCAGTCCCACCGACGGCAACACAACAAGGACAAGCCTTTCAAGTGCCACAGCTGTCACCGTGCATACACGGACGCCACTAGCCTGGAGGTGCACCTGTCTACCCACACCGTCAAGCACGCCAAGCTCTACTCCTGCGGCCTCTGCAACCGCTCCTATACCTCGGTACGCTGCCTCCCGTTTCCCTGACATCGGCTCTTCCTACGCTGCCCTCTGTTGCACTGCGGATGGCCCACACAGTAGGGCCTCCTCATCAGTTTGTTTTTCTAAGGCTAGTGGAGGAAGATACTGTGGGTAGCCATGCCCAGCTAAGTGATCTGCCCCACTACAGTATTAGCCCCAGAGGTTAAATAAGTACTGCCCTCTGCAGCAACATCCCAATTCTATGGTCCACCCAGAATATTTTTATCTTGGTATTTATGCTAAATATTTCACGCATATATGTTTGCAGAACCCTGTTTTTTCACGTGTTTTTTTTGTTGCGTGTCCTGATTGTGGTGCGTGTGCAGTTTGTCCCTGTCCATATATGTCGTTTTCACTTTGCACAGCCCTAACCCCCCCCTTTCCTTTTCTGACAGGAGACATACCTAATGAAGCACATGCGCAAACACAACCCAGATCCACTGACCGTCGCTGCAGCTGTAGCTGCGCAACAGGCACAGCAGCCACCCAATCAGAGCCAGGCTCCTGGGGGAGGCGGGCAGAACCGGGGAGAGGGTGGGGCTGGTGCTGTGGGTGGGGCTGGCAGTGGGGGTGGAGCCAGTCAGGGGCAAAACCAAGGCAACCCTAACACTCCCCGAAGTTACCCCCAGGCCGAAGGGGTCCCGTGCCCATTTGACCTGCACCAGTACAAAACTGTGTCAGCCGGGGAGATCCAGTACAAACCAGTAAGCGTGGCTGATCTGGCTGTCCATAAAGACCTCTGTCTGACTGTGTCCACCTCTGCCATTCAGGTGGAGCACTTAAATTCATAAGCTTTGGTGAGCAGGAGGAAGATGTACAGACCTGAAGGGGTGTACCAGAACTGCTGGCGGGGGGGTTATTCTCAATCCTCAAAGCGATGATGAGAGAGAGAGAGAGAGAGAGGTACTCGCACGTTTGTGGATGGAAAGGATGGCATCACGAGTACATAGATGCATTTTTCTAGTTTCTCACCTTTCATTTTAAATTTGTCTTTTATTTCATTTTATATTGTCTGAGCAAGGCTGTAGGGGCTGGGGGGACATTTTGCTATCATTTTATACTCCCTGTTCCTCCCTAAAATCTTGTTGACAAAGGCGATGACGTTGATTGTGATGATTATCAAAACAATATATGATTTCCATTGTCTGCCACTATTTGGGAGGCTTTTTATATAGGCTTTCAGTCAAATAGTTACAGTAGTTATTGTTATGTCATTATTGTTTTTATTACTGGTTGGAAATAACTGTAATCTTTATTGTAAAATATTTAGAAAAAAAGAAACCTTTTGCAAAAAGGGAAGAATGATGTTTTCACTTCTTAAAAAATATTAAAAAGTATTTAAAAAGGTAATTCATACTGAATCACAGACATGCAACATGACAGCAGCCAATCACCAAGCCTTTTCTGCCCACCGGGGTGACTGCTTGTTTGTCATTGGCTGGTTCTTGTTTTGTAATCCTGTAGCATTTCATTGTGTCTTTCCCAATAACATGGTTCTTATTAAACTTACTATTAATGGTATTACTATTGCTCCTACTACTATTAATACTATTATTAAGTATGCATACATGATGCTCCATGTTGTATATATTGACACATCTGAGGCAAATATTTCTCCTTGCAGGACAATAAAAGTCACGCATAAAAAGATCAGTGACTCAGTTTTTCTATTCCTCGAATACTGATAAAAAAATGAATAAAATTTGTCAGTGGCATGGTATTGTCTGTGAATTATATTTAATATAATTGTTACAAGCTAACCTCCAAAAGACATCTCATGCTATGAATTACTTCAGGAATATTATTATCGTTAATATTGTCCTGGTTGTTTTCCTTGGTAATTTGGAGGGGCATCTCATGCAAAACGCGCATCGCGAGGCCCAGAGAGCAGCCCTCTTCTGAACCCTTCCTGTAGAAGGTAATGGAGGGGTCCGGGGCCTATTCCAGGAACAACATGCCACAGCGGGGAATGACCCTGGAAAGAGGCACCAACCCGTCACAGCTCACCAAATGTACTAATGTAAAAGTAAATATTAGTAAATACAGGAACTGTGTGCTGTACAGGTGGCAACAAATAATTGAATAATGCAGCACCGGATGTCTTAATCATGCCCTGTCTATGCAAGCAATCTGAGACCTGTCACTGTATATACAGTGTGAGCTGTAGCTCTAGCATCATAATGAAGCTTTGAGGTGGTGACACTAAGACGGCATTTGTTGCTGGTGTCGGAGCACAGGACAGAAACGATCGTTTACCCCCTTACCTTCAAGAGCAGACCTGCAGCATGACGTCTGCCTCTTGAGCTTGTTGGCAAAGCTGTCCGCAAACCTATTAACCTGCTTCTGTCACAGTTTGTTAGGATTAGAGAGTGGGACGGGTGACAGGATCAGTCCAGAGGCAGCCTGCAAACCCGGAAACAAGACTAAGTACAGCATTACATAATGTCGTCCTTGGACAACAGGGAAGTAGGCAGGATTTTCTGAGTGTCAAGTCTGGTAGGTTTATTTGTCAGCTCAGCCGTATATGCAGTACACGGTGAAACGAAACGTCGTTCCTCCAGGACCAAGATGCAGAAAAAACAAGAGGTCAGAAACGACACAGGACAACAGAAGTGCAATTTACAGGAAAAGACGACAGTGCAGTTGACAGTAGTAAGCGTGCTGGTTTGAATGGATTTTTGAATAAATAGTATTACAGATATAGTATTATGACATAAACTGTATTCTAGCAGCATGACAGCAATAGATAGTAAATAAAAGTGTAAACAACAGTAGCAGCCGGACAGTGTACAGTGTATAACAAATTGTATATGAAATACAGTTTGTGATTCAGAAGTCTGATGGCCTGAGGGAAGGCATCCTGGCAGTGAAGGCTTGTATGCTACAGAACCTTTTGCTAGATGGAAGGAGGGAGAAAAGGGTATGGGAGGGGTGTGTGGGGTTGTCCACAGTGCGGGTGGCTTTGCGGATGCAGCGTGACGTGTAAATGTCTGCGACAGGGGAGAGGCCCCGATGAGGCGACAGAGGGGGGAGAGAGGCCCCGATGAGGGAAACCAAGGAGCAAGGTAGTCTGGACGATCTCCACTGGTGATCCATTGATCAGCGGCGCGTGGTTACAGTGTACCCTCCTGAAGCACTGCACCATCACCGGGCCTTTTAATTACAGTAAACGACTGCATCATCAATGGGCTTCTCTGTCACAGTAAAGCACTGCACCATCGCCAGCTCTCTCTGTCACAGTAAAGCACTGCACCATCGCCAGGTCTCTCTGTCACAGTAAAGCACTGCACCATCGCCAGCTCTCTCTGTCACAGTAAAGCACTGCACTATCGCCAGGTCTCTCTGTCACAGTAAAGCACTGCACCATCGCCAGGTCTCTCTGTCACAGTAAAGCACTGCACCATCGCCAGCTCTCTCTGTCACAGTAAAGCACTGCACTATCGCCAGGTCTCTCTGTCACAGTAAAGCACTGCACCATTGCCAGTCCTCTTCGTTACAGTGAATCACCGCACCATCACTGTGCCTCACTGTTACAGTAACAGTCATTGCCAGGCTGGCAGCTCTTCTGCCCAGCTTTCACATGCCTGTTTTTCATCCACTGTCCTGCCCTTTGCATTTTTCACTTGTCCACCTCTTTTGACCTGACTTCCTTCATCAATCCATTTACCCGTCTCACTCACTCCCCCACTCTTCCTCTCTCTGTTTCGGAATTATCTCTTCATCCCTGATCTCCCTTCATCCCCTTCAATCCCCATCGCCTGCTCACAGGGAGAGAAGTAAGAGCAAAGGGAAGTAAGGTAGGTGACCTCCAGAAGGTGCCGGGAGAAACAGGCTGAGAGGAAGCTTTGGTCTCCCAGGAAGACAGAGGAGCGAGCAGAGAGCCCCAGCTGCAGTAAAGAAGGACAGCACACTGTTGTGCGGAAAGGTCAGTAACTCAGTGTTGGCTACTGTTATATTCCGATACTGCAGTGCTATTCGGACCATACTGCACTGGACTCGGACCAGACCGAGTCCGTGTTAGGAGAATATACTGTAGGCAGAGTCAAATCTCATATCTGAAGCTACTAAGTATTCAACATTTCCTTCTGTAGCACCTAGATTTTAATGATCTGGATAGCATGGATTTAAAGTAATGCCTTTAATTGGCCTTAATGATGTTTTATGTTTGCCACATTGCTATATTACATTTTTCTACCATTGTCATCATTAATGTGAGACAGTTTGGCTTCTTAGGTGAACTGAGTATTTGATTTTATTCTTATTCTGATTTTTAACTTGAATCTTTTATCTCAGTTTTAGTTTAAGCCAAAATCATAGTGAACTAATCCAGGTGGTGTTTTGTAGGTAAAAATTCCGTTAGTAACAACCAAGAAACATACACTAGCATTATACTCAGGGAATAACTGCCCATTTAACCATCCATCCATCCATCATGTTCTATTATTACTTATTTAATGAGGAAGTGAACCTGGAATCTCAGGAATCACACAGAGGACACCCTGGATCAGCTGGGTGATCCAGGTTGTTCTCATACACCATGGACCATTTAGCGCACTGGTGTTCCTAAACATGAGGCTTTGCACAGTGGAAGGAAACCAGTACAAAATCCATAGTGAATCCATAGAGGAGTGGCAGTCACCATGGTGATGGGAATCACTAAATAGAATGTAACTGACAACAATATATATCATAAAGCTTTTGTTGTAGAGCAGGGGTATCAAACTCCAGTCCTGGAGGTCCGGAGCCCTGTGATGTTTAGTTCTTTCCCTATTCCACCACAAATGATTCATCTCAAGAGCTGTGCAGTAATTAACACAAGGAGTTGAATCAGGTGTGTTAAATGAGGGGAAACTAAAAACTGTGCAGGGCTCCAGCCCCCCAGGACTGGAGTTTGACACCACTGTTGTAGAGTCATAATTTAACAAACTGTTTTATGACATCCCCCATACACCCCTATATGCTCACATACTCCCCCATACACCCAAATACTCCCCCATACACCCCCATACTCCTCCATACTCCCCCATACTCCCCCATACACCTCCATACTCTCCCATATTCCCCTATACTCCCCACCCTCACTGATTCAGTAATAAGAAGCATTCAGTAATTCAATTACAGGAGTCTCAGGGTTATGAGCTTGCCCCTAAAATCTTCCTAGTCTGTCTTCCAATCCTCGATCGCTGCTTTCGTCACAGGATCTCCGGGTGTGATCAGGAAGCTGCCAGACCATAAAATCCCCAAATGGGATTAAGACTGTTAACCCTCCCAGGTTGACCTCCCGGTCTGTCAGCAGGACAGAAGATCCTCAACTCTGCAGCCGTCTGTGTATAGGCAATGCTTTGGTGTAATTTATAGACACTCATAGCTTGACTTGTGTCAGATAACCTGAGCTTGGGTGTGAGCTCTGCAGGTGTCTGTGGATGCTGTGTGCGTGGGCTCTGTATGAGTGTATGTGCGAATTTGCGTGGATACCGTAGATGCATGTGAAAGTCCTGTGCCCTATGGACTACGTAGTTACGTGCGGAAGCGCAGTGAAAGAACCGCATAAATGTGTGAGATCTCTTACAGGACATTTCCTCAGAGAAACCACCAGTGGGCAGCAGCTTCCTCACGTAAGCTTCCTTCTGTTGCTCCAGGCTGACAGCCCTTAGCGACCAGTGTCATGGCGGAGATGGAGCAGATGCACAAGGAGGCTGAGAGCCTAAAAGAGCAGATCGCGGTACGTCCCGCAGGCACACAGTAATCGCAGAAGGTCACGCTAACATGACCTGCAGTGTTTTAGGGACCCCATCCTGGCCGTACTCTCTTTCTGAATCATAATGCCATTTATCCTTCTGCTGACATGCTGGTGAATCACACAGTCCGTTATGTGGATGCATCAGTGGCGTAGCTGTAGGCTTTATGTCTGAGAGCAGCTGCACATCTTACAGCCGACCGCAGAGTTGTGAGCCCCCTGTAGGGGAAAGAAAATCTTCATCGACTAAGAAAAGTACCAAACAAATTAGATTGATGTTCAGCATTGGTTCATGGCCAAGTATAAAGGGAATTGACCTTTCATTCTTACACAAATAATGAATGTATTAAGCCATGAATACCATATACTTCTTATAGGCAGCTCGCAAAGCGGTCCAGGACACAACCCTGCAGGCCGTGGTGGAAGGAACAGCCACAGTCGGCCGAGTCCAGCCAAAGACCAGGAAGACTCTGAAAGGTCACCTGGCAAAAATCTATGCCATGCACTGGTCCTCAGACTCCAGGTAAATAAAGGACATGCAAAATTGTCCAGACAGCTACCCTCCCAACAAGCCTGAAGTGCAATGTTCTGCGGCCCAGTGCGAATGTCAGAAATGCCAGTGGGGGAGATTTGATTTCAATCACATAGTTGAGTATCACAGGTGCAGAGCCATCAGAAGCCTCTCTATCAGATATGTTGTTCATATTGAAGTTATAGGGCTCACACATATAATTTTTATGCGTCTACAATGTCCACTCATGTCTAATGTCCCCAAGCAGCAACGGTCAGTCACAGCCTAAATCATACTCATCCGGTTAGTGTCCACACACAGCTGTCACTACACGTGATAAATGATTTTTCTATGCCGCTGATAAAACCCTTTCTCATCCTCAGGTTATTGATCAGTGCATCACAGGATGGAAAGCTCCTTCTCTGGGATGGCTACACCACTAACAAGGTAAAGCGAGTGATAGTATGATCATACTTCTTCTCATTTAATTATACTAGTTATTACATCCCATTGACACTCCCATCCAAAAAGTCCTCACTTCCTCCCTTCATGTGTCTGCCATCCTTATCAAGTCTCCCTGGGTGATTAACTTTCACCCTTCATGTATCTGAGATCCTTATCAAGTCTCCCTGGGTGATTCACTTCCTCCCTTCATGTGTCTGCCATCCCTATGAAGTCTCCCTGGGTGATTCACTTTCACCCTTCATGTATCTGAGATCCTTATCAAGTCTCCCTGGGTGATTCACTTCCTCCCTTCATGTGTCTGCCATCCCTATGAAGTCTCCCTGGGTGATTCACTTTCACCCTTCATGTATCTGAGATCCTTATCAAGTCTCCCTGGGTGATTCACTTCCTCCCTTCAGGTGTATGCCAGCCCTATCAAGTCTCCCTGGGTGATTCACTTTCACCCTTCATGTATCTGCAAACCCCCCCAAATCTCCCTGGGTGACTCAGTTCCTCTCTTCAGGTATTTGCCATCCCTCTCAAGTCTTCATGGGTGATGACGTGTGCGTTTGCTCCCTCGGGGAACCTGGTAGCCAGCGGTGGTCTAGACAATGTGTGCACCGTCTACAACCTCAAGGGCAAGGATGGTAATGTCAGAACCTTGAAGGAGCTTGATGCACACACAGGTAAGAGAAGAAAGGCTTCCATATGTAATCACCAGTCACTGTATTTTAGTGCCATCCAGTAATTTCTGACAGGATAGTCATGGGACACCTTATCCTTTTTACAGAGAATAAAACATGCAGTAATCCCATTTTGCTTTGTGAATTGGAAGACATCAACAAGACTGACACAAATATCAAAACCAGTACATCCTCTAACTAATAGTCATAGAGAGCTTCCTCTTCGACACCATCTTTAACATCTGATTCACAGAGACTTACAGAGTGACAGTTGATATACACATTGAATGAGCGTGTAAAGTGTGCCATTAATAATCTGCCTGTATTTTATTCGCCACAGGATATCTGTCGTGTTGCCGCTTCCTCAGTGACGCCGAAATCATCACAAGCTCTGGTGACACTACTTGGTAATAATCAAACGCTGCAGTGATGCTGATGCAGTGAACTGTAGTTAGGCAGGTTCTCCCACTGACCTGCAAGCTCTCTTTTTGCTTTTGTTATGAGAACCACAGCAGCTACAGCTTCTGTTTAGTCTGTCATTGAAAGGATGGTAGAGATAGGTAGAGAGGTGAGGAGCGTGCGCTGATTACAGTGCGTTGCCGCACCCGCCACACGACAAATCACCTCAGGGATGAGACGTGAGGGCAACCATGTGGCAGGTGACACCTCAGCACCACACTGGTCCAAATTGAGCAGTGTGAGTGTGGTAGCTGGAGTTCCAATCCAACATAAGGGTGGTGAGATCACCATTAAGTCATCAAGCCGGAGACTCAAGGCATAAATGCAACATTCAGTGAAAAAAGCAGCTTATTCTCATCACGTCACTGAGCCCTGTGATTATAACTCCCACCCCCTGGTAGTGCTCTTTGGGACATAGAGACTGGCAAGGAGAAGACAGTCTTCATGAACCACGTCGGTGACTGCATGTCCCTGGCTCTCTCTTCGGACATGAACTTCTTTGTCTCGGGAGCTTGTGATTCCCAAGCCAAGCTCTGGGACATCCGGGAGGGCACCTGTAAGCAGACCTTCCAGGGACATACCAGCGACATCAACGCCATTGCGGTGAGTGAATGCTGCCGTCTAGGGACACACATTTGTACGCACATGCATCCTGTTAGAGGCTGCAAGACCTTCTCATCCTATAAGCCCCTTTGGTTGTGGTGCAGCTTCTGCTCACATGGATGATTTCCACTCACAGTTCGTCCCCTCTGGGACCGCCATGGTAACCGGCTCTGATGATGCCACCTGCAAGATGTATGACCTGCGCTCTGACCAAGAGCTCATCACCTACCAGGACTCCAGCATCGCCTGTGGAGTCACATCAGTGGCCCTGTCTCTCTCTGGCCGGCTCATCATGGCCGGATATGACGACTTCAACTGCAACATCTGGGATTCTCTCAAGGCTGAGAAAGTGGGTGAGTAAAGGAAGCACTCTGAGAGACTGAGATTAGTGATGGTTTTCCTGCTTCTTCTGCACTAGGTGTTTAGATTGAGTTTATAAGTAGTTGCGTGTCTTCTATCTTCCTCCCAGGTGTACTGGCAGGCCATGACAACAGAGTAAGCTGCACCGGGGTGCCACCTGATGGCATGTGTGTCTGCACAGGATCCTGGGATAGCTTTTTGAAGATCTGGAACTAAGCTGCTGCACCAGAGCCAAGTGGAGAGACACAGGGAGAGAGGTGTGGATGGAGTGAAAGGGGGAATTACTGCAAGAGAAACAACCGGATTTGATCCATGTGAACTGAGAACTATGGTGTAAAAGTTATGTTCAGAATTCCAGATGAGCCCCTATGTCTCTCTCTCCCTCCTTCCAGTTTATAAAACCCTGCTTGAGAGTCCAGTAAGCCCATATAATGCAGAAACATTAATAAGATGCAAGACAAATGTCCAGAAGCTTCTGCTACTACTAACACCACAGTCATGACTGTGGCAAATATAATAGTATTACAAATATTGTCAAAAACTTTTGAGGCATTTCATAGGAAGATTAAAAAGTATATCATTTGTTTTTGAAGGTTTCTAAAATGATGGAAGAATATCTAATAAAAGTTTAGTATTACAAGTTTGCTTTTTTTGTTTGTTTTTATTCTACGGATCTTTTATTGTTGATAAGAATATCTATTAGCTGTCTATTTATAGGTGGAAATTAGTGGGAGAACACTTCAAACTGGATTTAAGGAAGCACTTCTTTACACAGCGTGTAGTCAGAGT
>JABFEB020000045.1:16626035-16643853 GCA_019775895.2 Stomatorhinus ivindoensis | reverse complement strand
TTATTAAGTTCTTCCCAAGCAAGCTTGATGGGCCGAATGGCCTCCTCTCGTTTGTATAGTTCTTATGTTCTTATGTTTCTTATTCCTAAATTTACCTCATAATGATTTCTTGTTAAACATGGACATAACATGAAATTAACATTAAACTTCAGCTTCAGAAAAGAATGAAGCATTCTGAAAATATCACCTACCAGGACTCCAGCATCGCCTGTGGAGCAGTACCTTGTAGCAGCTGCAGACACCTCAGTCTATGCAGCATGTGCATGATATTGTGCTTCTACAAGAGTGCAGTCACACAGAAATCCAACCCCCACCTGAAAATGACCCTCTCCATCAGCTGAATGCACCATCACGAGCGAATCTGAGCATGTGTGTGTGTACTGATAAAAGGGAGCTTATTCCTTATGGCTTTTTATGGATGGTAGCAGGTGCCTAGAGGAAACTCTGCACAAATACAGGGAGGGCCAACAGATTCTCTACAAACAGAATATGGCTTGGATATGAATGTATAACCTTTGGGAAAAACATCACCTGGTTAGTCACCATTTTTTGTCATGTTAACTAGGAATTTTATGATTCTATGCAAGGCCGCAAAGCATGTCTGCTCATGGAGTGCTGGCTGACCCTGCTGTCGGGTGACCATAAACGCATTGTGCATTGTTTTGGACAAGTGTCTACTAAACAAACCAAATCTAAAAAGAACGTACGTATATGTGTGTGCATATATTGAAAAGAGGGAGGTTGTATGATATGGTGTGACTTTAGCACCATACTTTATGTATGTGTGTGTGTATATGTGTGTGTGTATATATATATATATATATATATATATATATACACACACACACACACATATATATATAGAGAGTATAGATTTATGAATTATTATATTAAATTATAATATATAGTATAACATAATATAATTATATAATAATATGTGCTATGTAACCATGGCGAGGGAGGGGACAGATATATTATGGGATGTCTGTCCTGTTCTCTTTGTGTTAATGAGAAAGTGACAGCGAGGCTCCGATGTTGGACAGGGCAGTATCACAGGGCAGCCGGGGGCTTAACGCTGGGGTTACCGCTATCATTGGCAAACTAACACAAAGGATTTCAACGTGTGGCGAACTGTAGCGGCGCGCACCCAGCGACGTCAATTTAGTGAGTATAAACGGTTGGCTGGTATTTACGTTTATGTCGAAGCTTTGCTTTTATTTTGGAAAAGGCAACGTTTAAGCGTAGCAGAAGGACAGGTAAACGAAAATAAAGCAGATAAGTGCTGCTTATCTGGACCATTCATTTGCTAGCCTTAAATTCAGTTCCGTGCAGGTGAAATACAGGATGGCATCACAGTAATTTAATAACGTGACAGCGCTGGCGTGCTCTCAGGCTACATGTACCGGAAAATATCGCCACACATGTTGAAGCCTGTTTGCTTGATTATTCGAGTTCACGGTGTTTTTAATTTTGTTGAGTTCAGATAAATGATGAGGAGTTAAACATACGAAGGATGTGGGGTATGCGGACTGAGCCCCTCTGTGCTAACGTTAGCAGGCTGGCCGGAGGAACGCGGGCGGCACCCCGTCTTTCCTCCGCGGACGCGGGCACTTCCAAACCTCTCACTCCCTCTGTAATGAACAGGCGCCCGGGTGCAGGCTCCACAGGCTGCGCTGTACCAACCAGCAGCATGTCAGCGAGTGAGGATGACAGGGAGGACACCGCACCGTTCCCGGACCGGTCGGTAGTACTAGGTAAGGTCCAAACGAAAGTGCCGAATAATGTAACCCGCTGAGATATGGCCTTCGGTTCAATATTTCACTATTGAGTAAAGCATTTGGGAAATAACACTTGTAGCTAAGTTTTAGTGCAACATTTAGTGTTCCTCTATATGAATATTTATGTCTTGTAGAATTGGTTGGTGGGGGGCGGTACGAATGAGCCGCCCATTTTAATTCTCGTTTAGCTTATCGGCTAACAGCACCGCTGGGTAACAGTTAGCATGTCAGCTAACAGCTGTCGCCGCCTGATTTGGAGCGGAAGCCCAATTTGGCTGCGCATGCGCCAGAATGCGTCTGCTTCGCGCGAGAACGACCGGAAGCTCTACGACAGTTTCTGCCCGATCTAGGCTGCGTCTGGAGGATTGTACGCAGCAACCGCACGAGAGAATTTAATCAGTTAATACTTAATTATATTATGATTTGTATTTAATTATGTATTGTACGATATTGTGTGAGTGATATCGGAGTGTGCCCTGCGATAGGTTGGCGCGCCATCCTGGGTTAGTCCCCGCCTTCCGCCCGTAACCTCCGGTATAGGCTCCTGACCCCCCGCCACCCTGACTAGGACAAGCGGTTACCGTAAATGGATGGATGGATGGATTATACGATGTGACAAATTAAAAACAGCGAATACAACAGCTAAACAAATCACACATTCATACTGATAATGGTCTGAAATATGGCAATGTTGAAGTTAATATGGATTCATTTTTAAGTTGGCAAAAAATAATTTATTGTAGGCAACTCTACTGATGAGTTTGCACAAGCATCTCAGCGATCCAAACCAAGTGTAAGTGAGGAAATGCTCAGTGATTTTTCACAAGAAGCCCTTAGACCGGGGACATGGGTCTCATGAATTAAAAATTAAAATTGCAAACTACTTAAGTCATTTCTTTGTGGGGGCAAAACCCTCCCCAGCCAGAAGATGGCCTGAATACCCACACAGTGTGTGGCTTATCTGGCAAAGTCTCTGTCCCTGTGATTGGAAGGTTGCTGGTTCAAGCCCAACCTCGCCTCATCTACAGATCCTTGAGCAAGGTCCTTAACCCCCAGCTCCATGGGTGCTGCTATGGGTGGCTGCCCAAGGGGATCAATAAAGTATAGGCTAAAGGCCATGTTGGTGTAGAAGATTGGCGAGTGATGTCTCCATGGCTTGATAATGAAAGATGAAGAGTAAGGGGTCGTTTGGCTCAGCAGAGGGATGGAGGCACATTAGGCCACTGGCGATCTCATCTCAAAAATAACACAGAATGGACTGCGTAAGTTTTAGAAATGTGCTCTTCAACAGACATGGGTAGTTCAGGTCCAGAGAGTAAAAATCCAGACCAAGATTTTGTTTCAACCAACCAGGTGAGTATAAAGAGTCACAGTCACAGAGCACTCAACTGGTTGGTTGAAACAAAATCTTGGTCTGGATTTTTACTCTCTGGACCTGAACAATCCACCTCCACTCTTAAATTCTGACAGAAGGTTGTGCAGGTCTGAAATAAATATCCTCAGAATTAAAAAAAAATTTCTTAACAGTGGGAAAAAAATATATAATTGAGTTCATGCTTGGAAGCCGATAGGTTAATGGTTGCAATTTAAATGTTTAAATGTGTAAATGTTGCAATTTATTGCCTTCAAACAAATATGTGTACACCTGGTCTTTGAATGAATATGCGACAATGGGAGGAGTTCCCAATCATAACAGAGTTAATTTAACGTGACACATAACAGCAGGGGCTCCGAAGAGGCAGGTAATTGGGGGCCTTGGAGGTCATTCTGCACACAAGCTTTGTAGGGTTTTAGTTGAGTTACCCAACATGGGTAAATCTGCTGAAATAAATAAATAAAATTTCACAAATCACCCTGCAACTTCACCTTGTTTCCAAGTGCTCTCTTTGGGATCAGAACTCTACACTCCTTCCATTCAGCAGTTTGTATGTCCATGCATCCATTTGATAGATGGCAACGGGGTGTCTTGGTTTCGCTGTTCCATTGGAACATTGTCATCCAAAACAGAACTGATTATTTGTTCACATCAAAATATACCTCGATAATCGTGCCCATACATTTCCAGTGGTCATGTTTTCACAGAACCTTAGTGCTCTTGTGTTCAAGCAGATTTAGACCCTCTTCAAAAATGAATTTCCACAGTGGCCCCTCCCACTGGATCGCACTGATGTACCTTGAAATTTTGCAGAACAGCCTGGTATTTGCTGTTCTTTGTAGTAGTGCTTCTCTATTTGGTCCTCACGGACGACTAGGCATTCCACCTTTTTTGCTTCTTCCTAGCCCCCGATAGGGAGTAAAAATGTGGACCGTTTGGCAGGGAGCTGGAGGTAGCAAAAATGTGGACCGTTTGGCAGGGAGCTGGAGGTAGCAAAAATGTGGACCATCTGTGGGACCTTGAGGACTGGTTTGGGAAACACTGCTCTGCGATGATGCTGTGCAGCCAACAATGTTGTCTGTGTCTGACCAACATTTTGTGTTGAAGGTGGTTAATCTGTCACTGCACGGGTAACAGGCGGGAGAGGTAGTTACTGCTCTTCCATGTGACCGTTTTTGTAGGGATCAGTCATTTATGATGCTAACTTCTGCGACGTCAATTTGCTAGATGAGGAAGACGAGGAGGATGAAGATGAAGACTTGGTTTATGAGGAGGAAGCGATTTCACAGAGGAGAAAGAAGAATGCAAAGAAAAGCTGTGAGACTGCCATTGGCAAGAGACTGAGGCCCCGCAAAGAGGTACTGACTTGTCAGGCAGGAGTGTCAGTGTGTCCGGCTTGGCGTGAATTCTGTAGTCTGCATGTGTGACAGATAGAGAGAGAGACACACACACACACTATTTGACTGGTCTCTTTGCTCAGGTGTGTGTCTAAGAACTGTAAACTCAGACCTCATGCATCGCCAGCTTGTGATCTCCATCTCCCTTTCCATCTAGGACCCGTTTAGCAGCTCTCCGGAGGAAGCGCTGACCGTTGGCGGGGGACAGAGGGGCGGAGAGAGCGGGGAGGGTGCTGCGGGCTCTGAGACCGAGGAAAGCGACTACACTCCAGGCAAGAAGAGGAGGAGGAGAGAGAGCATCGTGAAAAAGAGGGGTACAAATGGAGAGAAGGATAAAGCGACTACAGGGACCAATGGAGGAAAAGGGAAAAAGAAGGAGGCTGAAGAGGAAGAAGAGGACGAGGAAGAGGAGGATGACGATGAAGACAGCCAGGTGAGAGTGGTTCGCGATCAAGGTGGCATCATCATTTATTAGGTACTCTGGCAAAGTTACTCATGATGTCACTCTGCATTTGTGAGTTGGATGCTTTGAAGGGGAGTGTGCCACACAGTACACCTTAGGTCGGCACTCTGGTGACTCTCAGTGGGACATGACAAAAGGGCTAAACGTCTGCATGTGTCATAACCACCTGTAACCCTTCCAGGAGCCCAAATCATCCTCCCAGCTGCTGGACCAGTGGGGCATGGAGGACATCGAACACGTGTTCACCCAGGAGGACTACCGCAGTCTCACCAACTACAAGGCCTTCAGTCAGTTCATCAGGTCTGGCCTCCTTGTAAGCCGTAACTGCATTCTGTGCCCCGGCTGTGACCCAGCGTCTCTGCTGCGTATTCTGATGGGTGTAATTACTTAGGCGAAGTAGGAAGAGAGCATCCGCAAGGTGACAGCCATATTTAGTGATGTGTCGGGATGAAAAATTATGTCCGATTTTTGGACATACAGTCTGGCAAACATGTAAAAAGGAGATTTTGTAAGAAGGAAATAGAGGATAAATATAGTGTTTTTGAGAAGTAGAAGACAGAGAGGCTGCCCCAGTGGCAGACTAATCCATGGGACTGAAAATACAGAACTCATATATACCCCTACTGTGTGTTGCATGCATTTTCAATGGTGGCTTGAAAGACAGTGTCATAAGGCATTTAATTAAAGGATTTGGGTTTGTAACTAAAATGTTTCTGGTTCCTATACCAAGGGAACAAGGGACATAGGTGCACAGTTATGTAATGGTAATTACACCAGTAATTTTCCAGAGTTTTAGCTGGGTCATCCCTTTACAAGAGCAACTTGTAGTTAGCTCTGCACTGCTCTGCTTTTTCCACACTGTTGGTGAGGTTCTCGGCTTCGTCGTCCTGCCGTGTCCAGTCTCACTGTCTTGCGACCTTCTGCTATGCACACAGACCCCTTATTGCAGCTAAAAACCCCAAGATTGCCGTGTCCAAGATGATGATGGTGCTCGGGGCAAAATGGCGTGAGTTCAGCACCAACAGTCCCCTGCGTGGATCAGCCACCGGGGCCGCAGTGCCCAACACCGGCCTGCAGGGGGAACCTTCGGCGCGAGTTACTGTGGGTGAATCCACTACTCCCCCCAGCACTCCGACAGCTCCTCCTCCTCCTTCGCCATTCACACACAAGGCCAAGACTAAGGAAGGAAAAGGTCGTCTGGCTTTCTGAGTCAACTTATTGGATTGTATTTTGTCTGGAAGTGGAGGTAAGTCTCCAAATAATTCTTATGCTGCTTGTCACTCAGGCCCGAATGCACGTAAGAAGGCCAAGTCCCAGGAGAAGAAGGGAAAGGCCAAGAAGGTGGCTTCTGCCAAGGTCAAAGCGGGCTCTTTCGGCAGCAAGAGGAAGCGCTCTTCTGTAGGGGCACCATGCCATTCTCACCAGCATTGCTGCAGCCCGTAGGTCAGCCAGCACCACAGCGTGACCGACTCCAATCTGTCACCATCTCTTAGAGCGAGGACGACGACGAGAGCGACACAGACGACGGCGGCTCCGTGGGCGTGTCCGTGTCGGAGGGATCCAGCAGGAGCAGCGGCCGCTTGAGGAAAAATCCCAAGAGTGGCGCGAAGAAAAAGAAAGGTTAGTCTTGGGGCTGGGCGGTCGCGCGGACCCACTGGCGGAGTGGCGGTAACGCGAAGCCGCCTCCTGTCCTTTAGCAGAAGACGATGCCGACGGCTACGAGACGGACCATCAGGACTACTGTGAGGTTTGCCAGCAGGGCGGAGAGATCATCCTGTGCGACACCTGCCCCCGCGCATACCACATGGTGTGTCTGGATCCTGAAATGGAGAAAGCACCTGAGGGAACCTGGAGCTGCCCCCACTGTGTCAGTAACCCCCCCCCAGCAACGGGGGAGACGTGTAGCTGCTTGGATAATTCATATATTATTTGGTGTCCGATGACAACGGCTAATGGTCCAGTGTGTACCCCCCCCCTGCACACTCCGCGTGGCTCTCCTCTCGGCAGGAGAAAGAGGGCGTGCAGTGGGAGGCCCGGGAGGATGGTTCGGACGCCTCCGAGGACCCGGAGTCCGAGGATGACGACAACCACATGGAGTTCTGCCGGATGTGCAAAGATGGCGGCGAGCTGCTGTGCTGTGACACGTGTCCCTCGTCGTACCACCTTCGCTGCCTCAACCCGGCCCTGGCCAGAATCCCCGACGGCGAGTGGGTCTGCCCTCGATGCAAGGTCAGTCAGCACGACAGCACACCGGAGATATCATGACCTACTTATGAGCCCAAGTCAGTGTGCAACGTCATTAGTTTTGTGCAAGTTACTTGATTTCTGCCACTCTTCATTCCTTATTCTCTTCATTCTAGTGTCCACCTCTGAATGGAAAAGTCCAAAAGATCCTAACGTGGCGCTGGAGTAAACCACCGGCCCATAAGCCTGTTCCCCGCCCCTCCAATCTCCCAGATGACGCCTCTGACCCTTTGTTCCTAGCCACTCGGCCAGAGAGGGAGTTTTTTGTCAAATGGAGGAACATGTCTTACTGGCACTGCTCATGGGTGTCAGAGCTACAGGTAAACAAACGTGTAATGCACCATCTCATGGCACTGCTCGTGGGTGTCAGAGCTACAGGTAAACACACATGTAATGCACCACCCACCCCTCATGGATGTCAGGGCTACAGGTAAACACTTGTGTAATGCATCTTCTCACTGCTCGCACGTATCAGATCGACAGGTAAATGCACATGTAATGCACCACCTGCAGCTATGAATTTGGTGATCAGTGGTCATTGTTGACACACCACAGTGCACAACAACGAAATGTTGTCGTCTGCATCTAACTCATATGTGACATGCTGCGCATCTTATGTAATGCTCTACTCAACAATTCTGCCCAGCTTGAGATCGCCTGTCAGATGGTGATCCGGATGTACCAGCGCAAGCATGACATGGAAGAGCCCCCGGCTGTGGACTTCGGTGGTGATGGGGAGAAGAGCACGAAACGGAAAAACAAAGACCCTCGCTTTGCCAAGATGGAGGAGAAGTACTACCGGTTTGGCATCAAAATGGAATGGATGGTGATCCATCGCATCCTCAATCACAGGTCATTTTGCTGGTTACTCGTCTTGCATCTCTGTCTCTTGGTGATGGTGGAAGGGATGCCTCTGAAAATCTGAGAGAGAACCACTGTTCTCCACTGTCTTCAGGATAGATAAGAAGAACAACATCAATTACCTGGTAAAGTGGAAGGACTTGCACTACGACCAGGTTACGTGGGAGATGGAGAACGCTGATATTCCTGATTACGATACGTGTAAGCAGCAGTACTGGAACCACAGGTAAGACATTCTCGTAGGATTAGCGTGATCCAGCATGAAATCTGTGTTCCTGGGTGAATGTTCCTGGGTGAATATTCTGTGCAGTTTATGCAACCTCCAAAGCATTTCATCCTAAAGACACAGATTCTATGCAATTAACACTCATTAATTTGCTACTACTCCAGGCAGTGCAATGGCACTGAATATGAAGTGACGCTAAAGTACCTCTTAAAATACTGACTTCAGAATGTCTGTGCATCCATCAGGATAGTCATTCAGTATGCGGTCTTCTCGCTGTCCTGACATGAGCTGCATGACCTCAGTTAAGTTTCTATTTGCATGACGATGTCGAATCTGGTTTCTCTGCCGCAAAGGGAGCTGGTGCTCGGTGAAGACGGCAGGCCGGCGAAGCTGAAGCTGAAGGGCAAAATGCGGCAGTTTGAGCGACCCCCCCAGAGCCCCACCGTGGACGTGAGTGTCGGCCCTCGTGTGTGCTGTGGAGCGCGGCTGTCACGGCCCGTCACCTGCTGTATACTGTCCCTTTTAACAGCCCACCGTGAAGTTCGAGCAGCAACCAAAGTACCTGGACCGGACCGGGGGCACGCTGCACCCCTACCAGCTGGAGGGGCTGAACTGGCTGCGCTTCTCCTGGGCCCAGGGCACTAACACTATCCTGGCAGATGAGATGGGGCTGGGCAAGACCATCCAGACTATTGTCTTCCTCTATTCTCTCTACAGAGAGGTGGGTCGCTCTCTGTGGTGTGCAGCAATTGAAATGGGAGGCCTGCAGAATTCTTCTCTTATGCATAAAAGCACCATTTGAGGAGTAGCACAGTGTTCTGGTCTTTTTCACTGGTCCCAGTGAAGGTTCACAGAAAGTCATAAATAGAATATAAATGCTAAAACATGAACATTTTATAACATGATCTTAAGACACAGAAAGACACATTTAACCACCTGACTGGTGGTCAGAGATTGTGACAGAAATTTGACATTGAGGCAGAATGCACAGTAAAGCTCTTCATCTGGGTAGTAAGTGTGTATATAATTGCTCAGAATAAAAAAGAAATTAATGCTAAAACATATTAAAATTTAGAGTAATTCTAAAACCGAACAATTTATTCTGTTTTCTAAAGTTACTGATATCTTGTTGGATAGCTGGTTGAACAGCGTTTCAGTCCCAAATCTCTCCTCAGGGGCACAAGGCCATTACATGTATTCATCACCAGCTCAGTTAATTAATTACCTTAATCAGTTAAATAACTCAGTGAGGTATCTATTAGTCAAACAAGGTCTGCTAGTGATCAAGTAAAAAAAATATGTTGACGTACTGGATGGGTGCTGCATATCTGCTGTAAAAATCATCTTTAACTACCAGACAGTACTGTATCCCAGTCTGCAGTCATGCCATTGAGATGTATCTGTGTGTTCGTCTGTTTGTCTGGCAGGGTCTCTCAAAGGGGCCATTCCTGGTGTGTGCCCCTCTCTCTACCATCATCAACTGGGAGCGTGAGTTCGAGCTCTGGGCTCCTGACATGTACGTGGTCACCTACGTGGGCGATAAAGACTGCCGTGCCGTGATTCGTGAGAACGAGTTCACGTTTGACGACAACGCCATGAGGAGTGGGAAGAGGGCCGTAAGAATGAAGGTCCGTATTTGAGGTTTCTGGACGATGAGGAACTTCTACGATGCGTCAGGGAGCATTGCGTTCATGAAGGTCCTTGCCCTTCCTTCCATGCAGAAAGAGGCGTCTGTGAAGTTCCACATTCTTCTGACGTCCTATGAGCTCACCACCATTGACATTGCAAGTCTGGGCTCCATCAGCTGGGCGTGTCTGGTGGTGGACGAGGCTCACCGGCTAAAGAACAACCAGTCCAAAGTGGGTCGCTGTCTGTGCCCCAAATTGGAACTCATTTTCAGCAGTGGTCATTTGGTAGAGAGGGTGGTGTCCTGCCTACAGCTCCGCTCAGACACTTTGAGTTGTAAGGAGTTAATAGTTGCGATGTATCTTGACTAATGGAACTTCAGTAAGTGAAACTTATATGCTGATGGATTTTTAATTAATATTAGTATGAGGAAGTATAAAGTCCACCCACCACAGACAGAGGAGGTCTTCTCCCCACTGACCACTAACAGAGGAGGTCTCCTCGCCAATAACCACTGACAGAGGTGGTCTCTACCAGCTTCGTTTTGAGTCTGATGGATGCTGGATGTGAAATTTGTATTGTCAGCTACACTAGCCCCAAGCCTAAGCCTGACCCCTAAGCTTAGCCCCAAACCCTTAGCCTAACCACTAAACCTAAACCTGACCCCTAAGCCTAACCCCAAAGCCTAAACATGACCCCTAAGCCTAAGCCTGTCCATTTTCTTTGGCCTACAGTTCTTCAGGCTGCTCCGTAACTATTCCCTGAAGTACAAGCTGCTACTGACAGGAACTCCTCTGCAGAACAACCTGGAAGAGCTCTTCCACCTGCTGAACTTCCTGACCCCTGAGCGATTCAGGTCAGTTCTCTCATGTCTGATGATTGCTTGTTAATCACCTGCCCGCTCTTAGCATGTGTTCTCTTCCCATGCAGCCTGCGGGTCATTTTCTGTGACTGGAAAATATACAGCTTGTTTTTCTTTTTTTCTGGTGGTTTAACTCGCACGTGAAAGGAACCCTTTGGGGTTTAGGGCCGTTGTATGGCTCTGTAAGTTAGTCTGTGCCTCTTTCTGGAAGGTCACTGGTTCCGGTCCATTGGTCTGCAGTGATGATGTTGTTGTTAGGCCACTGAGCAAGGCCAGTAACCTCAGGTGCTCCACGGGGCCTGATGAAAGGCTGAATCTGTGCTCTGACCCCAAGCTTTGTTCTGCTGTACTTTGTCTCACATAGGAGAGTAAGGCTATGCGTATCCAAATGCGCCAAAAACAAAATCCAGCCTGAGTATGCTGTAAACTACTGGAGCATGCGTGGTGCGCATGCGCATGTGGTCACAGATCGGGCAGTAGCAGTGGTGTCAGTAAATGAAGGTTGATCTTTTTGACTTGTCAACAAGGAATCATCTCATTTCTATAGAGCTCATCTTCCACACTGATGCGCCCGTTCGGACTCTCTCTTTTCGAGTTTACTGTAGCCTTTTTAAAAATGGCGTTCGATATGGTATACTGGGGTGAAATGTCTAGAGCAGGGGTGCGCAATATTATCCACAAAGGGCTGCTGTGTATGCAGGTG
This sequence comes from Stomatorhinus ivindoensis, assembly GCA_019775895.2. NCBI lineage: Eukaryota > Metazoa > Chordata > Actinopteri > Osteoglossiformes > Mormyridae > Stomatorhinus > Stomatorhinus ivindoensis. The sequence goes on along the minus strand of JABFEB020000045.1, from coordinate 16,632,318 downwards.
TTTGTGATAACCCTTAGGTCAGCTGTGCAAACCCAGGTGTGAGGACTCTTTAGCCAATCAGGGTTCTAATTCATTCTAATTAAGGAGTTGCAGTGAAACCCACACACCCAACAGCCCTTTCTGGGTAAGATTGCCCACCCCTGCTGTAGAGGGTTTGATCGCCTAGTGCTGGTGCTTGTGACTGCTCCTTTATGGCGCTGTGTACATCTTGTCCTTCGCTTGCAGGAGCTTAGAGGCCTTCCTGGAGGAGTTTGCAGACATTGCCAAGGAAGACCAGATAAAGAAGCTGCACGATCTGTTGGGACCACACATGCTGCGCAGACTGAAAGCTGACGTCTTCAAGCACATGCCGACCAAAACGGAGCTCATTGTTCGTGTGGAGCTGAGTCCCATGCAGAAGTGAGCAGCCTTGCTAGGGTGCAGACCTGTAAATATGGGTGCAGGCTCATGCAGTCGAGGAGGTGCACGGTGCTGTCTTCTGTGTGTCATGCGCTAATGGGAATAAGGTCCATTTCCCCTACCAGTCAGAGGAAGGTGAGTGGGATAATATGCATATTTGAATAGCTTATTCTAATTTTTTCAGGAAATACTACAAGTTCGTCCTCACGCGTAATTTTGCTGCCCTGAACACTCGTGGAGGAGGAAACCAGGTGTCTCTTCTCAACGTGATGATGGACCTTAAGAAGTGCTGCAACCATCCATATCTCTTCCCTAAAGCAGCCATGGTAGGAACTGCATGTGGAGTGGCTGGTGCTTCTTCCTGTCACCATAATCACCATTTTGATAAACGTATTTTATAGCCGCCAGCGGGAAAATGCCACCTTCACCTTCAAGTTATTGCTTCCAGGAAGCACCCAAGTTGCTTAATGGATTGTATGAAGGTAGCGCCCTGACCAAAGCATGCGGGAAGTTGCTACTGCTGCAGAAGATGCTGAAGAAGCTGAAAGAAGATGACCATAGGGTGCTGATCTTCTCACAGGTATGTGAGCTGCAGTTTACACAGGAACGCAAAGAAAAGCCTGAAGCTCATCGCACGTATGCATCTTATATGCTCTGTTGTCATCAGATGACTAAGATGCTGGATCTACTGGAAGACTTTCTGGAGAATGACGGCTACAAATATGAGAGACTTGATGGGAACATCACTGGAACCATGAGACAAGAGGCCATTGATAGGTTCAACGGTGAGGCTCTTATGGCGCTATGAGGTCCTTAGTAAGGTGCCCTTTTCTCTGATGTGTTCAGAAGTCATGGCTGTTTCTCTATCTGTTTCAGCTCCTGGAGCTCAACAGTTTATCTTTCTGCTGTCAACAAAGGCTGGCGGTTTGGGTATAAACCTCGCCACAGCTGACACGGTCATCATTTATGACTCTGACTGGAATCCACACAACGACATTCAGGTAGGTAGCTGATACAGCTCATTCCAGTAACCGGCCGTCAGCTCTGATTCTCCATCCTCCCAGTGAAGCGTGACTCTCGACCCTGTCCACCTTCCAGGCCTTGAGCCGTGCTCACCGCATCGGTCAGAACAAGAAGGTCATGATTTACCGCTTTGTGACCAAAGCCTCCGTGGAGGAGAGGGTCACTCAGGTGAGGCTGGTGTGAGTATGGTGTACGTGCCACTGGGCAGTATCATGGGGCGACGCCATAACAGCAGCCATGATTCATCTGCTGTAGGTAGCAAAGAAGAAGATGATGTTGACCCACCTGGTTGTGCGTCCTGGGCTGGGCACAAAGACCAGCTCCATGTCCAAGCAGGAGTTGGATGACATCCTCAAATTTGGCACTGAGGAGCTTTTCAAAGATGACAATGGAGAAGGTGGTTTTGGGTTCTGGCTGCGCTGCGTTTATATGTGCATGCAGACCGCTATCTCACTGTTATACTGTACACTGTTTAAATGTACATCATGTCATTCTCTCCTGATCACCTCGTCAGTGACATGGTGGGTCCACCAAACTGACCATCAACCTTTCCCTGCCGCCCTCTTCTCACTAATACGCCTTACAGGAGAGAACAAGGAGGATGACAGCAGTGTAATCCACTACGACGACAAGGCGGTCGAGCGCCTGCTGGATCGCAACCAGGATGCCACGGAAGACACTGAGCTCCAGAGCATGAATGACTATTTGAGCTCCTTCAAGGTGGCCCAGTATGTGGTGAAGGATGAGAAGGACACAGTAAGTGATTCTTCAGGGATTCTCCAGCCATCGCTCCTCCCGTACTATGGTGGTTTAGGGCTGAAAATAGAAAACGTTAAAAGTGTTTTAGCAGCGACGTTTGGTAATGGAATTCACACTATTAAAGTCGTTGGTTAACCCATTCATTGCTCAAAACCAATTATCCAGTTCTGGGCTGCGGGAAGCCTGTGAAGTACTATGTGCTCTGCAGGGGATATGAGAGATAACAGGCCGGTTCATAGTGGGGCGTGTACTCGCGCCTGCTGGGGGGCTGCAGGACAGGTCTCCAAAGCTCACCAGTCCATTTTATGATGTTTTTGAGATGAAAACGGCAGTGACCTAAAGTCAGGCTTCCTCACCACGTTAAAGTATCGGGAACTGAAACGCACTCAGTTTTCACGTAATCTAGTGAAGAACTTCTGCTAAATTTGCCAGAATTTGCAAAGTGCACAGAATTGGTGCTTATTAAAAAACTGGACTGGGAGGTGATGCCTGGATCTGTCATGTAGGGCCATCTTGTGGGAGTTAAGATCGCCCACTCAGTCCTTGGCCTCCTTCACTCATGGACAGGAGTTTTGCGGGTACAAGCGGTAAAAACGAGGTTTTTCCACGGAGGTGCTGGACTTGTGAGGAGTTATCAGATATGTGGGGACCTCAACATAGTTATCAGATATGTGGGGACCTCAACATAGTTATCAGATATGTGGGGACCTCAACATAGAGTTGCTCCTTCTGTTTGAGAGGAACCATCAAGGGTACCAAAGGGACCTTATAAGGATGCTGCCTGGATGGATACCAAGGGCACTGTCCCGGGGCAGGGACCCCAGGCTGACACAGGACAGGGGGGAGGGATTATATCTCCTGGGGAGTTTGGGGACGTGCAGGGATTCACCAGGAAAGCCATGGAAAGAAGGCTGCCAGCCTAGACCTCCCAAAGAAAAACCATGCCGGAACGAGGACCAGGAAGTCCTTTAAAATCGTAAAGATATGTGAGGAAAATTGAATCTTGGGAAGATTTTCGGTAAAATTACTTTGGGAAGGAGGTTTAATGAAATGCACTGAAAAGATGACTGAGGTCGCATGATATCACACAGAAGCTTGCTTCAGTCTGTATGGCAGCAGCGTTCAGGGACTGTGGCTCCCGCAGGACGAGGAGGTGCAGCAGGAGCTGACCCGGCTGGAGGAGAACACCGAGCCGGACTACTGGGAAAAGCTGCTGAAGCATCACTACGAGCACTACCAGGAGGACCTGGTGCGCCACCTGGGCAAGGGCAAGCGCAAGCGCAAGCAGGTCAACTACAGCGATGGGGCACAGGATGAGCGAGGTAGGGCCCGTCGGACCCGGGGCGGCGGCAGTGCATGCGCTCCTCCTATCCGGAGTGCAAAAGCCCAGCATTTAATGACATGGCCTGAGGACACTGGGCAGAGGGACTTGATTATCAAGGAAGAGTCAGAGCAATATTTGGGCTTGACTGCTGTGTAAGCTGTGTGTGTGACAGGCGCTCTCAAAAAGACGCTTCCTCTCTGAACAGACTGGCAGGACGACAATTCGGACTATCAGTCTGATTATTCTGTGGCTTCAGAGGAGGAAGATGAGGACTTTGATGAGCGTTCAGAAGGTAATGAGAATGCGTCTCTGTGGGTGTTGTGGGGGGGGGGGGGGGACTGCTGTGTATATATAATAATGTCTGTCTAGGTAGGGTTATGGCTGTCATTGTTGGGATTAGGGTTTTGCTCATAGAAATGACTGGATGTTCTGCACAAATATATGAGTGTGTCTGTGTATCTGTCTCTGAATGCAGGTTGATGCTGACTCCCTCACTCTGTACCCCTATGCTGACTCCCTACCCCTCACACTGAATCTTTCTCCCCCCATTGTGCAGACTCTCTCCTCACTCTGACTCTCATTGTACTGACTCTTTTCTTGCAGGGAGCCCCCGCCGGCCCAACAGGAAAGGCCTGAGGAATGAGAAGGATAAGTCCCTGTCTCCCCTGATGGCCCGAGTGGGCGGCAATGTCGAGGTACTTCTGTCTCCGTCCCTCTCCTCTCACTCACCTTCTCTTTCTCTCTGACTCGCTCACACTTTCTCCTTTGCTTTGTCACTCACTCAACCACTCCCTCACACTTTCTCCCTCTCTTTTTCTCACTCCCTTGCTTATGCTCTCTCCCTCTCCTTCTTACTCGCTCTCTCCCTCTGTCTTTCTCTCACTCCTTGATGTTCTCTCCCTCTCTTTCTTTCTCACTCGCTCTCTTCCTTTCTCTTCTTGTCTCACTTGCCCTCCTCACGCTCTCTCCCCCCGACACGTGTCATCTATAGGTGTTGGGTTTTAACACCTGCCAGAGGAAGGCCTTCCTGAATGCAGTGATGCGTTATGGGATGCCGCCCCAGAATGCCTTCACTGCAGAGTGGGTGGTCAGGGACCTGCGCGGGAAATCTGATGATGAGTTCAAGTGAGTTTTGGCCCCCACTTGCTGCTGAAGTGCCCCCCCCCCGCCAAGGTCACATCCGCACTCAGTACCTCATTCTTTGACCGTCTTGTTGTCCGTCTCGCTCAGGGCCTACGTTGCCCTATTCATGCGGCACCTCTGTGAGCCAATCGCCGAGCGAGTGGAGACCTTCGCCGACGGCGTCCCTCGAGAGGGCCTGTCGCGGCAGCACGTGTTGACGCGCATCGGCGTGATGTCCCTCATCCGCAGGAAGGTAACCCGCCGCCCGTGTCTCGTTGCGTGTCATTCAGGCTTTTCATTCAGCTATGTAAATGGAAAAATAAACATGTGAATGTAAATATTCAATATTTTAGATAAGGTTATAATATAAATAACGATCTTGTTCATGCTGTCCTTAAACGTAGTGGATGGGCTGAGAGTGATAATGACACATGTCACTGCTGACAAAACAGCGAGTTTGGTTGGGTGAAGGTTAGGGGCGGAGCGCGGTTCACAGCCGAACGTCAGGCAGAGTGTGGTTCACGGCCGAACGTCAGGCAGAGTGTGGTTCACGGCCGAACGTCAGGCAGAGTGTGGTTCACAGCCGAACGTCGGGGGCTGGAGCGCGGTTGTATTTTATACAAATATCGTCTGGTGGAAGTGTGTATAAAGTGATCACGGATAATGGCTGTCGGTGCCCACTCTGGTCTGAACAGGTGCAGGAGTTTGAGCACACAAATGGTCAGTGGTCCATGCCCGGGACGTTGCTGCATGAGGAGAGCTGGAAGGCAGCGCATTCAGATTCTCCTGGGAACCCGATGGCGGCCTCCTCCGGAACGCTGGCGAAGACCCAGGCCGGCACTGCCCCTACAGGTGCCCCTGTCCCGCCCTGGCTGCTCATGGTATCTCAGTGTGATAGGGTGGATTTGATATGCCTTGGCGTCTTGTGCCCATACAGATGAGCCGCCCAAACCGTCAGATAATGAGAAGGAGCCACTGGAGGGACATGGGAAGCCTGAGGCGGGGGCTGAGAGGGAGAGCAAAGAGGCACGGATGGAGGAGCCGGAGGTGCAGGCTTTGTGAAAAGGTCACCTTCACCGAGCATCGGAGAGAACGCAAAATCTACAGTGCAGATCTATTCCTTTCTCAGGTCATAGCAGTTCCTGATGAGACCAAATCAGCCGCGTCTTCCGGAAAGGACAAGGATTGCCAGGGGGAGGAAACGGGCTCAGCCACAGAAAAGAAAAGTGAAAGAGAAGAGGATCAGGGGCTGGAGGACGCGGAGAAGAAAAGTGTCTCCACAGACACAAAGTCAGACGGGCCCAGTGCCAAAACGGAGGAGTCGGAAATGAAAGGTGGGACCAGGGTGTTCCTGTGCATGGGGACGTGTGTGTCATGTGACAGCCAGGGACCCCACCCAGTCTCCCCACTTCAGGCCCTGTGTTCTCAACCCACTCTGGCCTATGGATGGATGGATGGAGCTAAAGTTTCATTTTCACACTCTGGAGGCAGTGTGTGGCTCAGCGGGGGATGGGAAGCCATATCAGGGCCCACTGCTCTGAGCTCTATCCCATCCTCTTTGTCCCCTGCTCTGTATCCATACTGCTCTGAGCTCTATCCCATCCTCTGTGTCCCCTGCTCTGTATCCATACTGCTCTGAGCTCTATCCCATCCTCT
>JABFEB020000045.1:16568943-16581289 GCA_019775895.2 Stomatorhinus ivindoensis | reverse complement strand
TATATAATTTTTTCCCCCTGTGTGATTCAACCTCAGTATCTGCATGCTTTGTGTGTGTGTGTATGTATGTGTTTGGAGACAGTGAAATTACTAAGCACAGTATGACATCATTTTGATACTAAATTATCTAAGTATGATTAATAGTCCATAAATCAGAAAATACATTCTTTTTATTGGAATTAGTAAGAGGTATATCTCTGACAATATTGGTCATTTTTTATCTTTAACCGTTTATAAATAATCATGATGTGAACATTGTACATTACGATGCTTTTTGCGGTTATTCCTGCCATTGGGATGAGTCTCCTTGCTGTGTCCTTGAAAGTCAGTGATTGATGGGATTCTGCCAGATGACATGGCTGGCGAGGGAGAGGACCCATAAGGAGAGGGGAGAGACCGCGGGCGAGACGTGCGGCGAACGTGAGGGAACGAGGCTGCTGAGGTGAGAGAGGAGCACCGGGAGCAGAGAGAGGGAGCCGGAGCGGGGAGAAGACGGCGAAAGAGGAGCAGGCAGCGAGCGAAGGAGACACACGCACGCAGGCAGGCAGGCAGGCAGGCAGGCACGCACACACACGCACACAGAATGCATGGTGAGCGGGCGGCAGACACTCGCTGGTGCTCAGGGCCGTGCTAGAAAACCATGGGATGCATCAGCTCCAGGAGTCTCAGTAAGATTCGCTTCATTCACTGTTCATTCAGCAAGCTGTCTGGGTGTGGGCCCTGCTTTCCGGGGTGGGGGTTTCTATGGTAACACTGTGCTACGAATGTTCCTCTCTGCTGTTCAGAAATAGGCTGGCATTTGTGCTGACAGTCCCACCACGGCTCTGGTGGGGGGGACAGTATGATGTGTTGGTGTGGGTTTGTTTGTATGGCAGGGATATTCCTATGTGTGTGTGTGTGTGTGTGTGTGTGCATGTGTGTGTGTGTGTGTGTGTGTGTGCGTGCGTGCATGGAAACCTGCAGGCTGCCTGGTATTCCTGCAGTCGGGCTTAGCGAAGGATGGCGCCTGGCCCCTGACTCTAATTGGTGGTGTCTGTACTGTTAACTGCTGCAAGTAAAAATACAGTGGGAGCAGCACAGCAAGCAGAGTAGGTAGCAGCATGCCGAAATGCTAAAACAGTGAAATGCACTGCAGGCAGAGTGGGGGGGGGGGGGGATCGGGCTTGCTGATCCTGTCTGTGGAATCGCGCTGCAATGTTTACTCAGGCAAACCCGAGGTGAATATTGCTTGTTTTATGCCGAGGTCAAGCACAGCATGCATGGAAGTATGCAACAAATGCTGTATGAGGTATTGCGATGGCTGAAATGTGGCAGACAGTAATGACACCAGTGTCACTTTGCATACTTTCAGTTTTCATGGCATTGCTAAGGCAAACCTCGATAAGCGTATTCCCATCGTGCGGGTAACACAACTGGGAACACAACTGGTACGGCTGCTGCTGGCATGCAACAGGAGATATACACACACAGTAGAGTCCTTAATCAGGCAGTGAATTCACAAGCTCGTGGATCACAGGACAGTGCAGGAACTGAGCTACGAAAAGAGGGAGAATATCCCTGAGCACATGAACAAAGAGGACTGCTTGTGGTAACTCTGAAAGTTTGCGTTAAGTGGCTGTAGAGGTATGTTACAGTGTGCATGCACAGTGCCCAGCGGACTCCAGAAAGGTTACTGGGAGGAATGTGGTTGCAAGTGAACATTTTAGACATTTAAGAGACAGAGAATGTGTGGCGTTTCCTTGTTCAGCTGAAACAAAATTGGGAGTTTGTGTTGAAAACCTGACATCTATCAGGAAAAAAGCAGCTGACCAGGTGGTGCAAGCCCCCCTATCTTTCAGGTGTGGTACTGTTAGCAGGATGGACGAAGATTGAACGGAATAAAATGACCCCAAAAGCTCAACCAGGGACCCCATTCAAACCTGCAGCCCATCAACAAGTCAGGCTGAGGGATTAAAATAATGGTGTGTCAGTTTCCAGTTATAGCTGTAGGAATTTAAAAATTGTAATAAAATGATCATATTTTAGTTACAGTGTCTGACATTATACATCTGTTTACTTTTAGGCCTTGATTTTTGAAAAAAATCCTACAGAAATGCTGGATATCACTTGGGTTTTGTTTTTTTATTTGTTTGTAGTAAAAGCTTGACTCTGTAAATAAGAGTCGACTAAGCAATTCTGATTGTGTCCTTTAGGTGTGAAGGTCATTGTGATGTCATTGTGCACGCTCTGTTTGTGTATTCCAGCTCATGCCAAAATGTTCTTTTACCCATGTTTTTAGGTGTATTTTCCTCATTGTTATCATTGCAGAGACAGTAACAGCCAAATTACAGTAAAATGGTCAGCAGTCAGACATTATTTCAATTAAAATTGCAGAGCAAAAAAATTTGGGAAAACTGAAAATGATTTTATTACTCTTTTAGAAGGCAATCATTTAAAATTCTTGAAAATAAAAATAAATAAAATTGTATGCAGTGTAAAAAAAATAATACAGTATATAATGAAAATGAGTAAAGTGCAAGCTCCATGCAGCTGCGAAAGTGAAGCAAGATAGTCAACAGCGAAACAACAAACAGCCAACAGGAGGATGCTCTGCAAAGATGTCATGATGACATCATTTCCTGATGACATCATTTCCTGATGAGTAAATTAGGGGCCACAAACCCAATTTCTATGTCAGCTATAGCTTCAAAACAGGATTCAAGCTTAGTTTTATTATTCCATTGGGTTTTGCCGCTACCAACTAAAAATGTGAATTTTAAAATTGAAGCTAAACACAAGATGTATGCATTTATTGCAATAAAGCCTATTAAGAACTCAACAGCAGCATGAAATCTAGCATGTGGAATCTTCACTTGTAGGTGTGTTCAAGCCACACAGCCCTTCGGCCATGATTCATCTTTGGCAAATACGAAAGTGTAATTGTTGTCATTGTGGTTAGTCAGGAACAAGCACACCACTGCTGAAAAAGGGCAACAGGGCTGCAGCTCTTCATGGAACAGGAGCATGCTGACAATATCCTCCACTATCACTATCTGGGATCTGGAGCTTCTGTGTGTGCTATTAACATTTTGCCATTGATGCCAGTGATGGAGTCATTGGGATGGCTGGGCTGGTACCAGCCAATGGGATGACCAGCCTGGTATCAGCCAATGACATTGCTGGGCTGGTACTAGCAAATGGGATGACCAGCCTGGTATCAGCCAATGGGAGGGCTGGGCTCATACCAGACCATATATGATGCAGCTATCATTTTAGTAGTTCCCAGAATAGTGTGAATATACTCGAAACAGCCATAGTTATAATATTTTCTGCATTTACTAGAAGTGACATTCTTCACTTCTCATCGTTGGGACACTCCTCTACTGTTGCTGACTGAAGGGATTTGTGTTAAAGCTGCTGACAGACAGACTGACACGTACATTCACTGACACAATGTCAGAAGCTTAGAGAATCCCCTTCCCAGTGTAGTTATTAAAGATTATTAGGGACTGGCAGACAGGTGTCAGAGAGAGGAGCTGCAGATGATTATGAGTCAGAGGGATTGTAACTGTAATGGACACCAGCCTATAAAGACATAGAGAACGGCATGAGTAAGATGGTTTAGTGATCGTCTCCTGTGCAATACTAATAACACTCAGAGTAACAAGGCCTGCTTTAACAAAACAATACGAATAATACTCAGAGTAACAAGGCCTGTCTTAATAAAACAATACTAATAATGCTTAGAGTAACAAGGCCTGCCTTAACAAAACAATACTAATAATACTCAGAGTAACAAGAGTTATAAAGAGTTATAAAGCTTATAAAGTGTCAAATAAGGATGGAGAGCAAACTGTATTTGTGCTGATAACACCTCCTAGTGATTCTATCTCTTGCATCCCTAATTAATGGCAGCAGACAAGGTCTTGTTGAGCTGATTAAATTAAGAGCCACAAGAGTTGTCATCAGAAACAGAAGAACTTGTTCAAGTTGCTTAATTCCTCGCTTCCCCGTGTGTTAAGGCACACTTGTCTTGCCTTTTGTAGCAACTTTGCCAACATGGTCAATGTTACCGACTTTTCTGGCAAATGCTTTTGCACCATAAATCATACAGAATGTCAGAAAATACTAGTAGAGAGACGATGCCAAGCGCAAAGTAAAGCTTAATAACTTATTAACTCTTAATTGATGATATAATGTAAAATGCATATAGATACGATAATTTGTAAATCGAAATGTAACATATGGGCCAGTTATGTGCCTTTGTCTGTGTCTAGTCCAGTATCCAGTCAGTATCCAGCATCTCCTTGGGTGCTAAACATCCCATAGAGAAGCACTCTGCTGCGGTCCCTCTGATGAGTCATAAAGTCACAGATTTCGCACCACGTGGTCCTTCCAAAGTCCCTGCATCCTTGCCTGAGATAAGAAGCCAGTGGAAGGCAGATGGGGGGGGACGTGCGTTATGTAAATATTGCGTTTCACATGGGGCTGTTGTCTGAATAATGTGTGCAGTATACCTGAGAGAGCCCTACGTCAGGTTTATTGCCTTCATTCGGATAGTTTGCTGTATTATTTATATTGGTATCATTTATATGATAATTGATTATGATTCATATGAAACCAATGCAATATCACAGTATATAATTTTATAATACAATGAATTATTATACTTCAAGCATAAATGTAGTTAATAAATGTTACACAGTGCCTTGCAATTCCTGCTGTATGCTATAGTGACACTGAGTTAGTCACACATTTTTGTTGTTTTAAAACTGAGATCCTTTCACTCTTTATATCACTTGTACAGTATAGACTCATGGTGAACCTGGAGCCTATCCCTGGAAATCCAGGGAATTAAGCTGGGAATCCAGGGAATGAAGTAGAGAATCCAGGGAATGAAGCAAGGAATCAAGGGAATGAAACTAGGAATCAAGGGAATGAAACTAGGAATCCAGGGAATGAAGCTGGGGATCCAGGGAATGAAGCTGGGAACCCAGGAAAGGAAGTTGGGAATCCAGGGAAGTAAGCAGGGAATCCAGGGAAGGAAGCAGGGGATGAAGCAAGGAATCTAGAGAATGTAGCTGAGATTCAGGTAATGAAGCAGGGAATGTAGCAGGGATTCCATGGGATGAAGCTGGAAATCCAGGAAATGAAGCAGAGAATCCAGGGAATGAAGCTAGGAATCCATGTAATGAATCAGGCAATCCAGGAAATGAAGCTGGGAATCCAGGGAATGAAGCAGGGAATCCATGGAGTCCAGACAGTTTAGAGACACCAGTATCTAATGAGATGTTTTGGGCTGAGGGAGGAACCCAAAGTACCTGGATGAAGCCGCTGAGAGTGCAGGGAGGGGGGCTGCTGAAATGAAACTTCCAGCCTTGGATATGTCAGGCCACAGTGTTCTAAGCAGAATGGAAATGCATCCATCACGTTAACAGAGTCACACTGCACTGTCAGTGACAGTCAGCATCTCGCTGTTTGGCAGCAGTAGCTGACGTCCTATTGACACAGCAATTAGTGTCTGTGGACTAATAGGGAAAACTTTGCAAAACTGAACTGCTGAGCACAGTGACATTAACAAAAAATGATCAAAATAAGCATTACAGCATATTGGGGCACATATTAATGGTTCAGTTGTGTTGGATTCAGATCCAAATATCTCAGTATATAAATCAGCATATATGTCAGCAAATTTTGCTTTGCCATAAAAAAACTTATGAGTATAAAAATCATCATTTAAATAAAAATATGTACATTTTTTATGTTACGTGGCAAATAATATTCACTGACTTCTCTTGTACGGTAAGTTCTCTTCTTGTACAGTATATATCCTTTGATCTGGAACTAAGAGTTGAATGTTAGCGCCCCTTGACATGACTGTGTGTGATGCTGAATGGCCTGGAATGCAGCGTGATGCGTCAATATAGCATGTGTATCTCTGCCATTGGCATAATCCGCTGCCTTGATCTCCCTTCTGTGTCTCCGTCTTGCCTGTGCAGTGCCCGGCTCCGCTCCAGGGCAGCAGGAGGCGCAGCAGGTAGGCCCCTAAACCATCTCCTCTCTCCTGTTTCTTCCACGGACCAGGTTTGAGGGAGATGGCATGCTTGACCCCTGATTGGAGGCCCCAAAAAAGTGGATGGGCTACAGGCAGTGTAATGCATCGTTTCCATGAGCTACAAAAGCCAGAGCCATTCATACAGTTAAATGGTTGCTCTTTATTATGCAATTTGATCATATAATCTCATAGTAGGAATATAACAGCCAGTGTTTCTGGTCACATGAGAGTTATCGGAGGCTGGGCTCATACAAACACAGTCCCAGTAAGATGTACCTCTATTTATAGGTGGACCTTTTAAGCACACCATGAGTCATTTGAAGGCCTATAAACAGTCCGATACGTAATGCTTCTTCATTATGGCCAGTCAGCTTGTACTTTACGCCTTTAGAATGAGCGAGGCTGCTGTGAGTCAGCAAGACCACACCTGTGTCTCAACGAAAAACTGCATGGCTGAAAGAGGGACAAGTCCCACCGTGTGTTTGCAGTCACCTCCATAAGAAAAGCAACGCTAACAGGATGTTGCACACGCATTGTCACCAAAGGGACGTCATCCAGCAAATATATATATATATATTTAGGCGGCCAGGTGCTTCTCTGTACGATGTTAATGCATTGTCATGTCAATCATTAAAACGAAAACTGCTCATACCTTTTCTGCTTGTTTTATTTTTTTATCTTAGAGTAATGTATGTCATGCACCTCTTTTTCTCTCACAAGTCTCCATCCATCCATCCATCCATCCATCCCTTCATCGTCCTTGCCCTAAGCCGGGTCACGGTGAGTTTCCGTACATGGCAGATGGCTCTCTGGATGTGAACAGCCATAATTCACATGCATCTTTTCATTCCTGCTGTCTTCCATGTTCCTTTACGTGCGTTTAGTCCTGCCGCACAAGCTTATCCCTTTAGTTCCTCATCCGATCATCACCTGCCCACATTAAGTCCTTGGTCTACTGTCATAAATCTGTTCCTCTGGCCTCCATATAGCTATCTGTGGAGGACACGACTTGCATCATCCCTTGCCTGAAACGAAACTCCAGTTCCTATGGGATTGGAGCTCTGGCCAAATCGTCTCTGACAGGCGTATCAGGTGTGTGTCTGTCCTGTGGCCGGTAAAACAACCGCATGCTGGCTCCAGCCCTCAGAGCCAGCATGGTCCCCAGTCGAAATCCCTGATCGCTTCCTCCAGACCGTGACAGCATGTGTCACTGATCATGTGAAATCCAGATATTTGAACCGTATTTTATCTAAAGTTTAGCGCAGTGTTTCCCAATCTGATCCCCAGGAGCCTATAGCCAGTCCACATTTTAGCTCCTGCTGGGTGGGAGCCAAAACGCGGACCGACTGTGGGTCCCCAGGGACTGGATTGGGAAGCACTGGTTTAGCAGGAGGTGGTGTGCACCGTGCCATCGTCTGTTTCATTTCGTGGCCTACGCACCAGTGTAGCCTGCTCTTTGTGAGGGATGTCAGTACAGTACTGTGTGCTACAGTATAGTTTTAAGCTGGAGAAATGTGCATATAAATGTAAAGTGGCACTTGTTAGGAGAAGCATGGTGCTAGTTTTTTTGGTTGCATTACCAGCAAAGAACACCCACAGTTATCTGCATTTAAAGGGTGGACAGTCAAAAGCTGAGACAGATTATTATGTGGTAATACATGTGTGCTTTGTAACTCATAATAACGTTAGTCACTGTTGCTGTATTTTGAGGCCCAAACACGTGAAGGGTGCACAGTGCCTGAAGCAGAACCGCGTCTTATTCACTGGTATTTCATGTTAAACGGCTGCTGTGATAGTCTAGCTTCCGAGGCACTTATACATAAACGCAGCAGAGAGAAGGAGCTGGGAGTTTAACATGCCGTAAGAAATCCTGCCTGATCACCATCTACATCCCATAATGAGTCTGCTGCATTATCAGTACTACATGACATCATATTCTGAAAACTAGGAATCACCCAGGACAGAGTAGTGCATCCAGTGAAATCAAAACGAAACACCCTTTTAATTATCCACTGTATGTTCTCGGTCCAATCTTCAGTGAATCTCTCTTTGCCTTTAAATCTGTCAAAACATTAGGTATGACGCGATCCATGAAGGACAAAGTAACAAAGCCCACTGCAATGGCCCAAGGCCGTGTGGCTCACATGATTGAGTGGCAGAGTTGGGGCACACCATCTGCTGGGCCAGAGGGGGGTGCGGGCCGTGCCAACTTGCACCGTGAGAGGGAGAGACGGCTGGAAAACGATGCCTACAGTGACTTGAGTGATGGAGAAAAGGAGGCCCGCTTTGCAGCTGGTGAGACAGAAATGCGAACATGCTGAACGCTGTGCTGACTGTCACTCTATCCGATAAATACTATCCAGTTTAATTAGTGTGGAACTGTCTTATGTAATTGGGATATTGTATGCCTATACCTACACTTATTTATTACTTAAAAGGAGTAACCTGCTGTTTCTTCTGCATTTAAAGCCAACATTTATGAAACATTTTCTGTGTTTTCTAATGTACTTTGTTCAAAACTGCAAGCCTGACAGCGGAAGAGGACACCATATTCCATGTTTGTACATTGTCATCTGAGCTGCTGCTTGCATAAATTGCACTGGGATGGCTGATCCTCTTCTGCGCCTACAGGGGTCATGCAGCAGTTTGCCATCTCTGAGGCAACCCTCCTGGCCTGGAACTCCATGGATGAAGAAAACTTTGGTGCAGGGTGTAACCGTGGCAGCGCTGCCCAGCTCAGTGAGGTCAACCAGCACAGCATCACTAGCAGAGGTACTGGAGTGCAAAGAGATCAGTGCATTTCACTCACTCTTGTAATATATATTTCAAATATCACATAATTGGGTGCTGATTGGAGTTGCTAAATTGCCCATAGGTGTGCCTGTGTGTGTGAATGGTGCGTGAGTGTGCCCTGCGATGGGCTGGCCCCCTGTCCAGGGTTGTTCTCTGCCTCGTGCCCGTTGCTTCCGGGTAGGCTCCGGACCCCCCACGACCCAGTAGGATAAGCGGGTATAGTAAATGGATGGATGGATGGATGGGATGGATGGATGGATGGATGGACATAATTGGGTGTTTACAGGCTTATTATCTCGTCTAATAAAATGCCGTAAAACGAAATTACTGAGACACACTCAGCGTAAAATAAGTCACATACTGTTTACACTGCTGCACACATTTAGGTCACCGATCCATCAGCATGCAGTAGGTGAACTACAGAAGAGAGGAAAAAGGCAGTGACGTGGTTGTACCCAGCACTGCAGTATATCAAGTTATATTCCAAATGCCTGCCCTGAGCAGGGTGTCACGGGGTGGGGATGTGCGATTGAGAGGGAGTGCTGGTCCGCATTCTGCAGGGCCAGTTAACAGGGCTGCACATCTTCAACCTGTGAGACCTAGAGGAAGCCAGTACACCAGTGGTATGATGAACCAGCACAGAGAACCTGGATCTCCAGACCTGCGAGCGTGAGGCAGCAGTGCCAGCCTGTAGCTCATTTTATAAAACTGTTATTGATTTTACAATGACTGCAATAACACACGGTAAATGAGCAATTATGTCTTTACAATAACAACAACCTGGGCTTCTGGTTAGTAAGGGGAATTCATGTAATAAATTCCATAATTGTTGCTGGCACATCTGCAGTGGGGATATGTATGCTGAACTGCCATACGTACAACATTTTGCACATGAAAGAGTGTGCTACTACTGTGTGCTAGTGCGTGCTAGCCTGTGCCAGAGTGTGCTAATGTGTGCTAGCACGTGTTAGCGTGTGCTAATGTGTGCTAGCACGTGTTAGCGTGTGCTAATGTGTGCTCACGTGTGCTCTTCCCTGCTTCCCCCAGACCAGATGCTACATGGCTCCTCAGCCGAGGTGTGGCCCCATACCTATGTCTCCCAAGGCCTCTACTGCCTCTCCTCCTTGGACGGCTGGGAGCCGGTAAGCAGCAACCCTTCTGGCGTGGGCTCGCCGGCTGCCGGCTCTCAGGTCGTGGCTGACGGGGCCTCGTACGAGGGTTATGACGGAAGCTCGACCCCCTTACAACAGCAGCTCAAGGCACAACAAAATCATTTACAGCAGCTGCAGCAGATCCAGCAGTACCAGCAGCTCCTGCAGTACCAGCAGCAGGTGGAGAACCAATCCGCTTTATTTACTTGTTTGGCCTGCATAACCGTATGGCTTTGCCAGCTTATGCAAGTGCCCGTTTAAAGAGGAAACTCTGCTTAAACACTATGCCAAAGTAGTTCCTTCTGTGCCTCTAATCATATTTCTGATATGTGTATAATGCATCATTTGCTTTGCTTAAAACAAGTTCAGCTTCGAATCTCATTTGAAATGAAATGATATAATGAATGTTGTATTTGGATTTGTTTTGTTTAGTCCATGGAGCACAGAATTCACAGTCCCTGCCATTCCCTGCAAGCCACGCCCAACAGCACAATCCACAGCTTGCCTCTGCCTACTCTGCCCCCACTGGTTAATTTGTGGGGAGTGGCAGATACGAGGGCCAATCAGTGCGAGAATGTGAGCATGTCTACAGTGGATGGCGCTGTTGCTGCTATAGGCGGAGAGGAACCGGGCTCAGAAAGCGAATACCTACTGGAACAACAGGAAGAAGATGACACCAAGGTCGGGCATGTTTTTAATCAGAATATCCTGGAAGAACCAAAATAGAGTTGTGTGTGAGAGAAGTTTTAGGGCAGAATCAGAGAAGTAGATACCCACTATGTCATGAGGGAAACGCATGCTTGCATATCAACAAATGCATGCATTATATGCCTTATTTCCATGTCAAATCAATACTGTGTTTTCTCTCTGAGATGAATATTATTATGCATCAGTTCCTTCATACTGCTGTTCATCACCAGTACTGGCTGTCTCTGAATTCCTGTACCTACAGGAGGAGGAGACACTGTTCACAGCGCTGGAGTCGGAGACAAGGCATGAAAACAGAAGTGCAAGGCGCAGCCCGGAAGAGGCGCCTGGCGAGTCATCGAGTGAACGCAAGGGTTTCGACATCACTTCCTGTGTCATACAGTCCGTGGATGAGAAAGTTGCAGAAAATGGGTCTGTCGCTGTGACTACCAACTGCTGACTGTCTGCTGACAGAGACGGACAGGTCATTCATCAGAATCTCCACCAACGTGATACCAACCACTTTCCTGAGGCTGAAAAGCTGAGCATTTTATGCATTCAAACAAAGAACAGTGTACGTGCTTAATGAACGACTGAAGATGATATCAGAAATGACCTTGACAATGCAGACATTGTGAAAAGGACACAAACACAGAATACAGCAGATGCATTCGAGCTGGAAAAAAACAAAGGAACAAAAACAAAACGTAAAAAAGGACAGAAGTTGCATGCTTGTGAAGATCCTCAGTGCTCCATTCTCAGCTCTGCCGACAATATACATATGAATCAAAACAATGCAATATTTTTCGTATAATCAGTAAAAGTACATCCTGAAATATGTCTTAATGTTTTGTGTTTTATTGTTTATTTTTGGAGCTTAACCCTTCAAGCAATTTGTTTCAGGGTTATCACAAAAAAACATAATATCATTTCACTCATAGACTGTGCATAAAGGTCTGCATGCAAGATATATTTGTGCCAGAATTCAAATATTTGTACATGCAATCATACATACTTAGCAATTATTTGGAAAAATAAAATATTTCCATTGAGCAATAATCTGAGTATCCATTGTCTTTCTGTTGCCCACCCCCAACCACTCTAAAATCTCAAAAGGTTGTATTATATGCTACCAGAATGATCATAAAATGCAGCTTTTCAGTTACAACTTGCTGGAAAGTGAGACACAAAATAAAACAGTGTAAAATGGGATTTTTTAAAATAAGTGCCAAGTTAAATAATTAGAGCAGCTTTCTAATGCTGACTGTTACTATGTATTTATACCTGTCGTCTGGGCTTAACATCCACACTCAAAGCTTGGCAACATTAACCAGCTGTATGGTGCAGTTTTCCCAGTAAATAGAAACACAAAGTATATTCGCAAAGTGGAAGCATTCAGGAACAAAAGAAACTCAGTCAGGATGTGGCAGAGCACGTAAAGTAACAGAGCAGGTCGCCGAGTGCTGAGCACGTAGTGTGAAAAAGTCACGTAAAGCAACAGAGCAGGTCGCCGAGTACTGAGCACGTAGTGTGAAAAAGTCACGTAAAGCAACAGAGCAGGGCGCCGAGTGCTGAGCACGTAGTGTGAAAAAGTCACGTAAAGTAACAGAGCAGGTCGCCGAGTACTGAGCACGTAGTGTGAAAAAGTCACGTAAAGCAACAGAGCAGGGCGCCGAGTGCT
>JABFEB020000045.1:16524537-16553147 GCA_019775895.2 Stomatorhinus ivindoensis | reverse complement strand
CACACAGCGACTAAACACACAGTACACACCGACTGACTGCGGTGTACAAGCACACAGCGACTAAACACACAGTACACACCGACTGACTGCGGTGTACAAGCACACAGCGACTAAACACACAGTACACACCGACTGACTGCGGTGTACAAGCACACAGCGACTAAACACACAGTACACACCGACTGACTGCGGTGCCACAATCTGGCAGAAGAAGGAGGCGAAGATGATGAGCATCATGGGATATGCAGTCCAGACCAGGTACTGCAGGGCCACGCTCCCCCTCAGCTCACTGTACATCCACTTGAGTACTGGGGGAGGAGAAAGAGATGGGGCGACTGTTGGACAGAAGTGTGGTACAAATATCTCATCACACACTCCCGAATACCTACACACACTCAGCCTGCTGCACTGGGATCATGCTCAAAAGCATGCAAACCTTGAATACATATTCAATTGCTCTTTTACGTGTTGTGTGCCCTGCAATGAGAGTGAAACAAGCCGACATAATCTGATGCATAGTACATACTCAAGTCATACTCTGGCTATACTCAGGCCATGCTCAGGCCATCCTCTGGCCATACTCTGGCAATACTCTGGCAATACTCACGCCTTACTTAAGCAATCCTCAGGCCATGCTCAGGGCATACTGTACTCAGTTCTGAAGCCGCTCCCAAACAGGCAGGAGGGCTGTACCTTGCAGGCTCTTGGTGCTGGCGTAATCCATGCTCCAGCTCACCAGGGCCATGGTAATGCCCAGGAGTACCAGGAAGATCCAGTCCCCGCCCAGCTTCTCCACAACGTACATGTGCATTCGCGCCACACAGTCTGTGCAACGAGAGAGTGTGCAACCAGCTCACAGGAGAAACGGCGCACAGTGACAGGGCGCTGAGACCTGTGCTCTTTCCTATGCTGAAGTATAACACTCGGTACCCTTGAAGAGATTTAGGAGGCAAGGAGGTACGTAAGTAGATTCCTTACTACGATAAGCTGGTTGTCACAATGCAGCTCCTTAAGCTCCTTGCTGTTTGGCCTCCAATGTTATGGACACATACAGGAGCAGAGAACTGTGCTGCTGGCCTTCGCTACGACTTAACTCTCCAGCGTCTTACCTCTGCACTCAGAGTAAGGATTCTTCCTCTTGAAGGATTGGCCATTTTGTTCAGCAGCTTCTGAGGGAGGTTTTCCAGGACTTTGAGCAGCAGGACGAGCCTGATTTGTGTGAAACGGCTGCCCAGCTTTCTTCTGAGCTGTGATTCCCAGCTGCTCCCTGTACTGTCCATACAACTAAAGAGCAATACTACATTACCTATTATGTGCCCAAAGAGAGCAGCACTACATTACCCATAATGCCCTCCATCACATTAGGTAGATGCATCAGAGTGAACATTACAGGCTCCGGTTTGGCCCCACAATCCAAAAACATGTTTAGGTTAATTGGAGTTACCAAATTACCCGTAAGTGTGCGTGTGTGAGTGACTGCTGTGTGAGTGACTGCTGTGTGACTGACTGCTGTGTGACTGACTGCTGTGTGACTGACTGCTGTGTGAGTGTCCCCTGCAATGGGTTGGCGCCCCATCCTGGATTGTTTCCTGCTTTGTGCCTGCAGCCTTTGGGATAGGACCTGGATCTAGAATGGGATAAGTGGTTACAGAAAATGGATGGATGGATGGATGAACATTGTAAGTCATTTATTTACTTTTGGTTCACCTGAATACATCCCTATTTGGACTAAGTACCGGATAGGGTCACGCAGTTATCTAGAAAAATCAGGTAAGCACCATTTCCACAAAGTCATAAATGGGAAAATCAAAAAGAAATATGGATGCTTTACTTGACGGAGCACAAAAACCGCAGCATTATGTTATTACTTATGCAGTAATAAACCACAAACTAAGTCTCTTGATCTAAGATCTCATGTTCTTTCATAATTTATGAATGATGACTGATCTTTTAGCATGTTCTTTCATCACTTATGAATGATGACTGATCTTTTATCATGTTCTTTCATCACTTATGAATGATGACTGATCTTTTATCATGTTCTTTCATCATTTATGAATCATGATTGATCTTTTATCCCAAGCAGTTATTATAATTGTTACTATATCTGTTAATTCTGTAAATCTTTGTAAGCTACTGAAGGAACAAGAGATGAATAACACAAGGGAAATGCTGAGCTCATGTCTATTTGTCATTAATGAATTTATCTCAACATTATTTGATCATGATTTGTACTCCAGTAGTTACTGAGTTACATTTCATGCCCCCTCCAGTGTTACCGACTTTCCATACCAATCATTTCCATGACTGACAGTAGCATTAATCCTGCAGGTCTTCATTACTTTAGCACAGCCTTTGACATCTTAAATGAAGCATAAGAAGTTTAATGTTTAAATATATTACATAACCAAGCATTCTCTATATATCTTTCATACATAGATTTTTCATTATTAAAACTAACTAGGGGTTAGTATTGACATATATATAATATTTCATTTATTCTCAGGTATTATATTTTAATGAGATTACTTCATTACTAAAGGGACACTTAAAAATAGCCAAAATGAAAAAGCAAGATCTATTTTTGTGATTCCTTTTTGTCCTTTTACTAAAGGTCAGCTGTGGCATCTATTTTGAAGATTTTTCCTCATTAGTCAGCAACAAATAATCAGAGTAATATTTATGTTCTGGTGGTGCAGACACGCACAGAGCACTGCTGAGGAGGGAAATGTTCTATCAAAAATATGTTTATGTGTAAAAGTATCTGAATTGCAGTACAGCAAAGTTTGTTAATGTTAGATACATTTCTTTGATGACGCTGATTGAATATAACTGTAAGGTCTACAAGTGCAAAAAGGGCAAAAATTGTAAGAAAGATTTATGACTTTGAAGTAAATATGTACAGAATTTAAATAGGCTTTGCTTCGGTTGTCACTCTATAATTATAGCTATTTTGGCTTGATATTGCCTGTGCCTGGCATGGGAATGTGCTGTGCTCTTTAAAAACCCGTGGTCCCGCCCCGCTGCTGAGCCACAGGAGGGCGCCACTGAGCCTGGGCCCCAATGTACCTCACAATGTCCACGGCACCTCTGTTACTGTCACCTTTCTCACATTTTACCGTTACAGGGTTGCAGTAGCTAAATCTTCACACTTTACCCCCTGTCTCAGTGTTTTCTCTCTCACCCCCAGCCCCCCCCTCGGTGTAACCCTACTCTTCCTGTTATATTTAGCTTTCCCTCGACCCACGTGCTCACTTGTATGTCTCTCCTCAGCCTAATTCCTGATTGATATCAAGCATCCGGTTCCCTCACACTGGACCCTAAAATTCCAGGTTCCTTCTTGTGCCCCATGCTGAGCTCCAATTAATTAGATTAGACTTAATTGTTTGCTGCTTGATATAGTATCCATTTAGTCTCTATTGTATGCATTCATGAAATGTAATTTTGCATTTTTTATTAATTATTCTAAATTAGTTTTAACATTTATCTATACCAGTTTGAGGCAGATACTGTAGTTGGATGATATCGCTCCCGGCCTTTCACGAGGGATTCCGGCCTTCTATAATAACAGACATGTTTTGATGTTAGCGCAAAGGTAGCTAGTCAGCCTAGAGCTCATCACAAAAACTGCACGATAATTCATTTACTGTAATTCAAGCATTAAAAATCTTTCTTTTTTTGGGTTCCTATGTTTGTGAACTTGTGAACAACGCGTTAAATGTTATTTCCCTTTAAGATATTTTTATCTTTTCTTATTGCTGTGGATTTATGTCTATTTATAACATAATATCCATGGAGGTCAGTGTCCCAGAGCCAGTGAGCCTGCTGCATCGCCATGCCGTCGTTGCCATGCCGTCAGTGTGTGTGGCTAACATACCTGTACCTGAATATATTAAATATCCAGTGTGTCTCCTCTTTACACATTCTGTGATTCACCAACTTTTATCTTAATTACTGGTTGGCAAATATGTTAATGATTTCTGTGGTTCAGTACAATACACCTAGACAGACACCAATAAGAAAGTTGTCATCAACTAATTTCCATATATAATTTCAAAAAGCAATTATATATAATTTCATGAGCGCGTAAAACATTTTAGCATTTAAAATCAAAATCTTTGACTGGTCAGCTGAAATTCTGAGTGAGCTAGTCAGTGACAATGTTGTTTACAAAACAGTTTGTCATATGGGCTGAAATAAAAAAGTCAAAATGAATCACACCATCCATACATTCTCTCTACCCACTTGTCTTATGCAGGGTCAGGGATTCCGGAGACTATCCTGAAGGCTACGGGCACAAGGCAGGGAACAACCCAGGATGGGGCGACAACACATCGCAGGGCACACACACACACCGGTCACTCACACACCGGTCACTCACACACCGGTCACTCACACAACGGTCACTCACACACTGGTCACTCACACACCAGTCATTCACACACCAGTCATTCACACACCGGTCACTCACACACCAGTCACTCACACACCGGTCACTCACACACCAGTCACTCACACACTGGTCACTCACACACCAGTCACTCACACACCGGTCACTCACACACCAGTCACTCACACACTGGTCACTCACACACCGGTCAGTCACACACCAGTCACTCACACACCGGTCACTCACACACCAGTCACTCACACACCGGTCACTCACACTCACACACAATTTACTCACACACCTACGGGCAATTTGGTAACTCCAGTTAATCTTAGCATGTTCTTGGACTGTGGGGGGAAACCGGAGTTCCCAGAGAAAACCCCACAACGGCATGGGGAGAACACGCAAACTCCGCAGACATGGAGCCATGGTGGAGATTTGAACCCTGGTCCCAGAGGTGTGAGGCAATAGTAATAATAATTGTGTTATCAAATTTTAAAAACACTGAAATATCAGGAACAATAAGTCACAGTTCAGTCTTTCACTCTGAACTAATCCAATGCTACTCTTATTTACTGAACTAAATTTTCAATAGCACCAAACATTTTAAAAAGAAAATTGAGGAACAGATATAGAAGATCACCATACCGCGCAAATCTGCATGCAATGGCGCAAAACTGGATGCCACATTCCAGCAAACACACTATGAATATTCAAAAGTCCTTAACAACTGAATATTGACTCTATGAATTTACAATGCACATATATCATATAAGCATATTTCACACAGACGTTTAAAAAACTCATTAAAAATAGCATTAAAAAGACAGAAGCAGTGGAACAGAGCAGGGATGCAGTGTTTTACTGAAGAAGTTGGAAGGACCAGGTGGTCAGCTGGCGAATGCAAGTAGAGCTGAGACTCATCATGTCATCCTAGAGGGACCAACAGTCAATGGGAAATAAACCGTGGCTCCACGCAACTGTCTGCTTTGCAGGGTGTTCCCTAAGAGAGGCTTCCAGGATGGATACTGCATGTGGCAGGAGGTGGGCAGCAGGAGAGAAGCGATATGGCAGTGAAGCAGAGTGAAGCAGAGTGAAGCAGAGAGGGAGCGGTACTGACCAGGGTTTGCTGGTATCTCAGAGCCTTCCGCTGCGAAGCATTGCCGGCCATTGACATACTGTCACTGACTCAAAAATAAACATGCGGTCGCCCTCAGCATTTTCAGTGGCGCGCTGGTGTGTGCACACCGTTTGGAGAGCGGGAACAGCTACCCCACCTGCCTCAGCACCGTCCTCCAAACTGATATGATCTTCGGGAAACAATGACAATGTGCAAACTCAACAGGTTCTTTAATTAGGAAGCATCAGGTTGACGGGACAGCATCAGGTGTCACGCAGGACACCAACACTCATGATGTAACCCGTGGCAACAGATTAGAGGGTGATTAGCTGTTATTTATTTTTTGATGGGGTGTTTGGGCACGGGGGGGTCCTAGGCGGGATCCACTCTGGGGGCTGCCAAAGCCTCGTGACGAGTCTGTTCTGGGATCAGCACACGGCATGTTGCCCCTCTGAGCTCCAGCTGACTCTGCCGGTGCACCACGCCCTGCCGTCCTCCTCCGTGGTTCTCACCTTTACCACAGATAACAGTCCTACAATACCGCAAGAGACGTGAGCAACCGAGCGCCGTATCCTGCACGCCGGCGTCTGTGTGACTTTAGGTGTGAATGCATGTTCATGCATGTTCATATAACATTTACTGTGACTTAATGACGCACTTTGCGTGTTTTCCGTGTCGCTGCTGCAAGTCTTTCTCAACTGCACTGCAGCACAGAATCATGCTGAAGGAACATGAAGTGAGGCTCCGGTTACAGCAAGATTGTCCACTATGCAATATTGCTTTTAGACGCTCTTATTTTGAAACTCTTGCTATATAAGGAGCAGCTAGTCACACTCGCTGTGCAGCTTCCAGCCAATGGGGCAGCTCATCTGGAACCGCATGTATTACTAGTACGAATGCGAGTATTATGGCAGCACTGTGGCCTGAGAACTCCGCAGCTGGGGCTGTGGATCCCGCATGCTCCCCCCATGGCGTGCGGGGCGCTCTGGAGGCCCTGGTTTGCCTCCTTCCGGCCAAAGACACCCAGCTTGGCTACCTGACTTTTCCCTGTGAAGCCTGGCACCGGGCTCAGGCTTCCTGCCACGCTGCCCAGGGCGGGGAGACGGACACCCGGAGGAAACACGTTCGCTTATTCACTACCCAGGGCTAAATGGAAATTCCATTCCCTCCAAATCGAACAGAATTTCATGGGCTTGACCTCATATTGTGAGGGGTTCTTTATTTAGATAAATGAAACATCCGGCAAGTTTGCTTCAATCAACCAGAGACCTAATTTAACTGACCTGGATTCCTCATTTATTCTTCTATTAACTGATTTATTACTTGCAATAATGACAGTGATAAGAACATAAGAAAATGAAAACATAAGAACATACAGTAAGAGGTTTACAAACAAGAGGCTATTCGCCCCATCGGGCTCTTTTGGGAAGAACTTAACTAATAAGTTGGTAAAATCTTATCTAGCTCTGATTTAAAGGAACCCAGGGTTTTATCTTGCACTACAGTAGCAGGAAGACTATTCCATACTCCAACTACACGCTGTGTAAAGAAGTGCTTTTTCAAATACAGTTTAAAATGTTCTCCCGCTAATTTCTACCTATGGCCACGAGTTCTAGTATTTAAACTAATATTAAAGTAGCCATTTGGCTGAACAGCATCCAGACCTGTTAGAATCTTATATACCTGGATCATGTCCCCCCTTAGTCTCCTTTGCTCAAGGCTGAACAGATTCAGTTCAGCTAACCTCTCCTCTGCAATGGATGGGCTCCCCTGCCCCATAGCTTCATGACCCTCTGCAGGATGGATGGATGGATGGATGGATCATGCATTAACTTAATAAAGAGGAGAAGAATGTCTCACAGTCTTTTTTGTTAGAGACTGGATTTTGTATATTTTTAAGTGAGTACTGACACAAATACAAGGTGCAGAGTATGTGGGGAGGTTTTAAAAGGTTTATTCTCTTCGTGTAAATAAGCAGCACATACACATGTGCTGAAGTCACCAAGATATAGCACAATATAAGAAAGTGTCCGCTGGTACAGAACACAGTCATACAGTGGCACTGTATCCGTTTATATTCTGTTAAGGGACGCTCTCAAACGAGACAGGTCCTTAGAAGAAGCAGACGCCATACTTTGACTTTGCCACACCAATACTCCAGTGTAACACCCAAACATTTGCAGACAAACTACTCTTAATCACTTTTCAAGTCAAGAAGCACTCAACAGTATATGACCATCTTCTAAAATCTACATGAAAATACAGAAATCACATCAATGTTACATATTTCCACAAATACAAAAGTTTACAGGTGTTCACGGCAGACATGGTGGCAGAAGGCAGGTAGAACAACCCAAGAACATCGCTAAGCCACCGCACTCACATTGAGTCGATTGCATTACAATTTCGTTGCTCAAGTGACAATGATAATAAATATTTATCTCTTATCTCTCTCTCTCTCTCCTGTCGGTTCCTCCTTTATTTACCTAAATTATATTTTAATGTCATGCTTACTATGTGTTATCTACATTTTATCAGATTAAATAAATAAAATTTATTATAGAGACTAATTTTTAACAAAAATATTAGTTCTTTGAGGCCAACATATTATTCTGTCAAACAAAAAAACATCAAATATATATTTTTTCATAAAATAACTTTTGGCTTCTAAAGGTTCTATGCATTAAAGCACTGCTGGTCATTTAATAAAAACATCTATTTTGGTTTGAATAGGTTCAGCTGAATGATAGAAGCTGCTGCTTATTCTGAATGCTGGAGCCCTGTATCTGTAGGCAGCCCCACTGCTATGTTATACGTAAGCTGTGTGGAGATTTTACATACATTCTGGTACTAAAGTACAAGGGAAAGGTTTCTGTATATGTATTTTATTCTAAAATCAACAATACTTTGTGCCATTTGGCCAAAAAGGAGCATTTCAAGGTTCCTTCGAGTAGCCCTCTGAAAATTCATTCTATATGGTAAGTGAATGAAGACCACTGTGGAAAAACGCAGCTAAATTTGAATGGAGAAATTTACTGCTAATGTGGTGACAGACCTGCACTCGTGCATTACTGGCTTTGGGTGGTTAAAATAAGTGAAAACACAACACATATGAAAGTCACTGACATACACTGTAAGAATGAATCTCCCAGGACAGGGTGTGTGTTTGCAAAGGTGCTTGGGAAATACATATGAGGCAGTAATTCAGACATCAGCTAAGACCAGTGTTACTACTATTACTTAAAAGAACGGCTTTTTGTACCTTAAATGTTCGTAAGTCATTATTAAACATAATTTTAAGGGTAGACGCAAATACAAAGAACTAGGATGCTGGGAGTATGCACGCTACACTGGTGTTTGGGGAAGTAGTAGCCAGAAATCGTACTAGTTGGAACTAGTGCAGAAAAAAAATGTTGCGGACAGGAAACGGGAGCCATATGATCACAATCAGTCCTCTTTCTTCGTATGTCTGAAAGTACGTAAGTAGAGGAGCATCTGTAATTTTAAGTACAGAAAAGAAAACAACAGATAGCATCGATTACAGTGAGCTAATGGATATGTTGGTGTTACTGATGCATAAAATGTTGCGATAAATGTAACTTAATTATAAATCAATTTACACCTGTAAATGAACAAAACTCAAACTATATGTACACATTAAACACAAAATATAGTCATAAATATTTCTCATTAAAACACTAGACTATCCAATCTGCACATATTGAAAGTTGAACTCTTTTCTCTTCCACTCATGCATGTTTCAATTCAAATTCAATTTCAAATTCAAATTCTACGCACATTTAAGCAAAAAAAAAAACGCAAAAAACAAGCAACAATAAACACACAAATCCCCATTCCGCGTTACACTGACTGTCACCTTACGGGCCTGACAGTAGACTGGCTTTCCTATGTGTTGCTACTGAGCTTCTGAGGTGTTTCTGTCATGTTCTCGGCTGGTACATTCTCCAAGGGAACCTTCTCCTTGGTAGGAGAAACAGACAGGGTGGATTCATACTGCTGTGGGAGGGGCTGGCCCAGGCTGGAGGCGGGGTTGGCGGACCCACTGAATCCACGGGCGATGTCTTCGAAGGTCCGTCCTTTAGTTTCGGGAACTCGGAAGTAGGTGAAGACAAAGAAGATGATGAGGAAGATCATGAAGATGATGAAGACGTAAGGGCCGCACCATTCCTAGATATAAGCCACGAAGAGAGAGGAACAGACAAAAACAAAAAGGGTTGCAGACACAAAACGTCTGCTTAAGCCAACTAGCTTTCAGAAGAACCAGGACACCAGACACGTGAATGAAAACACTAGTCAATAAGCAGAATGTATCAGTGAGTAAAAATGACTGAGAACGTGCGAACAAAGGCTCACCACCAGCTTGGGAAAGCTGATTCCTACAAGGAAGTTGGACGTCCAGTTGGAGCAGCCGGCTACAGCCATGGCGGCCGGCCGGGGCCCCTGGGAGAACAGCTCAGCCACGATGAACCAGGGAATGGGCCCTGGCCCCATCTCGAACATGGCCACGAAGGCGAAGACTGCCAGGATGCTGAGGTAACTCAGAGATGCTATGTCCTTCTGCTCAAAGAAAGGCACGGCGATGCGGTTACTTCTGCAGACGTAAGGCTACGGCAGACTCGCTTTTAAAGTTAATGCAGGGACAACAATGTGATGCATTAAAAATAACAGAAACTAAGTAAAATACATTGCAGTATAGAAAAAGACAATTAACCTACCAATAGTAATGCAATAGTCAGAAGCAGGGCGCTGACTGCCATGCCAGCCAGGCCGAGAAGATGGAGAGTTCTGCGCCCCGCCCTCTCCACAAGAAACAGCTGGCAAGCAAAGAAGGAACAAAGAAAAACATCCAGAGACAAGATTTATTCTTTACCTTCAGTCTTGCCATCACACTGCACGTTAGGAATGACTCTGAGGGATTCGGCAGTGTTTGGAACAGAGTGGTCAAAGACGACAGGACAGCAGTCTGCATCCGTACCGATACCACGGTGAAGACGGTGTTGACCGCCCCGGCTCCGATGGTGGCGTAGATCGGTTTGGTCACTCCAGCAGACTCAAAAATACCGGTTGAGTAATAAAAGACCTGAGAGGCGGAGGATGAACGGTGGGGAGGAAAGAAAGAAGGAGAAGAATGAGGAGAATGAAACAAGCGACGTGTTTTATCTAAACTGCTGTCTACTTCATTCCCAGTCAAAAGGCTTTGCATTTGCTTTCAAGCTAAATTCATCCCATGTGTATAGCTGTAGGGTTAGAAGTCTGAAATGTACTCTGTCCTTTTGTATAACTGGTCTATCTCCCTCCAGATAACAGGTACATCCTTAAAGAAAGTGGCATTAGTCTTGGTCGACGGACGTGCTTACGGCATTGATCCCGGACAGCTGCTGGGAGAGCTGCAGCATGACGGCGATGACGATAGGCTGCCGGTACAGCGGGGAGCGGAAAAGCTCGGGTATGGTCACCTTCTTCTCCACGGCCATCTTCATGCTTTCCTCTTTCATCTCCTGCATGTCCTCGCTGACGTCGTCACAACCGCGCAACCTCACAAGGGCTGAGCCGCAGCGAGAACACAGGGGCCGGTTACCACACGCTCAGAGCCGGGACCCAGACCCAAGAGCCAACTACTTCAAAATTAAGCAGGATTACACAGAAATCATCAGCTGTTATTAATAAGAGCAGACAGCCACGACTCTGATAACTGGGAATGAGTGCCCAGATTCTGATATTACAGTCGTGAATGAGTTTTACACCCCCAAAAAAGAAAATTTAACATAAAAAGTAGGATATGAGCAAAACGTCTATAAAAAAATTGATATCAGAGTCCCATTTTAAGATGTCTGCAGTTACAATAGTCCATGCAGAGATGTACTTTTTGACATTGTGATGTTTTTTAAAGATGGATAAATTGACGCAAACTCTACCATTACAAGTCTGCTTTTTGTATTCCTTGTGATGTCACATTTGTCTACAAGAAAGCAAAAGGACACAGATACCGCTGCAACTTTCCTTAGGGGATAAACAAACCCGACACTGATCTAAGGACAGCAATACATTTCACTTAACTTCATTCCAAAAGAGGAAGCGAACCAGTATTCAGGCATGGCATCCCAACGGAACAATTCGGATTCGCATTCCAGGCAGGGCATTCACACAGGCAAGGTGGTTCAACTGGGCTCTAGGCACCAGTTTCAGGTTGGATATTTCAACAAGACAATGCATGTTCTTTGACAAATCTTTCAGGTAGGGTATTCAGAGAGAAGACATGTGACCGTGCATTCAGACATGGCATTCAGGCCGCAGTTCCAAGGGCATTCATTCAGGCTGCGCATTCAGACAACCTCAGCCAGCAGATTCACTTCAGGAATATTGTCAACCATTATCAAAATAGTAACAATACAATGCTTCTTTGACCTTTCTTTGTCATGAACCGTGTACTTCCTAGACGTAACTCCGCCCTTAACAGGAAATAACAGGAGTTGGGGGAAGGGCACACAACAGAAACAGGAAGTGATTATACACAATGCTCAGCAGATAAAGATAAAACAGCACACATGGACCCCATGACAACATCAGGTCAAAGGTTGTTTTCATATACTACTGCAGTTTCAAAGAATTCCTATAGACTCAGGGGGATTACACTGGTTATATACTGTAGATCTTTATTGTCCAGAGCGTATGCTAAGGAAACTTGCCCTAGGGTCTTGGAATCGAGAGAATCAGCAAAAGTTCTTTGCCTTTTCCACTGACAAAAAGTACTAGTGCAATGCGGGGGACCGGAACGGCTGCCTTATCCCCTGTGCCTGAGATGGGGGCCCGGGTCAGCGGCACCATATCCGGACAGATTTATGGGGCTACAGGCAATGGATCAGGGCAGTCAAAAGCAAAAAAAAAGTTTGGATTTGATTTGTTTTTGGTCATGTGATTATTGAGAAAACCATAGCTAGAGTAAAGGTATATTTCACATGAAACAAGACGAGTACCCTCCACACTATTATCACACAGTTAGAATATGGAAAATTGCCATTTAAATACCAACAAGGCTTGTCTGATGTCAGAGCATCATGGGCACAAAAACAGACTGCTTCTTCACGAGGGATATTTATCAATGAGTTTTAAGCATGCTTGGATCTCTGCATTTGGCAGAGGCCAGAATATGTGTTTTCAAATGTGTTTCCTTAGAACAACAAAAACGGACATTTTTAAAATATTATAGTACCAAATGAAAAGCAGCTACCAGCCAACATCATTGACTTTCTGTCCTAAGAGCCTACGTTTGTACTCTGGATGACAGTGAGTTCTGAGCTGTCGATAAGGATTCCAAATAAACACAGTTGGACAGTCAAAAAGTCACGTGAGAATCTCATAGGCAGCACCAGGCAGGAAGTGCAGGCACACCTTTGCGAGCAAGTTCCTCCTGGTTCCGGTTGATGAGCAGGAATCTCGGACTCTCGGGACAGAAGGGCAGCAGCAGACTCTGGATCAGGGCTGGAATAGCAGTCAGGGCTAGAAGCACCGGCCAGAGCGTCTCCGAGCCGAGCAGGGCCTCCAGGCCGAAGATCTGCGGGCAGAATGGGGACGTCTGATGGGGGCCAAAGACGGAGGGCACCGGGAGCACCCTGCGCTTCGGGGGTCTCCATGACAACAGACCGCACCTCAGCGACCTCAGGGTCAGTCTCCGCTATACACAACAGACTTCAACATGCGCCCTTATCAGGTGGAATGAAAAGCTGAATTTACACCAGCCATTGCAGACCAGGAGAAAACATCAGACATGATGAACAAAGAATCACCAGTCACTCTGCCAAGCTGCACCGCATGAACGCCGCACCTGCGCAATCAGGATCCCCACCACGACTCCCAGCTGGTGCAGAGTCCCGAATGCTCCGCGGAGGGCGGTGGGGGCCACCTCACCCACATACATGGGAGTCAGGCCCGTGCACAGGCCACAGAACAGGCCAATCACCAACCTCCCTGCTATCACCATCTCGAAGGAGGCGCAGAGAGTGGACAGCCCCATCAGGACTGCACCGATCAGGGCCAGGACGTTGATAATCAGCATGGAATTCCGCCTGGGGATGCATGGGGACAGACGCAGAGGCAGGATCTGAGACGTGGTCTGTGTCGGATATTATCTGCAGGTTTACGCTGCTCCATGAGGGCGCCGCTCACCGGCCGAAGGTGTTTGCCATGACGCCCACGCTGAAGGATCCGGCCATGCCGCCCACGCTGAAGATGGCCACCGACAGGCTCCAGATCAGTGTACACGCCCCTGGGCTGATGGGCTGGCCATAGCGCCCCACCCAGGTGCTGTTGAAGAAGGCTCGCAGTTTCTGAGGTGCACATACAGACCGACACTCAGCACCGACTGGACCATTCAGCAGAATAAACCAGCGCAACGGATAGGGCACAAATGTCATCTCTGAAATTCTCCCAGAATAAGGCTAAAACATAATACATAACAATAACGACAATCTATTATTATTATTATTATTATCACTACTGCTACTATTATCGGACAGAAAGTGGACCTCACCTGCTCAGGGGCATTAATGACCCCAGTGTTGTAGCCAAACTGCAGAGAGCCGATGACCACGATGGAGACAGAGAAGACGAGGTAGCACGTCACCGGCTGTTTCTGGGAATTCATGGGGACCAGGGGGCAGGGAGGCATTCAGACAGAATACAGAAGTGTTACATTACAGCTCACTACAGCTGACCAAAAAAGTATCACGCAAAAAAAAAATATAATAAATAATAATAATAATAATAATAATTTGTTGGGGGGGTAGCTCTGTGGGTTGACTCAGAAGGTTGCTGGTTCAAATCCCTGGGTTGGCAGAGTGGAGTTAAACTCCTCTAAAACATTTCTACAGTGTTTAGGTCAGGTGACCAGGCCATGTGATGCAACACTATCACTCTCCTTTGGAGGCAGCTTGGCACGTCCTGTGACTAGCACTGTGTGCACATACAGCTCTGGACAAAATTAAGTGATCACAGCAAAATGTTCAGTTTAATTTATTTCTCAGTTTATGCGCCTGTGTAAAACACACATCTTTTAGCAAACTCTAGGCTCATTCTTTTCTGTTTCTCGTTGATGAAGGGCTTCATGCTTCGTGGGTCTTCAGTTCTGCTTCTAGGAGCCTGTTATGAACTGTCCAAGCAGAGTGCACTTCACACCACTTAATATTTCCCATTCTTTCTGAAGGTCACTTTGCGGTCATCCTCTGATTAATGAGCCACTGCAGGGTGAGGTGACTGTCATTTCTGGCATTAGAAAGATGCTTCCGCCCTCTAACTGCCAGTATCTCCTGCTTCACCGTTTTCTTGTGTGTTGCAGTGTGAGTAACTTTGATCCTGGAAACATCCTGCCATTCGGTGTTGATGTATTACTTCACTGCACTTTTACTAAAAGAAATGTAACATGGCAGCAATAGAGACAAATGTATTCAAAACAAGTGTGTGCAGACATTTGACTGGTACCTTATAACACACATATTGATTTCACAAAAATTATTATGACACCATATTACAATGATTAAGCAACATTTGGAAAGCATAGCATATATAGTATGTTAATGGCGGAGTAGACAGCCGCTAACACGGCAAACACATCAGCGATCTCTCATTAGCTATTCATCACCTTCCTCGCTTAAGCCCCGCCCTCCTGTCCTTGCTCTGTCTGCCAGCTCAGCATGACTCACTGAAAATTATATCAATACGGCCGACCGACCTTGGGAAGTAGAGTTACCAAGGCAACAGTGGTTCAAAACATTATTGTTTAATTCATGATTGCGATTTTGCAAAGATGCATCTGATAAAAATGTTAACCTGCCAAATTATTTATGCAAAAACTTCCGAAAAACTTTATCTCACAAACTGGTATGTATGTAAATTTAAACATGTAAGGATACGTAGCAGCAGGATTTCTTGTGCTCATTTTATAAGATCTTATAACCGCATAATTTAAATCATAATAATAATTACCTAAGGCACCATAAATAAGTATTTAATACTGAGGGTCTTTGGTTTAGTTGTGACCAATCAGTCCCAATGAAGATTTAAACTCAGAGATTCATTTTCATTCATATCAAAGATTCTTTTGTTTACATTTATAAACGCCCATTCCAGAACGTTCCATTTTCTTTGAAAATTCATAGCAAATATGTTAAATAACATATGAACTGATTTTTGAATTACGATCAAAATCAATGGGTATTTCTTAAAACCAAGAATGCGAAGATCATACTCGTGGTCTTGGCAGGATCAGTCTTGCTAACTTGCCTTCCAAGAATGAACTTGGGACGCAATGAATCATGGGATCGGTCTCATCCAGTGAGGATGCAACTGATGTATTTTTGATATTTGGCCGGAGCAAGAGCAACATCCAGGGATTTTTACCGTCCTCTGCACTTCTTTTCTTCGTATTGGAACTGGTCTTCAGCAGTGCACGATGATGAACACGAAAGACTCCTCACTGGTGACTGCTTACAAACTGGTGGCAATTTAACAACCCAAAACCTACGCTAATGGGTCTAATTAATCCACTTAAATTTAATTACGCTACGCCAGTTACGCAGGTACCAATCAGAACTGTCATTAACTCAGACAAAATTATCACTATCAGAAATAATATCACCAATGTCTAATAACAAGTAGCAGGTTATTCTAGTTAGCTAGTTATGCCATTTACCCAATTACCTTGTCCGAACATCACATTATAAATGTATTGCTACTTAATGGATATGTTTCCAAAATCTATTAAGAGGGACTCCCTACTTCGTCAGAAGAATTAGGCATATATCCACTCAGCTGCAGTCATAGATGAACATGCATCACTTTAGTATCCATTCCAGCAATCAGTTTAGTCCTCAATAAAGTGCCGGAACCATGTCAGACATAGTTTTCGTTCTTCTAATTCCAGTTCAGGACCAACTGTTGCCAAGTTTACAGAATATCATGAGCACTCAGACACAAGATTCATGACGTAATGCACACAGTAAAAGGTCTGTCATGCCAAGCCAATCCAAAAGCCAGGTCAATAGTATCCAGTCATTACATACCCAGCCTCCAACTACTAATCTCACTTTGTACAGCAGAAATATCTTTTCAGTTTTTTTTTTACTTAAACTACTGTCACAATTCTTGATAACAGACTGTATAACACTGAAAAACACTGCAGTCATATTTTAAAATACGTTTTATGTATCTCTTAAATAATTGTGCTACATTTGACTTATTCACCTCCACTAATGCAAACCTCTAAGACAGTGACTTATTTGTTAACAAAAAATACTTAATACTAATCATTAAAATGAGGACAAAATGGCCAGGGTCTGGTCATTAAGATTATGTGAATTCTGCATATGCAGTCATTTGTTATATATGCTTCCAAATCCTATCAGTTTGCTGTGTAGTATCTGAAGGGCTGATCTGCAAACAGGTGTGAGTAGCGTGCAAGACAATTTCACATGGAGCGCGTGGCAAATGAGCGGAACACACCCGGCTAACAGACTGTACAAGTTAGTCTAACTTGCCCAACTCACCCTGTATCTTTTTCTGAAATGCATTCATCCTAACAAAATACACGTAACAAGACCATCGGCTTATCAAAGAAAGGAGCAAATTATTTAATGCAATAATCTGATCCTGAGAATATGGTGAAGAAGAACATAATAATGAAAGGCCTACCTTCTGGCCGTCCATTTTTACGGTTAAGTCTTGGGCAGCCCTAATAGCAGAATCCGGAATGTTCCCTCAGCGTGTTCTCAGAATTTCTCTGGCCTGTACAAAATCCAGCTGTGCATAAATACAGAACTTACCAAGAAATATTCCAGTGCAGGGTTAGAGGTCCTGTCCACTTCATACCAAATTTGCATTTACTCTTTATATTCATAGCTCAGTAAACTCAATAATAAAATGAAAGATTCTGTAAAGATACCGACTGATATCACTGAACACCAGTCAAATATGATTGATAAACGTTGGTGTTACAATGAAGCTGATATCTATGGTCCAATGTAAACAAAAATGATTGCTAAATTATAATTCATGAATATGAGCAATATACATTAGTGATGATTTGCTATGATCTCAGATATGACACAATGTCAAATATCACATATTACTGACATTTCTGAATTATTTCTATCCGTAGAATATTTATTTCATATTTTACATTTCAAGCGTAGCTATGACAAACGAAATACATAGCCTACATTCTTCACATGCGCCGCAATTCAATCTTGTTTTTATGATGGCATTCCTCGGTAAAATACTCGGTTTTATTTTTCTTTTTAATATAACATGTTTTGGTGAAAATTCTAGCCATGATAATATTCTGTACTCACTGTATTCCGTGAAATGTCTCCAAATGCTGAATTCTTGTCTTTTATAATCCCGTCTGGCTCATTACTGTTACCAAGCAGCGATCGCCTCTCATTTAATCCAGTAGGCGACCGTCCAGCTGCACGTACCCCATGAAGAACCTCGATCGTTTCCCAGTTGAGCAAAGGAGCCCCCAAAGCGACACGTACGCATCCTATTTTTTCTCTGAATGTCCTTGCCCAGTTTGGCAGAGCATCCCGTGACATATATAGTGTTACGTATTACTGCGCAGTCACCCCCCTCATCGAATCTTCATATGGGAATCTAACCCTGGTGCGTCCCCCTCGATGCCCTACGCGCGCGACCTTGAGGACAGCAGTGATGGATTTCTGATTTTCGGCTGATTTCCGACACTAGCGGATAGTAAGCTGGGCGTCTCACTTACTGATACTATCCATACGTAGTCCTGCCAATTCAGCTGATTTGCAACATGTGACCAAATATAGCCTGACTCAGAACGGCTGCTTTGTAATTTCCTCAACGATTACGACTTACATTTAAATATTAGTCTGTTTTTAACAAGATGCATAAGAATATTTCATATTTTAGCAGGTTGGGCCTCATAAATCATTATATATTGATATTAATCAGCAACGTCACTCGAGTTTTATGAAAAGGGCGACGAGCCTTTACTAGGAGGGTCTAAAGGAAATGGCACTTTTACACTAATTAGTGCACATTTACGCGTCCCTGATTCCGTACAAGCCGCAAACACAGACAGACACACACACGCACGCACGCACCCAGGCGGGCACCCTAGCACGAAATATCTGTATAAATATACAATTCGAGATGATTATCCGTGTGTGTGTGTGTGTGTGTGTGTGTGTGTGCCCTACGATGGGTTGGCGCCCCATCCTGGCTTGTTCCCTGCTTTGTGCCTGTAGCTTCTGGGATAGGCTCCTGACCCCCCACTACCCTGAATAGTAATAGCGGCTAAAGAAAATGGATGGTTGGTAAACAGGAATGAGAGCGGATCAGGACCGCGGCTCGTGGACAGCTCCCCGCAGCAGTGCAGAGCTGCATCGCGTCTTATTCAGCTAAGGCTGTATCTCTGGACTCAAGGACGTTTAATATATACGTCAATCATGCCCCTTTCTTCATTTTGCTACCTTGTTTAGAGTTTTTTACTTTTACACTATATAAGGTCATTCTGTTTTTACTGTAAATAAAATTACGTTTCTTAAGGAAATTTTTCCTGCTTCCGTTTCATCTGCGGCTAAATATCACATAAAATATTAGACACCACTACAAGGTAATAACGCTGAACTGCAGGACAGAGTTGTCTTTTAACAAAAAAAGTAAATAAATAAATGTTGTGTATATTTTTGTGATGTTTTCTTTTATTGCACGATTGCATCTGCTGAGCTTCAGACTTTATTAGACCGAAAACTACAGTGACTGTTCTACGCCAAGCAGCTTGGCGGTAAATGATACTCCCACATAAGACTCATAGACTTTAATGACACCAAGACGCTATACTGAGGCAGATCTGTTTTAGAACGGTTTTATTGAACACGTATTTAATAATTTGTTTGTTTAAAACAATCATCCATCACCAACAGGACTTGAAGTAAAATACCAGGCACTTGTTCTTACCCACCAGGAGTAAGTCGTGTAACAAGTCTGATCTGCGAGCTCTACCCTCACAGCCTCGGCAGAACACGAGGGGCACCTAATAAAGTAAACCTTTATCTTCTTCGCTGATGCTTATATCTCATCTGACAATCTAGGGGGCGCTGCTGTGTCCTGTTTGGCTTCACACATGCATTTTAGGCAAATGGTAAGCTGGGATCTCCAAAGTGCCCTTTATATGTCCAGTTCTGCATGTTTGTGTTCCTCTGATGGACTGGCATCCCAGCCATAGCATCAGATTGATCTGGCAATGATTATAAAAATCAGGATTGAATGTCATTATAAAAATTTTGTAAATGTTTATTGTCATGTATGTATGGTACAGTAAATTTGTTATGCGCCTCAGTAATAAAGAATTTGCAATATGTTGCATCACAGCTAAAAGAAACATTTCACGTTTACTTGTACAAATGACAGAGGTATAGAATCTGGGAATACAGTCTCAAATGTCCGATCGTACCGGCATTTGGAGCATAATAAGCCGGTGCATGAATCTTGTGCTCTGATTGCTTTCCTCGGAGGAGCTTGTGGCTGAGCTGGGGGCTGACGTCTTTTATGACGCTGAGGTTTCTTTGGCGCCTCCTACAGTACTCTCTCTGCTTTGTACTTGCTCAAGCAGCTCAAGACTTGATGCAGCTTTTGAGGATGGATTTTATAATGTTTCTGTAGAAGATGATAGCATTTGGAACTTCCCCAAACGGGCCTTCCTAAAGACTGCTGAGGGGTCATGTGACCATTTGAGTTTGATGGTGATGGTGACTCCCAAGAATTGAACGATATCAGAAACTGGCCAGAAGAAATGATGCATGTATGATATCTAGCAAATTTAACTATCCAAGAAAACTAGGTTGGCATGAAATGCATTTGATATGGCACCCTCTGTGGGCCGGTTTCAGTGGGCAAAATGCAGGGTGAGTGAATGTGTGAAAGGTGCTCTTACTGAATGTCAGGAGCAGAAGTGCTGAGAGAACTTCATTAAGAGTGATAACACCTCTATAACAATTCATCATATTCACATCACCAAAATAACACAACAGCGGTTTTAGTACTGTTTTATAAATGCTGTGCTGGTATAATTATTAGACAAGGAAGGGCGAAAAAACAAAAGCGCCAGGTTTGTTTTCAGACAGAACCGCAAAATTGAATTCCTGAGCACAGGCAATAGACTGAACAGTGACAGAAAGAAAATGACAGATGCAAGATTGTAAGACTGTAGTTTATAGTTCACCCACAGTCCAAATGTCACTGATGTGCAACGCTGAAAATCACCAGCTACTACACCGACTGACTAATCATCGGTGACACACTGGTACAGGCAAGTCAGGAAGCAGCCAGTGGCGGTTGAGCAAACACCCAAAACCTCACAGAGCCCTGACTCAATTACTACATAAAACAGGTGGTGTGCACTTGCTATATTTACACTCTAACGTGTTTTTTGTATTAAATTCTGTCTTGTTCCTAATTCTCAATATAAAATTTGCTCGATTTTAATTCATTCACTTATTAGGAAGGATCACGAAATAACAGTGCACTGATTTATGTGCTTGCCAGAGATTATCTGTATGATAGCCAGCTGTGCTCGTGCGCTCCTCTGAGATGGTGTGAACCCTCTTGTTCTTCGTCTTGTTCTCCTGATCTCACCATGCCTGCCCTCGCACGTCGCGCTTATACTGTAAGATACAAAGCGATGGTTTGCTTGTAGTCTTTCCGGCGTGAGCGGAAGGGGAAGGCTTAGTACCGCCAGCATCTCACTCACCCGTACATGGGTAAGCAAGAGAGTGTAGCTAAATGTGTATTATTATATCTTATACGATCGCCAAACTAAAGGTGAGATAGTGAAGTATTTTTTGCCATTTTGCGCTATTTGCTAACGCTGGGTGTCTCCCTGTGCTTTGCCCTGCAGAAAGAGGACAGCACGCCGGTGCTGAAACACCTAGTGAGACGGATAAAGCCCCCACCGGCATCTCACTACTGGGGCCGTTTTGGTCGTGGATCTGACTACCTAAAAAGCTTGAGGTGGGGTAGCAGAGTCTCCGTGCTTATATATTACCATTTTTGCTGGGTTTTACCGTTTCAGCTGCAATGGTCATAATAAGGGGTAGGGGTCGTGGATTTGGAATATCGATAGGATATGCCCATGAATGCTGTTTCACGTCGCTTTTATACGCGGCCACGCAGTTTTTAATTGCCGTAATTTGAACCAATTTAGGCGCTGCATAGAGTGACAGAGCGGTGACTGTGATTGTAAATACGGATTCAATGCAGATTGCTTGCTTATCTCCGTATTGTCGTATTGTGTCATGTTGTGTAATTATGTTACGCAGTGTATACGCATAACTGTGTGATACGTTGAATGTGGTCTAGCATCGATGATGATTTTATTCTCCAGGTGCTCCATGTGAACAGAGCCGATTATTCTGCACATTATGCATGCGGTTTTAAAAATTATTTTAAAAACTGTATACGTTATCGGTTTTCTGTAAGTAAAATGGCCTGGCACTGTCACATTTATGAACATAATTTGCTTGACCACACTTTTGCCATCCCCGTCAGACAAATACTGCGAAGGAACAGCAGATGAATATCTGACATACGCGTGTCCATTATACTGCAGACAGAAGAGAGTGGACTGTGCTTTATTTTATTTTGAACTGTGTAGCGGCACGGGCAAATGTCCGAGTTTGTCTGTGGAATTTTATTAAAATGTTAGTTTACTTCAGTTTGTTTCCAAATAGAAGGAAAAGTAAAATTAGTTTGACCAGAAATAGTTTATATTTGAACTGGAGTTCGGCTTAGACTCGGTTCATCTCTCTGCCGTAATTACAGATACATTAGGATTTATGCCTTTTCATCGTGCCTTGGCAACTGACCCCGAGACACCCTTTGACTTAGTGACTTCAGTGCTGCTTTGCATTTTGTTGCCGTACCGAATTTGTTACCGTTTCGATATACTGTAACTTGTTACTATTTTTGTCATCGCAATTTCCTCCATTTAAATATCTGGTCCTGAATCCTAAGGACATTCTGGCATGCGACAGAAAGGATTGGTTTGGGTACTCTGAGAGACAGACAGGACTGGTTTAGATAATCTGAGAGACAGACAGGATCGGTTTGAATACTCTGTAAGAGAGAAATGTCTGGTTTTGGTTCTCTGTGAAAAACAGACAGGACTGGCTTCAAATACTATGTAAGAGACAGACTGGATTGGTTTCAGTACTCTGTAAGAGACAGACAAGACTGGTTTGGGCATTCCATGAGAGACAGACAGGATTGGTTCAAGTACTCTGTAAGAGACAGACAGAAAAACATTAATCCCAAAATCCATTTCTTTCAGGTCAATGAATTATACTTGGTATCTCGAGTAATGATTATGTTTCAACTGGCATTCAAATGTTATTTTACTGTACTATTGTGAAAAAGTCATTAGAGATTAGATGTATTTTTTCCATTATACAAAACACAAATGAAGCATGTCCTTTGATGTTGCTCTGGAACATTTTTCAGGTTACAGAGAAAGCCTGACTGTCACCATGTCGACTTCAATGCTACGGCGTCAGCTGAAGAACATTGTTCAGAACTTTTCTGAGGCAGAAATCAAGGTGAGAGGAGACCCTTCCCATCAGAGTGATCACCCTCCATTCTCACTTAGCCAATGTGCAGCTATGTTAAAGGAGGCAGCAGATAAACGCCGGTCACTGTTCTGCTGTGAATCCCCCCGCCCCCCCACCTGCTCCCTGCCGGGATTAGGTTAGAGAAGCAACATCCAACGACCCATGGGGTCCATCCAGCTCTCTGATGTGCGAAATCTCCGACCTCACCTACAACGTGGTGGCCCTGTCTGAGATCATGAACATGCTCTGGAAGAGACTCAGCGACCATGGAAAGAACTGGAGGCACGTTTATAAGGTGAGTGCCGACCACTGGCAGTGAGACTGTCCTGCTGCTCCTGATCACCTACTGAAACAATAAGCATTAAAAAACTCAAGGTCACGGAAAAGTACCTGAAATATTTACTTAGTGCAGCAAAAGTAGTACAGATGTAATCATATGAAAATGAGTTTAAAAAAAAGGCACGATTTATGGTAACACGCTTCTGGTTGGTGACACGCCCCTCATTGGTGCGGTCCTGCCTCTGCCTCAGGCCCTGACTCTTTTGGAGTGTATGGTGAAGACCGGCTCGGACCGAGTGGCCCAGCAATGCCAGGAGAACATTTCTGTCATCCAGTACCTCACGGAGTTCCAGTACATCGACAAGGACGGCAAGGATCAGGTAGCTCGCCGCACACCGCCGTCCCGCCAAACGGGATCATGGACAGCAAGCTACTCTGGACACAACTGAACCTTAGTAACAAACGACATGAAGGGATCATGGACAGCAAGCTACTCTGGACACAACTGAACCTTAGTAACAAACGACATGAAACTTCAAGCACAGCAATCCTGTTTTTCACCTGTCTGCTGAGGTCCTGAGAACTTCCATGAACGCTGGGTCTACTCAGCAACTACAAAGCAGCAAACGCTTTACTTCCATGAAGATAAAAGTATCCCACTCTGTACATGACCAGACAACATCTGCTGTCAGACTGAATGAGACTTCAAAGTCCAGAACAGGGAAAATTTAAACCATTTTAACTTTTGCAAAAAAAACACGTTGCCCTTTTCCATCAGTGAAAGGGCCCTTAAATGACCACGTGTTCTGGAGGCTCAGCAGGCCAAGCCTGTGATCAGGAGGTCATGGTTCGAGCCTGTGGTCAGGAGGTCATGGTTCGAGCCTGTGATCAGGAGGTCATGGTTCGAGCCTGTGGTCAGGAGGTCATGGTTCGAGCCTGTGGTCAGGAGGTCATGGTTCGAGTCTGTGGTCAGGAGGTCATGGTTCGAGCCTGTGGTCAGGAAGTCATGGTTCAAGCCTGGGCTCGGCATGTCCGCGGCTCCCTTAGCGAGGCCCCAAACTCCCAGCTCGCTCTCACCTACACTGCAAGTTTGGGGAGATGTAAAGAGAATTTCTCCACAGGGATCAATAATTATTAGTGCTTCAGGCTAAAAACGTTTGGCAGGTAAATATATGGAGAGCAGATGGTGTCATGGGGCAGGCGGGAGAAGAGGGTGACGGTCTACTTAGCAGCTACAAGACAACAGGGGGGTTATTGAATAAAAGGAACAAATAGGGGAAAAAGCACCAAACCAAGAGGAACACAAGGAGTCAAAATAACTGGGAAAGTGACTAAACACAAGACCATTAACTCATCACACAAAGGAACTCAGAGATAATGGGAACCAGGCTAGATGACAAGCTAAGAAATTACTTGCAAGGTAACGCAACACAGGCAGCGACAAGACAATACAGCAAACATTATGTAGCAGTGTCCCACAACAACTGGCTGGGGAAATGAACAAAGGCAGGCACTTAAATACACCGATAGCGCGGACTAACAAAGGGCAGGTGTGAAGCACTAAGGTTTAACACCACCAGGGGAGACTAGGAACATATGGCTAAGCAGAGCAGAAGAAATTCAGGCACAAAGTACATCAAAAGTGGGGACAAAAAGCAAAGACAAATGATACAATACCAAACACACCGGAAAAACTGAGAATATTCACGTTACAAATGAGGTTGGCCTTTGGCCAGCGGGATCCTAGTCCCAGGCCCACCCGATCGGCCAACTGTCCACGTATCAGGGAAAGCACACTGGGGACTTGGGCACACTGGGGACTTGGGCACACTGGGGACTTGGGCACACTGGGGCTGAAGGGCAGGCTATGTTGGAGCAGGCCATGACACATGGCTATTCTAGGGCCTTTGCGATGAGCTTTTTACCTTTTTGTGTGCTGTGCGCCTTACGTATTTAGGCTCATTGGTGGGCACAGCTACCCGAAAGGTTAGCCTCAGTAACCGCTAATCCTCTAACTCCAAAGTTTAATTCGATAACACTAAATCAATAAACCAGTAAAAAACTTGGCAGAAGCTAAAGATAACTGCTAAACACTAACTTTTATTATATGAATTTATCTTCACTTTGGTTTTTGTATCTGAAACCCTTA
Organism: Stomatorhinus ivindoensis; assembly: GCA_019775895.2. Lineage (NCBI taxonomy): Eukaryota > Metazoa > Chordata > Actinopteri > Osteoglossiformes > Mormyridae > Stomatorhinus > Stomatorhinus ivindoensis. The sequence goes on along the minus strand of JABFEB020000045.1, from coordinate 16,527,564 downwards.
AAAACATGCAGAGAGCTAACATTTTAACCCATTTAACACCTAAGTCCTTTCAGTTGGACTAGAGTGATTGGCAGGGAATATTTTGGACTTACTCTGCTGGGTTTGGTTGGATTTTGTAGAGTCTGTGGAATGAATATGCATTAAAATTTCTTTTCTTTGATATTTCATTTGTGATATACAAGTGTTTTGTCAGAGAAGCCGTATTTTAGCACTGGGCGATATTATATTGCTTAACAAATTATGGGCATAAATAAATGTCTATATACTGTAGCTCTAAAAGGCTGGCGCCTGGCCAAATGTTGCACCTGTCATCTGAAGTCCTGGTGATTATTGCACATGCATGATGCAATATCGATATGATTTCGCCCAGCCCTACACTATTTCATAACTGGCTCATACTGACATTTTACCCTCAGTGAAGCTGCTTGGGGACTACAAACATGGTGGTGTTTGTGCGGAACTAGGAAGGAGGATCTCAACTCAATATTGGTCTATAGCTCTGCCAATCAGAATCCAGAAAATAAAATAGGGGGCCTGTATCACGAAGTAAGATTTCTTGGTTTTCCAGATAATATTTTTACTTGTTACAGTTTTTGACTGTTAAACTTTATTCACTTTACCAGCAAAAAAATGTTAGTGGATTTACAGTTAGCGGAACTAAATTAAGTGGAAGCTAATCAGTCCACTAATAGTTTTCAAAGTTAGCAAAAAATGCTAATCTGCTAACAAAAAGTCGGTTTTGCTAATTTTAGGGTTTAGCAGATTAGCAGAATCCTGCCAACCACTGTTTAAGCTACATTCCAAAATGCATTTTGGTGACTCTGCATTTGCCCGTCAGATTTAGAATGTATATCGGGAACTTTGCTTTTCCTCCTGGAATTGAAGTCAGAATGATGAACAAACGGATAAAAAATGTACAGGCAAAAATATGCCTAAAAAGCGTCTCATTCATTTACCTGTGAATGTTGCAGCCCAAAAAGGACATTTATTGCGCATGTGTTATGGCTGGTTTAGCAACGATGTGAAAGTTAAACATGAATCATCTCCCTGACTAACTCACAAGTGATAAATGGCACCTCATATGCAGTGTGACCTCAGCAGGGAGTGTGTACATCTTTCCTCAGATTAGTCAAGATTTAAGAATCTGCAGCAGTACGGTTTAGTGTGTATGAATGTGCTGCTTTGTACAAATTTTTAGGTACGCATTGCAATAAGGGTGTGCTCAGTAAATAATATGCAATGCATTAAAAATATCTGGATTACTTGTGTTTGAATCCAACTGCAGCCAGTGTGCGGGCAGTTTGAATGCTGTTCTCAGCCAAAGACATGCCGTTTCTGATAAAACAGATCTTAAGATGAATCCATCAATTACTGGCTGCAGGTATGAGCATGTGTGACTGTGACAGACTCGCATTGCACCCAGGGTCTGTCCTGTCATGCAGGCTGTGCATGCACTCCATCCTGACTGGATAAGCATCAGTGAAATGAATGCAGTGGAATTCACGTGTGAGGCCGTCTTCTGCAGGGCGTGAATGTGAGGGAGAAAGCAAAGCAGCTAATGGTGCTACTGACAGACGCGGGGAAACTGCAGGAGGAGAGGAGCCATGCACTGAAGACCAAAGAGAAGATGGCCAAGTCTACCAACAGTAAGAACTCCATGACGCCAGCTCTCTTTTTGTGTGGGGAATGTGCTCTTCTTCTGTTCACACGAGTTATCTTCTAGTACCTGGACTGATGCCTCTACATTGCTTGTAGTTATGTAATTCCATGCGAGGGAAGGCGTGTCCTGTGATAGACTGGCATCCAGGATTTCCAGGCTTGGGCAGATAAGTGATTATGGAAAATAGATGGACAGAGGGGTGGATATGGGGAGAGATAGAGGGATGGATAGAAGACAAATTGCCATTCTGAGACAGTGGCCAATATAGATGCCAGTTCATCTAATGGCATGTTGTCAGACTGCAGGATGAAAGCTCTGTACCACCTAGGGGAGAGCATGGGTTCCGAGTCCCCCTGGGCTTGCTCGGTGCTCATGAACAGTTGGTTCTCTTCATATCATCCTGCCCCAGCATCTTCTGCCACCCCGGCGCCGGCCCCTGTAGCTGGCCCTATCGACATGGACCGGGTTCTGGGTGGTGTGGCTGCTCTGCAGCTTGAAATGGCCAGAAAGAAGGAAATGGCAGCGCAGGTAAACCGCCAGGAGATGTATTTCATCTAATTCGAATCCATTATTGACCATTTAGAAAAGGCATGTATTCTGGAGACCGGGAATCAGCTTGTGAATCTACTGCTGTCGTATAGTGTCCACGGTGGCCATCCTCTGACTTCATTTTATTCTAAAAGTCATAATCAATGGGGAAAAGTGCCACTGTTGGTGTCTATCATAGCAAAATACCAAGTCATCCAGGCCAACCTGAGCCAAATGTGCATCCCCTAACCCTGACCCTGACCAGGGATTCTGGTGGTGAGGATGACACTGTCTTCCATTTAGCCTCATAATGAGAATGTAATCATGAACGAGCAGCTGTCTCTCAGCCGTTGTTGAACTAAAGCTTAAACGCTCTCATTCTTTTACCATATATGGCTTCTGTTCTGTTTGTTCAAAAACAAGAGGAAGTTGTATGCATGATATAATAATGACAGATGAGAACTATAAAATAGGTACCCTACAGCAGTCTCATGTCAGTTGGGATTATCAAGATCATACAGCTGCTTCTAATTACACAGAACATCTTCGAAATTGAACTGTTGGGAATGTTCTGTCATATTCCCTTAGTCTTCTGCAATAGAGAAGGGGACTGTGGATACCCAAGAAGGTGTTGGGCCCTCCAAATCCCCTCCTGCAAGCAATGATCCTTGGGGCGGTGATGGGACCTCTACTGCCCCCCCTGCAAGCAATGATCCTTGGGGAGGTGAAGAGACCTCCATTGCTGCTCCTGCAAGCAATGACCCTTGGGGAGGTAAAGAGACCTCCAGTGCTCCTCCTGCAAGCAATGATCCTTGGGGAGATAAAGAGACCTCCAGTGC
>JABFEB020000045.1:16500099-16519175 GCA_019775895.2 Stomatorhinus ivindoensis | reverse complement strand
ATATCCATTGTGGTGGTGTATAGAGCCAAAAATGTTAGCATTGTGTCAATGTCCCAATATTTATGGACCTGACTGTAAGTCTTCCCTGTTATATTCATATACACAATTGACCTGTAGATTCTTGGTATTGTGTTCTTTTATTGGTATTTTCATTCTTTAATTTTTATTGCCTTTCCTTATCATCTGTTCATCCTGAAGATCACTTTATTGATCACACCCCTTTTTATTAGAAAATTTCCTTAACATTCATACACGACATACCAATTCACACTTTATACATACGAACGGCTAAAGGAATTTCAGTCAAAATAACTCTCGTTCTACCCAATTACCAGCTTCAGCCAATACCGGCTTCTCCTTTTTTTCTCGTACAGTACAGTAGAGAAGCTGCTGTTACGGCTGTGCGCAGCGCCCCCTGGTGTTCGAAGCCCGCCGCTCGCCTGCCTGACGAAGCCGCGGGCGCCGCTGCCCACCCGTCAGCCGATGGTGATGCCAAAGCCGCACTGGAACTTGCTCTTGCGGTGGTTGAGGGACGCCCCCAGCGCCAGCGACAGCGGCAGGGGAAGCAGCTTCTTCTCCAGCGTAGCTCCCACCACCCAGTTACTGTCGACCGAGCCTGAGGACAAAAGAACCTCCGACGGTGACCCAGCCCGTTAAGCGTATCTGCAGACCGCAAGCCGAGGGGAGGCCGACGTCAGAGCAGCGAAACACAGACAGACACACAGGCACGGACTCCGGCATACAGTTATAGGCACAGACCGAAGCACACAGGCACAGACTCAGACAGACACAGGCACAGATCGACACAGACAGACAGACACAGGCACAGATCGACACAGACAGACAGACACAGGCACAGATCGACACCGACGGACAGACACACGCACTCATTATGGCACCCTAAGCATTTCTGGTCTGCCGTACCTTTGAAGAGCAGGTTGGTTTTGGGAACATCCAGCTGGTAGCCAAAGGAAACGCTGGTGTCCTGCATTCGTGTGCTGGCCTCGAACTCCACCCCCAGCTGCAGCTGCCACGCCAAGACATGGGCAAGTTCAGCTGAAGTACAAGCCAATTTAAGGCACCTGCATCTTGATCTCGAGTGCGAATGAGAGTGTGAGCTACTGAAGAATCAGCAGGCACTGTCAGCTGGGAGGGGATTATATATATATTCAAACACATGTATATACATACACACAAGCACATTCATGCACATACATACACTGAGACAGTGTACAACCTAAATATCAGACAGCTCATAGAAAACTACAGTAAGAATAATAATAGTAATAATAAACAGATTTTGAATACTGCTTAAGATGACCATATAAAGCCACTAATTTTAAACGAACCAATAGGAGACAGCGTGATGAATGACACTTCATCCTCATTAAGCGCGAGCAAGGCGGGGCTTGTGCGTGACGTGTTCTGACAAGACAGGCGGCTTTAAAAGTACAGCAGAGCCACTGCTGCCAAGGGGACCTTAAAATGACACTGTCATCATAAAATGACGAGTTTATACCATCTATTTCAGCACATATGCTGTTAAATGTTAATGATTTTAAATCTAAAGCTGCTTACTTCATTTAGAAATAAATGCTATATTTATATATGTTTTAAAAAGGGAGTTATTTTGCAGTTTCAGGACTGTAAATTAAGCACATTTAATTTTCCCAGTTTTACAATCTTCCAAATTTGGGGAATACTTTTCTAATCCTATCAATCTATTACAGTGAGAAATATACAGGATATTATACATAAAATGCTAAAAAGCTTGGTCAAAAATTAAATATGTTTGTCCAGTCCCTTTCATTGGCAACGGTAACTGTGTTAATTGTGTCTATAACGTCGGCATGTGACACTAACAGATTGGCATTTTAAGCAGAGAGACAAACATAAAGCCAGACAGATTGCTGCGAAGTTTCCCCACAAGGGACTTATGAGCTTGCGTTCCGTGCGGAGCCACTTCAAAGCGATGGCACTCGCTGATCGGCTAGTGCGGCCTAGTGCTGAGGCGTCAAGCAGCACGTCACGTGTTTTGCAGCACACTACCTGCTCATTGGCTCTGTGGTAATACGACGCATGGGCCCCCGCACCCCCAACGGTTACAGTGGCGATGTAATTAGTGCCTGAAACAGAGAGCACAGGCTGGTCTCTGCACATGCATCAGGAACCACATCTGCTATTCCAGATTTTAAAAGAACATACATACTCAATGTTACAGCTTAAAAGATACAATAACACAAAGCACTAGTCTGCATAAAAAGTGCGATTACTGATAGCTTATTGTGCAATATTATAAGAGCAAACTGCTTACGTGGTGTCATTCTCTCCCCCAAACGACCGCAAAGACTCACCTGTGTACCTGCCAGTCAAGGACAAAACGGCACCCTGCTCCCCGGGTCTGCAGTGGTACACAAGCTCCCCCCCCAGGGCTAGCGAAGTGGTAACAGACTGCAGATAGTGCGCCACCACAATACCTAAGAGAGAGAGAGCAGGGCATTCAGCACGGGGAGATGCACGCCACCCGCAAGCTCCCTGAAGCCGGAATCGGGAGCCTACCAGAGCCAAGAAGCAGGTCTGGGTTGCCGAGGGTGACGGCGGTGGTGAAGTCGGAGCCGCGGTACTCAGTGTCACACTGCCAGTTCACGAACTTCTGCTGCTGCGTCTAACAAGGCGAGAAAGCCTGAGATCTGCTGCCAGAGACAAGTCATCCATTCGTCCATCTATCCATCCATCCACAAGCAAACAGTGAGAAGACACTCTTTGAACGTCACTCAGAATATCCATAATTCAAAGAGGAAAAACTAATTCACATTAATATTTCACATTTGTAACAGATGCAACTTCACAGGTACAAGTTCCCAATCAGCACTTTTAATAAATCAATACGGTTCAACAGAAAACAAAAGCATTCGAATCCCAAATTCCTTATCTGTAGAACTTTGCTCATCTGTGCAGCTAATATGGAAGTAGATAGATTTGGTAACACTTTAAACAAAATTCCACTTTCGCCTCATATCCATAAAGCACCAGTCAATAGTTTGGACACACCTACTCATAGAAAGGTTTATTTGTACTATTCTCTACGTTTTAGAATAAAGATATCATATGTATGAAATAACTGAGCTAACCTTAAAAAAAAAAAAAAAAAGAATTTGTTGTAAGGCTCTGTGGGTTGGGACTCAGAAGGTTGCCGGTTCAAATCCCCAGGTTGGTAGAGTGATCCTACCACTGGGCCCTTGAGCAAAGGCCCCAAACCCCAGTTGCTGTCTCCTCTACCCCAGTTCCATGAGGTGGCCACCTGGGATGCTTTTCCAGCCATCCTGAAGGAGGTCCCACAGGTAAGCGGAGCTCTCATTGGCTGTTCTTCCTGTACTCTCTGGTCAAACTCCCCCAAAACTACCGTGTTTAGGTCAGGTGACCAGGTCATGTGATGTCACACGATCACTCTCCATTGTAGGTGGCTTGGCGTGTCCAAACTTTTGACAGGCACTGCATATAATTCTTAATTTTAGATGTGAATCACTGCTTTAGTGATGTGGAGTTAGTACAGCTAATAATTAGCAGGCCGCAAAGCTTGTGCTCCACTCTCGTACCTGGAAAGCCATTTTGGAGCGCACCCTCTCCGTGAGCTGGTGGATGACTTGGGCATTGAGACTGCCGCTGTTGTCCATATCCCCCACCATTACTGGAAAGGACTGCAGAGGCGTGCATTACATCATAAATACTGCTCACACAAACCAACGTGTCTTGTAAGCAACTTTCAACCCGTGGATATTGTGTATTCGACATGCACTGACAGGACAACGTTTATAACTCCAAAGTGTAATAGCACAAAGCTGGCACCTCTGCTGGTCCTGTCTGCACGCAGCCGACATAGGTGGCCCCGAACCTGTAGCTGGAGTCACCCAGGGTGCTGAGAGACAGAGTATGATTGACCTGCCGGGCAGGGAGGGGAAGGGCATGAAATACACGGGAAATACACCAGCTGGGACCTCAACTGAATTATGGCCTTTCGACACAAAGAAAAATGATTCCCAGTGTTAATATGACAATTCTTGGGATAATTAAGAAGGCAGACTGAAATGCAGACTTGAGAACAAACAGCACAGCGGATACGGCTGCACTCCTGACTCCTGCCTCCTTTCTCTCCTTCCTTTCCTGCTGCTGTACCACTGCTCATCCCACGCTCAGAAGCAGCACCAGCACCTGTCTGCCACCGGCTTTGAGACTGAAATCTTACAATCTGGCCTGTAGAAATTAGGATTTTGTCATTTTGTTCATTTGATTTCCTCTGCTGCCCCCTGGAGGATGGGCTCCCCCTCTGATTCTGGTTCCTCCAAAGGCTTCTTCCTTCTGGGGAGTTTTTCCTTGCCAATGATAGACTCTGGCTTACTCTCTGAGGGCTTTGGGCAGGGATAATGTATTGTGAAATGCGCTTTACAAATAAACCTGAATTGAACTGGCTGTAGCTAAGCATAAAGCAGCTGGTAAAAGGAACGCAGCACTTTAGAAAATTGATGCGAGTACATGAAAATAAGTTTTATTCTCCTGCAAAGGGGTGGTTCTATCCATCCACCACCCAGCCCACACAACAAGACAATGTTAATTTACTTTTAATTTGGCCTGCAGAATGGTATCTCCCAAGACTTTTACTGACAATGCTGCTGCATTTAGCCAACTGTTGTATCCAATGTCCAAGTCACCATATTGAATGTGAAATAACAGATCAAAAAATTTCACAGCTGATTCCAGCACAGCATGCATATAAGCTTTACAGAGGGCCTGCCTCGATATAAAAAGCCAGCCAGTTTCCAGATAGCTCCAGTAGTGGAACTAGCAGAGATACTGATACTGCTTTCTCTAACATGGAGAATTTATATTAAACATCATATTGATTTTCATTGATTTCTCACATGGGACAGTGTGTGTCTCGGAGTGTTAGTTATTCTGTGAGTGTGGTCAGGAGGTTGCTGCTTCAAATCCCATGGTCTGCAGAGTGATCTCTGTTGGGCCCCTGAGTGAGGCCACGAACCCCTGCTTCCTCAAGAAGGAGGATTCTTTGGATAAATGTCCCTGCTACATTAATAAGCATCAGCATAACATGGCTACTGACCTGAAAATGATTGCTCAGGCCCTTGTTGACCACCAGTCTTACTCCTTCTATTTCCATAGGGAAGATCTCTAAAACAAGGTATTACAGTGAAAGGTTATCATTAAATCATTAAGTGTTAGCACTGACTAAAATGCCCCTAGTGATGTGACTATATATTACAACTGCCAAAGTAAACAGCGGAGAGCGAAATTATTGTGCATTATTACTGCAGTGTTTCAGTGTAAATAACCAAAATATGTGGCTATGAGCAATGAAAGACTGGTAACGGTGTGACATTAAAAATTTGAAATTGCTGCTAAATGTCTTTCTAAAATTACATTTGGACCAAACTGCAAACTCTGGGCAGGCAGCCTTTAATTTACTGGAGCACAACTTCAAACGTTTGATAGTTTACACAGTAAATGCACAATTACAGCAGTTTCTCTTCTGTGCCTGACTACTGCTGATTATAAACAGCAATAAAAGTTTCAGCCCTTCCTCTCCTTCTCCTCATTTGACACCAGATCAATGCGTCGGCCAAAACGTGACTCGGAAAACGCCGCTGTCCCACCTTTGCATTTGCGGTGACACTCCTCAAAGGCGCCAGGGTTGGGCAGGGGACTTTCCACTTCGCCCACCTGCCCGCCCACATTTGGGGGGGTCGGCAGGGATGAGACAGGGGGCATGGTGAAGCCTGGAGGCACGGAGACCTGCCCCGGCCCCCTCGGAGCTGGGGGTGACGAGCTGGCAGCAAGCACGCTGCCCATGCTGGGTGAGAAGAGACGAAGGTCCCTCTGAGGTGGGCACAGATCCTGCTGCAATAACTGATTTAACGATATCATAACCTTACAGCCAAGGATATGCATATATACCTGTCTGTACTAACCAAGCTGGTAGGTCTGGGAAAAAAAATCTTAAATGCAGAAATGACGAAACAGAGCAAATAAAAGCATAACCTTAAAGCCTTTGCCACATAAACTGAGCTGGAAACGTGTACCTGAGCATAAGGTTATGCATATCAATTTTTTGGTTAAACATTAAAATATTAACCACTCAATTCAGAAGGAAAGTAAAGTAGTATCATACAGCGGCTTACGAAGCGTTTAAATATCTTTCCTCGATTGGTAACTAACATTTCATGAAAAAGTAGGCTTTGGCCTACTAACCTAAAGTTACAGGCAAAGACATGTCCTGAGTTATGATACGATAACGTGAATATTTCCATCCCATACGACTGTCAAATGCGTATGACTGTGCCTCTAACTTGGGTTTATCTCTTCGAATGACACGCAGTTCACCACAGTAACGATTTTTACAATGGATGTTAAATACTCTAGTTACACCATGCATTCACCTGACATGGCTTGACCTCCTATAACTTGGCTCTGAGCAGTAGCCGCACCCCCAGTCACGTTAAGGTTGCGGCAACAGTGTGATTGCGGAAAACAGCAGGCTTGAATACGTCATTGATTTTCAAAGAATACATTCGCTATTGAGACTCCCGTCGTACACCGGCAACATTTATAATCCTAACAGGTTAATTGTACATTTCAGGGACAGTGTTGCCTATTTAGCGCTTAGTTCTCATTCACACAGTCGGGCCATAAATACTCACGCTTCTGCTTAGAGGACGGAGCCGCAAAGCCGGGCGCTCGGAAAGGAAACTGCGTACAACGTGCTAATACTAACGCCCGCCCACTCTGCCCAAAAACCCATTGGCGATTGGCTTAAAATCTGTCAATCTTCAATCATTCTTCAATCTCCACCTCAATTCCTGCGAGAACAAGAGACGTCGGGAGGTAGGTTTAGCGGTTTAGCCCACGTTTCAGTGCAAAAGAACTCCGCTTAGAACAAAAAATGCCGTTCTTCAATGACATTGGGCAGCTGGTGTTGTCCTACTTTAAAGGAATTGTTTACATGGATGGATGGATGGAAATTCAACCGGTGGCTTCCCATTGGACAGGGAGTGTGGCATCTGTGAAGTTTGGTTGTGACGGTAAATTTTGGATGAAGGTCACTGATTGTGTTGGCTGTTCGGCAGTCGTATTGCATACGGGCCGTCAAGATAGACTTCGACGCTGGGCTTTTAATATAATTACGCAAAAACTGACTCCGTGTACTCGCTACAAAATAAAAAGGGAAATCACTTATAAACAATTGAATGGCTTTAATAGAGAAATCGTGATGTGGTTTTACTCTAAATATGAGGAAGACGTCCTTATAGGCTTACATTTAGTAGATTTGCTATGATAAAATAACCATGAATTTATTTAATTTATTTTACTTATTTAACACATAAGCTTAGATGCCAGTGTAACGACTCCGAAGACGGTTGCATTTCTAGCTGTTCAACTCAGATTTCCTAGGCAAGGGGTGTGTGATTTAACTTGGGCATTTTCCTTATAGTAAGACAGCAAAACTACAAAACATGTAGAGAACTGAGAGGCTAGTTTCTTAGAGCTGGCACTGCAGTGACAGTATTTTAAACATCCCGATAGTGTATTATGCCCCCGCGGATTTTCTCTCAACAAATCCACTTAATAATCATCTGCGAACGTACAAACCTCGTCATTTAAAAGATTCCTGAAATAATAAACACAGAAAAATCTCCACAAGTCATGAAATTAAACTGTTTCAGAATTTGAAGGCTGTGTTTTTTTTCGTTCAAAGCACAAAAGCCGGATGTAGTTCACTAGTTTCACTGTTACGCTTATACATATAATACCTACGGAATAGTACAACTAGAAAAATTCTGACTGTTGTTGAAAACATTGAATTCTATATTGTGAACTGCTCATAATCAGCCATGAAATAATTTGAAGACTACCATGTAAAAGACTTTACCAGAATATGGTAATTTGGCTATTAAGGCCATTACTAGCTATAATAATGTAATAAACACCAAAGTTAGCAAAGGGAAGCTTATTTGTAGGTGCAAATAAGCAATGATCCCACTTAAAGGTCGGCTTATACGTAGAAACTGATCAGCTAATTAAATGGGTTAATGCGGCACTTTTCAGATGTTATCGTATTACATTATATCATTATATGATTGTGCCTGTCGGGTTCTAATTCTAAGGGTTTCCGGAATTCCCGCCAGCCTCCATTCTGACAATGTCCCTGTACATACTGGACTATAAATAACAGCATGGAATGGATGAACCCACCGCAGTTCTGTGGGCTTGTGACTACATTGTGACCTACGCCACCATACCGCCCACAGATATAGGATGAACACACACGCGCACAAATATGTGCCATAGCATGTGCTTTTGTTTGCTGTAGGGGGCAGTGCTGAGTAGTTTTTTTTCTGAATGCAAATGTTGCATTGTGTGCCATGTTGCATTGTGTGCCATGTTACATTATACGCTTTAGGTATTTTTTGTTCATGATCTTGAAACCAATAACAGTAAAGTATTAAGAACCCAAAGTTTAAGCATAATCAATGGCAAAAGACCCATTTTAAATTAACCTTACAAAATTTTCTTCAAACCACATCTTTATTAAGCATAGAACATCATAAATAAAAAAGTGCATAGAAAAATTTAACAGGTTTAGAAATTTTGTATACAACTATATACAGACAAAGTTTCTTTATACAAGGTGACTAAACCTAGTTTCACTTAAGACTTTGTATTAAAATAAGTCTTCACTGGTGCACAAGTTTACTGACAGTACTAAGACTTCCCCAGAATGCAAGATACACTGATTATGCATCCTCAATGCACTAAGATAAGTCATGACAGATCGAGGAGACATTTGCAGCTATCTCCTACTGAGGTAGAGTCCCTGCAGCAGACCGAGAACCCCAGCGGATGGAAGGGCTCAGAACAGGCGCACACACCGGCTGGGAAATGGGAGAAAGCCGCCCGAGGTTGGCCCCTCCCTACCTGCACGCTCATTGTGGCAGTTGTGCGTTCAGCATTGAGAGGAAACCAGGAACCTATCACAGCAGAAAAAGTCCGAAAAAAAGAATAAAAGACTTATGTCCTAGATTACATAAATAACTCACCAAGAAACACACTAGTTGTAACATTTCTAAAAGGTGAATTACACAATGTCATATTATGTATGAGTTAAAGAAAATTTGGGAATTACCAGGTATTGCTATACAAACCTAAAAAGTGGAAAATGTGAGGCGGTTGCTTCCCCAGTTTCTCCCTCTGCTTGCGGGGATAACAGACCAGCCCGCCCTCACCCCAGTGCCGAGCTCAGAGAGGGCGAAATTCACATCTCATCGGTTTTTCAAATACTTGATTTTAAACGCAAGGTACAGCCAGGCTTTAAGATACAAACAAGCAGTTTAAAATCTAAAATGTAATTTGCTTCTGGACACTGCATTCAGAATTGAGCAGCTAGATGCTACAGCTCACTGCTGGATTCTCAAAGAGCACCGGAGGGGTGGCAGGGGATGCGGGGAGTCAGGGCTGGGGTCAGCTGGACCCCTTTTCAGGGGCCGCGGGGAGTCAGGGCTGGGGTCAGCTGGACCCCTTTTCAGGGGCCACGGGGAGTCAGGGCTGGGGTCAGCTGGACCTCTTTTCAGGGGCCGCAGGGCCTGGCTGTCTGGTCCATCCTTCCCTGCATTTGCTAGAGATTCAAGGTCAGTGCTTTCCTTAAATAAGGTGCTTTTTAAAACTTACGTCTCTGACTATTTTTACTACTTTGATTAGGTAATCCTGAGCTCTTCCAGAAAAAATGCTGTATAATGTACATTTTTACAGCGGCATTAGGCTTTTGAAATAATTCGACTTTAATAATGATGGCGGAGCCAGTAAAACAATACCATGGAGAGAAGGCATGGCTCAAAGGGAAGAGTGACAAAGCAGGCCTGTCACAGCTCTGTAAGTCAGCGGTCATCCACACCATTCAGTCCTCTGAATGAAACGTAACCCCACTAAAGCTCACACGTCACAAGGGAAACTGGGGGGGGGGGCTCTTAACTGCCTAAAGAATTAAAAGTACAAGTATTAAGCATTGCAAAAAAGTGGTGGCAAGCTTTTATATATTTAAATTACACAATCCTAGAAGCCCAAAATATCCTAGTAACCACAGGATTTTAAGTATGTACTGCAGCTAATGATTGATCCCTTGCACCCCTGACAAACGTCTAATAAACATTTAAATGGTGGGATAACATTATTGTGGAGGCCCAAGCATGGTGGAAGTCAAGCAATGAGTTTCTTGCCCAGTCTAGTGTTAATAGCATATGCAATTTTGGTATTTACCGAGATATATCAGCAAAGGTCTAAGAGAACAGTCTGTCATGCAAAAAAAATTATACTTCTGCTGTTGGCTGATTTTTTTTTTGCAGATGAACTTTGAGTCCATGTCCCAAAGAAAGAGCAGAAAGAATGGAAGATGACAAACGGCAGGTTAAAAAGTTACATGCCACAGAGTCCTGCTTACAGGGGCCGCAGTGCAGGGGGTGTGTGTGTGCCTGGTCTAGCCGCCCACACCTTGGACGTGGAGATATTCTCACTCCGAGCTCAGGGGCTCTCACTCCGAATTTAAAACGTTCATAGTGTGGCCCTGTTCTGCATGTAGTCCTCTTTCGCCACCCTGTCCTCTCCCTCTCGGTGTAAAACCATTCAGCTCTTCTGGGGCCTAGTTGAGGAAACGCCTGCATCGCTTTGCACCACAGTTACAACCCAACTTGTTGCTCGCGTCCTCTATGGGAAACTTGTAGTCATAAGTGAGCTCCTCGCCGCGGTAGATCTTGCGCAGTGCGAAGATCACGATGTGCTTCTGGCCCTCCACGTTGATGACACGCGAGTAGCAGTTGGGCTCGCAGGAGTGGTTGATGAAGCGTGCCGCATTGCCATGCATGGTGGCGTCCACCACCTCGAAGTCATCCATGCGGAACATGTAACAGCCAATGCCCTGTAGAGACCGGAACAGTTTATAGGGTTGTGTTTTTTTTGTTTGATTACCAAGTACTAATAGACATTTTACATAAACTCAAAGACAGTTTGCAGCTGTCCTGGGCTTCAGCCAATCACATTCTCACCTTGCTCTCATAGTATTTCTCGCGCTTGTCTGTCAGCACTGCGCGTATGACAGTGCCAGAATACTCAATGACCATTTCTCCTGCATCAATGTTCCTCTTGCAGAACAAGCCTCTACCATGAATAGCAGATCTGATGGAGGGGGGAAAAAACACAACGTTACACAAAGCAAGGCACAAACAGCTATTTTTATGCCTCACTCTGGCCAGGCTGTCACTACATCTGAACGCGCAGGGGAGCCGCCATTATAGCGAGCCTGTCTACTTGGCAAAGACTCTGACAAGGACCTACTGCGGTACCTATAAAAGGCATGAAGAAGCTTCTATCCAGAATGATAAACTCGAGACCGCTGGGTCACCTACTATCCCTGGAGCAGCTGGGGTTAGTTAAAGGTCTCGCCGAAGGGCTCGGTTCATCGCGCCATGTGTATAACACAAAGCATCAACCACAATACTGTAGTCAGGAAACATCTGACGGTGTGACAGCCGATTTCCAGTCTGCACTCATGCTCCTTGAAGCATTCTCCAAGACACTTAGGATTTCACAGCCGTCGTTTGTCGACGTCGCGTATTAGGACTGCAAGCTAAAAGTCAGCGTGTGCACCTGTACACCCCGACAGCCTCCTTGGACGTCCTCTCCAAGTGCCGGAAACGCATGGCCATGGGCAGCTCCAGGCTGGTGGCGCGCCTGCACAAGCAGGGAGAGCAACGTTGTCATGCTAACTAATACCTACCATAATTGGCATGACGGACAGATGGAGACACACGGACAGACAGGGACATACAATGAATGAATGAATGGCCTTTCAGGACGCTCAAGGTTTCCTCACACAAAAATTCAGACAATGACGCCAACAGAATCCAAAAACACCCCATTCTGTATGCCTGCCCAAAGCGAGGAAGCCAGTTGAAGGTACTGAGAATAAGGAGCTGCAATGGCAGATGTTGCCTTAGATGAAAATGCTCTCCGTGAGCTGAAACAACCTGGTGGATTTGAGCAGGACGTCATCCTCTTCCTCATCGTAGGGCCCTGGGTCTGGCAGCTGCCGGTGTTGGGAGGCCAGGAAGTTGAACATATCAAACGTTGACTTTCTATAAGCAGAAAGCAAGAAAGGTGAACAACCCCATTCATATTCGATAATGCAAATTAAACTTGTACTAAATCTTTGCATAAAAATAGTGAATTGTATGTCTGGCTGCTAAACGGTTGCCAAAGGAGACACCAAGATGGCAGTCGAAGATGGCATGCCGAGAGCAGGGCACGGTGGCTTACCGCAGGTAGACCTCAGAGCGGGCACAGCCTGTAGGGTTAATGGGAAGCTCCTCCTCCTGGTTCTCCTGCTTGTGGAAGCGGAAGCTGTGCTTTCGGCAGCGAGCAGCGCCCTGGAGTTGCTCCAGCAGGAAGATGACGGCGTCGTGCACGATCCCAAGCATGCGTGCCCCGTTTCTGCCCATGAAGGAGAGCTGCGGGAGCAGACAGCCTGCACGGGCCTCCAGCACGCCCTCAATCACAGCCTTCCACGCCACTGCGGACAAAGAGCCACACGTATTCATGGCCAGTAGCTACCAATTCACAAGAGCACCCCCTTAGAAAAGACGGTGCATGAAGAGCTGCAGGTTCAAAGTCCACAAAGACAATAGAGGAAAAAACTAAAGTGAGACCAAAGCTAAACTACAGCCAGTCTGCATCATGAAAGGAACAGAGGCAGGAACACTATGGGGTCAGGGCTTGTGGCCAGGAACCCAACTGCAGAAAGGTCACACATGCTTGTATGTCAGAGCAGCCAGTCTCTGATACTTGTACTACGATGACTGATGACTGTATTGGACTTAAACACAATGAAACGTCAGCTTGTCTTACTGCTACATTCAGGGTCAGAATTTGGCAAAAACATCCATGAATCCATGGATCCAACCTGCCTTGTTTCAACAGTTCAGGCTTACAATGCTGTGGGAATGATTTCTTGACTCACAATCAACCATGCAAACTCCATATGCAGAGAGAGGAGGGGGGGGGGATTCCAGGCCAAAGTAGTGAAGAGTGAGAGAGTAATGCTGCATACTGAGCCATGCAGGTCAGACTTTTCTTAAAAATGAAAACTTCTGCTGGAGTTGCCAGGCTCAGTATTCGGTGCTGGCTTAAGGTGGCTCCTGCTGTTCACCTTCAATGGTGTCGGCCTCCACACTGAAGCCGTCTTCACTTGTGATCTGGAAGCGAAGGTGTGGCCTCTCATGGCCATTGAGCTGTTGCACTTCCGGGTCAGAGGTCGCTTCATCAGAACTGGATGCTGCACCTGCGGGAGAGGATGCCCGTGTCAATGCGGTACTGAGTTTTGCTGGCACTAAACACCTATTGTGTCCATTTAATGAACATTTGGGTCCTGTTACAGTGAATAACATTCACCCAAATTTACAAGGTGTGTAACAGTTAAAAGGGAATTCAAAAATCTGCTCCTTTAGGATAAATCATTTCTTTCAGAAAAATTAAGACATTCTAAAGTTCTAACGACATAATATTTAAAAGTTCTTTGGATGCATTTAAAACCAACTGTTTAGTTGTATATTATGAATCTTTTTTAAAATGAAATGAATTAAAACAGTCTAAAGTAATTAACCATCATGAAGAGACTGTGGCTGAATAATTTCATTTTTGGAGGACCTTGTTTTTTCTCTTGGTTTTTAATCTTCTTATGAAATTGCAATTAAATGACTATATTGGAATAAAAAATAAAAAAAACTGGGGGTGGGGGGAGAGGCCCCATGTGCCCCCCCAGCAGAACACTGGCATGTGGATGCTTTAAGCCACCATAACCTGCATCGCTGGCCTCGCTTTCGTTTCCATCAGCGACGCCGTGCCAGAAGGGAGGCCAAAGAGAGCTGAAACCCACCCGAGTAACTGCCCCAGTCGATAGGGCCAGTGCGCCTGGAGCAGTCCAGGGATAAGGCTTTGGCTCGGCTGCCGTGGTTCCCCTGGGCCGAACTGGACGCATGATCACCGGGGTCAATTCTGCATCATTTACAGAAAACACATCGAAACTACGGTGCATCTCAAACCTCTCGCAGCCGTTACATGTGAAGCTGCCACAACTAGTGTCAAAACCGGCGTACAGCGAAGTTACTTCACACTCCACGGGACATCCCTGAGGTCACCATCGGGTTACCCCACGGGCCCATTATAACATGCTTCATTCTACTACAGAAGCTCCAAGATGCAGCTCTAATCAAATGCAAATAGCAGCTCAAACAGGAAGCAGTACAACAAATAAAAATTAACATTCACATTCAACATTATTGCAGGATTAATTCCGATTTTTTTTGTTCATTGTGTTTATCTTAATTCTTTAATCCAAGGAATTAAACAGAGCTAAATCACCAAAGCAAGTCACCATTCTCCCTAACTACTACGAGTCAGTGCATCATGTCTGCACTGAAAGCTACAAACGGGAACCCTCAAACAGGAGGTAAAGGGTTTTAAACACACAGGACTCCTGTGGGGGCCTCTCTCAGGGACACGGGGACGTAGAGAGAGATTACCGCCCCGCGTCTGCTCACCTTTTCTCCTCCAAGCTGTCCTTCTCCGGCTTCGCACGATCCGGCAGGTTCTTCAAACTCGGTGTCTTCATCCGAACTCCGCTGGACCTGCAACGAAGGCAGCGACATTCCCGCATGAAGCAGTCAGCCGCAGACATGCCAGGAGTGAGAATGCGATGCCCTTCCTTCAGCACGGCCTCACCTGCCGGCACCGCTGGCGCTCCCCACCTCCGGTACATTACTGTGCTCTAGCTTCACGTCAGACTTTGGCTTCTTACTACCGGCGCGGTCGGAATGAGAGGACACCCGTTTGACGCGAGCGTGAGCACGCGGCCCGACCACTGCAGGCTTCGACTCCTTGAAAAGGGTTGGTGGAAGCAGCACAGAGCCTAGCGCCTGAACCTTGCTTTGGACAGGATTAACGTGAAACTGAGAGGGGCCAAGGATACGAGCTGGGGAGGGATTATGGGTAACGGAGACACCACCAGCGTGAGCGGTGGATTCATGCCTGTCTGAGATGGTAGCTGTCAAGCTTCCAGGAGTTATTTCAGTTCTTTTTCTCCGTGGCTTCTTGTCTTTAGACGCCAGGACTTCAGAGGACTGTGCCCTCGAGGCTCCAAGGGTGCTGTAAGTGACGATATGGTGGCTTGAGGGCGGGCTGGCCATGACCGGCTGTGAAATCTGACTAATGCAGCCGCGTGATGGGGAGCTCACGGTGGACGCCTGAAAAGTGCCATTTTCCGATTCCTTGAGAAAAATTTGACCAACACTATTGACAAGCAAAACTGGATTAGTTCTAACAAGGCTTCTTCCCATATGGATGGTGTGACCTGGCACTACCTGAGTAACTAGCTGAGGTCGTGGCTCTACTACAGCCGTAGTGACACTGACAGTAACAGGAATCGCAACCCCACCTGAAATTTCCTCTTGCACTGGTGCAGCGTTATACCCATTAATGACAACAGGTAATGAAATTTTGGTGCCCAGTCTTGCAAAAGAACTGGTAGTTACGGAGTGGGAAGGTGACAGAATAGTGACAGTTGAGACAGATGAGCCAACGTGAGACGGCGCCGCAGTCAACGACCCATAAGTGTTAAACTGCACTTTTAATGGCCGCGCCTGAGATGAGCAGCTAGTGGAAACGGAAGGCAGGCTTCTGCTGGAAGAGGACTGGCTGGGCTGCTCTCGGGACTGTTGTGTGGACTGAAACACAGGCACGACTAACCCAGAAGATGAATCAAGTGCAACGTAGGAGCAGGATGTAAATTTGGAAGAGGGTGTGGGACTCGGTAACGGTGTGCTGGTGTTCTGGAGCGCCGGACTGGCGCGGCTGTGTTCCGTGTGACCTCTTCGTGTTGAGCCTGTTAAGGCATCAACCCCCAAGCTGGACGAGAGAGAGACGACAGCGCTGTCGTCAGCAGACACTAAAGGCCCGGTGCTGGGATCCAAGACAATTTTACCAGCTAATTCTGTGAGCTGACTGCCATTTGATATCCTATCACATACTGTGCCTACTTTAGTAAGAGACAAACTTTCCAGACCTGCAGGAAGGCCAGGGATCACCCCTGGCTCATTCACAAACGATGGTTCTTGCACCACAGAACTATTCCTAATGGTCTCAGTAAGCCTTTGTTCTTTGTGTAATATCAGATCAGCGGCAGCAAAAACCTCATCACTGTTATCTACAGACAACTGTTGTGGTGAAGGACGATAATCAGAGCTACATTCAGTCAAAATAACAGCCTCCGTAGCTGAATTTTGAGTTCCGACTGCAGGCAGTGAAATGGAACCATCCCTTCTGATGGGCTCATCTTTTCCAAAGGTCACAGTATGGGGGTCCTGCGACAGAGCCTCTGAAAAATGGGATTTTACTTCAGGCAAGTGCATGATCTCCTCACAAACAGTAGCAGCAGCTTCTCCGTAGTTTTCTCTGCTTTTCTGTGAAATATCTGCAGACGGCTGTGTGGGGAGCCGTGACTGCACTTGCTTTGTACTCTTTAAGCTTTGATTCTCATCATTACTCGAGTCACTTTCGGTTCCATCATCGGCACCATCCAGCTGTGGTATAGATCCAGAGGAAGGGAGTGCAACATCTGGATCCCTGGAAGATGCGTACATGATCTCAGTGCGCTGGAAATTAACATATGTCTGCCGATCTTCATCACGCAAGGCGCTCTCACCCTGCACTCTGGCAGGGGTCACGGAGAGGGGAGAAACCTGGACAGCTGCGGGTCTTTCCGTAGCAGTGTTTTCACCATCACAGAGCCACCCTGAGCTGAGCTGCCCTTCCCTTTCCCCCGCAAGGTGACCCTCACACTGCAGCACATCATCCAAGTCTAAATTAGCACTAAACAGTGAGGCTGCAGGCATCTCAGGTTCAAAGGGCTGTGAGATGTTTTCATGAGCCAAAGCACTGCTCACTGGGGATAACAAGGTCCTGTTCGTTTCTGTAATGTCTCCTGTCTCTGATGAAGTTAGGAAGCCATGAGGACCTTCTGATGTATCTAGCTGACCCATTTTCAGGGGACATGAGAGACAAGAGCGACCGGAGCTGGATGATGAGAGAATACCTGGACGTGGACGTTGGGGAACAAGCACGGAAGGTGCTCGCGCAATGTCACCGACAAGACTATGAGGTGAGGCCCCTCTATCGGAACACTGAAAAGACGTCAGCTGGCTCTCAGCTTCATCAAGAGAAGCACTAGTACTAATCTTGGAGGGCGAGCCGCCCTCCGTGCGGAATCCCGAGGAAGAGGACTCGAACCGGCTTTGTGCACCGCGGGAGACGCTGCAATGGCGACGCATCCGGCGCGCTTCCTCCAGATCGCTGACGGTCAGCACGTGGTGACTCTTTGTTGATGAGTTCCCTGAAGGTCGAAAACGTTAAAATTACTTACGGCCACACAAACCGTTACACTGACCATCTGCTGCAGCAAGACATACTAATAATTAATAAAGACGATAGTTTAAAGAACTGGGCACTGATGCAGGGCTCATGACGTGTCGGTAAGAGTATAAAGGGTACCTGGGAAGGGTAAGGGTCGCGGCGTCCCCCCCGCTGGCCTCCTGCTCTGGGGATATGCCGGGGGTCTGTGCGGAGCCCCCACTTTCGGCTGAGTGGCTGGGCTGTCAGCACGCGTGTCGCTCATTACGGGAATTTTCGATTCATCTGAAGCTTCACATTCTGGGGGTAAAAACGGAGCAACTTAACATGAAATTGTACACCGGCACTCACCCGCAATGGGGCTACCTATGAGGGAAGGTCTTAAATCTCCAAAATAAGGAAGCAGGACATCGATTACTCATTTGACTGCAAAGCAGTTTCATTTAAAACCATCGTTAAGCAGAACCAGCAGTAAAACATGTAGAGACGCTGAAAGGAAGTCGCAGGATTATGTGATATTAAAATGAAGCGTGAGGCCTAACCTGAAGAGTGACTGGGACTGTGTGCGATGGTCTGATTCTCTCCTTGGTCGCTGGTGTCCTCCACCAGCTTCTCCGGCAGAGGCGGCCGCACCTCTTTTACGGTGAAGGTGTATCTACACCGACGGCGAGGATCCACCGTGCTCCAGTACCAACGAGAGCATCTAGGAGATGAGAAGGGTTACAGGAAAGGGGGGGGGATGTTTCTGCCCAGCAAATGAACAGAGCTGTTTTTGTATATAATACAGATAAAAATTAGCTTGTGGGGACATAGTTACTTTAGACTCTGACTAAAACATTCAGCCTGTTAAACGTCATCTGGTTTGGCACAAGATACACATATGCGATGGAAAAAAAAAACACTACAAACTACCCATTAAATTTATGCATAAATAAATACATACATTTACTAGACTGAAAATGTGGGAACTACAGAACACTTGTAAAAGATAATTAAAACATTATTTCATTGAAAACATTTTCAATGGGAAATTTATGTAAATTATCAAATGCTGTTGCACCCCTAAAACTGGCCTCTGCAGGGGGTCCACGGGCGAAGGTGAGAGAGACAAAGGGAACACTCACTGATAACCAACTGGAAAGAGTTTTCCCTGACTTGCGGATACTTCAGTCAAAATTCCCAGTTTCTGAATAGTTAAAGAACCTGCAAGCAGAGCAACCATGAAGAAGCACAAACAGAAAAAATGACGCGACGCTCATGCAGGTCTCAGGTCAGTTGCCTTCATTTTTTTATATAAATATGTGATAACTCACCAATCATCATATTAATACATTCTGGCTCCAAACCAGTGAGGAATTTTCTGCGGAGACTGATTCCCTCAAAATCCACAAAGACCCGACGAAGAACTTCAAATCCGTCCTCAGTAACCATCTACCCATTAAGAGAAGAAAGGAACTATTCATGATTACAGTGATGGAGAGCAACAGTGCCAACACGGACAGGCAGGGGGACAGACAGACAGACAGGCAGGGGGACAGACAGGCAGGCAGGGGGCCAGTCAC
>JABFEB020000045.1:16481910-16496047 GCA_019775895.2 Stomatorhinus ivindoensis | reverse complement strand
AGAGCACCGTCCATACAACACACCGCCGCAGGTCCTCTGCTATCAGAGCACCGTCCATACAACACACCGCCGCAGGTTCCCTGGTATTCAAGCATCATCCATACAACACACCGCCGCAGGTCCTCTGCTATCAGAGTACTTCCTTCTGAACGTTTTAGGACAAATTCCTGAGACTGTTCTAGATACAATGAGTGTAAACATGCAGAAACATGCAAACACACAGCCTGTCACATGAAGGCTGTGCCCATGACTGCACCAGCCACCCCAAAGGACTGGGCCTGGGTATGCGTTGCCCACAGGCTACGGAAATGCTAAACACCCCAATAATTAACACGCAGACTGACTTGGGGGCTCTGGTGGTAGGGGCCATCAGGAGGATTACATTACTGTGCTTCATTATCTGATTCAACCAATTAGAATAAGGTGGGTCATGGCCGAGATGAATTCTGCTCATGTTGCGTTTACATTGGGCTAAGGTGGGCAAACCACTTCCTTTAGTTTGAGAACAACATTTATTCCTTTCCAGAATCAATACATCACTTATTGCAATTAACTAAGACAACAGCTTTCTGAACATCACTATGCAAATTTAAAATATTCTCTCACAAGCAAAAATATACAGCATTAAAATGAACTGCAGAACATTACTGCAAATAGTCAGAGTGCCCCCCCCCCCAGCTCACCAGCTTTTAAGCACTTACCCAAGCCTTTTTCCATTTGCTGGGGTTCGGGTAATTCGGGCCCAGACAGGCAGGATGGTAGCAATTCTGACACCTTTCACACTCTATTAGGGCCTACAAAATACAAGTCATTCTGAGATGCAGGACATGAGGAGAGAAAATGGCCGCGTTTCAGCTCCACACAAACGCAGCACCTCTACCTTGGAGTGCTTGTTTCGGCGGCCGCACACATGGCAGAATTTGCATCGTCGGCAGCACCACTTGTCTTTGTTCTCCACTAGAGGGCGCTCCTCTGGCTCCAGACAGAACCAGTGAAAGGGTTCACAGCACACCTGACAAAACAACATCTACAAAGAGGACACAATCATTTAAAACATTTATTTACACATATCTGGTGTTTCAAAAAAAATGTCCCAGTTTACCACAAGTCAGCGCTCAACACCAATTAACAGGGCGCTAAACTCAAACCAATAACATTACTGCAGTATCCTTTGACAGTTAACCCCAAAATGGACATTTTATAGTTTTAGCTACAGTACTAAGGGGTCTGGTTAAAAAACAACAACCAATCTACCCGTTATCTATGCATGTAAATGTAGAGAGATATAAACGGCTCACTGGTAACACTAGATAATCTTGCAAGATTTAATCTACTGCACAAGTAAATCAAGAAGTTAGTTCACATGTTGGATACCTCGGGACTGTTGGCTGACTGCAGTTAGGGCTCTGAAGCCACTAGAAAGGCCATCAAACTCCTTCATTTGAATGTAAATCTATCAGAAATGTGAACCACAGAACCACTCGGTGGAGCTGCACACCAGCAACACAATCACATATTACATTAAATACAAAGTTCTTTAGTTGGTCTTTGTCACGATAAGCAAGTATGAAAAACTCTTTTCATCGTCAAGGCCAAATTTTAATGTTAGTAGATAAATTCAAACATGGCTAAAATAAAGGAGAAAACTGTGCAACAAACTGATGTTAACAGTATTAATATTAAAACTGATTTGATATCCATTCACCCTCTTGCCATCAGGCAGAAACTGAGAACCATCCAGGCTCACATCTCAAGAATGTGCAGCAGCTTCTACCCGCGAGCTGCTCCCCTGCTGAAGCAGCAATGATCTGTCCTGTGTGCAGTACTGTCGGTATCTCACTGCCATGTCACTGCATCTTCAGCACAGCCGTCTTGCTCTCAGACCTGCCGTTACTGCTCATTCACCTCAGGGTCATCCCTCTTTACAAGACGGCCCTCCCACGTCAGGTACTGCACTCAGTACTGCCCCCAGTCGGTGGCCCTGTGCCTGTGACTCCCCGCACAGCGGTACCTGGTGCTGGCCTTTGCTGGCACAGAGCAGGCAGAGGATCGGCGGGATAACGGGGACGGACGTGAGGACGCTGAGTCCCCCCAGGAGCCAGACGTTCTGGATGCTGCAGTCCTCCTGCAGGCCAGTGCACAGTAAGTCAGGGCAGCACTCACATCTACAGCAATCTATGTGTATCTACAGGAAATCGCAGTGAAATGCTGCGTTCTACTATTTTTCTTTAAACCTTTTCCTTTTAACTTGTAACACAAACTGACGAAAAGTGAAATCACCTAAAAACTGAAATGGAACAAAAGTGTTGTCATACTTCAGACATGCTAAAACACATACGCAGAAGATGCAGCCTACATCCTCAATCCTTTAATGGTCATGTTCCTGCATGATTTTAAATAGGACCGAAGCTGTTCTGCCGGCAGAGGATGGACCTGCCTCTCAGTGTTAAGGTACAGTTAGGTGCCCAGTCCTAGGTGAGATAGGACACCGTGTGAGAAAACAAGCCGATTTCAGAGGAAGGGCGCCTACCTTAAAGTCGACGCAGATCTTATGTGTGGATTCGGGGGGCTCTTGCTCCCGCTGGGAGAAACCGTTGGCCAGGGCAGCAAGAACACTAGCTGGCGTCTGCTCTAACGGACCCTGCAGATGGGGTGACGGCAACAGCAGTGAGGGCACTGACCGCCAGACCAGTCAGTCAAATAAGAGATACCAGAGCTGCTTAGCCGTCATAAACAGACCATCCTTGCTTGTTTAGGTTTCAGGTTTGCTTTGTACTTATTAGCAAACGCAAAGAAAATTCAGACATATAGCTGTATCTGTAGAAATCCCACACGTCTCGTTTTGGGTTTGGAGGATTGAAACTTTAATGACTTTAAGGCCATCAACACCGTCCATCACATTAAAATTCGGACAGGTTTCTTCTCCTGGATTTCTGCTGTCGTCGCGCTCACATAAGTGTAAGTGAGGAGGCCGTGATGTAAATAGGTAACAGGGGTCTCACCCGCTCTATCCTGCGACGCCCCACTGGTCCCCGCGAGGGGCAGGGCCGGCGCTGACGAGCGCAGTCTCCATCTGGAGCATCATGGCGGGGTGTACTCTCTGGAAGAAACAAAAATCACAAAGCCAAGCTCAGACTTCCCAGAAGTGCTACTCAAAAGCACTACAATGGAGGGCAAAAGGACAGCGCCTCCTGTTCTCATACCTTGAGTACGTGAGGACAGAGCCCTCCGCTTGCTGGGGGAGACGTAAAAGGGGCGACCCACAAGCTCCAGCTCTGAGTCGGAGTCGGAGGGCAGCAGGTCACAGTAGGAACGTGGCTTCACGCCGCGCAGAGGTTGCCTCCTCACGGAGGCGCTCTGGCTGTCAGCAGGAGGCGCTAGTGCAGCTCCTCTCTTTCCTTCACCTTCCTTGCCCTCTTCCTCACCCTCTTCCTCACTGGACAGGCACGCACTGACTGTTGACCATGGCCGCTTTATCTGCTCTGTAGTAAAAGACACTCGAGTGATTCTTTGCGCTTTTAAGAAGAGGAACTTCTGTCAGAGAAGCACCGGTGCGCACATGCTGACAGACGGTAACGTAGGACAAACATACCCTTGTAGAGTTTGTATCCGAGCCGCTGGGCTTTGCGGGCTTCGATGCGAGCACATCGCTTATACCTAAGACAGACCTCAGTCAGTTTTCAAGGATCTCAGTAGCTGTATTATCTCAAATGATTATTTTACTGTATTTTTAGTTATGCATCTTTTTAGCTTGTTGTTTCTGCAGTGTTGACCATATTATTCACACGCTCTAGCAGTCGTCAGCCATCTTGGTGAGGTCTCCCTCATAAAGATACTGCAAATCTCAACAAGACTAACTTCATTAAATAAAAGGGTTTTCTTAAATAATTTCCTGGTCCCAAAACATCTAAGATCACTGCTCCAAAGCAGGAGCCATTTTTAAACAGACTGATTCCAGGTAATCAAGTGCTGATCTTTCACACTGATGAAATGTTAATACATGGTATAAATT
Organism: Stomatorhinus ivindoensis; assembly: GCA_019775895.2. Lineage (NCBI taxonomy): Eukaryota > Metazoa > Chordata > Actinopteri > Osteoglossiformes > Mormyridae > Stomatorhinus > Stomatorhinus ivindoensis. The sequence goes on along the minus strand of JABFEB020000045.1, from coordinate 16,492,035 downwards.
CACATACATCAGTCATTCCTCTTCCCTTCACACCCTCAGCAGAGCACAATTTACTCATCTTTCGTTTTACGCGTACCATGTGATCAAAAATGCAACCCCTTGATTCCTATTCCACAGACATCACATTCAATAAGATCGTTCTTTGTAATGTCCTTAATAAAGCATTTCTTAGAGTGCCATGCCCATATTACTGGCTCCACCTGTCACACGGCGACCGCACACTTACACACAGCACTGCCGCTTCGTGTTGGGTCCCCCGAACTTGGGCTTGTCCAGGCAGTTCATGCACCTGCCGCAGTCGTCCTCGTGGAGGCAGCCCTTGCACTTCCCACACCTGCGAGAGCGGTTCCCCGAGGGCCCATAGTCACGGCCGAATCGGCCTGATGCTCCCCTGCTGGGCTTCCGCACTTTGGAGACCTTACAGTCCTGCAAGACGGGGCTTTCCGGCTCTGAGGGCGAGCCCAGCTCTGGCAAAGGGAGAAGTCACAGCTGAGTACACTGGGCCCGGAAAAACTGCACTGTACAGTTTGCAACAGGTGAATTCTTCACATAGAAACACTGTTACTGTATCTGGTGTTGAACTGCATTACTAAGGCCTACACCTCCTTATAAGAGCCTTCAGGAGGCCCCTCACCTTCAGCTGCAGTAAAGGGCGTGATGCCATCCCGTTCGTGCAGCGGCAGGGCACTGAGCCTTGGCACGTCGTCGGGCACCAGGGCACGAGGCTGTCCCAGCGCCACGGCGGCATCGCGGCACACGTGCTTTATCCGTGGTCCCCCTGGAGTCCGAGACTTCAAGACAAAAGCACATGATGATAGATTAATGACTGAAAGGGGACGAGTGCTTTAACGTATTACAACAAGCAGGTAGGTGGTAGAGAACTAATTTTATTTTCCAGTAAATACAACATACATAACACAAAATATTAAGGAGCACCACAGCACAAACTCAGGAATTAAACATCCAGCCTTGAAAGTGTGACGCAGCCCCACTAGCTCAGACACCTACCGGCCCCCGCACGTGCAGACGCGCACTTCTCCATACCTCAGTAGACAGCTCTGTGTGTGAGATTATCATCTCTCCTCTCTTCACATCTTCTGACTCCTTATCATGGTTTCCGACACTCGCAGACTGGGACAGGAGCTGCTGAGATGCCAAAGCAGACTCAGCACCGGTAACCTCGCTCATGAAAATCTTACCAACTCATGAAGAATTCAAAGGATGAAAATCCCTACAGCAAACATTTCTGTAAATGACTTATGACAGAAAATGCTTTGGGAGTCACCTTACTAGGACGAAAAGTAACTATTTCGACCCAAGACTAAACAAGTATCTTTCAACTTTGCAAGAAGAATTGACAGGACCTTACTGTAAAAATAGGATAACTGGCCTGCGAATATGGCTGTAAGAGGTTTGAATTACAGCAGGGAGGAGGGCTTCAACTAGGTGTCAATCTCAGACACTTAAGAGGGAGAAACGTAAAATCTATCTTAATCTACAATTTTATATTGCTGCATGCTTTTGGATGCACTGTTATAGTTTCTTACATAATTAAACATACAAGTAAAGGGTGGGTAAAATTCTAACAGCAAAAATTGCAGGGTTACTTTAAGAAAATGTTATTTCTTAATGTGACATTTACTGTATATACTGTCTACTAGTAAAACTGAAATTTCACCAAGTAATTTTCTGTTAACTTAAGAAAAACTGAAATCACTTTAATAGAACAAAATTGTTTGCCTTTTTGTTTGCTGAGCCCGATACAATGTTTTTTTTTTCTTTTTAAATACGAAAAATAATTGTATTAATACTCATCACCTGAGAGGATTTCAGCTGCTTCTGCTGGTCGATCTTCATAAGCTGGACCTTTGCTTTTCTGAGCAAATGCAGCATCTTCTTGTTGGCACCAGTGAGACAGGACCTGTGCGAAGTGCTCTTGTTCTTCACTTGCTCAGCTTTTGAACTCGGATTTATTTCTGGGTCCCCCGACACACTCAGTGGATTATATTCCCCTAAAAAGAGAGGATTTCCGTGTCACTCAGGTGAGCAAACAAAACTGCGACCAACCAAGAGAACTAAAGCAGAACAACTTAACCTCACATAAGCATTAGAAGCAGAATGCTTACCCTTCACACTCTGCCGTGCAGAATATTTGTTTACGTTCATCGCATCGTGCTCCAGTGCCGCTTCGTATTCCAGCCAGGAAGACTTGCGCTGAGCACCGCGCAGGTGCACGGCAACTCTCCGCACAACGCCGGGGGAATCCATATCCTCCATTTTCAGCTTGGCTTTCTTTTTTTTGAGTGAGGAGGATTCTTTCGGACTGGAATCCTGGACATCTCCTTCATTTTGTTCCACCAGCTCAGAATCCAGCCTGCACGTTTGGTAAAATGGTTCTTTCACCTTCTTCTGACCCTGGGATAGCTTCTTTCGCTTATCAGGGACTTTTAAATGCATTTCACCTTCACTGGAGGCAATATCTTTTGCAGCATTAGGGTTGGGGTCCTGAAATGCATCTTCAGAACAGAAGGGGGTTCTACTGTCTTGACCCTTCAGTTGGTTTAAGGTAAATATCTCCGCAGTTGATTCTTCCAGGTCAAGCCACGTGAAATTTGGCTCCCGCAGCACAGACCTCCGCTTTCGTGGCAGGCTGCTAGGGGCTGGGTCAGAAGGTCTTGGGTCACAGTCAGTACCTATCGATTGGGAAACTTCTGCATCTTCAGACTCAAACAAGGATTCCTTTAAAAAATCCTCTTGCTGAGACAGGTCAGGAAATAAGTCCTCAGCAGCAGAAGTGACTAGTGCGCCGGATGGGGCTTGCAGGAAGGGAGACGCTTTTTTTGGATAAATCCTGGGAGGCAGTACAGACATGTCCTCATCATCCATAAACCTCTTTGGTGTCTTGATCACTCGAGAGGACCGCGCAGTAACCACAGGCATGATGAAGTGCCGCGTGCTCTTTAGACATCCACCTTGCTGGGCCTCTCTGGATAGCATCTGCTGGTCCTGTTCCATCTGGTCCTTTTCCTCCTCTTTAACTGTATCTTCAGTTGCATCGAGATCCACAGAGGTAAATGTAACTTGTCTGCGTCTGCTGCGCTTCACCTTTTGGCTGGAATTTTCCATTGAAGCTTTATTAAAACCCAACTTCCTTCGATACCCAAATACTGACTTGCGTCGCTTCTGTTTGACAAGCTTTTCCACAGAATGCATTTCTGCTTGCTCAGTTAACGCCGACTCCAATGCAAGAATTCCTCTTTCTCCCACAGCTGGAAACTCTGAATCTATCTGAGGTTCAGTCTCCACCGCAGAAGATGCATATTCAACAGAATCTGTCGACATCGACATTTCACTCTTAATATCTGGTAAGGACTTTTTATCATCTGAAAGTTCAGTTTTCTCATCAGCTTCAGACCATTCTTTTATCAGACCTTGAGGACATAAATGTACAGTGTCTTCACAAACCGCATTTTCTTTTTGCTTCGGTTTTCTCTGTGTCCGCCTCTTATGTCCAGGTTTTCTTCGTAGAGAAGTAAGATTTCTTTTAGCTAGTTTAGGAGCAGCTTTAGGAACATGCGGACAAGTGACTTCAGAGAAGGTCGACCAATCCTGTGGGTCTTCACTGATATTTTTCATCACAAGATCTTTATCCACTAAAGCAGTGCCTACCTGCTGGATCAAAAGCGATGGCTGTAAAGTTTGTTTGTCCGATGACGAAACCACTTTGAGCTTTAGTGGCGAAACAACAACTTTTCCTACTACAAAGTCTCCCTCAGAACACGCCTCCATCATCTCCTCCATTTCAAGCCCGATGGAGTCTGTACCAGTATCTTCCGGCACCAGTGTTATTCCCCTTTGAGAGAGGCCCAGAGCGGCATCTTTATGGCCAGCTTGTTCTGTATGTATAACTACATCTTGGGTTTTCTCCTCATCTTCCTTCCGCCCAGCCTTACCACTGTTCCTAGATTCTTGCACCCTCACCGCTTTCTTCTTACCCTTCATTAATGTCAGAGTCCATATAAATTTGCCTTGCTTCTTCCGTGAAAATCCCTTTAAACTACTGCTCCTCAGGCTGGGTTTAACTGGACTTGAGAAAAGTGCTCTAGAACCTCTCACCCTCTTTAGTTTCAGTCCAGGAACTGATGTATCTGGATTCACAGCAATGGACACACTCTCCGCTCCTTGAGGAGTACGACTTTTAGGGCCCTGTTTAAGCTGCCTCGTACGTCTTTGATTTCGCTTCCCTGTTCTGATGACCAATTCGGAATCTTCAGCGTCTTTACAAGATAGTTCTTCCTTGCTTTCTTCTGTATTCTCACCTTCTAGTGCTTCTGTTAAATGTTGACTGAGTTCCAGGCCCAGGGCAGACCGATTATATTGTGTCTGCTTGTCTGGACCGACACCTACAGTGTTCAATTTCTTCATTTTCCCAGCTTTATTTTTAATTTGGGGTACAGTGCGTTTGTTTTTGGGTACAAATTCACATGGCGGTAAAGAGATTTTACATTTCTGGTCTACAAACTCTGCTTTGGGCACTCTCTTACCACTGTTAAATTTAGTTCCCTTGCTTGTTAATCCATTGCCCAGCTTAGTTTTTGGGGACACTAGTTTAATACGACGTCTATCGTTTGAAAGTTTGCCTGCCCTAGCATTTTCGTTTTTTGTTATAACTACGTTGCCCACGACCTGGTCCACGGACCTTTTTGTACGTTTCTGACTGGGACCAATGTCCTTACAGCTCTTCTTTGCAGCCAGCTTCAGAGTAATCTTGGATGTTGACTTTCCTCTTTGCAAACCCTGAGCAGACCGAACTCCAAGCTGCATCCCTTTGATCTTTGTCTGTTTATGATTATTACTTTTTGTTGAGTTGCTGCGGTTGTTCCGAGGCTTAGCTGTTAAAGAAACGTGCTTTGCCCCCTGTGATGGCTTTGAACCCTTTTTGGGAGCCCGCGACTCCGTGCTGGTTTCTAAGTCCGGTGCCGGAGGAGGCTTCTGTTGTGTTCGCTTGAAGACTTTTTTTTTCGGAGAATGGCCTGAAATAGGGAAGGGTGGGGGGACAAAGTGAGACCATTACTCAGTTAAATTCTACTGCATATTTGCTTTGAAAAAAACACATGATATTCTGCCACCCTGGTTTCACTAACAACTGCAATACTAGATGTGATACAGATCAGCAGCAGCAGTATGAGGCTTCAACTTACAGCTGGCCAAAATTTCAGCCATTCGTACCCAAATTGGTACTGATCATATAGTTGCAGCCTTTTCTAAAATTTTAAAATGGCCAAGTAGCAGGAGATAAAGCAACAAGAATGGTTCAAAACCAGTCACAAGTACACAATATCAATGGACACTGCTTTCGGACCAAACAATAAAATCTACCCAAAAAACATGGTCAGAACGCAGAACACATCAAATTATTATGTCTGTGCCACAGACTTGGATATGATTCAGATAACTTATTATCCCACAGGAAATCGCTTCATTGGTTTTCCATTGGTGTAAAAAAACACTTTTTAAAAAAAAAGGTAGCACTCATTTGTCCAAAATGTGAATACCAGCTAAGCCCAGTACAAAGCATGCTTATCCAGTGTTTCAGTCCCATTTTCACCTGCGTGCTGCTGGGAAACTCTACCTGGCATTAGTGTTCAAGTGAGAGGAAAAAAGCTTGACCTGCCGTTGACCACTCATCCGTGTCATATGGTGTTCACACTAGAGCTGGGCGATATGGCCTAAAAATAAAATCTCAGATTTTTTTCACAATAAATCCGATTTTCGATTTTTATCAATTTTCCCCTCCCCTACTCAAAATCAAACTACAGATGACAAATAAATGGTTCAGAACAAGTTTGAAATATTTTATTTATTTATTTATTTTAATTTTGTAGCTAAAGTGCAGTCTGACAAGCCAAAAAAATATGCCTGTAAGTGAGATATCAGACCACACCATTGTAAACACTTTTAGAAACTTGTAAAAACTTTAAGCATGTTGATGAATCCCGGCTTTTCGACAGTATGTATGGGCACCATGTCTTTCGCAGTATACATCGCGACAGCGTTTGTTATTGCCTTCCACCGTGCCCCGTTCTTATCATATGGCACACAGTTCGAAAACGTGTCAGGGACGGTTGCTTGCTTAACTTTGGATGTTGTGCTGGTGCTGTGGGTATTTTCATTTTGCTGGGAGCTGTACTTCTCCCACTCCGCTGTGTGTCTCTGCTTTAAGTGCTGGAATGTCCTGCTGCTTCCTTTGGTTGCAAGTGTTTAAACAGACTTTGCAACGAGGACCTGTTTGGTCTGTGTTCGGCAGCGCAAAACCAAACCATTTAATTGCCGTGTTGTTTGTGAATCCGCTTCAGTGTTTGGGTGCACCACACTAATTTTCCCGTGAAGAATGGTGCATCGCATTAGTGCCGCTTTTGGCACTCGCATGTAAAATAAGTACAATAATAAAATCGATTTTCATAAAAATACATTGTCCTGAACTGTAAAAATCGATTTATCGCCCACCTCTAGTTTATACAAATACTACCCAATCTTAAGATAAATTGTTTGTTATAGTTCCTTATATATTGAAAAATATGAACAAAGTGTGGGTATTTGCTGGGACCAAAATTTTCAATAAAAGTGTGTGTCCTAGAAGTGGAGGCTTCTTCATTACTTACTTATAGAAAAACGATGACCTGAGCGTAGTGGACTTGGGATGTTTTCAGTCTCAGTTTCGAACCCCTTAAAATCTTCTCCCTGAAGAAATAAAAACATAAGCATTAAGAACACAGAACAATATGGCATATATTAGGGCTGCACAATGAATCGCTTTTTAAAATCGCTATATCAATTCATACCCCTATACAATCCCATTTTCACATGACACTTCTGCCATGTCTATATTTGCAGGGAAATTGGTTACATCAAACCACGATCTCACTTTATCCCCATAAGCTGTATCAACAAATGACAGGTCTGTAAGGACTGCATTACACCATGTGACAAACTACACAGGAAGAGGGGGCGGATATGAAAAGAAATATATAATGTGAGCCAAAATGCAATGAAAACAAGACAAAAATGATGCAGACCCAAAACGACCTTTCCAGTGATGACGAGGAAGAGCAAAGAAATTTTTCCAACCCTAGTTTGCTCATACCGAAAAAGGTAGGTATTATGAGTAAGAATAGTTAAGGTTTATGTTTAGAATTTCTTGTAGTTGGAAATGAAGTTGTTTGTTAAAAACTTGGAGTATGTCCTTTCTGTTCTGCAAAGGTTTGACAGTCCCATTTCAGTAATGATCATATTGTTTGTTCAGTCTTGATAAACATATTGAATGAATTAATGGTCATAAGTGAAAATTACAATCTCAATTCGAGGTTAAAAAATCGTGACTCACATGTAAACCAGAATCTTGGCACCTTAACATATACACATAAAATATGAAATACCTTCATATAGTCATCTAACTTGTCCAACATGAACAAGGCTTTCAGAACACTGGCTTTTCCTCTGGCCTAGAAACTGGCCTCTCTCGCTCTCCTTTATGAGCACTGCCAGCAGCGCAGCTATTAGCTTTAGTTGTAAATTAGTTTGCTGAACAGGAATTACACAAACATTAAACCAAAATTCAGAATAGCATCTTAATAGCTTCTTATTATCAGCTTATACAGAAGCAAACGTTCCTCACTCAGCAGCACATTAAAAATATATGCAATTATTAAGACCACAACAAATGCAATAATCGTGATAAATTCAAAACTGAAACTGTTCCCATTCTTGTACTGGATAACAGAGCAATCACTGTTAAAAGGCACAGCAGTAGTGAGCTGCTTCCATAATGTTCCAGCAAGGAATCTATATATAACCATGAATTCAAACTCATCACGAGCAAGAATTCAGACTTAACACCATGGCAGCAATCAGGATTTATTCATGCTGAGCAAACTGACAGCAAAACAGAGCAGACAAATAAAAACATCATCAATAAGTAGAAATTGTTAGTCAAAATCTACATAATACGTAAAGCCTCTTGCTTGACTTTTCTAAAATCTTCTAAGAGCCAGGAACCAATAAATACACTGAAGGTGGGTAAGTGAAAGGCGATACAATAAAACATGCTTAATATTCAAGGAATTGTTATATGCGGGACATACAGGTGGATGTTCAGCTGTAAAAACATGTGTGTCAACCTGGTATCGCCAATGACACCTCGCATACATGACCTGGTCCCGCCGCTTTTCAAGTCCGACTGCGGCACCATTTGTAACAGGGACAGTTTCAAAGAGTTTGGTATTAATTACGGCTGACACGCTTAGTTGACGTGGTCGATGTCTATGAAATTCCGTTTTTGGTTTCTAAAACACTTCAGTTCATTATAACCAATGTATGTCTTCAATATCATTACATAATTATGTATGTAGTTCAGATTACCACAAAAGGGTGGTCTGTATTAGCGTTGCATGGAATACCATTACTGAAAAGGTACCGCTATAAAGCATTTTTGAAAGCCATTCAGTATTACATTTCTTTAGTACTGGTACTAATTATTCTATTACAGCAGTGTTTCCCCTACCATTATATTAGGGGGGCACCCCCCCATTGGCACTTCCTGCCCCCCTTGAAGGTCAAGATAATTTTATTTTCTATATAGCGCCAGATCACAACAGAAGTCATTTAAGGTTACCTTTCCTATAAAACAGGTCTACACATTGTCCTTTTATTAAACAAACTAAATAGCCTTATGTTTTTTATCTTTTACACATTTACACACAGTTGTCATTTTTGTCTCTACATGGTCACGCATTTACAATTCTCCGCTGCTCTCTGGATCGCGCATGGCGGAGTTCCGCCCCAGCACCCAGGTGAGCACACTCCCAACCAGCGGACAGAGCACGCATCAGGAAATATGTTGCATCAACCACCTGAAAAACGGACAAAAATGTACAGGGATCTGAGTTTAAAGCAGAAAACCAATCACTATTTTAAGCTTTCACTTTTAAAGCCTAACAGTTAATGCATTTGCAGGTCAAGACAAACATCCACAATAGGCTGCAAGGAGACCATCTTGCAGCCTGCATCCGGACCTCAGCAAATGGGCCAGACATTTCTGACTTCCCATATCAAGAGGCACTAGAAATGTTCTTCCAGAAGCTCATAAAGATACACTGCAGTGACAGAAGCTGCAGACTTTGTAGTTGCCATAAAAAGCAATGTTCTGATGTGTAGTTCAGTTGTTATATTGACTGCTGTCATTAAAAGAAACACAAGAACACCATGGATCCCCCCCACCCAGAGCTGTAAACCTAGGGGAAACACTGTACAGGCATCAGTAATACTATATATACGGCTAACACTAACTGTCGAATGAGAACCGTGAACGTAATGCATCCAGACCATTGCCGAAACTGTTACCTTATGACAGAACAGTAAGCATCATGCTATATAGCATATAGTCCCAGCAAAGCTCTAAATGCTCTGCATAAAAAGATGTGAAGCTACTAAAATGTCAGCTAGTGAAATATATCTCTAACTTCAAGTCGGTCATTTATGCAAAGGATCTTATAGAAATGTAAGATGTTATAGCAAACAGACCACATTAACATCAAACTAGTCTCTATACCTACAGGTTATGCTACTCAGTTTTTTAAAGCAGTTAAATAATAATACATAATGCACTGCGTAGGAGGTTTTCCTTATATGTTTAGTGAACAGACAAATGGAAGAAACCTGAAGAAACTTCTGTCACCTTTATCGGTGCTTATCTCATTTGTCTATTTTTTTTTTACAGTGGAGAGTAATGGCGATGAGTTTGATCACAGCAGAAGCACGTTAGTTTTGCATGCAGGCATTTTATTTTGTCAGCACGTCGCCCTCACAAAATCCATATAATGAATCGCATCCATGCTGATTCCACCCTCCCCCCAATATTCTCCTCACACACAGAGCTCCGCCCCTCTGACATGCATTAATAATGATAAGGTGGAGTTGCATATACCCTTTATGAATTTATTTGAATGTATGGACGATGGTCTTGTCCTTGTCTGTTGCCACACACGGCCCCTGTGTGTGTGTGTGTGTGTGTGTGTGTGGAGCTTCCATATTCAACTTGTGTGTATGCGGCTTTTCACTAGATGATCC
>JABFEB020000045.1:16463505-16473838 GCA_019775895.2 Stomatorhinus ivindoensis | reverse complement strand
ACGCTTGGCCAGCGGGTGGAGCTGTGGGGTCGCTGCGTGCTATACGCTTGGCCAGCGGGTGGAGCCGTGGGGTCGGCGGGTGCCTCACGCTTGCGTGGGGGGGTGGAGCTGTGCGAAGAACAAACTTTGCACAGGAGAGGCTGCAGAACGAGGAAACGACCCCTTGGACTCCCCTGATATGAGAACCAGAAGAAAAGCAGCGTAAAGGCTGTTGGGAAATTAAATTCCATGTAGCCTTCATGGATAAAGCAGCTGTCATTACTGACACTGCGCAGAATATGCTTATGGCACCTTCACCAAGAAGTTAACCAGCTGCAGCCTGAATCTGCACAACACCTCTCGACACATGGGCAGGTGTGTGTGTGTGGGAGGTTACACCAAGGTAATCTGACTGAGCTAGACACCTAAAAATACCCCAAGAGCACATGGACCACGCCATCCTGCACAGGGCAGGACCAGCAAGTAGCTGGACCCCAACCCGTGCTGAAACACCCACATGGCTGTTCTTCCACGGGAAGCCTTAGCTGGCAGCCAATCATCATGCTGCTCTGCCTTGGGTGTCCTCTGTCCAGAGCAGCTGTGACTCACAGCCTTGAGCCTATAGAAGGTGGAGCTGCTTGGCCGTGGGCTAGAGGTGTCCTGGACAGTGTCTACATGCACCTGTGATGAGTCTGTGTAAGTGCTGCAGCCTTGCAGGTCCACAGGTCACTGTGGCTAATTAAAACTCCAGAGGACGCTTAGAGGCAGCTGCCTCTCCGCCAAAGAGGCGTTCAGCCAGAATGAGGCCAAATGCTCTGGGAATTAATCAGCTCCATGCAAGACCAGTGTCTGTAGGAGATACTGCCATTTTATGTCATTAAACATATGTGCGAATTCTGATGCAAAGCTAAGAAATTTAACTTTAAATCAAGGTGCCTGTTTGTGTCATTTTTAAGAAATATAACAGTTGTACTATGAGTTTGGCACAGTGACCGTTTAAGCCCATCAAGTCTAGAAGTCCTGTGGGGTCACTCCCTGTCAACCAGGGATTGCTGGGGCCAAGGGACCACATAAGTAGCTAGCAAGCCAACAAAGTCACATGCTAGCAAGCAAGCAAACACACACACTAGCAAGCAAGCAAACACACACACTAGCAAGCAAGCAAGCAAACACATGCTAGCTAGCAAGCAAGCAAAGACACACATTAGCAAGCAAACAAACACACTCTAGCTAGCAAGCAAACACACACACTAGCAGGCAAGCAAACACACACACTAGCAGGCAAGCAAACACACACACTAGCAAGCAAGCAAGCAAACACATGCTAGCTAGCAAGCAAGCAAAGACACACATTAGCAAGCAAACAAACACACTCTAGCTAGCAAGCAAACACACACACTAGCAGGCAAGCGAACACACACACTAGCTAGCAAGCATGCAAACACACAGAAATAAAAATCACAACTTGCAATAATCATGATTAAGCTGGTGTGTTCACTAACACAGAGAAGCAAGCAGCCAATGTTACTGCCAGATTTCACTCTTGGCTCAAAAACAATTATGACTTGAACCCAAAAACGCTTGTTTTAACTGCATGGGGCGCTGGCAGATGCCCCAGGAATCCCAGCCACTTCAAACAAATGGCTACAGTTAGACAGAAAGCGCTGTTAAAAAAAATTTTAAAAGGCGAGCGAGAAAACGGCACAAAGAAGGGAAACTCATGCATAACTTCAAACGCTGCGTCTTCAAAGCTGTGTTTCATTAACAGTCAGCTCTGCTGGTTTGCAACATCAAAACCCTTACATTGCTTTCAGGGGCAGGCGGGGCTTGTGCAGCCCCCGTCTCATCCTGGGAAGGTTTGGGGGCGCTGCTCATAAGGATACCCCCCTGGCTGCTGCCTCAGTCCTGCCTTATCCCATTACATAGATAAGCAAAATACCCAGAATCCTCTCTGATGGCAGATGTCATATGCAGCTAACGGGTGCGTGGTGAAAGGGAGCTACCAAATTCACACACAAGGATGCACATTTGGATAAATATGATGGAAGATGCTTTCTGAGCCTCATGTTTGGTTCTTCATGGTCACGCCAATAGATCAACCCAGCAAAGAGGTTCTTACCCATGCAGACGTCCACATATTCAGCCCAAAAACCACGCAGCTATTTACACTACAGCTGCTCTCTGAATACATGGTATGCAAAATACTGTATCCCCCAGGAAATGGTAGATAAACCAGCGTCCAGCAACAACACCACGGCAAAGAGGGGTGGCCAAACATTTCCAGCATTTTCTTTGAGTTCTGCACCCCGAACAGGTAAACGGGTTTGAGGTGCCACTAGGGGGCAGAAGCTTTACACAGAACAGCAAACACAGAATGGACAAAGGAGACAGTCAAGGGATATGGCTCATTTGGGGGATTCCCTTATAAGGTATAAATGGTGACACTGTCATTTTTCACTCTGATATTTTAGCATTATTATTTTATATTTTAAGATAATTTTATCTTAAACTGCGAAAGAACTTAAGCATTTATAAACTATATATATATATATATATTATTCATTATGTATTTATAAGAGTTTATAAATGAATGATACTCTGTCTTTTAAACACAAATACATTTATGAAAAATGACAAGGCATGAGCTTTCAGGCAAGTGAGCAGGAGGTGCAGTGAAGTCTGATCATCGATGATAAGCAGCGGGGAACTTCGGGGTGGACAGAGGGATGGATGGATGGAAGGACGGACGAGACTGCGGAAGAACTCAGGAATGTCAGGTCACCCAGTCCTCACGGAAAGCCTAGCCTGTTCTATCCCATTCTGCCTGAACCAGACCAACAGCTAAATCCTTACAATCAGGGCAGGCTCCGTGGATGAAAACTTGGTGTCTTTGACTGGGAGTTTGCCGGCTCGAATCCCAGGGTTGGCAGAGTGATGTCACTGTCAGGCCCTAGAACAACACCCTTAAGCCCAATCACCACACGGACAGGCAGGCCCTGCTAAGTGAACGCATTATGTAATTCGGCCTTAACCTGCACCCTTTCATAAATGCTGACTTTGTCCATGGCTCTTGGAGTCTGAATGGAGAAAGGAACAGAAAGAAAGTCATACACATCAGTATCCACGCGATTTTTGATGGTATTTTCCTGGTCACTGTGCAGTCGGCGTTCTCCTGCTTCTTAACCTGTAGGGGCTACAGTCGACCAGGAGGGGGAGCTCGTGGGAGGGACTATGAGGTCATGTGAGGAGAGTCCCTCCCCCTGGAAAGTGGAGGAAGAGCAGGCGCGGCAGCACATCGGCGGCAGCGGACCTCCGCCAAGCGAGCAGCCCTGGGAATGGAGGCACAAGCCCTGCCAGACAGGAGCCCTGCCAGAGAGGAGCCCCCCACCGCCCCCCCCCCCCGGCAGTATACAGCGAGGTCTTCTCCATGTGGCAGACTGATGCCTCGCTTAGCACTCTGCTCAGCCGCTGCCCTGCACCGGCCCCCGGAGCCCGGGGGCTCTGGCACGCCGTACCGGCACTCTGAGGAAGACGATTCAGAGGCAGAGTAAAACATCCCTGCAGAAAAGCAGTTAAAAACAGTGTTAAATCACAGGAATGGCTTGAATGATTTGCTTAGAACTCAGCATCTGCACCCTGTGCTCACCAAATGCCTGGGTGAGTTTACACTTCAGAAAAAAATAAGCCATTCATATGTTTCAGTGCTTGATATTCTAATCTAACAGACGTAGAGCGCAGACAAAAACAAAAATCAGCAAAGGACGAAAAATGTCATTGAGTGATCTTCCACCATCTTGCAGCCCTTACCTTGAACCGCTGGTGGTGCAGAGCTGTCCGACTGCATCCCCTCAGAGAGTCTTAGTGGGGCACAGTAAGTAGGCAGGGACAGCCCAGCCCCCACAGGGCAGCAGCAGCCATCACCATAGCAACCTCACCACACACACACACACACTTGTGTTTGTAATTATATCTTTGTGGGGACTCTCCATTCATTTCTATGGGGAAAATTCTAATCACAACATGGCGACTTTAAACCCTACCCAGCCCTAGCCTTAACTATAAGTAACCAAACAAAATACAACTTTTTAATTTTTTGATTGCATTCACTGATCTTTGTGGGGACCTGAAAAATGATCTCCATAACATCAAAATAACCGGTTTTTATTACTTGTGCGTAACATTTGGTCCACACGATGTAATATAAACATAATCCCCCCCCCCACACACAAATTAGATATCTATATCTTGATGGGGACTCTTTGTTCACTTCTGTGCACAAGCTTAACCATAAGTAATCAAACAAAATCGAAGACTTTTGATTGAGTTCCCCATTGCAGGGACTGAAAAATTGTCCCCACAACCTCCAAATAACAGATGCCACAATGTAAAATACACCCCCCCCCCTCACGTACGCACACACACACATACAAACACACACACACACACAAACCCAACATTTTTCTTTTATTTAATTCACCATATGACCAAATACATTCTAAAAAACAACCAACAGAGAATATTTGTATGTTTGAAATTATACAATATTTTCTATATATATTTTTTACAAAACAAGAGCTGAGACATTGGAGCATAGAAGCTGACAGGAAAGAGACCCAGACTGGCCAAAGAGCAGAATGATAAATGCAGCAAACTATTACTTAGTAGAATGTATATGAAAGGAATATGCAGACATCGCTTTGTAAACACAAAGACGGAGTTTAAGTATTCCAGAACTCTCTGTAACTCGATGTACAGCAACTCGGGCAGGAATGGGCTACCAGGTGATTAAAACCCAACCTTCCAGGGTCACAGTGAAATTCGTCAACTCTCAGGAAAACACAAATCGCAAGAAACGAAGAAGAGCTCTGAGCAGGCAGAGTTAGGGCATTAATCTCATTGAGGTGCGTTAATGTAACCGCTGTCTCACCTCGGTAATGGACGGTAATAACAGCCAGCACACCACTCCACTTCCTGGCTGATTCTAAATCCCAGGGAGCCAAGGCCTTTCATGTGGAAATGGACTTGCCAACAGCCTGTTTGCATACTCAGATATCAATGAGCCCTACACATGTGTGCACTTTAAAATGCACGAAGGTGAAGAGAGCGGAATATTCTAGATGCCTGACTTCATCGCCAGGCAACAGGTCAGGCTGCACCATTTCAAATCTGACATCACCAGGTGATGAGTCAGGCCGCATCATTTCTGATCTGAATGTCAGCAATATTGATCCTTTTCGATCGATATCCTTTCTTTGTTAAACTGGCCTAGAAGGGATATTACACCTACAGTATAATTCTTAATTTACAATTTGTCTACTGCTGGAATTTTCTGTTTTTTTTTTTTTTAAATCCAGAAAAACATGCGTCAGTGAGCAGGTCACATTGTACTGTGGCATCAGAACAGCCTTGCAAATAACTGGAACAAGATGCGTAATCCAGATCAGACCTTCCAGAGTCTAAGTATATATGGGTAACAGCACTGTGTGTATAACCTGCACTTTGTGTATGAGTAGCGCTGATCTGTGCAGCCTACTGAGGGCTCTGGTGGCAGGCAAGCCAAATCTGTCCCATGTGGGAATGAGCTGCTTTACTGGGAGTGACAGAATCCACACATATGACAGAATAAAATTATGGAAAAAGAGGTGTGAAGGTCCAGCTCAAAGGGCACACCGCATAGATCTGCTCTCGGGCACATAGCATAGATCTGCTCTCAGGTACACAGCATAGATCTGCTCTTGGGCACATAGCATAGATCTGTTCTCGGGCACATAGCATAGATCTGCTCTCAGGTACACAGCATAGATCTGCTCTTGGGCACATAGCATAGATCTGCTCTCGGGCACATAGCAAAGATCAGCTATCAGCACACATACCATAGATTAGCTATCAGAACCTAGCTATTATTTTTAGATTTAGTTGCTTAGCTGAAGCCTTCATGTAACACTTCTTCGTACCCATATACCACTTCCTTTCTTACTGGTTCATAAGCTCCTTGCTAATAGGGCAATACAGCGTGGTCCACCCCGCAAGCAAAATCGGGGTACATTCGTCAGGGGTAAGCCAGACAGCCAGGACTCCATGGACTGGGCTGGATCCATACTGGGCATACTGGGACTTAGAAGAGACTGGTGACAGAAGTAAATTATGGAGAAGCTAAGTGATGAGGCGCTGTCTGGCCGGAACGCCCCGGAGCCGGCCAAAAGAAGCGACAAAGAGACGGCACCACAAGCCCCCCCCATCCCCCCCTACCGGGAACCAGCTCCTGGTCATTTCTCTCATATGCAACTGATTTCACAGAAATCCACAGGGAAGGGCATCTGGGGGCCTGTTTTTCCATGCGTTTGTCCTTCTGAACAAATAAAGTACCTTCTGTCCACACACATACTCGCACGCACACACACCTACACAAAACACTGCAGGACAATTGATTCATACTTTCACTCAACCTATTCGGCAGGTGTAATGCTGAGGTACAAAAAAAAAAAAAAAATGCCTCTCTGAATTTGCAATTGTAATGCACCAGCAAGGCAAAAGTGTTTATTAAAAGTGAGGCGCTGAATTTCAATAGAGGGACGTGGACACTGAGACAGGAAAGGCTCGGGTTGCGGATCCCGGGTGGCAGGTCTGGGGGGGCCGTCAGAGCCGACAGTCATTAGCAAGGCTGCCACACAGCCAACGAGAGGCACGTGGCACGGAACCCATTTGACCAGGTGTTTAAATTTGCTGCATATGACAGTATTTTTTATTGCAAGTGGTGCATGACCTTACACATGGTTCTTAGAATTTGCTGTAAAATCCACTCTTCCGAGGATCTGTAAAAATCTCTCTGACTGCCCCTGATTTGTACATTTCCCATCATAAGAGGAAGGTTTACATGAAATACTTAAGATTCTTTTGTTAAGTGTGTCGTGTATTCAAATATAAGTCACCGTTTAGTTTTCATGTAGATAAGGCTACAGATATCAAGTGAGCTATGCAGGCTGATTTTGGGGTTTCCTAAAATAAATATGCGTAAGAAAATGTAGTTGATGCTCGTCCTACCAGCTCTACAGTGTACGTGTTAGATGGTGCGGCTCAGTGAGGATCTCCCCACGGTATCGCTGCCATGGGAGAGGGTGGGGCACAGAAACCAGCGAAGCAGCAGGAGACTCGGACTCACAAAGGCACCGGAGACACTGAGAATACTGTGGGGAGCTTGCCAGTTCAAACACAGAGACACACACAGCACACTGCTCAGCTCGGCACCCAGCCCTGGCTCCCGTGGGCTTGCTGAGGGTAGCCGAACCCCCACACCCCTAAACCCACGCCCGCGCCGCTTCCAGGTCCCATCCCCTGGGAGACTGAGCAGTCAAAGTTGAAATCCACCTCCTCGAAGTCTGAAAAGTCACTGCGGAAGGCAGACTCCATGCTGCAGTCCGGGTTGCCGTGCAGCACGGCGCCCTCGTGCTGTGGCTCTGGGTGCGCGACATAACCGATGCCCTGGCCATGCAGGAGAGGCCCACAGCCAGTGTCAAGACTGCCTTGGAGGTAGCCTCCGGGACAGGGCGGCTGACGAGGGTGCGGGGCAGTGGCCAGACGGCAGGAGTCCTGCAGCACCCCCAGCATGCTGGCGGGGTTTGGGGGCAGGCTGGCGGGGGCTGCCGCATGCACACAGGCATGGCCCGGTGGGCTGTACAGACTCGGGGCCTTCAGGCCGTAGGAGGGAAGGTGGCTGCTGCTGAACTGGGCAGCCAGTTGCTGCGGCCGAGGCTGAGCGTGCAGCAGGCTGTGGCTCTGGGCGGGCCGGCCGTGGGCATGCCCAGGGGGAACGGCAGGCTGTCTGTGCCCGCCGTGCTGTCTCTGACGGTGGCTGACATCTACGCTCTGGATGTGAGGACCCAGCTCACCTGCAGTGGTGCCCATCGGCGGCCGCGTGTCACCCTCCACGTCTTCACCGCAGTACCGAGGACCGCCGGCAAGTAGCTCCTGCAGTGCACTGGAGCTGGCATAGGGGACACCGTGGAAGCCGGCAGCCCGGTCCTCCTGGATGGTCTGCATTGGCGAGTGGCGCCGTGGGGTGGGCTGTCTGTACACAGGTGCGCAGTAGGAGTCCTGCCCCGGGAACGGGAATCCGAGGGGCTTGAGCTGCTGGGGCTGCTCGTACGGCTCCTCCAGTGCCACTGCTCCCGTCAGGGCCGCCAGCCGTCCAGGCACCTCCAGGGAGGGGGAATGGGCCCCGTGCGGGCTGCGGTACACCTGGGGCGAGGTCGAGCAAGCTAGGCTTTCCTCCTCAGACTCCCGTGGTTCCGGCTCGGCCTGGACAGGAGGCGGTGCGGAGCAGCTCGTGCGGGAGGGGAATCCCGACCACGTGTCGAATCCCATGGAACTGCCTCCTGCAGCGCCTCCCATAGCGCCTCCCATGGTGCCTCCCCCGGCAGCCACTGCCCCTGCTGGGCTGCCGTGCTCCGGGGAGCTCTGTGGGCAAGGCCCCGCCCCTCCTACCATCCTCCTGCGAGGAATCCGCCCCTTACACTTCAGGTATCGGGCCTCGCCATCCACGGACCCGGCCCGCCGGCGGGGCGCCTTGCCTGCCCTGCCGCCTTCCGGGTTCAGCATCCACCAGGAGCTCTTGCCTGTGCCCTCGTTCTGCACCCGAATGAAGCGGGTGTGCAGTGACAGGTTGTGGCGGATGGAGTTCTGCGCCAGGAAGAAGAGAAAAAGATCGTAAATTCATTATAATTACAACCTTCTTTAACGAACGGGAGTGTCGAATCCAGGTCACGGAGCGAGGGTCACTGCGTGTCAAGAGGTTATGACCTCCAGAGTGACAGGCACCACAACACTGGGAAAATATTTCATTCAATGAAGTGTTTAATTCTGTGAGAATCAGTCCTTCACACACATTGGAAAGCTATGGTCCAAGCCCCCAACATCCACTATGTATGGAAAAAAGCCAACATCTAATCAACACATAAATACTATTGATTTTGGAAGAGCATCTGTCTGACCTATAACTTCTTAGTCTAATGTTCTACCCCATATTGTTATATATTGATCCTATATATACATATATATATATTAGTCTGCAAAAAATAAATTGACAAAGGATAACATCTTTCGGTTGTAGGAAGACATATATGCCGGTAACTGTGTTACATTGATATGGTAAAAAAAATGATTGGTTCACAACCTATTTTGCACCGTGACCCAATCTTTACAGTACCAGCTTAGTTGCAACCCTATATCAAGTATAGGTTTAAATTAGCTCTATGATCAAGCATACAGTGCACTTTGCAATTTACGCCAATCAATGCCTATCACACAAATCTGATTGGATGTGCTAGTGAATTTTAAATTAAGCATCTGGGTTTGGCTTCTTGGGTTGGTTGAGTGGTCACTAGTTTTACGTTAAGCATTTTCAGACCCAAGACCTATTTAAATAGGTTAATTCTATGACTGGGGCTGGGAAACCTGATTGTGGATCAGCATAGGAGCTTGCTGGTTTTAAAATGCTTACATTTCCAACTCTGCCTTGCGACCCTTTCAGAACCTGCCCTTGGGTTGAGAATTGAGACAGACGGCTCTCCCCAACACCACAAATAACCAGCACACGGCAGAACAAGACAGACGGCTCTGCCGACACCACAAATAATCGACACACGGAAGAACGAGACGGACGGCTTTCCGCAACACCGCAAATAATCGACACACGGAAGAACGAGACGGACAGCTTTCCGCAACACCACAAATAATCGACACACGGAAGAACGAGACGGACGGCTTTCCGCAACACCACAAATAACCGACACACAGCTGCTTATGGCAGAAATCTCAGTAGTCCGGCATGTGTGGCCAAGTCTTAGCATTCAGCTGTCACTGAGTTTATGGAACTGCGTACCCAAAAAAATCACTGCAGCTTCTTAGACACTGGTGCTCAAACCCATACAAATGGCAAATAAAAGTATGATAATCTATCACCATCCTTAAATACTAAACCTTTCATGTAAGCTCAGCACTGAAGCTGTGAGTCCTTCGGTTTGGCCGTGAAGTAGCAAATGGTCCTCGAAATAAATGATGCAAACTCAAACTGTACCAGTCACAACCTCATATAAAAGCTGAGCTGACCAGATGCAGCACGCCTGTCTGGCCAGGCCTGGAGAGGCTGGGGATGAGGACCTCTTAAGTCACAGGAATGCCTGCCTGTCATGGCACCTGCCTTCAGTGGTGCTGTGACCACGGTGCAAGTCTGGCACCCAACCAGCAAGCCTGAGCCAAGGTTGGAGTGGCCCTGAATGATGGCATGATAATGGGCATCAGAATGGCAATGCCCAAAAGGATAATGGGCACCAGAATGGCAATGCCCAAAAGGATAATG
>JABFEB020000045.1:16437344-16459845 GCA_019775895.2 Stomatorhinus ivindoensis | reverse complement strand
GCATACAGTGAGCCGTTCCTGCATACGTCTCTATGTACTGTGGCTGTTTTCAGTAAAAGTTCTCTCCCTGGCTCAGTGGAGCTCGTGATTTCGCTGTAACTGACCATTAACAGAAAGGCCTGCCGTTCTGCGAAAGCAGCCCCCAGATTCTTCTCTGCAGAGTCTTCCTCACTTTCTCTCTCTCTCTCTTCATTTTAGCAAGACGACGCCGTCTACGAGAAGTTTGCATGCTACCATGGGCAAGCCGCTCCTTAATGCTTCTCCTGACAGAGCTCCAAGGGCTATTTAAATCCTCTGAAATCACTTTGCGCCCATCTGCTGATCTATGGCTTGTCACAGCTTTACTCTGAAGATCTTTTTAGAATCTCTACTTTGAAATGCACCACCTTATAAAGGAAGTTCACAAAAGCATCTATTCAGGGCTGACCACAATCATTACTCCTGAACACAGTTGGAGACCGGCTCTCGTAATGTTACTGTTACACTGTAAATGGAATGAACATGTTTGATAATGGCTCTTCTGACCAGGTTACGCTTATCCAAGTGAGGTCTGTTCGCTCATTCAGTTTAACTTTATCAGAATTTCACATATGTTGACCTTCGCCTTTGTTGGTCACCAAATTGCAAATTAATGCGAAATTATCATTTGAATGCAAGATATTTATTGATTTGAAAGGACATGTAAACTTTCTATTGACCTGTATTCAATGCCTAAATTTCACATACAAATACAAGTGAAATGATGTGTGGAATCCATTTAAACTGAGCAGACAAGCCGGCACTATGAATTATAATTAAGATATCTAAAGAGCCTTGGAAGGATGTCTGGCCTGAATTATCACTGAAAAGTATTAAAACTAAACTGAGTCTCTCTGTGTCACACACACACTGTCAAACACATACACTGTCTCACACTGACAAACGCACACAGACACACACACTGTCTCACACACTGTCAAGCGCACACACACAGACACAGGTACTATAAGGAGCTGATCGGTGTATAAAGGAGAACATTCTCCACTTGAAGGGGTCAAGTCTGAAACCAGCAGTAAATAGTTGCCTGGGTCAAACCAGCACATTAATCAGTCCATGCTGTATATTTTAAACTGGGGAAGACTACATGGAATGTTTGTCTCAGGAGCATCTCTGTGTCAAAACTTAAAATGACTTCAATTGATTCGACTGCAAGATGTTGCACTGATACAAGCATGTCACTGCAGCGTGAGCCTCCACCCTGACACTCACCACGGTGAGGAGACCGCCTCCCATGGCACTGCTCGGGCCTCCAGGCCTGTCCCCCTCCAAAGCTGCATAGTGAATACCTCCCCCCCCACCAAAAGGTGCATGCAGGGGATACAAAAAGTCTACACACCCCTCTATCCAATGACAGGCACACGGCTCTTCCTTTTGCTATCCAAGGACAGGCACCACGCGGCTCTTCCTGTGGCTATCCAAGGACAGGCACCACACGGCTCTTCCTGTGGCTATCCAAGGACAGGCACCACACGGCTCTTCCTGTGGTTATCCAAGGACAGGCTCACGGCTCTTCCTGTGGCTATCTAAGGACAGGCGCCATGCGGCTCTTCCTGTGGTTATCAAGGACAGGTGCCACGCGGCTCTTCCTGTGGCTTTCCAAGGACAGGCGCGCAGCTCTTCCTGTGTCTATCCAAGGACAGGCGCCACGCGGCTCTTCCTGTGGCTTTCCAAAGACAGGCGCGCGGCTCTTCCTGTGTCTATCCAAGGACAGGCGCCACGCGGCTCTTCCTGTGGCTATCCAAGGACAGGACAGGCGCCACGCGGCTCTTCCTGTGGCTTATCAAAGACAGGCGCGCGGCTCTTCCTGTGTCTATCCAAGGACAGGCACCACGCGGCTCTTCCTGTGGCTATCCAAGGACAGGCACCACGCGGCTCTTCCTGTGGCTATCCAAGGACAGGCGCACGGCTCTTCCTGTGGCTATCCAAGAACATGGCTAAAAAGACTACTTACATCTAGACAGGATTAAAGAGCAGCCATTAAACTGAGCTTCTAATAACACTCAGATGGTCATGTCTTCCCTCTCTCCCCATGCATAAAAATTTGTCAAATTTCTATAATTAATGCTTTCATTTTTAGAATTGTTACCAAGTTTGCAGTTACCTATGTTAGCTAGAACAGGGCGTCAACATGTTTTTTTACATCCAACATGAGTATGTAAATCTGCCTGGTCCATCCGAAACTCCAGCTTCAACATGACCCAAAAGACTGAAGAGAGAGGGATTCTTGGCTGCAAAAAAACTTTTGAAAATGAGGAATTCCGGGCCAAAATGATTTGGCCCTGACTTGAACCTTGAGCCAGAGCGATTGTACTGTGAGAAGAGCGATCTCCTTGAGTCACTGGGGAGACATTAATGACCTCCTCCTTGACGACACTAAAAGCCCTAGTGGCAGTTTGAGGAGCCAGCCCAGCTTCTTCATCTCTCTCATTCCTCTAGCCGTAGGTCACAAAACAAATCAGAAGCAAAGTAAAACAATGCAACTCCAATAAAGGTTCCAATAAGTGGTATACTAGATAAATCAGTAGGGAGAGATAAGCAAATGACATCGAAGTTATTGGTGCTCTCAATCTAAAAAGTGTCAAAAACACATGGGCCCAGGACAGGTCACTATGATCAAAAACAGCTCTCCTGGCTGAAAATACAAGGAGAACCATCGTGATGGACATCTATAAAGATGGACCGCGGCTCTCCGGGGGTCTGCTGGAACGACAGGCTGCAGCATTTCCCTCCAGGTTAATGACAGGCTACTTAGCAAGTCACTAAAGCATCCAGTTCTCTAAAAACAAATCACCCTCGTACCCTTCTACCAGGGGCTGACTCACGATGGGTTGATGGATCAAAGTTAGTATATCCCCAATAAACAAACATAACGAATGGATTAATAGCTCCAAACCCGCAAAGGTGTCACTTCGGAGTGAATTGCCGTGTTTACCCGCAGTGTTCCTTGGCTGCAAGCCTAAATTTTCTACAGGAATCAGTGCATCGGCCCTATCAAAAATAAAGACGTATACGAGTCCAACATTACAATCAGACTGGCTTTATCGCAAAAACTTTTGGCTGACAAATATAAAATTCTGCTGCTCATAAAGTATTTTACTACGAGGAGTTCGACTTTGGTAAACGCACTGCAATCTTATGCTCAAATGTAGGACTTTCCTTGCTGCAAAGATGTCATATCTTACGCCGAAATTGGTCCAAGTTACATCAACGTTGCGGCAACTGCAGTCAAAATAAGTCAGGAAAGTGTAGAGAACTTTCTTCACAACTAAAAACCCAGAAAAACGTCAGTACACGCCGGCTCGTCCAGGCGAATCCTTTTCAGCAAAACTTTGGACTGGAATATATAGGTGATGAATATCACATTTATTATCAAATTACTGCAACAAACATCGAAACCTGTGACTAATTTCCAATTTTAAGTTACCAATAAAATGAATTGTTTTTGCATACAAAGCCTTACCTTCCAACCAGCTGAGCTGTTGCTATCGCCCTTATCCTTGAAATAAGGGACGTAGCGGACCATCCAGTCATAGATCTGTGACAGCGTCAGCCTTCGCTCCGGGCTGCTCTCAATGGCGCGCGTGATGAGGTCCGCGTACGACTGGTTTCCCCACGCGTTCCTGCGCGATGACTTGGCTTTGCGCAGCTGACCAGCTACATCCAGTGCTCCGCCACCCATATACGACAGAGCGCCGGTGGATGGAGCAAGGACGCCGGTTGGGTGTTTCAGCTCGGTCGGAGCACCTCCATTTCTCTCGCCTCTGCATGCAGGAACGCAATCGGGCTCCACCTTTATTGTAGGCAAGGGGAAACCTAGGTTTTCATCCTCTCCGGGAAAATCTTCCGGACAAGGCAGAGGCCAGGTGCACGAACGAGGTCGACCGTGAGGTTCAAAATCCAGATCAATTGCACTGACATCTCCCATCATCAGCGTTTGTCTTCAGTTACAGGTTTATGTCAAGAGGCAATGGCCAATCTTAAACATTCGTTGAGTATTGCTTCTGATTTCTAATGTCACAAATGCAAACGTCTCGATAGATCCATTTCACAGGTTATACAGAAATTAAATATATTTCAGAAAGCTGTTAGTCGTCCGTAGCAGAATTTCGCACACCTTCCCTTCGGTGTTTGAACATGGCAAGACAATAGCAACAGTAGTGGCAACAGTCGTTTTCCCATTTTGATTCGACTTCAGTACCAATGATTTAATAGTCGTTTAAGTATAAAATATGCTCACCAGTCTGGAAATGATATGGAATCCATGCCCGGATTAATCGGAGACTGTCCTAAAGAACTACTTGTGAATCTTATTTCCCGGTAATTCAAGGCAGTAGCAGCAACAGATGACTGTTCTGATCTCGTACTTGTAGGGATGGCTGACGTAGATTTGTCAAACGACAAGAGAGAAAAAAATCAATAGACGTCTATTTTCCCCAAAGAGGTCTGTTTCTAATTCCCTACGTCTGGAGGTCTCGTGCCCTTTCTACAGATCGGTAACCGGCGACGCACTCCGACTCACACAAGCACGCTCACAATACCGATTACCTCCCGCTGCGAGGGCAATTACACTCCAAAAATCAGGTCGCATGAATAATGTATAAAGCGGCAGAATTGCAGACGAGATCCGCCTAAGAGCTTCGGCGGCGCCCCCACTACTCTCTCCCTTTCTAGTTGCAGTCGTCTAGCCAGGCGGCTGAAGGACTTCACCTTCGTTTTTTAAATTTTTATTCCACTTTCCTAATCTGTCGGTTTTACGGGTTGTAATCGATTCTTTCAGGCTATCAAGAAATTTGACGGCGCTTGCACAAGTCTCTACCCCCAAAACAGGTGTCGCATAGAGGGGGAAAACGAGAAACTACACTAAATTACGATCAACCCACAAATTTAACACACAGTCAATAACGCAAAATAATGAATGCGATCCATTTCTTTGTATGACTCGTTGTCAAGGTGGGGCGCTAAACAGCGAAATGCGCCGTTAACTGCTTCATGTTCTATCATGGAGATGTGTATTAAAGGTTATCCCCAATAGTTTGAACTGCGCTGGCACTTTCTTTAGCACGCGACAGCCAAGGTTAAAGCGACTGATCGTTAGGGCGCATATTTCCCTTCGAGTCCTACAACCGCAGCTTCGCGTTCAGGTATGTCGGAAGTCGTTATTGTGCGCGGGTGTGCCCGTGATCCCTGCTGCCCTCTTCAATTTTGGAAATAACACAGATGAGTCATATCACAGACTTCACCATTTGAGATGTAATCATTTAAGTAACAGCAAATCTGCTGGCGAGAGATAAAATGCGCCGGGTTTTATGGCCTATAAACCGCTTGTCTAACTACTGCAAAAGTCATATTACTCAAGAATGCGCTTAATATTTCAGTGGCACGTAGTTCGGGGACGAAGATACGCACATGGTAGTAAGACACGGCCAGCCACCGCTCTCTGTGACTGGGCGGCCACACTGACGGAGGGGATTCCGGACACGTTTCGAGGCCGGCGGAGGCTCCTGATTGGATGCGACTGGCAGGCCGGGAGGGCCGAAGTGAGGCACCGGCCAAGGGCTTCTCATTGTTTGACCCTACCCGCTACTCGTTGGTTCTTTTATTAATGGACTGACCGGAGACTCGGGCCAGCTGTTTTCACCATATTCTCATCTCTCTCTCTTCTTATAATGGAAAGTCTCCCCGTGGTGACATTGCTGCTTACAGAAACATTGTTGTCAGTTGCGACCTTAAATCCGAATGCCATTCTAGGGATTGTTTCGATTATTAACATTTTCAAAAGGCACAAAGAACGGCGTAGTAAATAACGGAGATAATTCAAAACACATGGAGCCGTGGTTTTGAAGAGCGGAATTTTAGACACCGCAGTGAAGTTGTAACAACAGTGTGGTAAAACCGCAGCCTCAGGAATGAAAACAGCGAGAAGAGGCCAGCTGAACGGGGCAATTATTCTGCTTATCCAATACATCAAATATACACACTAAGTACTATTATGAGCGTTATACGTTAATCCGTTGATACTATATAAACTACATGTAACCATAGCATTTCACAATAACGTTAACATCTTTCTTGGATGCAAGAGCAACTTTGCGTAGATTTGTGTAACAGGTTAACTCTCAGGTTAATCAATGTGAAAATCATATGCGTATTAGAACTTAATAGGATCCACCATTTAAGAAAAACATTTTAGAACCATACTAAAATTAACAACCCTATATTTTTTATCTTGCTGAGGGTATGTAATACAATACACACCAAGAGAAAACGTAAGTCTGTAATTAGAATATAATAATTTACAGTGGTTATTATATGAAAGAATCAGATGACCAACCAACCTCACAAAATGATTAGATGGGTAATTATTGAACTAAGAGGATATTAAATTGCTTAAATATAAAAGCAAAGAAAAAACTGGATTAGTGTTTTGAAAAGTTTTTGAAAATGAAAGATCACCAGAATCATATTCTTAGTGGCAGATAGAACTGCTATGTAGACTGATGCTATATCGAGGTGACAGCACTATCAAACATCGTTTAAGCAACAAAACAACTGAAACATACATACAAAAAGCAGCCTACAGGTGCAGAGCAAACAAAGAGTACGGAGTCTTCTAGGGTGATAGTAGATTAAAGCGCACATATAGAGGTACAGGGTTTGCATATAACACGTTTCACGTGACGTCAATGTACAGAACCTGGCTAGAACACCCAAGAAACAGAACGCCCCAAACAGATTTTCAGGGTGTTCAGCATCAGTTTCAGTCATGCATTCTAATGACTGGTCATGGAATAAAGGCTGAAATAGCAGCGTTGCATACAGACGTGGCAGATAACTCGCGCGCTGACAGCCAGAGGGGTGAACTCTGAGACCGACTTTCACTACCTTACCCACTGAAGCGCTCTTCCCGCCCATCGCGTACCTAGTGCTTCTGTCAAAGGAGCATATCAGGTTCATAACATCTCACATCAAATATTGTTTGAGCCTGGCCTAATACACGAGCTCAAAGAAAGAGAGAGAAAAACAGGCTTCATGTTACAGTCGGTGGTTCTGCTAAGTAATTTATAAAGAATTAAATTTTTTCCTTAAAAACTGAATATAATGAGGAACTCTTAAATGTCACCATAGCAACATTGCAAATAAGGTGTTAGCCATTTACGATGAAAATCAGCCAGACACCGATCTTGGGAGACCTCTACTGGACATCACAGGTACTGTGCGGTATAGCGTCCGTTCGGCAATCAAGCATAAACCAATGTTTTATTAACTCGGATATCGCCATAATTTAGAAACAAATTAGGCTCTGTTCATCTGTGGCCACTTTTCCAAAAAGAGTTTTAAGATCCTATACGGATTAAGGTGCCAGACTGAGGGATCAGGAATTTCGCCGACTTTGTGTGTTAAAGTACAACATATAGGACAATGTGCGAAATATGGAACATTAGGGATATATACAGAAACACAGAAAAGAATGAAGTTGAGAAAGCAGCAGATCTCAATCCTGCCCCCCCCCCCCCCCACATTCTGGTGGGGGGGGGGGGGGTGTCAGGACCAGGATTGGGAATCAGTGGTGATAAAGCGACACCCACCTAGAATCCCTACATCCGCTGCACCAATGAGAAATTGTGTAGTTAGAGCTACATTCATACTAAGAGCAGTCGTGACTTATGACTGATTGGAAAACACCGAATGACATACTGCATATATCTGCATGACACTCGTCTGATCACTGGGTAACGAGGGCGCCGGCTTTTTCTCGCACCTCTACGCTTGGCAGAGTGGACGGGGGGGGGGTGCAGGACCAGTCACAGAGCCCCTTCTCTGTGGCCACTGGGGATGAGGACAAAGCTCTATGCGCTCAGCAGATTACCTAAGTCCGATACTCGTTTCATATTTTACATCATTGTGCTGCGTCATCATAATCAAACTTCTGAAATTCCTGTCAAAACCCAGTACTGTATTATGAGATAAAGATTATGAGCCTTGGCACACTGCCAACACTGTAGTCATTGAAACACCGGATGTGTATGTGTGAATGTTTATTACACAAGCAGTATCCAAACACACAGATAAGACCCTTCACAATGAGGTTTAGCTGGAAACCCACCTCGGCTCAGGTTAAATATAAAAATATAAAATCAAGTCCACCTCATATACATGTCCAAATACAAAAAAACACCTGCAGATGGTGACAGTCCATCAAAACTGGACCACAGCCACACCCACAAGGTTCGGAAATGAGCAACCTCCAATCAGAGAGCAGCGCAGGGATCAGGCTGTAACCTTTGCATCTCGACGTCGCCCCTCCACTGTCCTCACATGCCACGGGAAGTCATCTCTCACACAGACATACAAAAAAAAACCAAACTGGAAGTCACTGAACAGAAGCAGGGTCATATGATCAGATGCGGAGTTCCATTGAGTCTGTGAGGCTGCGGCAGGGCAGGACGTGCGGTTCTCTGACACGAGGCAGCCGGGATGCCGCAGAGGCAGGAAGCAGTCCCCGCAGCGGCACAGAGCTCCAACACCGGCCCCCGTAGTGAGCCAAGCTCTTACTGATCATACTCAGAAAAGTGATCTGTTAGTCTCTTAATAGTTCTTATGTATTCAACTGGTCTGACCTCAGGATTTAATAAGAATCAAGAAACACAAATTGACGGCACAAAAGAAAGCCCTCTTTGTCCTCAGCCCTCGTTTCAGCCAATCCTGTGCAAACACACAGCCATTAGCCCGCCCACTGAGCAGTGACTCCACCCCTTAAACGGTGTGCAGAGCTAGATAAGCAGGGAGGGTGTGGGCTTCTTTCCTGGCCACGCCTCCTTGGCATATTTCTTCTTGCGAGGCTCGTTGTGCAGCTCAGCGACATAGGGTCCAGGCGCAGGGGCGGGATTCAGAGTGACGGGCGGCTGGGCAGCAGCGGGGGTCAGATCCACCTCCGGAGCGGGGTTGGGGAAGGGCAGTGGCAGACCCCCAAGGATGGTGGATCCACTCTGGGCAGCAGCCAGGTGGGGGCCCGTTTCATGACTGGTGGGGGGCAGATCTCCATAAAGGCCCCCGCTTAAGGGGAAGTTGTGTGTGCGGCGAGCCATCGCCTCCTCCAGGCCCAGCCCCCCGCGGCCGTCGGACCTCTTCCTCTGCAGAGGGCAGACATTTAACTGGTGGTCACTCTAAATTAGGGCGTCTCATCTTTTTCAAATCATAAAGTGTCAAAAGCAACATGCAACCACTTTATTTGTAATTGGACCATGAGGCAACTTCCTGTTTGCCATCTGTCCCATCCACAGCAAAAGTTATCACTTATACCGAAACTGTTTACCTTCAGGGGAACGACTGCAGTCTGGATCATGTTCCTGAAGCGACCAACTGATGGGTCCACATCCTCTGTGTGGCACAAGTCAAAGGCCAGAGATCAAAACACACATCTGCAGTTCCAGAAAACTGTATTTGTGGTGCGACAGGCATGAAGCTGCGGGAATGTTTGTGCCTGAAGCAATTTGCTGCGGAGCTGATTTAGCACACCGCTGCGCCCATGTGAATGCATGCTGCAGGAAGCAGTGTGTCTGTGCACGCGGCCGTGCTGCAGGAAGCAGTGTGTCTGTGCACGCGGCCGTGCTGCAGGAAGCAGTGTGTCTGTGCACGCGGCCGTGCTGCAGGAAGCAGTGCGTCTACCTGGATTAATGATTTCCTCATCCTCACTAAAAGTGACCCTGGAGCTCCTTCTTTTCCGTTTGGGTCTGGGCAGGTCCAGGTTGCCCTCCTCAATGGTGAGCGTCGAGATCCGCTTGTTGTGGGCTGTGTTGAACTCCGTCAGGTTCTGTCAGATGCAGCATGCATGTTAAAATCTGACCTATCCCCGTCCTCTTCAATGCACAAACAGGCGTGCAGAAACGCGCACACGCATGCGGACATGCGGGTGCACACAGACACACACACCTCCAGCTCCGTCTCTTCCTCTGGCAGCCCCAGCAGCCCACGAAGCTCCTCGTCTTCTCCAGCTTTGCTCTCCCCCGCAGAAGCGCTGGGCTGGGTCTGGGGCTTCTCTCTCAGGGTGTAGACTCGCGTCGATGCCCCGAATGACATGGTGGAGTCGATAGGCACCTGCTGAGGCTTGTGAGGCTCCAGACGGATGTGACCCAAGAAAGTGCCATGAGCTGGTGGGCGACAGGAGCCACTCAGTCCCAGAGCGGAGAGGCAGCCATCAGCGACTGAAAGGAACCTAACTGAAGGCCACTTCACACCAAACGCCACAAATGTGTAAAATATTCAGATGTGAATTTGACAGATCAAAAACTTTCAGACCAAAAGCGATGCAAGTTTTTCACAACAGAGAAAAGTTCACCTACGAAAGAATCTGTCTAACTGACGACCAACACTAGCAGTGGTGTCTCTTATGGTGAAGAGAAAATATTAATCTTAATTTCCGAATTATGTTTTTTTGTTTATTTGAGTGAAAAATCTACCTTGGTACAAAACGACTATAAAGTGCCCTAGCTTTAGTGCACAGGCAGAACCATTTAAACCAATAACGAAGGAACTAAAACGTCGAGGCAGCAATAGCAGAGCTTCACGCACTGATGACCTAACTACAACAGTAATGTGGCATCAAAATACTAATGTTTCAATGGATTTTTTTCACTTTACACCAAATCACCCACTGCATTATTTGGAAAGTACTACAAATAAGCCGGTCGATGTATTAGAGCAGGGGTAGGCAATCTTATCCGCAAAGGGCCGCTGTGTATGCAGGTTTTCGCTGCAACTTCCCAATTAGATTACTAATTAGACGACTGATTGGCTGAAAAATCCTGACACCTGGGTTTGAACAGCTGACCTACAAGTTATCCCAAAAACCTGCATACACACTGGCCCTTTGTGGATAAGATTGCCCACACCTGTATTAGAGAAAAGGGTGGCCTGTAAGGATCAATGCACTGCCAGCTCAAAGTGAGGGTGGCGTGCTTGTGGGCACTCACTGCTGTTGAGGTCGATGAGGAACACCCTCTTGAGATGCCTGTGGTACACCAAGGCGGCATGGATGCGGGAGCATGACTGGTGGTCGATGGTGAAGTCACACATATCTGGGTTGCGCCCAAACAGGTAGCATTTCTTCTCGTCGATGATCAGTTTCTGCAGACGTACAGAGCCTGGCTGACCAAACCTTTGCCATATCAACTGTGAAGCTGATCCAGGTCAACTTTCACTATTGAGGTTAAAATATGCGTAGAAAGTCATATCTACTGGAATTCCAGCTCCTAAATAAAGTGAGCAGTAATATGGTCCTTAGCGACCAAACCTGATCACAAACTAAACATTAACCAAGCAAATCTAAGATTCTAAATTAAAACTTGAATTACTTGTCCAGTTTAGGACCTGCATCTCAAACAGCCACCAAAATGACATTCACAACTTCTTCACAAATCAGATCTGCCCTTGTTTCCAGGTACAGTGGAATGTATGGCCAGGCCACACACTACTAGAACATGGCAGCACCTGAACCAGGCGAAGGCCATGTATCATTGCTCATCATATTTTGTACAGGTTAAATGTCAGGAGTCATACCTCTACCAGCTTCTCTCCTTTCACCACATCCAGATGTAGCCCTTGTGGTGGCTTCCCTGCCCTAAAATCAGACCATGTAATGCATTCTCAGTGCTGTGCATTAACCAGACACTTTATTCAAATCGACTGGTATTCAGTTAAAAAGTACATTCGGTTCCAAAACTAAAAATTAATGAAGAGAGACGAACGCAGTCTCATTTAGAAGTACATTTTGTGAGACCGCACACTTAACTTATTAGAAACGCGAACAGTCTAGCAAACAAGGCACCTAAACTCTGAATGCGTTGTTTACTCGCAGCCTTTTAAATTCGGGTTCAAGGAAATTCGGTGTTTTTAAAAAGCTGCTGCAGACACCCACGCACGAACGGCATGTGCGTCCAATGAACAAAACTTGCCAAAGTGCAACTTAGAAACGGTCCCACACCGGCTGGCACTGGGGACCACGTAGTTAAGTGTGACATGATGTGCCCATTGTTCGGGTACTTATAAAGGCAGTCGCGCCGCTGGTTTAAAGTCACCATGAACTGTTTATTAAAAGCAAAGATAAAATACAGCGGCCCCACATAACGCATTGTGCAGCAATTATGGGTCACAAAGGCGGATTAGAGCTCCGTACTACATGCAAAGGAAGGCTACTGCAGGCGGCGGATAGCTACTGATTAGGTGCGTGCGGGAGGAGCACGAAGCTCGAATATTTCCACATGACTATCAGGCACATGAGCATATGGTCACCAATTTTAAAATCCATTAACTAAAGAACAACTTCAGCTGCCACGCCTTACCATGATGGACATTCAAAAAGAGGTGTGTTTGTGCTCGGGTTCGCTGCCATCTTCCCTCATTCTGATTCACAGGCGCCAAAGGGATTGTGGGTAGTCGGCGGACTTCCTGCTCGCTGCTGATTGGCTGGAAAAAAGTTTTCTTCTTTCTGTAGTGTTTTTCAGAAAGTATTCAATGAGTTCCAAGAATCACGTGGAAAGCTCCCAAACTTAAAAAAACAGGGTTGGAGTGTCTGATGAGTGTGTGGAGTTTGCATGTTCTCCCTTTGAACTTTCCTTCTGGTTGTTCGATGAATTTGAGTCGCTTATTTTTGCGTGAATGGTGTGTGAGTGTGCCTTGCAGTGGGTTGGCACCCCATCCAGAGTTATTCCCTGCCTGATATTTCATGTGGCCATTGTACAAGTATGAATACACAGGAATTCTTTATTGTTCACACTCCCGATGTAACTCTCCCACAAGACACACAGACATTTTACCTGGCACCCTGGAGCAGCTGTCTGGGTTAAGGGCCTTACCCAAGGGTCCACGGAAGACATGACCCAAAGACAGGCATTGTGTCACAGCTTATCTAACCCTAGTACAAAGTTTAATATGTTGTAGGACTGAGGCATTGTGAGAGCACTGAAGGATGAGGGGACTTGCTTGCCAGGATAGAGCCCGCTCTTTATTATAGACCTGAACAGGATTGTAGCACCAAACTGAAATCCAATGGGGAAACACAAGGAAGTCAGACGCAAGACAGTCCAGCTCACACACGGTGGGCAATTTATACAACACTGAAGACCCATGAGGATCCTACTGGATTCTAATTTTAACAAATCTTTTTGTCACAGGGTGTAACCCTAGAAAAAGTTTACAGTATGATTTTCCGCTGGCATTTTCCTGACTGCCTCACTCCTTGTCCCAGGGTGCAGGTTTAACGTCACTGGCGTCTGTGACTGTAAGCACTTGCATCCTGTACGTTTTCCTGGATGGCGATGCTTCAGGTGCTGAAAAGTCAGCAGAATTTCTGGTTTTAGTTGGCACGAGTTTTCAGAGTTAACAGTTTGTAAAAACCAGTCTGTTGAGTGTCAGATAATAAACAGACTAAGTACAGCTACAACACTGAGTTTTTTTCCCTTCCACTCCCTTTTGAAAATGTGGCTGCCTAGCTGTCCTTTTCTTCACTTACATTTGATGGTTCCTCCAAGGGAGTGCAAATCTCTTCCATAATGAGTATTAGTGATGTTGCAGACCCATATTGAAATGTTGAATTGGAAGGTCTGTCTGAAAGTCACCCATCCATACCATGTATTACCAAAACAGTAGCATGTAGTGCATAACTCAGTCAGCATCACTGTGCGCTCGATGTTCATAGGTTGTCTGTTCTTAAAAAATACTAAAACTCTGTCTAATGATTGGTTAGAGTTGAGTTTGCTTCTGGGATCTGATAGACTGTTGTATCCTATTAAGAAATGTTCCTTATGGACAGTTTATTGAAATCTCTCATTTTCTTATTACACCTGACTTTTGTTAACCTGTCATTTTGACATTTAACTGGATGGGGGGATATTACACTTTTGATTTTGCCATGGCATGACAGGCCAAACCATTTTCACTCCTAGTTTTCACAAACGTGTTTTTCATAAATTATTCCAACAGATTATTTAAAGGTTACAGGTCAAGCCGGTTTCCTCCAGTCAGGGGCGCTGCCTGACATGTAGATGCACCGTGAAACAGTGTAACAGATTCTCAAACACATATAAGCTTGCTTCTGTTAAACTGTGACTATCAAACATAGTTTTTTGCTGAACAAAGGAGATCCAATGACAGCAGATACTTGTAAATATTCATGAGTTGCAAAGACCATCACAGTTTGCCTCCCAGTTAATTTACACTTTGCGTGGAATCACCAACTCAGCCGTAGAAGCTCAGCCCCTCATAAATACCCAGCTGAGCCACCAGGGGGCGCCAAACGGTTACCAACTGAGACTCAGAGCAGTATTTTTGATACAGACAATTCAGTCGTAGTTTAAACAAAAACACACTTGAGTGACAGGCTAGAATTGAACTGTTACTTGATCCCAGAATGAAAGAATATTTACCTGTAAGGAGTGTAAGGTTTCCAATGTTTACTACGCGAAGCACCACATCATTCACTAATAGGATTTATGTCATGCAGGGAAACATTGACTGGATCAGATGCTATTTAGCTGCTTTGCCTAATTATTTATCCATATAGACTAAAATAAAAAAAAAAAAATTTTAATTGTATTTAACAAAGTTGGGTATGTACCCCAAGAGGAAAAGGTAATTTAATATTTGCATAATAGAAAATTCCCTTTCTTATACAGCACCATGTAAAAGTTACATTGTCCTTTGAATCCCACTTCAATACACATTAGAATATTTACATTATCTGTATAAGAAAAAAACACCACTACACATCCTACAGAAATTGCTTCAATAACCTTCTGAGACAGAAGGGGGGCTAAGCCTGTGTGCTTGTAATCACAAGGTCGCCGGTTCAAACCCAGCCTCAGCCTGTCTGTGGGTCCTTGAGCAAGGCCCTTGATCCCCAGCTCCCTGGGCGCTGCTACAGGTGGCTGCCCCTTGCGGACAGCTTGCTCTACAAAGAGCAAGTCAAGGGAGGCATAAAAAGGAATTTCCCCACGGGGATAAAGAATTAATTATTATTATTACACAGATGCAAGAAGCCATTTAAGGGAACTAACTCTGGTGTTGCAGTGATAAAATAATATCACTTGTATATCATTTGTATATATATCACAGCGTTTAAATGTTTAACTGCTTACAGGAAATTTATACAAAAGTATCTATCAGGAAACTCTCTAATAAAGTATAAAAAAGTACAGAAATCATTCCGTTTTGTTCTTTGCTTTTGATCTCTGGCAACACAACCGGAAACAATATTTGCATGTCTTCAGAAAGGCATAAAGAGCCAGTGCGGCGCTGCCCAGCAGCACAGCTAGCACGTCCAGACTGTGGTACTGGTACCAGGTCAGGTTGTGAGCTTGGACACGCAGGTGTTTGGCTCCATTGTTCCGCATCACAAACTCGATCCAGAAGACGGCGCGGTCCAGCGGTTTCATCGGCTGGTCGTGATGAATCTGGGACAACTTCGAGACACTTTCCTTGTACCTGTGAGCACGAAATCACATGAAGACACAGATAAAACCAAAGGAGACTTGATACAGTCAAGAAGTTAATTAAAAACAGAAGTTAAGCAGCTTTAAAATGAATTATCTTGTCACTGCATTTAGACATTATTTGTATGTATTGCATTGAATTACCTGGGTTACATTTAAGCTGAGGCCGATTAATTTTTTCAGTATATATGTAATGCAGCATTCTAGCTTCAGGATAGCTAGTGACTTTACACATTAAACCTCAGTTTGAAAGGCTCGCCATAAGATTATGCACTGCTATAGCTTTCTGACTTCATTGCCGCAATGACACTCATGATTGACTTACGACGGCACGTTGATCACAGTGTTCAGGGCATCGACCAGGTCTTTAGAACGCATGGTGTTAAAGTCCAGAACAAGAGCAGCTCCTTTGTTCCTCATATGGGCCACGTTGTCCGGCTGGTCAAAAAACATGGGGACGCCGACCATGGGGACGCCGTGGTAAATGGCTTCATAAATGCCATTGGTGCCACCGTGGGTAACAAAAGCTCTGGTCTTGGGGTGACCTTATCGACGTGACAGAAGATGGTGGGTTATTCTATGCCACCTATTAAGTTAGAAGACAGACAAGGCGACAGTGGGCATTTTACAGACAGTGAACGCATTACCCAGGAGATCATTTTGCGGTAACCAGTCATAAACTCTAGTGTTTGGAGCTAAGGTGTCTGGTTTCTCCCCGCTGTACTTCCACAGAACCTGCCAGCAGAACACAGATACACAGTGAACATCCTTGTATCATTACTGAGCAGATGATTCTGCAGCAATTAAGGACACAGAACAACAAGGGTCCTGCTGTTGCTGAACAGGACAGAGTCCCGCCAGGCAAATATGCTGCATTCATGGGAGTGAGTTTTGAAAATGGTTTAGTTTGGTTAATAGTCTGGCCCCGACCTTCTGTGGGATCTGTCCAAGAGCAGAAGCGAGCACGTTCCCCTTTTCCCGGGTCAGGTTTGGAATCTGCGTTCCGAAAGAAACCACCACAATGCCGGCATCTCCAGAGCTTTGCACAAACTCTTCTATATCCTGAAATACAACAGTTCAGGTTCCCTCAGAGGGTTTATGGCAGCGACACAAACAATAATGAAAATGCCCTGAAAGTCACCCCTCACTGCGTATCGCTATGGAAACTGTTCAGTAATGTTCTGTAAATTCTCTCTCCATACACCTGCCAGCTGCTGGTGCCGGGCGGAAGGTGGGGAACCACCATGTAGTACTGCAGCAGTATACAGTTTTACAGAATGATGTAATGAGCTGTCATTTTGAAGGTGACTCTCTTACACATATAATTTTAGTAACTTTGGCTCATTCACTGCAGACTACTTTGCACTATTATGTAAAATTCACAGGAACCAAAACAGGTATCTCAAATCCCATGTGATTTCCAAAATGATATCCCTCTCTTGTACTGCGTAACAAAGCTCTCCTCTGAGACCATGTCAAATAAGTGCTTATTCACATATTCTGAATATGGGCTCACATTCATCTGTGGTCATCAACAGGTTTGGACACTCATAAGCTGCCTGACTGAGTGTGACTTTCAGGGTGACCCGACTTTCATGTCCCGCTTCAGAGGCACTTACACTGGGCAGCGGTTTGGCCGGCTGGCAATGAAGACCCCCCACGAACTGGAAGTTCGGCAGCACAGGCCGGGGGTACTCAAAGTCCCAGTAGGTGCGAATCAGCCAAACATCCGCTTTCCCCATGATGTCACAGACCGCCGTGGGTCTGCCTGCACAGGGTGGATAGAGCATTCTTTAATGAAGCAGCAGCAACATCGTGAAGGGGGGGGGGGCTCCACTTATCTTATTATTTACCCAGCATCAGGTCATGGTGAGCAAAATACATGGGGAAGATGCAAGTTACTCACACACACACACACACACACACACACGCACACACCTGTATTCATATCTTTGTGGGGACTGTCCATTCAATTATATGGGCAAAACTCTAATCCCAACTATGATGACCTTAACCCCCGCCCAGCCCTAACCTTAACCATAAGTAACCAAACAAAATGTCTGAAGCCACCCTGCTGCTCACTGAACTGTGCTGTGGTGGCCAGTTCATCAACTGAGAACATCAAGGGATCCTGTGCATCACTGGAGCCACTTTCACTGGAGCCACTTTCACTGGAGCGTACTTATCTAAGCGTACAGAAGAAGGACTCCACAACACAAATAGCTTCTTTTTAGATGAAATGCAACAATCTTTTAGATGATTAGGAATGTTATAAATTGATTTTTTGATATGTCGCAAAATATAATTAATGATTAACTGTACACCTTGAACTTTAAATGCAGTCCTTATCTTGTGATAGATAAGACCAGGCCTCATCGCCAGGACACGCAACTAGTTACGGCTTCATGTCCTGCACCATGCAGACCAACTGGCTGACTCAGCATAGCTGCCCATTTTTACTCCAATTTCAGTGCTGCTACCACCATTGCAATCAGCCTTGTATACTATCTGCACGTATTTGATAATTCTCCTACATTTTGCAGGCATAATGGACAAACAAGCAAAAACTCGGCAGTATGATAGTAAATATTAGTTCAAATAACCTTTACCGAAAAAATGTGATGTGATCAATTTAAATTACAATTATTTACACGAAATGTTTCCATTTACGATATACACGAGAAATTAGCTATTAGAATTCGTTCATTGTGCAAATGTCTGATTTTTTGGGTATAATTTTTCTGCACATGATCTTTGTCTCCAATTTTTACCTTACCCAAAAAGTCACTGTAGTATCTATTCCAGTTGACTACCGAGTGGATGTAAAAAAATGAGCTATGAAAGGCATACAGTAAGACGTTTGTTAATCTTTCCACAAAAGTCATCTGGTCGGAAAACTGTACTGGGGCGGCTGGGACGTAAGAAGCCGGGACTGG
The DNA here is from genome assembly GCA_019775895.2 of Stomatorhinus ivindoensis. Classification (NCBI taxonomy): domain Eukaryota; kingdom Metazoa; phylum Chordata; class Actinopteri; order Osteoglossiformes; family Mormyridae; genus Stomatorhinus; species Stomatorhinus ivindoensis. The sequence continues at coordinate 16,441,385 of JABFEB020000045.1, read as the reverse complement.
CAGTTGTCCGCAAAATCTTTCTATGGTATAACCGAAGGAGAACCTTAAGGAGTAGATCAGAGGGATCCCGAGAGATTCGGCCAGCAGATCGCCGCACTGGATCACAGGATCAGACAGCAGCACATGGAAGCCGCCGCGTCTCAGCTTGTCCTGCAGCTCCTGGTTGCGGAGCATCGCGTCGCACGCTTGCATCTGCAGAGGTGCCAACTGGCTCGTCACTTCTGTGACCTTAGACGCAATTTCTATAACGGAAGCGTCGGACGCATTGTACATCCAGAAGCGGATCAACTCCTCGGAAATGGCGTGCAATTGGCACTTGCTGAAAGGCACTTGGAAGACCTCGAAGTGGAAGCGCTCCGGGCGGGTGTAGTCCACCGTCGGGGAGGCGGAATTCACCAGCACGGTGACGCTGTGATTGCGGTTCACCAGCTCCTCCAGCATGGCACGCATGTTGAGCCAGTGGCTGTACTCCCCTGGCACCACCAGCACATTGCCGCTCAGTGCGCCCTTAGAGCCACACAAAGCTACGCTAATCACTAAAATGAAAGCGCTTACAGGAGTCATGTTTCGGACAGCAGTATTTTAGACTCGGTGGGAATCCAGCAGAGGAAGCTACGCAGAAATGGTTCCCAATCTAAATATTTTGTCCACAACTAATTTAAGCACTTTTTTGTATTCTGCCACACTTAACGGATTGTTTCTGATCTACACAAAACTTGTTCCCATACTATTGGAGACCAGGAAGATTCACTGAAATACAGAGAACAAAACGCCCCCAGCTGTACCCTCAGCGGCCAATAGTAATAGAGCCCGTTTATAGTTATGCCTTGCGCTTGTAAGCTTGTTTGCACGATAAAGGCGATTGCTTCAGAGGCGGTACCGAAAACGGCGCAAATCGGAACAGTGTGGAGTTAAGTTAACCAGGCCATGTTGACAATATGCCGAAACAAAAAATCATCTAGACTATTCTAATAAGGCATTTTTCCTGATACATTTCATGTACTGCTTGGGGGAGCTGATTAGAGCGTGTTGACGCACCATCAACCACATGATTACCCGCCTCAGGGACGATAACCCCAGTGCAGCCATGGGGCGGGCAATACCTCAGCACATGGCCATGGGGTGGTCGATATCTCAGCACCAGGCTAGTTTGAGTGGAATGAAACAGTGTGATATTTTTCTGGTGGCTGGAGTGCCAATCCTGCCACCAACCCTCAAATTTCCACTGTAAGTTGGAGGACCTGCTTAAAGGGCTAGATGTAGATTAACGTCATACCCAGGACAGAGAAATTGCTGGTTAAGGGCCTTGCTCAAGGGCCCAACAGAGTAGGACCACCCCTAGCATTTACAGGATTCAAACCAGCCACCCTCAGATTGCTGGCACAGATCGTTAACCTAGTAGCCACCACCCAACACAACACAACCCAAACCAACCCGGACCTCCCATCACAGACCACAAGCTAAGACTGGGTTCTACTGTTTAGACATGTTTTAAATTAATATTATGCCTATAATGCACATTTTGTGACACAGGGTCGAGACTGAATTTCTGTAAGTGTTTTATTATTATTTTATTCTCAGTGTGGTTGCATGGATGTCGACCCTCTTTTTGGTGATGCAGGGAGGAACGTGTCTGGTTTCACCCAAAACTTTCATTCCTCGGCAGAGAAACGCTTCGTCGGCACGTGACCCAGCAGCCATTTGGAAGCTGCTTTCAGCACAGAACAGTCATGCTTTCATTTCCGTTGCCGTTTTGGCTCTTGCCTTGTTTTGGTCAGCTGGTTAACATTTTTCAAAAGTCTTTTAAGACTAAATCTTGTTCACTCACCATATGAATAACTGTATAAAAGTAAGGTTTTACTTACAGGATCCAGGGGACAGGAGTCTGTGAGTCTAACAGCTCACTTGAAGTTTTTCATTCCAGGTCAGTAAAACTCGATTTCTGGTGTGACACCTTCCATTTACCAAGTGTTGGTTCCTGCCTCCCTGTGTCTCATTTCCTTTTGTGTGACTCTCATATCCATTAAATATAATTTTTTTGCTAATTGTATCTCCAATAAAATTTCCAGCCTGTGTACCTTCCGTCGCTCCCGCCATGACAGATTTTCTGTGAGCACAGTATATATTTTTTTAACACGCACTAACCACAATACCCCTTACACCAAAAATATTGATTACATTAGTATATATTGTTCATTTTTTCTTCGAATTTATTAACATTCAATATAAGAATTTAAATGTTTACATTACGCAAGACAATAAAAATATATTATTGCATTTAAAATGCATTTAAATATAAAAATTTAAGTTCAAAAGCGGAAAGATTTTAATATTGAATGCCTGCCTTCCTGTGCTTGGCCCCGCAGGCACTACTCATCCTGGCAGCAGATGTTTTGACTGCAGGCCTCGCATAGCGTGCTCTCATGGGGTTTGGTCCACACCTTCTCTGAGCCAAGGTCTTCCTCATCCTCCTCTTCCTCTCCGTAGCAGTTCTTCCTGATCTTGCTGAAGAGGCGGAGCAGGACATCCTCTACTACCTCCGGGGAGAACCCCGGCCGTTCAAAATCCCCGTCACAGTGGCGGCAGGCCTGGCCAAAGGGCCGCATGATGACGGTTCCCCGGCACAACGAGCTCTGCAGGCGGTAGCGGAAGAGGACTACAGCTCTGGCGGAGAGCCAGCGTTTTGAACATCTGCTGCACCTGAAGCTGAAATGGGACCCGTGAAGATACTTCATCATCCACACCGCCAGTGTCTGGGGACAGGCCTGCTGGTCCTCATGCTGCTAAATGTATGAGTGATCATTCTGGATCAGTCACTCAGCATGCAAAATACCTTGTGGTCAGTGTTCATTCCTGATATTAAACTATAAATAATTATTCATATAATTTAAAATTTAAACAATTATCACAGGTCCTGAAAGGGTCATTGTAAGTAAAACTCAAAAACACATTTTTTATAAAGTCATATATCATGGCTGTTAGCAAACTAAACTTACTTCGTTTTTTCATATCGTGTTGCTCGTCAAATGTGCAGTTCCATAAGTTTTATTTTGTTGTAGTTTTAAGCAGACATAATTATTATACATAGTAATAAAACATCTAAAAAAAACACAGTTTCCGTGAAAAGGCGGCTTCACCTTCCGAAAGCACGGGAACGGTAGATCTTCCAGCCTCTTTTCTTCTTCTCGTTAGTCAGGGTCTCCGTCAGGCTGTAGTTAAACTGAAACGCCCACCTGTCGCCGTGGTCCAGCTCGTCCTCTACCAGCTGAGCGAAGGTATCCGACCAGAGAGTGGGAGTCCAGTCTGATAGGTAAGGGCACAAGGGTTGTTGTTGTTATTGTTATTGTCATTGTTATTGTTGTTATTGTTATTATACGAACCTGTAGTCATTTTGCACAACCCCTCCTGTCCAGTAACCCCAAATACCCGGTGTGTTCCTGACGATAACTGACTTTAGGCAGACTGTCTTCTCCGATCTTGGACTCAAATGCAAAATATCCGTTTTATGCCGCCCAGCCTGTAAAGTCAGGAAACCGAAACCCTTTGGTTTAGTTTCGATTTGTCTATCGCTCAGGGGATGACAATGACTATGAAATGTTTGGTAATATTTTACTTGATGAGGCACAAATACGTAGCAATAAGTCAGTAACTACTGACAAATCATAAACAGAGTCGCTACTTCAGATAAAAGATGCGTTACTTGATATACATTTTATACTCATGTTATATAAAACTGAGCAAATACGTAGATGTAGGATTTCCAGCTTTCGTCCAACTTCTCTGGTTTTTAAAATTTCCAGTTTCATTGCATAATGCAGCATGAACACGGTATTCATACATAAGTGGACCGGGGGTTAAACATGTTGCAGTTGGTTTATTACAACGAAACTTTTAATAACAAACTTCTCTTTTACTTCGACTGCATCTTGTTGGTTCCATCACCTCATGGGTGAACCTTTAGCTTTATTAATTTCACATCCGTTAATGGGTGTTGCTTCTCTCCTTCTGTAAATGATCTACATGCTGTATGTGTGTGTGTGT
>JABFEB020000045.1:16410150-16420228 GCA_019775895.2 Stomatorhinus ivindoensis | reverse complement strand
TGGAGTTTGCATGTTCTCCCTGTGTCGTCGTGGGGTTTCCTCCGGGTACTCCGGTTTCCCCCCCACAGTCCAAAGACCTGCTGAGGCTAATTGGAGTTGCTACATTGCCTGTGTGTGTGAATGGTGTGTGGGTGTGCCCTGCAATGGGCTGGGTTGTTCCCTGCCTCATGCCTGTTGCTTCCAGGTGGGCTCTGGACCCCCTGTGACCCAGTAGGATAAGTAGGTATAGAAAATGAATGAATGAATGAATGAATGAATGAATGAATGAATGAATGAATGAATCTATTTTATGTGCTATCAATTATTCCAAAATATGAAGGAAAAAAACATTGCAAAACACATTTTACATCTTTGCATAAAATTAGCGATTTAAAAAAAAATCAGTTATAGTATTTCAATTTTCTATAGTATTTCTTTGATACATATTAATTTACAATTTTTATACAAATTATTAAACAGTGCGTATTCTGTATAATTGAAATGATTGGTTGATCACTTGACAGATGATAGTACAGTCTAGTTTGCATGATCTACCGATGTCAGGATAGCTGAATGTCCTTCAACTTATGTTTTCTGTATGTTAACAGATGGGAAATACTCTTGGATAATGAAACAGACGAGAAACAACTTCTGAGCTCCTGACTGCTTTGCTGCAATAAGCTTGATTTGGGGATCTGAAGTGGAGGCTGCCTTGGATCTTCCATCTCAGAAAAACACAACATAGGTAGTGCAGAAGGAGATCTACTCAGGACCTATTCCAGGGCGTCTGCCCTACAGGAGGATTAGCAGCAGAATACCATGCAGCAGGCTTGAATGAATTGAAAGAATGTGAATGAGACAACTACAGATACGACACTGGCAGACAAAAGATTTTCCTCCCTTTTCGCCTTCTTTGTGTCTTTCAGTGTCATGGTTCTGTTGTCACATTCGCTTAGTCACTCCAGCCCTATCATTTTTATTTGGCACCTGGCTGTGCAATTTTTGACATCTGAACATCTGAAACACCAAAGCAAAAACAGACAAGACTAACATCAGCTAACATCCTGACATGAAAGGATCATTGTGAACGCCTGTGAACAGCAGCAAGTTGCTGAGCCATTTCCTACACTGTGCCTGCATTGCTACAGGATGCAAGCGACCAAAGCCGTGCAGTTAGCCAACATGGCCGCATCTCGAGGCCCAGAGTGCTCTGTGGAAACGTGGCCATAACAATGCCGGAATGAAATGTGGACAGTGAGCCATGGATCTGTTGCTGTTCCACACTATAGCCTGCATCCCAAAAACCTGAATTTGAATGGGAAAGAACAGAAAAGACAAAAGAATGAGAATATATTTCACCAAAGCAAACAGCCATTTCATTTTCTCAGGTGAGCTTGACTGTGTAGGGTTAAAGCCCTTGTTTTTCTATGTACTGACTATCCAGCTGACACCGAGCAGTAGCATGTGGTGACTCAGGGTGCGTTTGTAAGAATGCTGAAGCACAGAATAAAACAGTGATGTAAGCAGCTGCACAAGGCGATGTACAAAGAATGACTTGATCTTACTTTGTACAGATACTCCATAGTCCAACAAAAGAACTATGCACGTCTGATCATTAAATGATTACTGTTTCTATACATTCTGGAATTTCTTACACGGCTGGGCAGTACATTAAATGGTAGCAGATTAAATTCAGTTATTTCCTCAATACTTAAGTGCCTTTATATGTTATTTGTACTATATTGTGTGCACGTACCTGATTTCATTTGACAGATGTGGAAAGGGAATTCAACACAGGAGTTAAGTTTTAATTGTATTCCATGTCAGCTGTATTAAAATATGCTCATTTCATACGTGTCTGAAAAAGTTGTTCCTCGTAACCATTTACTGTTTCACAGATATCAGAATCCTTTAATGACAAAAAATCACAACTGTACAGGTTCTGAAAAATATCATTTTAACTCAAACTTGATTTATTGTTTTATTATTTGATATTGGCTGAATGAGGATGTTAATTTCAAAGAAAATACCATTTCCGCCAAGCATCAGTTCAGTGACTATCAGTATCACTGGTTCTGATGCTTAGTAAAGGGGGATCAGAGTACAAAGTAAATGTAGCACCACTGAGGACCTGTTGTCTCTTGTTAACTTGGCTAAAAGGCAGCTGGTGAGCAAAGGTGATCTCATGAATTATTCTTTTTTTTTAAACCTCATTTTCAGTGAACACAATATATGAAAGAGGAGAGTCACACATACAAGGCAGACACATTTATGGAGGCTAAGAATCAAAGGCTGCCAGGTTAATGGCCAAACATGTAACTTTAAATGCTACAGCAAAATGTCCTGTCATATAAACCATTAAAACGTTCTCAAACGACCAAATAACAATAGTGAATGGGGAAATATTCAGCAGGCTTGTAATGTTGTGGAAAATATGATTGTTTTGAAGCTGTATTTGCTACTTTTGTTATATAATTCAAGCGGACTATAAATACACAGGCCAAAGATGTGTTTGTGTAACATTCTCCAGATGTGTTGAGACACTAGAGTCCCTGAAGTGTAGGAAGGTGGTCCCGGTACAGGTGGGAAATGTGTTATGGTTTACTGCTTACAGCGAATAGTCAAACTTTGTGTACTGAAATACAAACTATAGTGGTGCCTTGACGTGACGTGACGTGACGGAGCTCGTAACTCAAATTACTCGTATGTCAAATCATTTTCCCCCATTCAAATGAATTGAAATGCCATTAATCAGTTCATTACCCCCCCCCCAAAAAAAAACCCCACCGCATTTCATGTAAATAGCTCGTGCCTTCTCGCAGATTATAGCTTCCTTCACGGTGTCTCCTGCGAGCTGCTTCCACACCATCAGCAGCTTCTCCATATTTTCATGAATAGATGTCCGCTGTTCAGAAAATATTTGAACGCCCTTGGCTGGCGTTATAGCTTTTATCGACTACTTCTGCTTCAGTAAGCGGCAGATAGTATAAATTCTACACTCGTACAGCTTCGCCAAGTCGATCACACGCGCACCTTGGTCATGTTTTTCGATTTCTTTATTTAATTCAATGCACATCATCCGCTTCTTATTCTCAACACTGTCCTTCGCACGCACTTTCTTAGGACACATGGTTGGAAAAATAACTAAATAACTGCAAGCACAAATACCAGCAAAACACTGATGCTTCCACTGCGAGCTAAGCGCTTAAAGTGAACTAATGAGACACCGGATCCTGGGCGGATGTTGCGGTGTTCACTGCGCCAACTAGCGGTGGGGTATATAAAGCTGGCTCATAACCCGAATTTTAGCTCTCAAAAAAATCGGCCGAGAGACGACTTACATGTATATCTCGAAAAACTCGTTAGCTGGGACATTCATAAGTCAAGGTACCACTGTACATGAAAAATGTGAGCGAAGCTGTTATGTTTTTCTATTTTTCAGTGCAATTCTTCAATACGTACCAATGTTTGCGAATGCTAAAGAATTATGCTGCTAAAACATCCACTCTGAATAGTCAGCAGTGACATCAAGGAAACACACGGCAGGTAAAATGGGTTACCGCTTGCCAATATGCTAGTGTGTGGCTGAGCTATGGGTTAAAGATCAACCCGTAGGTGGTGCAATAGCACCAGAAACAGGCACCAAACCAAAACTAATTAAGCAAAATATAACCTACGTCCAGCTCAACACCTGTAAAATGATGTTAAATATTTTACAGTTATATAAACATAAGATTAATAAATTACCAATAGTGTTTGAATTTAAATCAACTTTATTTCATAAAGCAACAATACAAGGGAAGAGCTGTAAAGTGTTTTCCAATATTCATAGCGGTACGGGTAAATCATAAACACTAACACGTGCTACGTTGCTTTACTGCTTTGGATACCACAAACCAACCAGCTATACCAGCTGTACATGTGGTCCATTATAAAATACTGTAGTGGTGCAAAACAAAAACATTTTCATTTGAGATCTTGCTATATGTGTTAAAGAGAACAACTCCTCCTGGGTTTGCTTTTGCTTTGCGAACTGGAATCCATGAAGCTGCATTCTGCTTTAAGCGATGTGAGGAACACAGGTCTGCTGAATGTGGGTCTCCGCTGTGTCTGCAGCTCCCCCCACTGGCTGCTGCCCATTGGCCACCCGCTTTACCTCCTCCTCGAGGGAATTAAGGTGTGTCAGCCGCTCCTCTTCTGCTAGCATGAGAACAAGACAGTCTCAGTGGTTCCTTCACTTCACTGAATAAGATGAAAATGTATAGACCAGGGGTCTCCAACTCCGGTCCTGGAGAGCTACTATCCAGTCGGTTTTCAATCCTACCTGGCTTCTGATGAGCCACACCTGTTCTCAGGTAAATACCAGGGCCAGGTGTGGCTCATTAGAAGCCATGTAGGTCAGAAAACCTACTGGATAGTGGCTCTCCAAGACCAGAGTTGGACACCCCTGGTATAGTCTATAACTCATGGAGCCAGAACATAAGGACAATAACACAAATCAGATGAAAGGTATGGGACGGGAAGGGCCCTTGCCTGCTTTTAGCAACTGCGCTGTGACTTTCTGAAGCCTCTCTATTTCTCCAGGTAGCTGTTCTGGGGACTTAAAGATTACACATATAGAGAGGACATCGGTAAACTGTAACAAGTTTGGGAATTTTACTTTCTTTAAAAATATGATCCTAATTATCAATATCATAACATATTACTGAAAGCTCAAGAACTGAGCTTTAGTCATGAACTTTAATGAATTACCAATAATCTTCGATGGAGATATCGAAACAACAAAAATGGGAACTTCTTAATTTTCAACTGTCTGTCATGGGGGGCCTTTTCATGCCTTTTCATGTTAACCATACTGATTTATATGCCGCATTATCGGCTGTGTCCAGATTAACTTGCAGTTCAGTCTGCATTCAGACCACGATCCAGATATAGAGTATCAAACATACATGTAACCTACACTGTCAGGAAAAAGGGTACAGCCCTGGAACAGTTTTGCTCCCCAAGGTACAAACAACACTAATGTACTCCCAATGCTACAAAAAATGTTTCCTGAGTCCATTTCTGTACCTTATATTAAATTCTAAGGTACATATACCTACAGTGATGGTACAACTGGCAGACCCTTGAGGGTGTCAAGTAACTGTACCCTCAAAGGTACAAATTGGTACTTTTTTCAGAGTGTATATAAACCATTTATGCAGCTTATGTTGATTCTTCCAAAATAACTATTGATCTTTTTGTCCTAAGGGACAACTTGAATGCCCCAGAATGAACATGTAATTTTTCCTTAAGTGTTCATTTCTTTGAAGAGTAACCTGGAATCCCACCCGAAACTCACATAAACTGAGTAGAGGTGCTTGTGCTGGGCCATCAGCTGCTGAAGCTCACCTTCAAATTTCATCCTGTGAAAATTATTTTGAATACTTAATATTATAGCTATATGCTGTATAATCTTTTATCAGCTTTTCAAGATATTTGGTCAAGCTCCTGTTACGCATCAGAAGATCAATATTTTTCACAGCTAATAACTTCACATAGTGTAACACGTATAGCTTATGTCCCTTTCACATATTAAGACTTACCCACATATATACCCACAGTAATTGTCTCAAAGAAAAATAAATGAAAATGATTCTTCTAACAAAGTGAGGATATTAGAAGAGCCTGTAACATTACATACTGACCACCTTATATTATCACATCCAGAGATGAACTATGGATGACAGCAGCCCTGATTGGATTGGCGGTTGCTGAAATTAGCTGTTGCCTAAAGAGTACCTTAGTTTCCTGTGTTTCAGCTTCATCTCTTGTATTTGAAAGGTATACTGCTGAACAAGGTCCTCAGTCTCACTGCTCAGCTGCTGCTCTCTGCAAGGATCCAGAACTAATCAGCAACAATCCCCATAGACTATAAAGCCAGAGGCAAGAGCCAGGAGAGACACAAAGCACCTGCTGCCCATGTACAAACAGCACTGTGCCTCATTTAAAATATTCGAATGGTCTCAGGCTGACAAAGGTAAGCTAAATTACTGACTAGTCTTTTCAATAACTTGATTTACAAAGAGAAACTGCTGCGTGCTGCATGTACTATTCTCATTTATAACCACATGATGTAGCTACAATGCAAATGATTACCTCTTTAAATCAAATTCCAGCTCCTCACATTTATATTGCAGCACCTTGCAAGACTCTGGGAGAAAAAATAAAAATCCAACTAGACCAGTCCTAAGACATTAAGTGTGCTGACAGTTATATGACTGACCTATCTTTTCGTTTATCACATAACTGTAGCTCCAATTCCATGACCTAACCCTTTTTTCTGGTGGATCACTGACTCTGAAATGGACATTGTTTTCATGTCCACTGCCATTTTTGTGAAAACAAATCTCCACTTTGGCCCTTAAAAAAACCCTTTGTCCTACGGTTTTACTACACAACATTATTATGTAGTGAGTTGTTACATACAAAATAAGCAGAAACCTGACAGTACATGTCAAAGTTTAACGTTGTACTCTTAATACAGATGTAATCATCCCACAGGAAGCATCAGCCAATCTCAGAGATGGATCTGGCAATAAAGATTTCTATAGGAATTTCGCATAGTATGGGTTTGGTTTTGTTATATTGCCCAAATTAACTATTTTTAAACAAATAAAGTGATACATTGGGTGTCCATTGCACAGTGACAGATTGTGTAAGAAACTGCACCAATGCTATACCTTCTTTCTCTTTGTATGTCATCTCCAGCTGGTGAACCGCTGTGCACACTGTAAAGGAGGTCACAAATGTTTACATACCACCACACAAACTTCAGTAATCTCAATATGTGTTAAGGGTTCGACTCTCCTACAAGCATCTTGTTCTTCTTGCAGCGCATGCCTCAGACACTGGGCCTCCCTCAGATCCTCTTCAAGTGTCCTTTTGACTGTGAAGGACAATGACAATCAACTGAAATGACAATCCACTAAATAGAAAAACAACTGGATGGAGAGAAAAAAGATAGAACGAGATGGAAAGGTTTAAGCAGAACTGGAATGAGAATTCACTTTAATGGTCAGGTACATCTGCATGTACTAGGGATTTGCTTTGCAAGTAAAGGTCCATGCGTTCACAGACAACATAGGACATTTAAAGAAAAATAGAATAAAACAGATTTGAGTATGAAAAAGTACTAAATAGAACTAATTCCTCATATACACAAATATACACAAATAAAGAGTGTTATAAACTTAGTACAGATGTGCACACACTCACTTGGAGGGGGAAGCCTGAGGTAATCAGTGCATCTTTGACCTAGTAAAAGAACATACTCACACTGATACTGAGTGTAGGCTTTGTAATTCTGGGGGGTATTTACCTTGCTGTAGGTGTCTGATTTTTCCCTTCAGCTCCTCCAACCTAGGCTCCATGGCTGAAATAAAAATAATACTTAAAATTATTAAAGAAGGTCAAGCGACTGCATGGTTCTCAGGATCCACTGGCATATTCTGTGGACATGTCTACATAATTTAAAGAGAGCAAACCAGTGAAAACTGCAAAGGACTGGCATCCCTGCCATCTGCCCAGTGCCTGAGGCAGGCTCCAGCTGCATACCTCCTTAATACAATGGCTTCCTAACTGAAACCAAAAACTCAAATTACATCATCATTATACATATCACTGTCATTTCGAATTTCCACACTAATATATTTTACGTGGCTTATGAATAGATGTTTTGCACAATAAATAAGAAGGCATCACACTAAACCAGAGGTGTCAAACTCCAGCCCTGGAAGGCCGGAGCCCTGTGTAGTTTAGTTCTTTCCCTATTGCACCACAAATTCATCTCAAGAGCTGCGTGGTAATTAGCGCAAGGAGATCCTGCCATGCCCACACAGGTGGGACCAAGTACCTACAGACAATTGTTGGCTAATCACTCCACTTCTTAAGCTGCCGAACCCAGAGGCTCAGTGAAAAGTATTGTAGCCATTATTTCTAATGTGCCTTGCCATGCAATTCTCTGTCTTTCATTCTCCGCGACTGCCCTACCTGCTGTGTCCTGCCCTCCTGTCCTGCTTACCCTGCCTGTTACACCTGCTCCATCGACCTGCCTTCTCCTGTCCACCCTGCCTGCCTGCTCCGTCCTGCCCAGCTACCTCATCCGCTTCGTTCCTCCCTTCCCATCGTCATCCTGTCCCGTTTCTCCTCGCAGGACTGACTCTCCCAGACACTGACCTCTTGCCTGCCCTCTGACTACGATTTTGGATTTCCCCGTTGGCTGTGTTCATTCCCGAATTACTTATTAAATCCGTTTGCCACCGCATTACAGGTTCTGCCTCCTCTGTCCTTGCCGGCCATCACAAGTGCAAGGAGTTGAATCAGGTGTGTAAAATGAGGGGAAACCCAAAAATGTGTAGGGCTATCATCACCGATATCGTTTGATGTGGAGAAAAATATCATGAATAAAAATTTTGCCATGTGGCCCAGCCCTGGATTTCCCAAATGCCTCAGTAAAAAGGCATAAAAAGTTATTTGACACGAATTACTAAAAAATAGTCCTACCTGGAGATAGACTCATTTTTATTCTTCGATCCCACAAATTTTTTCAGACGGTCTTGTAAAAACAGGCTTGACTTTCAGGATATTTATAGTTAAATTAATACTCCTCAGAACTGCTAGGTATCTGAAAAAAAAAACGGTTGAGAAAACGTCGAACACCGCGCGCGCCGCACGAGCTCGAGACCGCCGCGCTGACACTGAGTGTTAAAGCCAGTTTACATGAAGCATTAACACTAATCCGAGGCTCTCGGGTTTTATCAAAAGTGTCTCACGGTCAATGCGTGACACTTTGGAGCCCTACCTACCGCATTCATCGGGTCTTGCTCTTCCATTCCCACCTTGTCTGCACTCCATGTGCGGGCATCCATGTTAATAACGCGCTTGCAAGGAGATAACATGTAACTTGTTTTGGGATTTACTCCGTATGTTGCGAATCGTCCAAAAATTCTGAGTGACTGGACACCTCGGTGGGCGTGAGAAACACAGGGGGTGGCGTGTGAACTGGTTGAAATCGGGTGTCTCACGGTTGCTTGAGAGCCCATTACAAGCACATTAAGATTAAGCAAAGAAACCAAACCCCACAGTTAAAACATCTGGTTAGCCTGCTACTAGTCCAAACTTCAGTGATACCATAAGCACTGACAATACGTTCCTAAAAACCCAGCTAAAGAAAAAAATCCTGTTACTGCGTGAGGTGTGATGCCTCACATCGGGGTTAGTCTTAGTCCAAAAATATATTTGTATTTGCGACAATTCTATATTCGCACCTCATATTTTAAGCGAAAATGCCGGAAACTGTGGCAAAAAAGCAAAAGGTAAAACATCCAAAGCAACATCGTAAGAACTCGATTTACGTGCCTACTGGACCTAACTTGAGTCACGCATGGTATATGTGCGATAAAACATATTTATTTATCAGTTTCTATTTAGTTATCTTTCTCGTGCAATACTTACTGTACTTATTGTCTTATTCACCCACGTATTACCACATCTACATGTCAGAAATGTATTTCTAGGTCATAGTATTTGTATGCATACTGCGTACTGTCTATCTTTGTCTTATCGTGTAGTTGCCTGTAATCATAAGCAATTTCCTTCGAATCTGAAACTTAACCGATGATCTTAATGTTTTGCAAATGTCACATACATTTGCGAATAAATAGCATCTAATTCAAACGTCGCTGAAAAATACTTAAATACGGTGGAAAGCCGACTGTTTTTTTTATCAACAATCAAATTTTAGCGCTTAAAGCCCCCCTCCCACATCACCCTGTCTCTCTCACATCCACCTCCCTGAACAAATATCCGTAAAACACCGTGTGTGTCAATATTACGTTATAACTGCTATGCTGTATGTTTCAGTTCGAGTAACCTGCGCCTGAAAAACATGCATTTATTTTATTCGCGACGCTTTTGTTCGACGTGAGACTGAGCTTAGGATTAATTCAGAGCTACTCGCGTATGTAGCACAGGAGCAGGAGCTAGTGATGTGTCGTTCGCGAACGAGCCGGCTCTAAGAGCTGATTCTTTGTAGCGAACGAGAAGAGCCGACTCCCGT
>JABFEB020000045.1:16394113-16410050 GCA_019775895.2 Stomatorhinus ivindoensis | reverse complement strand
CGTAAGAGCCGGCTCTTTTAAGGGAGCCGAGCCAGAAGAGCCGAATCTTTGAAAAGAGCCGAACTTCCCATCACTAGCAGGAGCTACTCGGGGACACAGTAAGATCATTCAGCATCGACAACTACCGAATGTAGGAGCGAAAGACATCAGGCTAATACGAAATCCCGCCTTACTACAAGTAAGCCTAAGCACCATCTGCCTTTAAGGATCGGAGATGCCGACTGTAGCACACCGCCCCCTTTCTCCGCGGAGCATCTAAGGAGACGGATAGGTACGTATTCCGTGAACCGATTATTCGTTAGTTTTGTTTTGCAAAATAAAGCTATTAACCCACAGACGCCTGATTGCCCGTTAATAATGTCTGTAGCCTTATTTAAGCTTGTACCTCTGTAGTGGAGAGGACAGTGGAGTATTATATTTGAATATATTTTGGTGATCGCTTTTTTTGTAACACTTTCTATCTAAACTATAGTTTCTCTTGAATACCAGGTTAGCTGAAGTTTGGATAAACTTGTTAACGTTTTGTGTAGATAAATGATTCGAATCAGAATAATTCTAATCGGAACAGAAATTAGGTAGAACAAATAAGTAATTTATGTGGCTGTGTCGAGGGAATAAAGATATACGTGGCTGAATATCTTTGTTAATCGACGTTTGTGTTTAAATAAATGGCGGTTTTCACGGCATCACCCACCCTTTTTGACAGCGGGCGAGATCCGCTCATTATTTCCACCAGACTTGGATTATATATACAACTTGTGTTTTTCTTGAAATAACCGCCAGCAGAAAATATCTTTGTAAGAAACATATGTGCTTGGCTAAAGGAAGATGAGGGTCTGTGCTCGTTTTTCAGTTTCGTTTGTTCAGATAGTGTGAAGAACAGATCTGTGAGTTCGGGATTTACCCTGCTGAAATGGCGCAGTATTGCATGGGAATATTAACTGGTGGAAAATAGATGGATGGGCAGTTTAGTTCATGCTTCCCTGTCCTTCCTGCGCTTTATGCTAAATGCCAGCAGTGTTTACAAGCGCGAGCTGTTTTTTGTGCCCAAGCGCTGGACAGATGCGAGGCTACATTACTGGGCCACTTTAGATAGATCTTTACCGATTTAAAATGCAGCTGTACCCATGAATGTTATTCGTATCTGAATATTATAATTATTTCTCAGTTTACGTATAAATGGGGAGTAGCAGTCCGAGGTCACATTGTTTTGAAACAGGCTGTATGTTTTTTATTATTATTTTTTATAAATATGCTTTTGATTTACAATTCATAATCCGGGATGTGTTACAGGCTGCAGTGAGCATGTAATCCCTCGCGTTCTAGAGCAACGCCAAACCAAGACACACAGATCCAGACTACTCCAAGAATCATGAAATTACTGCAGTAAGTATCAAATACTTAACTAATTAGATATCATACCAGTGAACTGAAGCACCCTGCAAAGAGGGTTACAAAGATTTTCTGTCTGCTAGACTGAATATAATATTAGTAGTGTAAATAGTGTATGCACTAAGTTGTCTGCATGTGTTTTAGTGAATGTATTTACATATTCACCTTGGAGGTTGTTTTTCCAAAGCGGAACTCTACTTTGAACTGTATACTGGCGCCATTATAAACCTGACTTACCACCAGCACTAGGAACATTATCCAGTGTACACTGCCCTGCACTGCCCCTTTTCCTACATCAGTAACATATATCTGTGGTAATTTTATGTCTGTTGTATTTATTATTTCTGCAGTAGGCACCGTATCTGTTTTATTGTGTGGGTACCCCTAGCTCCGAGTTAGTGTATGTATATTCTATATTACTTATATGCATTAGCTATTATTCTCATTTTCCCCTCTCCCTCATGTGTTGCACTTGTCCTGCTTACAGTTCCTGTGCGTTATGTATATATGCTGCACCAGTCAACTGGAATATTATTTGATGCCACTGTATGCTCAGGCTTGTTGTCATTCCTTCTATATACAAAGACCCACTGAGCTTGTTTTAACGTACATTCATTAAATAACAAACCACCAGCAAAGCTGAGGGGTTTACAAACACAGAGGCAGACAGCGAACTGAAGAGCATAGTATATGGAAAGACTGAATATTTATGAAATACAAGACATTTGATTTGGTCATTACAAAGTATTACCAAAATTGATAATGGGGGGCATATTAAGGCAAATCACAATACAAATTTAGTGACTGTAGGAAATGTATTTAAATGCAAAATCTCCACTGAGATACAATGTGTTCCTGTTTTAATGTCTTTCAGAATACTGGTGAAAGATATAATCTTCCTAAATTTTCTATTTTTCACCACAGGCAAGTGAATTTCTGTTTTTCTAACATGGCTATGCATCCGTGTCTGACATGTATGTGGGCACAACCCTGGTGATTATTGCACGTGTGCGATAGAATACCGATATGATATCGCCCAGCCCTAGTTCTGTGTTGTAACAACAGTAACACAATAATGAGGCGTGAGGATTAATCTGCTTAAACCAAATCTGCTAAGATTTCACAGAAAAGATGGTTCTTGGAATAGGAATGAAATAGAGAAATTCAGAATTGGTAAAGTCAGATTAAAATGTTCCCATTCTTGGTTCTAGTGTGGCAGATATCCACTTATCTGCCTGTTGTTAAACTGCCATCCTGTGGGGAAAGATTCTCTTACTTTAGATAATACGAACCCGAAAATGAGTGATAATATGCATTAGCATCTTAAACATTCAGCTACCAATTAAGAATTTTTTGTCATCTCACTGTTGGTGTGTGTGTGCATGGCTGTGCAGTGATAGTGGTATAAATGGCAAAAATAAGTTATAAAAGAAGATCAGGGGAAGAGACTGGAGCCGCCGCCTGCAGACAGATGGACACTCGAATGGAGTTTAACGCCTTTGTATCCTGAATCTTGCATTCACTGTCCTGCAGCCTCGGACATGACATGGTACGCTGACACGAACAAGCCAGCGAGACTCGAATGTAAACACAGCTTGAAAAAGGCCGACATCATCACATGGCAAAAAAACAACACTCAGATAGTGTACAAGTCTGCCTCACAAACAAAAATCAGTGAGAGATTCGATTTGGAAGTAGTGGACGGAAAAGTGTACCTGATCATTAATAAAGTGACGGAGGTGGATGGGGGGAACTACAGCTGCACAGTGTTTAACAGAGACGAAGCCAATGATTACAGAACCATCTCAGGTTACCTGCAAGTGAGAGGTAAGCTCCCGTTTCAGTGTCTCTCTAAGCTCACAATGAAACTCCATAACCAGACAAGTCCTTTTAAATGTATATTTTAAATTCTACTAAAGATTGAAACTATACATTTCAATTTTGCCTATCTGAACAGTACCTACTTAAATTAAATTGGATGGATATCTACAAAGCACAAATATGATCCTTACCTATACATTTTATACTGAAGTGTACACTTCAGCCCCAGATTTATCTTGGGTATGACAGCCTGCCCCAAAGTGCAGTGGCTGTTGGCACCTGTGTAACACACCACTGGCTTATACTGTAAATCCTAGGATACTATGCATGAAAATCCTGACCATACCTTTCTGTTGCTAGAGATGTTTTGCTATAAAACTAGTTACTACGGCAATCAGTTATTTTGTTGCATCTTTTTCACCTGTTCTAGGCTTAAGCCATCGTATTAGCAGCTCTTTATCAGGTGAGTTGTGGTCGAGCAGGTATTTTCAGGGATTCTGTTATAACTGAAATGTCCTCTCACTGGCCCCTGCATCTTGTCTTTATTTCCAGTACTTCTCATTGGATGCCTTTTACAAGTTGTACTCCATGGACTTTAAGTAAAACGTGCAGAAGAGGCACACCACAAACCGATGAACAGTGTTGATTAACAGTAAACAGGGCAGTGAGTTAAGAGCTACATTTCAAGTATTCACAAAAGTCTACATTTCCTGCAGTAGAACGACACCGAAGCTCGCAGCACTTTTGATAAACGTTTTGTAATGTATATAGCATGTACAGTGGTATCAGTTGTGCATTTCAAGGCATGTAGCTATACATTTTATTTACAACCGACAATGTGCAGCGATATGTTCCACCATAAGCATTAATGATGCCGATTGCTGTAGACAGTAGTTTTATTTTGGTGTTGTACCTGCATAGGATTGTTTCCTAAACTGCAAATCCCACCTCACAGCTAAAGTTCACAAGAAGCTGAGTCAATAATGCCATTAAACTGAAACCACAAACACGTCTTTGTCTTTCTTTCAACCTCTGCGCATATAGCTGACATGGTCTGTTTTCTGTTACAACAGTGAGAATGCCTATTTCTTTGCATTCGTCAGCGTTGCCCCAGTACATAATGCACTGCACTCTTTGCATTCGCGAATGTCCCAGCATTTCCCCCTTTCAGGAATAGACCCATAACCTAAAAGGCAACTTGGCTTAATCTAAAACGGGGGGCGGTAATGATTCATCAAAAAACATTGTGTTAAACCACAGTGTAGTTCCCCTAAAAACCATAGATTACCGTAAAAGGAAGACGACGTTCCCTTACTCAGTGCTCTTTTTATGGAAATAAAATTAACTGCGGTATCTAAAGCCATAAATTACCATTCAATGTAGCATTACATAATTATACAGCAATGGACTGGATCTTAAGTGATCTTAAATTGTTTTGAACAAAAACTGGTGAAAGTAAAACTAATCTTTGCTGCATGTCATGACCAGAGATATTCAATTTGCCATCACTAACTAGGACCGAATGAGCCAAATTCCCCCACTTGATTTCACCAAATGAAAATACCACTAACTACTCATGCTTGCCCTACACACTCTTACTATAATAGCCCAACTTTAATTAAATCCCCCCCATGATCAATAAGTTCCTCACAAATAATTTCACCGACTGGCTACTGGACTGTAACCAAATACATTTGCTGGGAAGTTAAAAAAATATACTTTCCTCTTTAAGATAACTGTTCACAAGATGCCCTCTGCAGCCACCCGCCACTGCAGTATCAATTTTGGGACAATTTGTATTAAGTACATCAGGTGTAGGTTTTCATTCATATGAAGTTTTTGTGAAATCCAAAGATAAAATGGAGTGATAACAGCAAATATAGCTAACCTGTTTACAGGGTCAAGCATCTCGTCTAAGTCACCCTTCTCTTTGGCACGAAGCGTTGAAGAGGTCCAGATCTTAACCCATACACTATGTCTGCAATGTTTGCAAAAGGTCCAAATACTTTTTGAGTTAGCACCAACAAGAGTGTCTACAAGGGTGGACCGGTTCCTTATACTCCAAGTCAACTAACAGGACTGTCCAGATAGAGAAATGGAAATGATCCAAAGTACTGACAAAACTAAACATCAACTAAATATTATGCATATGAATTTAACTATGGTGGGTCCATAGCTTATTTGTACCTGGAAAATTCCAGGTGATCTTCAGTGAGAGCACTTTCTAAGAGTTAGTAAGTTTGGTTAGCGCTTAGTCACAACAGTAAACTGGCAGTGTGCATGACAAGCTATCCTTCTATAAATGAATGCAGAAGTACAGGGCCAGTCCAGGGTGTCCAGGCCCCCTTGGTGAGATCCCCCCTGTCTCCCTCCACTGAAATGTACTGAAATGCTAAAACTAGAGTAAAATCTCTAAGGTCACGGAATGCAGCCAGATGTATTCTGTATTTCTCACTTGCTCCTTTTGGCTCCCTAGGCCATGGGTTACAATCACTGACCCACTAGGCACAAATAAGATTTTTTTACTACCTGACATTACTCTGATCAAGGATACTTTGCTACTGTACATCCAAAGGAAATTAATGCTTTGCATTCAAATTTTAAACCAAAATCTGCTGAAACATATCTGGAGAAAAATCCTATACAAAAGAAAATGATTCCCATTCAATCAAATGTTATTCTGATGAAAAGCACTCATGCACTCTGCACTTAAATGATTTTTAGTAAAATTCGCATTAGAAAAATAAACTAATAGAAGTTAAGTTTTGCCCTTCGGTTGTTTGGGAGGAAAGTCCTGCCTGCCTGCTGCAATCACAATATCTTATCAGACACGTTTCTAAAAAGGAAACCGACAGTGAAAGAAGACCTGCATGCAAGCCTCAACATGTCAGGAAGCAGGGTGTGTTTCCATCACCAACGGAAAACGCAGCTCTACATACGGAGGCAGGCCGTGTCAAGGTAGGTGGATCCTACCCCCTGCCCCTGTGGAAAAAAACATGTGGGCACAGGCTGGTGGAAACCAAAAGCAGCCAGAAGAGACTGTATGAGAGAGACACACCATGTACGGAACACTCTGCCAGCAGAGCCCATGCTCTATGAACGAACGTCTCAGCCGACGTGTTAACATCCAATAAAGCTGGAAAATTGTTTAAGCAGTTTTATCAGAATAATAAAAAAAAAAATCAGTCTGAAATAAACAAAACATGCACTATATGTAAAAGCTAAACATCAAAACCATTCATTATACATGTCCATTTGCACTCTTGTTCAGCCTCCACTTCTGGGGGGGGGCAGTTACATCCCTCCCTGAAAAGGAGAGACCCCATTAGTGAACCACTACAGCATCGCCAATATATGCCTACATAGGGCTGGGCGACGTCACTATATTATCATACTGTGATTATGAACAATCGTCGTATACATCTTTTTTCTATATATTGTGATATAATCTAAAAACATTTCTTACATAATTAGCAAATAACTACTAGCCAAACAATTTAGTCATGTTCAGGAAAACTCAAAACCACCTGTTGTATTTTATATAGTTTTCTACATATCAGTTTTAGAATATTGTGCTAAACATAGATATTGCGAAAACCTCTGAAAATAACGATTTCATTTTTAGGGCCTATCACTCAGTCCTAGTCAAACCTGTTCTCAGGAACAAACAGCAGTCAGAGAGAAAAAATGTAATCAAATGTACTGTCTGTATTTCCCATTACACCCTATGACAAAATTTTCATATGATTTGTTTATTAAAATTTGGTTTGTTTGTCATGCATTCAATTTGTGACCCCTTTCACGCTCTGAATCCATTTAAGGGTGATTCTAAGGGCATTTTAAGCAAAATAGGAGCATCAAAGTAAAGAAATGATTTATTTTCCTATGAAATAATAATTATAAGTATCATGTTAAGATATTTTGTCATATCGCCCAGCCCTACCTATTTTTTTTGCATGGTCACTGGCAAAGCAACAAAGTTATTTTCTCAATATAAAAGATTAGCCTGTTACAGCAACAAATGTCACTGTCTCTTGGAGGGGACAGTTTTTTTTAAAAACTTGGGTAAAGAAGTGACAGTCTGGGATAAATAATTAATGTATTTCATCCAAGCTCACCGCTTTCTCTGTCATTTCTTTCCAGGCAGTCAGCACTTTCTCAGTGAGAGTCTAACAAAGAACAGAAACAGAGTCAGGGAGCCGCTGGACGTACCAGGCAGTGCAGGACAGTCACACAGCAATGAGGACACGCAAGCACACCAGGACCCCACTGTGTCGCTGAGGCCCAAAAGACGACGGCCATCCATGAGATCCACCCACCTTTGTATTAGTGCCAACCAACTGGACAGAACCAGAACATTCTGGGCTGGTGTGAATGGTGGGGGGGAAGGGAGCAAGAATTAGAACACTGAGGGTTAAAAAATTATTTAAAAGGTTATTGTATGTGCAGCTTAAACACTGGGAGTAAAGCCTCATGAAGTATAGAGGTTCAGATCCTGGTCTAGGCCGGTTCCTAACACTGTCAAACTTAGGAACTGGTTTTGAACAGACCATAAACAGCCAAAAACCTCTTAAGAGCCAAACATCCTCAAAACTAGGAGGTTGGAATGGAGAGGACTTTCCACCGACCTCACAGACTTCCTGGTTTCGCAGCTGTCTGAAGCTTGCGGTTGGACAGACGTTTGCAGGGAACGGTCTGTAAACAATGTTGCCCGCGCGCCATCAGCTGCCTTGGCATGTGCTTGGGGTCTGCAGCGCCAATAAGCATCCTGACTCTGCTTCTCAGACTGCCAGCTGCAGCAGTCTGCACCGCCACAGCAGGCATCAAGTCTGGTAGGCTGCTTTTGGGTAATAGCAGAAGCTCCAGTATCTAGAGAGCAGGACACCATAAGAGGGAGAAAGTCCTATAAAGTCATTATTGCATACAGACTTCGTGGAATAAGATCAAAGGACATTTGATGGCTTCAGCTGGGGGTGAAAGTAATTAAAGAATAAGGCAGCCTTCGCTGTGCCTCATAGCTAAATGCAGAGGCTGGCGGTAGCACACACATGCACTGGAATATGTAACATCTGTCAAATGTACTCATGTAGTGTTACACCATACAGGCAAGCTGTTCTCCTGGGGCTGCATGTGGCTAAAAGAATGCAATCACCACCAAAGCAGTTACATATGCGGCAGCATATTAAATGGGAAAAACAATGACAGACGCAGAAACTTGAATATAGGGTTTGTATTTCGTACATGGAGGCATATTTTGGCAAACCAGTACAGTATACGCAGGTGTCAGAACGCTGAGCGTGTTCTACTCTGGGTTTTCTGTTCTGTGGAGGGCGTGAGCATGAAGCTGGACTGTATCCAAGATGAACTCACCCAGGACATCTTCCAGAGTAATCAGCGGCCGGGGCTCGTACGGATCGTGCTCTTCTCTGATCATCTGCACAGCTACACAGACATACCGGCACACGTGTGTGGTACCAATTTACAGTCCATAGATACATAAACATAGCAGCATTGAACTATGCAATCGCAGTAACTTTAATAATAGGTCCCTTACCCATGTAGAAGGGTGCAGAGACGATCCTTTGGTAAGCAGCTGGACGGAGCTTCACCACCTCAGAGAAGGATGAGGAGATGAAGCTGAGGGCCCACAGGCTGAGAGGACCCCCCCATGCGCAGAACCGTTAGCGAGCCAGGTCATTACCTGGACGTCCCACTTTCTGTCATGGTGGTAGACCCGCCAGGCAGTTTCATCAGGATCATCCCTCCAGGAAGGAAGCAGCTCCGGATAGAGGGATTTCTGCGAGACCCAACGCAAAAGGACGTTTCAGTCCAGCAACAGGGAGCAGATCTCAGGGTACTTATGCCGGAAAGTCGATCCGGAGGCCCCACTGTTTATATCAGTAAAAGCTCACACTGGTTGGAGATACCTACAAAAAACTTCGACTTGCTGCCAATATTGTCTCAAGCTTTGATTAAAATGACACAATTAAAGAAATTCATTTATGGGGGGGGGCAACTCACGATGTAATAATACTGATGGCGCCTGCTGATGACATGATCACAAATGTTATTTGAGGTAATCCACTCTGTACACGTGAGGCACAAGTAGACAGTGGGATGCTTCAGGCAGCGGCATTCTACTACAGCCTCCAGGCCTGCAGGGGGAAAGCGGGAGCTGGCTGCAGGTTTCCATGGTTACAGACCACAGGCAGACAATCACAGGCGTAGCTGGGGCAGCAGCACTAACCAATTGAGGGGTATGGCCTGCCATCCAAGAACCAGAACTTGGACCAGTTGCTCTCACCAATTGGACCTGACAGAGGCACACAGACATCAGTTTCAAAAGGCTCCTGATTTCAGGAGAATTTCAAAGACTAGAAACAGAGAAGAGCAGAATGACTGGGCAGCATGTTGGCTGAGAGGGTGGCACCATGACCTCATACGTGCAGCAGAGGGGTTCGAATTCCACGGCCCCCCGTCAGTTTAGAGTTTTTGTTTTCCCCTCAGTCAAGCAGGATTCTACCCACAATGAGAAAAAAAAACTTGCGTTTTGGTGAACTTGTTTCTAAATTGCTCATTGTGCACATGCCCACATATAATGGACGAGCATCTGGTTGATCCCTGCTTCACCCCATCGCTATGCTTCGCAGCGAGCCTGTGCTTCACCCCATCGCTATGCTTCGCAGCGAGCCTGTGCTTCACCCCATCGCTATGCTTCGCAGCGGGCCTGTGCTTCACCATGACTGTACTGAATAAGCAGCTAGAAAACATACTGAGGTTTCATAATTTTATATGCACTGTTTGAATACATTATCATGCAGAATGCATTTTTAAATATCTTGTACTTATGTTCCAAGTCGGCAGCATACACAGTTTTGGCAAATGTAATACAAGTCATTATTTCCATGGACACAGAGCAGAATATCAACATGCAATATAAGGTTCAGCTATGAGCTAAACTGTAGTGCCCTTAGAGAAACTGAGTGTTTCTTTGGATTGAAGAGCATAAATTATTAAAAATGAATGCAGAACATGTTCCCACCCGTTTCTGTGTATTTCAGGGTGTGGACTGTAGTCCTTTTTGGACACTGGCAGGTCTCAGAATACCGAATGGCATAGCAGGATTTCCTGCCTTACAAAACCAAGAACATTCGGGCTCCGAGTTCCACTCACCAGTTGTTGTTTGTGCCCTATTTGGGTCCAAGAGCAACTCTGGGGGAAGCCCGGGATGAGCAAATTCCTGACTGGAAAAGTCTGGACGGGGCAGAGGGAAAGGCGTGCTTGGTGTGTGGCAAATGGACAGTAATAAAAACACACTCGTCAGCAGACATGTGACGATGCTTAAGAGTTGTGTCAGTGACAGTCATTTGATCAGTATTGCATTACGGTGTGGTTAGTTTTTTTTTACTCTTCATTGCTCAAGCATGGAGTAGTAGTTTCACCGTCTATGCTGTTGAGAGATTTCAGCTCCTTGGGGCTGTCCGCACCCCGATTGGACAGGCTCTCCTGCTCCACCTCTGTCACGCTCACGGCCATAGGATCCCTGCCAGTTCCTTCCACTGAACACAAGAGCATTTGTGAAGCGCGGCGTAAAGCGCCGAGTGACCGGTGTGTCCCAGAAAGGGCCGCGATCTTACCGCTCTCAGGCTCATCTGCCTTGGGTTCTGGGATCAGTACTTGATTTGGCAGCGGAGTCTTTGCCACTCCCTGGCCGACAGCACCTAGGAGGAGGAAAACACCAGTGGCTCCCCGTGCCTCCAACAATAATGGTACTGCAACCCAGGAGCCTCACCGGTATCCGTGCAGACTCCCGGCTCGTCGGCAGTCGCCGGGCACACGGCCGCTGCGGCCTCCTCCGTGCGCTGTGCGGCGTCAGCTGTGAGGGACACAGCGGCAGTAAGGCCGTCATCCACATGACGCGGGACTCACAGCAGTCCTGTCTGCAGCAATATGGCAGATGTCTGTGCATGCAGAGTGTGAGGGAATTTCCCCATAAATCCACAGACTGTCATTCGCGTTTCCTTCAGTTTATCAGGCTCTGGACTCTAACTGGATATGCAGTTATTACATATTTTAATTTTTTTCCTTTAAATATGGTCAGTAGTCAGTGTTATAGATGCAACATTGTCGTGATTTAAAACTACTTTAACCAAGGTTTATTAGTCTGCTACCGAGGTCAGATGCCATGTGATGAGCCCTTAGGGGTAAGAGTATTTTACAAACATGACTAGCTGAAAGATGATGTTGCGAGACGACAATTTAATAACTATTTTTCCCACATGACTTCTCAGCGGCTTTTAGCTTACTCCTTAACACTAATTGGCCTAAATAAGACTATTTTAACATAAACATCAGAACACAAGTGTTTCAGATCTATTTTATGAAAGTACCACTGGTTGAATCAGAACAAATCCTTTGGGCGAACTGAATCATTTCACCCATCCTTACAATCAGGGGTATTCACACTGTGGGCCGCAAATGAATTTGCAGGGGAGACCATATCATTTCACAACTGCAGCCTTCACAAGTCTTCAAAGTAATGCACGTCTACAATGCCTGTACTAACATGCAGAAATGATTAGACATTGTTCAAATGTGTAAAACTGGCAGGCGGCACATACTGAATGCACCAACCCGTTATGACAAGTGGGATAAGAAGACTGCATGTCTATATGGGTTTGGGGGGGGAGAAATGAAATACAAATATGAAATCATCCCTATGACAGCCCTTTAAGAAAAGCAATGCCATCGATATCCAGTCACCCTTCTCATTCATGAGGATTAGCTGTCCCCGTCCCCGTCCCCGAATGATGACAGAGGGGCATTTATTTACACTTTCTAAACAAGCAGTACAGTGCTGTCCATTTTACGTCAGATTGCCGTGTCATTTCCTATCGAGACGTTTTTATATAATATACAAACCATCTTGAGTTACAGTCCTATGTACAAAGTCACCACTGTACGCACTGGGAGCACTAGGCTACATTTTGGACTCATCGTTAAAAATGCATAATTAAAAAAGGCTCCAGAAACATCCACATTTATTCGTTCATGGCCTGCTTGGGAATATACATTTAAAATACAATTTACTTTTTTGAGTGGTTTTGTTAGTTATTTTAAGATTTGTATTTTGTTTAGATTCCATTTTAGTAATTTTACTTCTAGGGATAGATTTTATGCGTCTGTCCCTTTGAGAATCCATTTGAATACATGGTGATTTGTCCTAAAAAGACCTCAGAACTGCCAAACCATGTTTCCGGAAGTATTGATGACACTAAAGATAAAAACATTACGCCAGCAAGACAGTATTAAAAACGCTAAGTATGATATTTCATTTCAGATGGCTTCTGAATCTAAAGTTTTAGGTTGTTTTTCCATATTTTTTTATTTGCATATTTTAATTTCAATTCACGAAAATGTTTTATGGTTTTAGTTTATGATAACCCTGTACCGAAGAAAGGTTTCGCAAGCCCGGCGAGATGCAGCAAGCCGCATTCTGCTGCTGAAAAAGTATGCCGAGTGTGTCAGTACTCAGAGAAAATGCGAAACGAAAACCCCACCAGGCACCGAATGAGCTGGAAGCAGGACTGGAAGCTGCACCTACAATAAGACGACGGCAAATGAGTCAGCAGACAGACACTGATTAGAAACCACGTCTGCAACCGGGAAAACAGTGGGGGCTGTTATTCCAAGTGCTGAGCCCCCCCCCACAGCACAGGCAGAGGCCTCAGACCACAATCAGGCAGGGGAGGAGCCCTTCCTGTCAGGTCAGGCCCAGCCTCGTGGTGGGGGCTGGGTTTCAGGCCCAAGAAAGGGCCTCATTAGCTAGTTGCACTGTGGGCCATTTATTTCTATCTGACCAGACTGATCACAGCAATAAACCCCCTTCAGTGGTTAGATCCTTTGGCATTAGCATACAAGCAGGTTGGTGCCAACTGTCCAAATGTGTGACATTAAAGATGGCGGCTCCACATATTTCCCATAGCCCTGCTTAGCTTCAATGGAAGGCCGGCTTCAAGTCAGAAGCAAAAGTGTTCTGACTAATTCTGTGGGAACAGAGCAGACTGGACATGCAACATTAATAAAAGCAGGTATAGCGCACTTCCTTGTAGTAAAGTGTGTTTATGCAAGACAAGGCATTTCAACCAGAGTACAGAGGGACCCTTATCAAGCAGCCACAACACACACTGCTCCTCACGCAGCCGCTCTGTACTTCACTGGCCTCTATGATTTTGGGAACCATTCCCCCCAAATACAGAAAAGGACAGTAAACGCACTGGAATGGTAAAATAACAGGGTTTCTCAACCTTTCTGACCGTACCGGCCAGCTACTCATCATTAGTCATATAATTATTGCTCTGCATTTCAAGCTTCATTTTTGTTTAAAACCTTCCTTACGCTGCTTGTTCCAGGGAACTGGTTTGTCAATCGACAGTAGTGTTGTCACCTGCCCTTTAGTGAAAATAAAATGCTGTGTCCCAGTTTTCAGTGTGGGGTGGGATCTGGCCAGCATTTCTTCAAACCCTAATTGCTGGCGTCTGTGACTAAGCGCATGCATTCTGTATGCTCCACTGGATAGCAATACCTCAGGTGCTGCAAAGTCAGCAGAATTTCGGGTTTTATATGGCACAAGGTTTCGGGTTTACAGTGCGCAGCACCGGTCTGCCGCATGTCAGACTTAAAAATGCAGAAAGTACCACCATAGCAGACGCTTAGACCTTAACAATAACTCTACAATAAATAGCTATATACTGATGGCACACACAGCTTGGTCCCTTATTGACAGTTTAGAGGTTTCTCATTTTCTTAAGGTTAAATCTTACATGATGACAAGTCAATAGATAAGACTGTATATTAAATGCGTTTCCCGCCCATAGTTCCATGACCGTGGCAAAGCAGCACAAGGTGTTGTTACCTGTTCTTTGTCCAGGCGACGTTTGGGATTGGGGGTCAGCTTGGCTGTTCTCCTTCCAGAACGTCTGCAGCTTCTTCAGGGCTGAGGCAAAACCCAAAATGCGAACGTGCGCGCACACACACACACACACACACACACACACACACACACACACACACACGGCCTAGAATAAAGATGTACTCCTGAATATTTTTTTTAATAAAATACCTTGAGGAGCAGCAGCAGAGCTAAAATCAGAGCATCCTGTAACAAAAGCAGTACGCTGCTGACAAACTCACCGTCAACGAAGCTGGACCTGCACACTTCCTGATAAACACCAGGTTCCAAATGCGCCTCCTTCAGGAAGCAGAACAGATGGGCATGATGGTCGGGAATGGACAGAGGGAACATTCCGGTGACCTGCAGAAGCTCACGCTAACAAGCCCTAAATCCTGCATACATCTGAGAATCCTTACACACATCATTTTAAAGAAAATTAAGGTATGAAAAGGTAACTTTAGTATTTTTTTGATGGTACCACAAGGATGCTGCATTGCAGTGCTTCTGTGAAAACACGCAAATTCTATCATACCAGCTTATTCCACTAGCACGATACAAACATGCTACTGGTAGGAACTGCTCAGCCGTTTCACATTTGTTTACTAAACCACCCCAGGATCATTAAAAACCAAGGTTTAAAAAACGATAAGGGCTGCGGTCATACCTGAATTTCACCTGGAGAATCGGTAGCCAAGGCCTGAGAGGCCCGGTCCAGCATCGTCGCCCTGTGCTTTGCGTCATACTGCTTGTAGTCACTCTTAACCCCCAAGGACAGAGGATGAGTGCTTTCCTTAAGGTAACACATGAAACGTCTCAGGAGCAGCGTGCATGAAAACAGCCACTTTCAATCACCAGCCAGTCGACACTCACTAGGTACGCAAACAGGTGGTCGAAGCTGATAACGTGAAGCACGGTTTGGTTCCGACAGACCTTCTTCTGGCACAGCAGACAGAGGTACCCGCTGGGCTCGGCCAGGTCTGTGCTGCGGTACTCTACTAGGAACTGCAGCCCTACACGTCGACATGAGGGTCAACAGAAGCCATCAATAATAAGGACAGACTCCCGATCGACAAATTCCCAGGACAGCAAGAAAAGCCCCTTCTGAGGAGGTGGGGGTCCTGAACAGAGCAACCGAAAAGGAAGCAGGCAGATCCGTACAGTTAAGCAATGCCAAAAAACTGCAGGGAGTGAAAAACTGTTACTCATGGTGAATCTCTGAAAAGAGCAGGAACAGAGGCGGATAGTTTAGACAGGAGGAGGGTGCAGACCGCTCACCGAGTAGCGGGAATGTCCTCTTGGGGTTATTCAGGTACTCCGGTAAGACCACCTTCTCAGCTGCAAGCAACATGCAGTTATTTGAATAAATAAATAAATAAATAAATAAATAAATAAATAAATAAATAACCCCCCCCCCCACCCCACCCCACACACACAAAATTAAATGCTTACTTTATCTTTTTTTCTCCCCAAAGAGACCAATCACAAGATTTTACTGACAGAATGGCCTTTAAGGACAAATCATTCGCCATAGGCGTTATGTTCTTCGGCCATTATATTCTCATGTCCAGTAAGAGCCAGTACAAAGCAGCCTTACCCTTCAGACTGGCTGTAGGTTCGAGCGCATGCTGCAGGTTCTTCATGGCTGAGTGGGGAGGAGAGCCAGTCAGTACAGCTAAGTAACAGATACTGTTTACAACAAGTAGAAGAACCAATGGACCCGCAATGATGCCGCGGGTAAAACGGCAAACAGCTGTGACGAGTTAACAACAC
>JABFEB020000045.1:16381360-16393863 GCA_019775895.2 Stomatorhinus ivindoensis | reverse complement strand
CAACTCACCCCCCCCCCCCCCCCGAATGAAAGTGGAGGCCACGTACCCATGGAATAGCAGGTCCCCTTGGTCGCCACAAAGAGCTTTTCCGGCACACACAGCATCTGTGTGCAGGGCGGAAATTAACAATGCAATTAGTCACATAATAAGTGATAATAATAATTATTATTATAGTTATTATATTGTCATAATGACGACAACAATGACAATGGCACTTCATTGGTCTTCGTGGCTGTGAAGGGCAGCCACCTGCAGCAGTGTCCCTGGAGCTGGGGGGTTAAAGGCCTCGCTCCAGGGCCCGCGGACACGTGGTTATACTGCCGAGGCCGGGTTCGAACCGACGACCAATCACAAGCAGAGAGGAGGCGCACGCATTTTCAGCATGTTGAGCCTCTCGTGTCCCTATCTTTGCAGCTCTTATGATTGTAATGCTTCCATTCAGCTTCCAAAACTTATATGGCACCAATATATTCCCAAGCTGCTGGGTCACATACTGAGGGGGGGGTTGCCTTGGACGAGGTGAGTTGCCAGGAGGGATGCCCACCGTCAGGAGCCAATGCCAGCTCTCCTCCAGCCTCCAGGCCCCGCCCCCTGCTTCACACGACTTGCCTGGAGAACGCTTTTACTCTGTCGCTTCTCCTCAGCCACTGCCCTGGGCTTCAGCACAGACAGAACATCTTGGGAGTGGATCCAGGCAAACGGAAGCGCCTCGGGGTCGTCAGGGGCCTAATGACAGGGAAGGCGGCCTGTTAAAAAGGCACAGAGAGGGTGCTGACACCTAGTGGGCAGTCCCTGTAACAGCTCACCAGGGTGCTGAAGTAGTGGCTGGCAGAGGTGAGGTGCTGCACATCCGCCTGGCTGGGAAAGACCTCCTCGCAGGCATGGCAGAGATACACCGCCGGCTTGGAGGAGAAGGTGATGCACACGGTCACCAGGTGGAGCCCTGGAGATGGCGGACCCTTGTGAGCAAAGCACTTCGTATTCACCAAGGTGTTCAGTCGAGGTACAAATGGAAAAACCCCTCGCACAGAGACACTAGTGCAAAACCGATACCAGAATCAGAATCGATGCCTGGGTCCAGACCAGACTCACCAATGATTGGCTCAGTCCGGAGTTGGTCTATCAGAGATCCGTACACGTTTAGACTCGGAACAGGCACTGCAAAGAAAGGGAGGAAAGGTGACCGCTGCAGAGCAAAGATCACATCACCGTGCAGCCACCGCCTCGGCCTTAAGGCACATTTCTCTGCGGGATGTGTATGCTGCTGCACATCAAGGCAGCACTGCCCGCTGTGAGGCGAATATTCAGTGGGCAAGGGTGCCAGTATACCGTCACTCAGCATGGAGCCTGTGTCTGGCCGGGGGGCAGAGGACCAGGGGCAGCTTATTTACATCAGCAAGCAGGCGTTATGTTCACTGACCTCTCTGTTGCCTGACGCATGCGGCTTCATCCGGGTCCGGGAACAAACGGTATACGCACTCGGGTTCGAAAGAAATGAAGAAAAAACATTTAAACCCACAAATGGATGATGTCACATGAAAAGCAAATGTTGCCCAAGACTGAACTACTATTTTGAGGCACCTTAGAATAAACAGTTTGCATGGTATAGCAGGTATAAGAACAAAAAGGACTCTGGGTTTTAGAACCGATACAACAGCAATTAACATATGCAGACAGCAGGGGGCAGTGCAGCCACAAAAGAAGAAGAAATGAAGACTACCTGCTGGTGTTGATTGCCTCGCACGTGCCGTTTATAAGATTTCATAGAGCTGTACTGAACGCCAAGGTCACAGTTCTGAGAAAGAAAAAGCAGAACAAAACACACCGGCTATTTCCAGGTGACTTCTGCTAAATGCAACTCCTTACTGAAACTCTAAATTACCCAACAGAAATGCCCCCCTCACTTCTAAACAGGAAGGGGTTTGCCTTCTGATCATTTTTAGATAATGAAGCATGTTTGTTAACAACAGATACATCGAGTGTTTCTACTGAAACTAAACAGCCAGCGCATATGCAAAAACAAACACTGAACAAAAGGGTGTGTAAGCCCTCATGCAATCCCTTTCCAAATGAGGTAAGTCGCACAAGAACGATAAATCACCTGACAAACAAGCCGGCACACTGTCCACTGCGAGTCTGCTGTACGGAAGAGAGGTGGGGAGAGACAGACAGTTAGGAGAGGCAGTGGGGAGGCGGTGCTGCAGTGGACGGGCAGTGTGACCCACCCGGCCCCGTCTTCGTGCGCTCAGGGCTCCACAGGGGCTCCCCAGGACTCGTGCATCCATCAGTGGTCACATCACCTAGGAGAAACAAGGGCTCTCAGGAAAAGATGGCGGGATTCACCCGAATCCTACACCTCTATAGTGCAACACATTTTATAATAATTGTGATACAAATATTGGCTGCTATGAAAAAAGAATCCTAGATGGCTTCACTCACCTTCCTTACTTTTAACTGATCTGTCAGAGCTGGCTGTTCTTTTTCTCTTCCTTCTACAGACTGAAGAATAATTTATAAATAAAAGTTAGCATCTACAAGCAAAGGGCAGACTGGCGCGTTGCGCTGCCACTACACTGAACAAACGTTGATGTTTCTCAACGGACAGAAGATTCCAGAAGTGAGACACACCCAGCCTGTCTCCCAGAATCACTTGGGGCTGAAGGTCACCCAGGTTCTGCTCTCTGCGAATCTCCTGCAGCTTCTTCAGGGCTGGAAGAAGCAGCCAGTGAATGACTTTCCAAGCAGGTACAAGAATCTAAATAAAATGCTGAGCATCTTAGTGACATTTGTTGTCATGCTCACCATTAGAAAAGCTCAGAGATTCCATCTGCTCATAGATGTCAGAATCTACCTTCATGACCTACAAACCCAGGAATATGAACACATTGACGACTTTTATGCAGGTATCTATGCACCAATTTTATAGACAAATTCTCCGAGTTTGTTTAGCTTCCAGAACATTTCAAATGCCTGTAGATATGATCTTTGTTTTCCTCTTGTAGAACTAAATTACAATAAATCTATGAATATGATAGGTATACTAGAGAGTTTCAGGATTAAAATTTTGAATACTATAATACTACAAATGCCAGTATGTGGTGCTTTTGATGCTAGTGCATTCAAAAGCAAAATGCATATTTGACCATCAGCCCAGCATACCCATTTTTTAGTTTCTACGCAACAGATCCTAAATCAGTTACGCGACCCGAAATCTGATGCAGGTCACAGTGCAGGTCAAGGCCTGTCTCAGTGAGGATGCGCGAGTTTGTCAGACCTGTACGTCCGTGGATGAGGCCAACTGTTCTGCCTGCTGCGCCAGGTTCAGGATCATCGAGCGAAAGACGGGGGAATGAACCTTGTACTTGCTTTTACTCTCCAAGGACGCTGGATGCATTTGGTCCTGATTGAAGAAACAGATTACCACATCCACTGGCACAACAAGCATACTCTGTCGCCCCCAGGTGGTGAGTTCATGCTCTGCAGGCAGTGTGGCACAAAGCAGACTGTCCCAGCCATAGATCCCCAAATGCAGTTATACATGATCTCTCCACAATCACTTTGTTTTATTAGACATGAGAAAATTCATGTTATGCTCTCAGAAGGCAAAGCGAATGCATCAGGCATCAGCAGAAAAAACATTTACTTTTCAAAACACTCATTTTAGTTGTGTGGAACCGTTGCCCATGATTCAACGGAGTTCAAAGAATTATGCATGAAAGCTGACACTGAAAACTTTTTCCATGCGGCCGACAGCTCGGCCCAAAGCCTCAGGGTGCATCTCTGGCTTCCCGCTCTCACCAGGTAGCCGTAGAGATGGTCAAAGCTGACGAGATGAGCCACAGCTTGGCTCTGTGGGACCTTCTTCTGACACAGCAAGCACAGGTAACAGCTGGGGCTGCTGCTATTTATGCAGCACAGCTCCACCAGAAACTGCAAGCCTGCAGGTGCAGGACAGACACTCAACAGGACGCAACTGTGGGACAGTAGTACCTGCAGGTCGTTACTGCCAAAACACACATTACTGATCTCTGCATCTAGTTTAACAAAGGCGGACAGCAGTTTGCTACGTACATCAAGACAGAGTATCTGAGCAGTACGAACCAAGTAAGGGGTAAGTCCGATTTTCCTCCTTGCAGTATTTCTGCAGATTGAATGGCTCCGCGTGCTGACCTGCAAGCAGGAAAACCAACAAGAAAAATCACGATACAGCTCTGGTGAACATATACTACAGCCAGCAACCACCCCCACGATAGACAAATTTCCACCCCCCTTGAAATCAAAATGCCCAAGATGGGATGCCTATTAAAAATAACAATCTGTCAGGTGGGTGATGTTTCAAGAAAAACATCAGTGAAACCCTGTTGAGTTAAAGCATGCTAACCCACTGACCTTCCAGGCACTGCTTGCAATCATCTGTGCTGAAGATCTGCTTCATGGCTAGAGGGATGAAGGTATCAAAGGAAGGGTCAATAAAACACTTAATAAGCACTGAAAAGTAAGGAGCATGTCTCTCACGAGGAGACCTTGCAGGAAGCTCACCCTGGGAGTAGGAGAGCCCTTGGACAGTTCGGAACAAAAGTTTCGGCAGTTCCAGAAGCTGGACACAAAAACAAAGATGGTCTCTGACCTCCACATCCCCCTAACGGTCTGTTTTAAGCCAAAACAACAGGCATGACATGGTGTGTCTACTGGATGATCGGAGAGATGGAACCCTTGGTCAAGCCTGAGAAAGTGACTTAAGCAGAATGCTCCAAGCCCAGCCACCCGAGGGCGAAGAACCCTACCCGAAGAACTCCAGTCCCACACTGCCGCTCCTCCAGCTCTGCTGCTGCGTACGTTTCTGTCGGCGTCGCTGTAGAAGACGACATCCAGCCAAAAGGCAGCTTCTCCGGGCCCACATGTGCCTGACAAACGTGAGAAGCGCTAAATTAAAGCCACCAGTACCGTCTACTTTAATTAGCTTCTAAGGGGCTACCTTTCACACGGCCATCGAAGTTATCAAAAAGATTCTTACGAAGTAGGCGAGGTGATGATCGGGGGAGGTGAGATGCTGCACTATCTGGCTGCTGGCACATTTCTCCTGACACGGATGGCACAGGTAGAAAGGAGGGTCACCGAAGGCAGTTTCAATGCAGGCGGTTACTAGATGGAGACCTGAGAAGGACAAAAGTCCTCAATAGCAGCTCAATGCGGCATTTGACTATAAAGAGCAAATCACAGAAAGGGAGGTCATTCTTAATCAAGCAGCAATGTACAAATTTAAACATTTTAAATCTGAGCCACACAAAGGCAGCAGCCTTCTACAGGGGCAGTGACGTTCACGTTTCGCTCGCACGTTAAGCGTCTCAAAACCACTTATCGTTGACATACTGCTCTTCGGCAGCCTTCATCAATCAAGATCGTCGGGGCACCGACATGCAGAAGGATCTTACCGATCACGGCGTGGAATCTGTTAGGCCGGATCAGATACTCCTGCACGACCAACTGCGGGAAATGCACTGCAAATGACACGCGGTTACGATACGCGCCACACCTGGGAGATCTTCATACATATACAGACACCGCTGAGAACAGATGAGAGAGAGGGTGGCTGTCCTTACCTGCCCCTTTATTCAGTGCTTCATAATCACAAAACAGGGTGAATAGAAAAGGAGGGAGAGGGGAAACGAATTTTAAAAATCAGCACAGAAAAGCAGCAGTGATGCATCCGTGCGCGCACACACTCCCCATGAAGTACGCCCGTTAAACCCCCCCCCCCATAACACAGACATCAGTCCCCCTCTAGCGGACGTCACCCGCAGTACATTTTTACACATAAATGTCAACGACGGCACTTTCCAATTTCTTTAAAAGCTTAGTTTTACACTTGAAACTGTAACCAGCTATATATTCCAGTGTAACATGTAAAAAAACGATACAATTATCCTATGAAGATGGGTCCCAAGCAGAGCCCTGGTAAAAAGTGAAGTTTGAAGTTTAATGCCAAAATAAGCATGATTAATGCCTGCCTCCCATCCCACCCCACCCCCACAGACCCATGACAAGAAAGGAAACGGTACCTGTCTGGAAGAGCTTGGCTATTCTCTAGTGCAGAAACGGAGGCAAATTAAATGTCAGGGACACAAAGTATCATTCATTAAACACCATTAATTACACCGAGTGCCTCTTCACAGTGCTATACACTGTCACACAACAGCGGTCCAGCTAAAACACTCCCAGACTCCCAGGTTTTATGAGGTTACGGTGACATCAGCAGGTTACGGTGACATCAGCAGGTTACGGTGACATCAGCAGGTTACGGTGACATCAGCAGGTTACGGTGACACCTGCTCTCCTCAAGCTTACGTGGGACAACAGCCAAGCTCACTGATGTGGGCAAGTGTGTATTTTTCCTCACCATTACATTACTCTATTTTACACGTTTGCACCTTGCCTCTCTCCCTCCGACGTGCCTGGGGTCCTCCCCCCTTTCTGCCCTTGACTGACTGGCACTATCAAGCTTACTGGGTTTCAGCAAAGATTTTTCTGGAAAAACAGTGGCTGTAAAAGGCAAAAACACGTTATCTCTGCGGAAGCCCCGGGTGGGCAGAGATACTGAAATGAACACTTCTTTATATATTGTATATTAAACTTAATGACTATGGAACCCATCCGTCTTCAATCGGTCATTTCCAGAAAAGTTCAACACCTATAAGTCACCATCGCATGTCTAATAAGAGCATTTGAAATGAAGCAGGCCGATCTATTTCGCGAAGGATGACACTGCCATTCCCTCCCCGTAAATGCTCATTTGTGGGTTAGTTCAGAGTTAGATTTTATGGTGAATATTATCCAATTGACAAGAGGAGGAAAATCATTCAGTCATAGAATCACTGTAAAATCTAATTCTCTGAATACATACAGTGTGTACTAACCCACAAACAAGTATTTATGGGGAGGGAATGGCAGTTTCATGCTTATTATTATAATAGAAAATAAAAACAGCCTTTAGGATTAAATGAAGGAATACCTGCTTGTGCTCTGTCCCATACATGTGCTTTTTGCAGGCCGAAAAGAAGTTAAACTGGATGCCACATGCCTGTGGGACAAAGATGCGAATCAGGTACAATCTGGGCAGAGCGACACTGCATCGCTAGGGGGCAGTCATGAGCACGCCAAACATCCACACGTTTGTATTTAAGCAAGAGAACCCGCCCTGGCTGATTAAGCTATGGAACAGGATGGCAGTCTGGGTAGGGCTCACCGGCATGGCAGCACCAGCTTTTCTGCCTTTAAGGCTAAGGGTTATAACCAAGCCCGGCATCTACTGCTCATGACGTATTAGGGTTGCCAACTTTCATACATCTGGCGTGACACTCACGGTTTCACTATTACATGAGAAGTCTTACGGAAAATCTATCATTGCATTACAAACCTAAAATTAACTGCATGAAAAGCATTACCGTAGTTTGCAAACTGCACAGATTTCCATAGTAGTAAAACTTGCACGTGATATACACGTAAATGTGCGTGCAGACTTGTCTCGAACTGAAAATGTCGCTCTGGACAGCTGACCTAAGTTTGCAACCCTGATAATATCCTTACATCAAATTAAATGTGAGTTTCTGTTGCGTCTCTTAAGGCTGCCCAGACCATTATAGGGCACCAAACGGGCCCCCGTGACGCATTTCTTTCACGCATTTGCTTGGAAGCCCGACCGCAAACAAACCTGGCAATAAAGACGTTTCAGCGTCGTCTTCATTTCAAGCGGCGTCTCTTCTGCTTCTACCTACCAGATAAAGCGGAAATACAAATGCCAGCATTACGATTTATCTGACAGTTATTTGAACTGTTATTCGGACTACCTTTTACTGAAGAAACACAAGTGGGGAAGCCGGGAAAAGTTATTAAACACACTGCGTCTAAAATTTCTAGCCCTGGGTAGAAGTGAGTGATCGTATCTCCCGTTTCGCATTAATGTTGCCAAGCTCTGCTGGCGCTTGCAGATAAAAGAAGCTTCGCCCGCGATTAGCTGAGAAATGCACGGCAGGACACCTAAGCTCCCAGCGGGGCTCCTCGCCGCAAAACCCTTTGTCAGGATCTCTGCCTCCACCGTCAAAATAACCCCGACGATGCAAGATTATCAATAACGCTCCCAGAACGGCCAGCTGGCCTGCGATCTGCAACCCTATATCACCACACTTGCATTTTAGAAAGAGTTTCTAAGATATGTATTCTCCAGGAATGCGTGCTGACAGGAAGCCCTTTTTCTGTATCAAAAACAAGTTTAGCAAAGGCGTTGTATTTGCACCAAACTCACGCTGGCAGCAGCTTGCCGGACGGCAGTGAGCTGCGAGTGAAGTTTCTGCCGCCTGACGCGTCTGAAGTAGCCGCCCTTTTCGCGGCGCCCAGCCTCCGCCGAGCTGCACTTCATACAACTACTTTTGAGTAATTCCGACATTTTAAATATACGGCTACACTGGACCGGCTATCTGCATGGCCAAATGCCTAGGTAAAGCTCACTTAACGTTTCACTTATGGCGCATTATAAGCGGAGAAATACTCGTCACCAGGCACGGTAGCATGCGGCTTGGCGGTGGCTTCCGGGACGGTGCGGGAGTCTTGCCTGTACGCGGAGACGCCGAACACGCAGGAGGGAAGCTCGCTCAGCGGGTCGGCGTGCAGGGCTCCTCACTCACCCCGTGTCCTGAAATGCCGCGGTGGGAAGCGCCACGTACGGCTCCGCAGCCCCAGACTACAGCAAACCGCCCCTATCAGCGCTCGGCGGCAGGAAGAGCTTCGTTGGCCGGGGAAGCGCTTTCCACAAATTAAGAATGTGCGCACTGATACAGAAATATTGGTTCGGTTTTACTGTTTCAGTTTGGGAATCTCCTCCTACTTTAACAGGTTTATTTTCCAAGTCTGTGAGTTTTATCCTGGTTTCCCCTTCGGAGTCGCGCAGTCTGGTGCCCAACCCAGCTGTCAGGTTTATCGTACCCGCAAGGTAGCAAGGCTCCCTGCACATCGGGCCCCAACACTCGGCTACAGTCACTTATTGCGTTTAGGCTGGTCATGGGGCTGTCTCCACGTGGCTCCCATCCCCTTCATCTCAGAGCCCACCCCCAGGAAGGCTGGCTGTTTCGCAGGTTCCCCTCCCGCTTCTAATCTAAAACGGTAATTTATTAGCTATTGTCCAGCCTCTTTTGAACATACTAGTTGTGCATAAAAAGATTGTGGAATACTTTAGAAAGTGTTCCTTAACATTAAATTGCAAAGATTCAGAGAAACTGGAGATTCCGTAACGGACAAGGCCGAAGACCTTTATTGGATGCCCATGGTCTTTGGGCTCTCAGAAGACACGATTGTGTCAATGACATTACTAAATGGGCCCAGGAATACTACCACTGTCAGTAAACGCAATCTGCCGTGTCATCTGCAGATGCCAACTAAAACTCTATCATGCAAAAAGGAAGCCATATTTGAACATGGTCCAGAAGCCGTCGTCGTGTCCTGTGGGCCAAGACTTATTTAAAATGGACTGTTTCAAAGTGGGAAAGTGTTCTATGGTCAGACGAGTACAAATTTGTTGGTAATTACGGACACCGTGTCCTCCGGGCTAAAGAGGAGGGAGACTTTCTAGCATGTTATCAGGGTTCAGTTCGAAAGCCCGCATCTCTGATGGATGGGGGTGCATAAGTGCACACACTATGGGCAGCTTGCATGTTTTGGAAGGAACTATGAATGCAGAAAGGTATATAAAGGTTTTAGAGCAACATATGATGCCCTCGAGATGACGTAAATTTCATGGAAGGCCTTGTCTATTTCAGCAGTGCAAAACCATATACTGCAGCTATTACAACAGCATGGCTTCGTGAGAGAAGAGTCCGGGTGCTGAATTGGCCTGCCTGCAGTCCAGATCTACAGAGAACATTTGACGCATCATTAAAAGGAAAATACATCAAAGATGACCACAAACTCTTCAGCAGCTTAAGTATCAGGCAAGAATGTGACCAAATTTTGTGCATAAAATTGTAAAAGTTTCTCAGTTAAACATGTATATTATCTATGTTCTGTTGTGAATAAAATATTGACACATGAGATTTGAAAGTCTTTTAGTTTTCGTTTTATTCAAATTTAAAAAAACGTCACAACTCTTCCAGAACTCGGGTTGCAAATCAAGATGACTTTTCCCCACATGATTAAACTTGAAAAATCAGTGACTTGTGACTCACTAGGCCCTTTAAAATGGTGACCACAGCAATGGTTCCACAATTAATAAAAGTCCTAGTTACAGAGCCATGGTTAGAAAATCACATTTATACCAGGATTTAACCCGATGTTGCGCAATAAAATGAAAATTTTTGGATTGTGGCAAAGTGATAACCTGCCCTGCAGAGGAGTGTCCTGCAATGCAAATGGCCTCAGGATGTGTTTATGGAAGATGGAAGGGGCAGCGAAGGCAGAGAGGCCGTCAAAAGGGAAGGAATGACGTGGCACTGAATTTCTCCCATTCAAAGCCGGCTTTTCATGTCGATACAGGTATTTGTTTTTTCAAAAAATATTTTAAAAATCATTTTCAAAATGTATATTTAGAAATATAATTTCAAAACACAGAAATATGTTGATATTTTGTCGTGCATTAAGGAAATCCTCCTTCGATGTTGAGTTTTGTGCTTTAAAATGGTTTATAAAGTTTATACCCACCCTACATCTTAGACAAGTTAAGCTGAAAGGAGGCTGGAATGATAACCTGCAGAAGCTAAATAGGTGCTGAAGGGGAGACAAAAAGTATTAAAAATGAAATTCCAAATAACTTGCACATGATTTTTCCATACAGTTCAATCATTCATTTTCTCCATGCATTTGGACATGGCTGGTGGTGGATTATTTAAACAGCATGAAGAATGAACAAAAACTTAAATAAATAAAATGCTCATTTTCTGTGTGTCTGTGTCATTAAGGCTACGTTCACACTGCAGGCCTTAATGCTCAATTCTGATTTTCTGCTCAGATCAGATTTTTTGTTCGCCTCTTCACATGTTCTTTAGAATGTGGGCAATATCAGATTTCAATGTGAACGGTTCACTATACTGAATTGGCCTGCATGCGCAAAAACAGACGTCACTTTATTGATGCAGGAAGTCCATCTCCAGCACGGAGGCACCAGCGTTTGTGCTCAAAATTAAATCCAGCACCTCACTGTACCTCCACTGGCCAACTTCCGTGCTCTCCTCCACGTTTGGCACTCTGACGGGTGACTTCCGCCAGCGCAGAATTGTGACGAACGTCGATCGAGGGTGACATAAAAGTCGCATGAATTCCAGTTTCGCTGTTCAGACTGAGGTCGCTTTGCAAAAAAATCAGACCAGCATCTGATTTATGATCACATACTGAAGTGGGCCAAATCGGAATTGAAAAAATCGGATTCCGTGTAACTTGTGCTGGTGACTTTGCCATGAAATAAATGTGAACGTAGCCTAAGTAATGTTCGGTGTTACAAAATACAAATGCAATACAAGATGATGGATGAAATCTGTGTGCGATTCCCTTTGCAGAAACTGGCATGCCCATAAACAGTCCCGGACACCCCCTTCTGGGCTGTAGCTGCTTTAAGGGGATTATTTAAAAAAAAAAAAAAAAAACGAATAAAATCATTGCAAAGACAATATAGCAACACAATACAAAAAGGAAAAAGGTGTCGCGTGTGTGAGCGACGGCCGTGTGCCCTGTCGTGTGTGTGTGAGCGACGGCCGTGTGCCCTGTCGTGTGTGTGTGTGAGCGACGGCCGTGTGCCCTGTCGTGTGTGTGTGAGCGACGGCCGTGTGCCCTGTCGTGTGTGTGTGAGCGACGGCCGTGTGCCCTGTCGTGTGTGTGTGAGCGACGGCCATGTGCCCTGTCGTGTGTGTGAGCGATGCTCCATGGGCCCTGTAATTTATAGCTCGTCTCGCACTGGGGGCTCATCCGCCTTCAGCTTGAACTCCGCGGCCGTTATCTTGCCGTCTCCGTTGCGGTCCTGGTTAGAGAACATGTTGTCGATGATGTGGTACGAGTTGTAGCCGGGAGCCAACCGGCCCTTGCCTTCGTTCACCTGCCGTATGATGTAGTCTGTGAACTGCAAGGGAAAATGGTCATAGAT
Source organism: Stomatorhinus ivindoensis (assembly GCA_019775895.2). Taxonomy (NCBI): domain Eukaryota; kingdom Metazoa; phylum Chordata; class Actinopteri; order Osteoglossiformes; family Mormyridae; genus Stomatorhinus; species Stomatorhinus ivindoensis. Next base: position 16,381,748 of record JABFEB020000045.1, on the reverse strand, counting down.
TAGCAAGTTCAGCCATTGGAATGGGTCAGTAAAAATGAAAGACTTTACATGGATACGAGGCGAGAAGCCAGTTCCTTTATAAAATATGTTAAAATATAACCTTTAACCCATACTGGATTATGGCTATTATAGTAATATACTCAGTGCAACAATAATGAACAACAAAAAAGAAAATCCTATACAAATCAATGAAGATACTTCCTGTTTTTTTGAGATACTGTTGGAGGGAAACCCTAAGTTTCACCCTTCAACATTCTGACGAGTTCAGTCACAGACTGTAAACTCTCAGTATACTGCAAGGTACAACACAGATCATAAATAACTGCCGACCTTCAGTTATAACACAGCACCTGTTTCTCAGTAATAATGTAACAGAGAGACTAGTTTA
>JABFEB020000045.1:16361282-16381260 GCA_019775895.2 Stomatorhinus ivindoensis | reverse complement strand
AAGTCTCTGGGGGAGGGTTTTCTAAGGAAGATAAGCCCTTGGGTGCAACGTTCTTTTCTGCAGGCATTACAATTAGACATTCTGAAAGCAAGATATGATAAGGAAATACAATTTAAGCATTAAAACAAAAATACACTCTAACAGATACAGAAATAGAACAGTCCACGTGAGGCTAAATTGAATTCGTGGGCGTGCGGTGATGCCTGTGTTAATGTGACAGTGACTACGAACCTCAGCAGAATCCACATGGCCATCCTGATTACTGTCCATCTCACCAAAGAGGTCTGGTGACACCTCACTGTTCCAGACAAACATGTAGCCCTCCGGGAGTCCTTCCTCCATGGCTATCATCTCGATGTCGTACAGCAGCACAGCACTGCCTGGGACCTCCCCGACTGCGGGCACGCACGCACACACGCACACACACACACACACACACACACACACACAAGAGTGAGCTCAGGACATAGACCACACTGATCCCAGGGACACGTTTTTACATCATTCCGAAGCAGTAAGTTATTTCTGAAAAGGTCAATAAGAACAGACAGTGTGAGACTGTATAAAGGCTGCACTGTATGGGGAAACTGTCTTACTCCATATAGGTGAGAGTGAGCTTGACACATGAGTATGCTGGGAACACTGGGTTTGAAGCGCTGACCTTCTGATCACAGGCAGAGGGGCTTTAGCCCAGGGAGCCACATACCAGGCCAAAGAGCCTGCGTCCTGCATACATCCCTGCATGTGTACGTCGTAGGCTTCGCTTACCAACCCCCCTCTCGCCGTAGCCCAGGTGGGGAGGGACGACCAGCGAGCGCTGCTCAAACACACACATGTCCGTCAGGCCCACGTCCAGCCCTAGCACCACCTGGCCAGTGCCCAGAAGGACATCGTGCGTCTTCCCAAAGCTGTGCCTACGGGGACGGGGACAGTCACACGCACACAGCGGCACGCCGCGCTGAAACATTCACATCTATACCGTAATTTAACCCTTTCAGGCATGAGCAAGGGAGGTTATGGAGAGGTCATCAGCCCTAAAGGACCCCTGTCAAAAACAGTTAGAATAGCACAGCTGTGCAGGATCACAGAGTGCGCAGCTTATCCCAGAAGCACAGACCGAAGGAAGGCTGCGGCAATAAAATACAGGATGTGAGCATTTTAAATTAAAGCCTGATACATTTTTTTCCGGTTTTATTTTGCTTTATCTCCATCTGGTGTGCTTCTCCGAGTGTGCAGTGTGCAGTGTGGAGTGTGCAGTGTGCAGTGTGGAGTGTGCAGTGTGGAGTGTGCAGTGTGCAGTGTGCAGTGTGGAGGCGGCTGCTCACGTGGAGCCAATGAAGGTGCCGTCCATGAGGGTGGCGTTGTAGTGGTACTTCACCAAGTCGCCTTTCTTACTCCGCGGGTCACAGGTCTTGGGCCTGAAGGTGGTGGTTATCTGCACCGTGTCCGAGGGGTTGTGGAAGTCCACCACGGAGACGTCGAACACCAGCACCGCTGAGCCGGGAACCCTGTCTGAGTGGCCGGGAACAGGAACAGGAATCACACAAAATCACCTCTGACCGCAGTTCTGGTGTACAGTGTCATTTCTGTGACCATGCACCATGAGATCCTGGCCCCCCCATACCTGTGCCCCCCTCCCCATAGGCTAGGTGGGGGGGTATGATGACCCTCCTCCTCTCCCCGAGGCAGACATCCACCAGGCCCTGGTCCATGCCAGCGATCAGGTAGCCCTTGCCGATGTACGTGTCATACGTGCCGTTACGGGAGTAACTGCGCAAAGAGCCACAACGGTCACTCAACGCACTTACACCAGTGGGTTATAGGCTCAAATCTCAAGTTAGGCAATGAGGTTGGACCCCTGAACAAGAAGCCAGAATGATTTCTTTGGTCATGGAGGAAACATGTAAGTTATGGTGTGCGACGGAAAAGCAGCACATGTGAGTCACCTGGAATCGAAGAAGGTGCCGTCGAGCAGGGTGCCGTTGTAGTGGTACCTCATGAAGTCGCCCACCTTGCTCCTGCGCGGACATGGCTCCGGCACTACCTGGCCTTCCACGCTGATGCTGTCTTTGGGGTTGTGGAGGTCCAGGAGGACCACGTCAAAGACCAGGGAGGCCTGGCCTGGGATGTCGCTGCCTGGGGAGGCAAGTCGAGGCCAGGATGCAAGTCAATTACAGGCTGGGTGCCGAATGTGGAGGCCTCTACGCATACAAGTCTGTGTCAGCCCAAATCTGCGAAGCTCGTCGCTGCTATCACCACCGTGGAAATTCACAAGTAACTCATGTTCAATTTGCAATGAAACAAGACATTAAGCTCATATTGATAAGGGTTACATCGCAATTTATGAGGAAAATGGTTAAATATGACTGGAATATCCTACTCCAAAAGACGCCTGTCTCCGCTGAGCACTCACCATCTCCGTTCTCGCCGTAGCCGAGGAACGGCGGCATGCTGATGATGCGTCTCTCACCGACGCACATTCCCAGCAGCCCCTGGTCCATGCCGGCAATCAGCCAGCCGATGCCAACATACGTGTCGTATGTGCGCAGACGGGTGTGGCTACGGAAGGCGAGCGACAAGAGTAACTCTGTGAGAAAATACTGCAGAAATAGCAGCTATGGGCTGATTACCCAGGAGTGCACTGGCCCAGGGGAACCAGCCAGCTTCAGTGGTCTTACAGCTTCAGGAGTAAAATAGGGGCTTGTGATTAAAATGCAATCTCTAAAACACTGAAAATCAGAGCTGTGCATCACTGCAGATTACATACAGCACATCACAAGAACAAGAGAAGGATACCCAGCTATCTTGATCATTTGGAAAAGAATCGGTAGACAGAATTCTCACAAAGAGTAGGAGCAGCAATGGCATGCAGGACTACACAGCTGCGTATTACACTTAAATGTTTATGTGTCTGTTTGTTTATGCATCTGAATTCTAATTTCTGAAGCAGGCAAAAGTCACGTTATATCTTGCTAGCTATTCATATTTTGAAAAATATATTATTAAAAACATTTTTAGATTAATAATCAATTTCTTTAGTATTACAAACGAATTTTGAAAACCCCTTCACCTTTATTCATCACAGCAGCTGTGTAAACGGGAGCCTGACCTGGAATCGAACAGTGTGCCGTCGAGCAGCGTGCCGTTGTAGTGGTACCGCACAAAGTCGGACACCTGCACGGAGCGGCCGCACTGCTCAGGCCGGTGGTACGTCTTCACGACGACACTGTCTTCCGGGTGCCAAACGTCCAGCAGAAGGACGTCGAAGTGAAGCACAGCGTCAGGTGGGATGATGTCACCTGCAGGGCCAAGGACAACGCTGTCACTAAAGGGCCCCGTTCGGCCATCGGCTTGAACAGGTGGCAGAAAGGGCGCCCAATGGGAACGAACGGTGACGCAGTCCAGGGGCTGGGGTTTATGGTCTGTAGGCTCAGCAAACTGTGATTTCTCTATAGGATGCAGTGAGGACTGAAATCAGGACATCAACAGAGACACCAGTGTGGGCTTTGGATGAGCACTGTCATAAGTTTTAGCGGGAGTCCTATTGGCAAGGTCAGCTAAGACCACAAAAAGCCCCCCCGTCGTGGTGTGATACCCCACAAAGGCTGAGCTGTGTCTGTTAGCCTGTGCCGAAATCTGACCAGGGTCATGGTCTTCACTAGGACATCGGAAATCAATAGAGAAAAGGGAAACAGAATTAGCCAATCCCATCTGAGTCGGTAACAGTGGACAGTCTAGGTCCTACAGTCACGCAGAGTGATCTGCTGTCTGTCTGTTACAAAAGCAATGCGTCCCTGCAGCCATGCAAGAACAGCTACGACTGCAGATTTTGACTAGCCTTTAACACACTTACTGACATGTTTTTGTTCAGAAAATGGCCTCAGTGTCTTCCTAGCTGGCTTCTTTTCAATGTTACTTCACTGCTTAAAAATTAAACAAAAGCCACGAGCCATATAAGTTAGATATTCTACTAGACCTTTATAAGTTATATATGCTTATGATCTCTGTCAGCCAATCACAGAGCTTGTAGATTGATTCAGCAAACAATCAGCCAATCACAGTCCTTGCATATGTAGTAGCTTGCAAGGATTCAAGGTGTTCATGAAAAGGCTGAGGATTTGCAAGGTTACTGTGATTGACAGTTGTAACGTCCAACCATCGTGTTGCAACAAAAGTAGCACCTCCCCACCTGCAAGCCCGTACATGTAACCAAAGGCCCTGAATTCCATACCAAACCATCCCACTTTGGTCTTGTCCAGCTGCTCACAGAGAGATGTACGTATCGCTGCTCAAAACGCCTGTTTAGTTCCCAATATTTAGATGCTCATCAGACCCTTTTTGTCATTCACTTTGGTCACATTTCAAAATTAAGATTATTTTTGGCAGAATCAGATTATGTAAAAAGGTTTCTTACATGATATACAAGAGTAACTAGTTAGTTAGAGTGGTGTAACTCCAAATATAACCCAGTGGGAGGTTAACAGATTCACTGGGAAATACATTTCTAACTGTGACACCGTGAAGTTCATGCATAGCAATGCTGCTATGGTGCTAAAATCCACCAGAGGACCCATTTTCCAAAATGTCTTGGACAACGGGCACTTATTTTAACCACTGTAATTACAGTGATAGAAATGGCTGGTGTACCATTTCTTTGGCTCTAGAAGAACACTTCCTCCGTACTGCTTCAATTTCACTCCAAGTTGAAGGACATTATATGGACCACACTGGTTTCCATGGTGACACACTGGATTTTCATACATGTTTCAGTAAATATACTTTCCATTTTCTACACACAGTTCCAAAGCCTTGAAGGCTGTTTAATGGGGACACATGGACACACAGAAGACACTAATGCCTTGCAATGATTAACACTTACAAATGTGAGTCCATTAAACAGCATTCTCTCATGGAATTGCATAGCATCTAGGTTAATACAGGCACACATAAGGGCGACTGTCTTACCATATCCTTCCTTCCCGTATGCTAGCTGGGGGGGGACCTTTACCAGACGCCTCTCGTTGACACACATTCCCACCAGCGCCTTGTCCATCCCGGGGATGAGCTGTCGTTTTCCCACATACACGTTGTAAGTGGAGCCTCGATCATAGCTACGGAAAACAGAGGAGAGTCAAAGAGCAACATCAGTAGCATCCGCAGTGATGTACTTGCCAAGCAGGAACACCCTTCATCCATTAACAAAATGAACGCGATACTGTTTGGATGAACGCACCTAACGGCCTTCATAATTTAGAATAACTACAGTTTCCTCACACACGAGCAGTTTACCAAGCTTAAACTTTTACGTATTTGACGTACTTTTATTTAGCAGTTACTGAAATGGGCATGCGGGATTGATCGAATCGGTTCCTCGTGCAGATTGCATATTGCGTTGTGGAAAAACTTGCAACCTAAAAGAATCTAAAAGCAGTTGAAGTAGTTGCTCACAGGAGCATTCTGCGGGGCTATAATTACGTAAAGTCGACTAACATCTCGGCTCTGTATTATCTCGATTATAGCCTATATTGCGGCTCTAAATAAATATTTTTTATTATTAAATTATTGTATAACGCTATTATACAACCAGCTCGGCTCTGTATTATCTCGATTATCTATTGCGGGTTTTAATGATTCTATAGCGCTATTCAGTGTGACAGGGACTGTCCCAGCCGAGCCGCTACCGTGCCGCGATGCTGCCTGCGTGGCCAGTTAAAGATGCCGCTTTAACAATACCCCCCTTCAAAATACATCAAAGAGACACGTATTACCTGGAGTCGAACTTCTTTCCGTCTGGAAACGTACCGATATAGTGATACCTGACAAAATCGCCGACTTTCACGGCTCTGTCGCATTGCTCGGAAACAGCAGTCTGCTCAATGACAATGTCGTCTAACGGCACCGGCGGTGCCCTGCAAGCAACACAAGTTATCAGAAGCGCCAGGTACGTCGCACTGTGAGCAGGCATTGTGTAACAGAGTTTAAGTGCGGCTTTTCCAGCCCTAACTCCTCATGCAGCGACTGAATAATCTCAGTCCGTCCAGCACACTAGCGGACCCGCACCGCGGCGTGACCTTGCGCGACGCCTCGTCATGCGTTACGCTCAACTCCACCTCTTATAAAGTTACATAAAACTACTGGCAATATGCAATTTTATTAAGATCTTCCTCCACTATTCAATAAAATACTGACTTTTTTTTTCTTCTTTTTTTTTACATATCTCACATACAACGGGGGTGGGGGCGGCAGAGCACTGTGGAGAACCTCCTACGTGGCACTTTGGGGGTCATTTGTGTCCACATTTGTATCACATTGTGTAAATTACAAATCTTACTAAATAAAGAAAAAATTATTTACTTAAAAAATAAATTAAATAAATCATAGCACTATGTAAACAGCGGAATATGTTATGGCATCTATTTTTTCTAATGGTAAACACAACTTTTTAAAATGTAGCTTGACAATATTACTAAACTAAAAAAATGTTTTTATTATTATTATTGTGCGAATGTATGGTAAAATAAAATTTCGAAAATGTAATCTTAGAACTATGGTTTTTCATAACCCCACCCATCTACGTCCGTAAATTGCAGAGTAGGCGGTCTTGGAGGGGGCTGCTGTTGGGATTTCGCGTTTGGGATCGTCCGGCGGCGACTTGCAGCAGAAATGGCAATGATTTCTCTTCTGACACGAACTTTTCTCTTAATTGTGCTTTCGGATGTTGTACAAGGTCAGTACGAAAGTTACAGCTTCAGAAGTTTCCCAAAAAATGAACTGATGCCCCTAGATTCGGCTTATAAATATGCGTTAGATCAGTACGGCGAGGAGAAGTGGCAGGAGAGCGTGGAGTATCTGGAGGTGAGTCTGCGGCTCTACAGGCTGTACAGGGACAGCGAGGCTTTCTGTGGTATGAACTGCAGCACTGCTCGCATGGAGAACGAGGGGAAATACGCACAGTTCCCGGAGCTGCGATCCTTCGGGAACATCATGAAACGGGCCCAATGCCTGAAGAGGTGCAAGCAGGGCTTACCGGCTTTCAGGCAGACCAAGCCCAAGCGGGAGACCCTTGAGGAGTTTGAGATGAGGGAGCCCTACAAGTACCTACAGTTCGCTTACTTCAAAGTAAGGATATCACCGATGATGTAATGGTTAATTAATGTATCATCAAAAGGATTTAAAGTCACTCAGTCACAGTTCAAGCACTGTGATAACTCCATTGTTAAACGTTTTTGGCTGTTTATCAAGTATATATTTCTGGACTGAAGTAGATTAACAGAGCAAAGTACTTCTTGTGAGTAGTTTAATGAGTGGCGGTGACCGTCCCTCGCAGATGAGCCGTTTCCTTGTTAAAGCGCCGCGTTTCCGGACCGCGGGGCTCTGCCACGTACAGCGGGACCCGTTATGTGAAGACGAGGCCTCAGTATTAGTTTCAATAAACTAATTAGTTTAAATCAAATTAGACCCATCAGTCAGAATATCGGGGTGATGTATATGACTGAACATTACTTTAACATTGATTTTGTGACGGAGATCGCGATGCGTTGTTTGCACGTTTTTCGTGTTTTACTCCGCGTGGAGGACAGAGCACAAGGCAGGGGACACCTTTAACAGCCGTTAGAGTACGCGCGCACACACACACACAGAGGGTCATTTCAAGCCACCGTTTGACCTGGCTGCATGTGATGGGACTGTGGGATGAAGCCGGATTATGATCAGACCTACAGAAACATGTCAGTCTCCACATGCACAGGAATCAGGCCCACGGCCACAGTGCAGTTCATATAGACACAGTGGTGCAGTAGGGTCCCAATAAAGGTGACACTGTTGCCATGACACCCACTACACTGACAGTATATAATTGAGAGGTATTTGCCTTTTCTTACATTGTAGTTCTGAATGAACGTGTTGATAACCTGTTAGAATGGAGTGTCCCACCCCAATAAGCTCCCCTCCTCCCCCCCCCCAAGGCTGACAACCTGGCCAAAGCAGTGTCAGCTGCCCACACATTCCTGCTCCAGCATCCCAAGGATGAGATGATGCAGAGGAACATGGCTTACTACAAAAGCCTGCCAGGGACCGAAGAGCACCTCAGAGACCTGGAGACCAAGTCCTATGAGGTGAGCGCCCTCTGCTGTTCTCGCCTTTTTTTGTCCTTTCTGTAGAGGCTGTCCTTTCATGTACAACCTGATGGTGGTGCTGTTTATGAAATGCAAGAATTCTGCTGTTGTGCAGGTACTAAGTCAGTAAATACCCAGCTCTAGAAAGAGAATATATATATATAGAAAAAGGTCTTGACCTCCTCAGAGGAAGGCAGAGAATAGGAGAGAAATATTTGCAGATCAAGACCTCTTTTTAAAATTGCAGTAGGAATAGTTTTTTTTAAATGTTTTTTTAATGTCATATTTAGTCACTGGCTCATTAATAGGTTTTTTTTAATAGGATGATTATGTTGCAAATTATCCTTTAATAGGAATATGACTTGAAACTTGAAATTGAAAGAGGAAGCTGCCAGCAATGTCACTGGGAAGCAGCAATTGTACAAAAATGCACCCGGGACAGAATCCCAGTGACCCTCAGTACCATTGTAGGCGTAGGAGTGTCCCGTCAGATGGGAAGAGCAGCACCCTTTAGTAAAGGCTGTGTGTTTGTATGACACTCTGTGCTTTGATGCAGTACCTTTGTAGGTTACCTGCTTGCTTGGCTTCCTGAGGGTTAGCGGCTGGTGTGCGGGAGCTTCAGCTCCGGGCCGTAGATCGTCGTGTCCCCCAAGTTCTCCTTGGAAGTTGTCTTTCTCGGCACAGGTTCTCTTTATCCGGGCAGTGAGAGCTTACAATGGAGACAATTACCTGACCTCGATATCCGACATGGAGCTCGCCCTGCGGGACTACTGCAAGGTGTACAGCGAGTGCCTGGTCGTGGCAGAGGGCTCCCGGGAAGTCCGAGACTTCAAGGACTTCTACTCTTCCATAGCAGGTAGGGGGACTCTTGTGACTGCCATCTGACGGATGTTCTTTCTGTGCCTCCTAATGACGTTCTTTCTGTGCCTCCTAATGACGTTCTTTCTGTGCCTCCTATTGACGTTCTTTCTGTGCCTCCTATTGACGTTCTTTCTGTGCCTCCTATTGACGTTCTTTATTGCCCGTTGAACAGTAAAATTGTTCCACTGATACTCTTACTAAAAGACATTCTCATTGTTTACGTTCTGCACTTCATTTTCTTCCTTTCTTCTTGACGACTTTTGCCATTCAAGTGTTCTTCGGTCCAGCCATGCCATTGTACATGCTGAATTATGTAGCTTTCCCCCTGCTGTCAGCATTTTGCCAAGTTATGTCTTTTACTTAATATTTTCTTGAGTTCTGCTTGTTTGTAGCTAGAATGCAGGGAGACAAGAACTGCCTGAATTTTTAATTGATTGAATTTAAAACTGTTATGAGTAAAAAGGGAAAATTATACTTATTTAATATGATTAAGCTACTGGGCTTGTTTGTTTACTGGGTTTAATTTACATTTTTTTAGATCATTATACAGAAGTGTTGAGGCGAAAGGTCAGGTGTGAGAATGAGCTTACTCCTGTCATTGGGGGTTTTCCTGTGGAGAGGTTCGTGGGGACCATGTACCACTATCTGCAGTTTGCATACTACAAGCGTAAGTGTAAAGCATGCCGGCGTGCACGCGCTCATATTTCTAGCCGCTGCGTTCATTAGCTCCACGTGTAGTAGAAGCATTGTTATTGGCTCACGCACCCAGCAGCTCATGTCGTCAGCAATTCCTTAAGCTGCATCGCGCAGAACATGAATAAGGGCTGCAAGTAGATCAAGTTACTGCATTTTTGGTGATCGTAGTATTTCGGTACCATAAATCTGTGTTAGGAGCTTAGCATGCACAGTGACACAGGCGAGTAAGGCAACGCTGGTGCTCTTGGCAGTGGACGACGTGAAGAAGGCAGTGCCCTGCGTGGCCAGCTATGCATTGTTTGACTCTGATGACGAAGTCATGAAGAGCAACACGGTCTATTATCGCTTCCACAAGGACAAGTTTGGCCTTACAGAGGATGACTTTCTTCCTCGTTCGGTGAGTATCTTCTGTCCCCACTTTTTTCGCTTAAATTGGGGCCAGTGGCGGCTAATCGAATGCTTCGCAATGTCTCTGCTGGTGAAGTCTTGCATTTATAAACCGTGTCTTGTTCACATCCCCCCCTGCCACTTTAACTTGCTTGTATGTGTGTGACCTGTGTTGTAAATGTGCAGTATTTTGAAGGAGCATATTGTGAAAAAGGCACATATTTTTCCCTCCTCTCTATAGTGATTATAGGCTCTACCACTAGAGGGCCATGTCACATGCATCTCACGCTCAGATTGCATTGCAGACCGCCTGCACACCTAGACCGTTGCTTCTTAGGGTTCACACTGGATGCCAATTTTTCATCGTTTTTTTCCTTCTGTGTTGACAGGAGGCAGTGTGGTACTTTAACATGACCACCATGCAGAAGGAGATGCTGGCCTTCTCAGAACAACGGCTACAGGCAGACGATGAGGTAGGTGTCTCTTAGCCCTGCCCCCAAAAGCGGATTGGAGGGGAGATCCCTTCATTTCTGTGATTGGTCAGAGGCTCAGTCCTGAGGCCCTGTTGTTGCTTCTCCATGTTTACAGTGTTGATTAATCTCTATGAATGGTCATCATCAACATAGAGATCAGGGGCCATGATGTTAAAGGATCAGCAGAAGAATGTGACCTGTGGTGACCATTTCTCTGCTCACTGTCACCGCTCTGCTTTCCTCTACATGACCTTTTTACAATGAGGGTCCATTTACTGAGCTCACAGTCACCTCTACTTCAGCACAAATAAGTAAAATACATTTACAAATTTCGCCAAACATAATGTTACTGTGCACTTTCCTCTGTGCTGTTGCTCCAGCAGAGGGAGACAGTCTGCATCGTCTCCTTCCTGATTTTGCAAAGATGCAATGTGTGGATTGAATACAGTGCAGGGACTGATTGTGAAATAGAACAACAAGACTCGTAAAGATTAATTTTAGTTTGGTTTGCTGCACACCAGCTCAGTAACACTGACTGTTCGTTAAGTTTTTTTTCCAGAAGAAATTAAATAACTGTAAACCCAAGTTGTGCATATAAAGAACTGAAAAAGTAAAAGTGTGTTATACTTTGGCTAATGCATCATTTCTTGCTTTGGGGCTTATGCTTCCAGCAATAGCCTCCAAGTTCGGTGACCCTGTACTGGATGCCGTTTCACCCCTGGGTGGTTGGGTTAGTTATTTCACTTCAGTAAAGTAGGTGAATTGGGCAGTTTTAAGAGGAATGGCATGAGGTGAGAGGGTGCAGCAGGTGGGACTGGGCGGTTTGGGCTCGGCTTCCTGCGTAAACCTGCACGTTTTCTCACACTGTTTTCTATGTTTTTCTCCCTGTTTGCTTTTTGTTTCAGGGGGCGGTGCTGGAATTCCTGGACGAGATGGTGGAAAATGAAAACAAGAGCTGATCAAACACCTTGCCAGTGCTTGTGTGAAAGCTCTTGGTGCTGATATTTAAACATTCCCAACATGCAGTCAAGACTGGTCTAGGTTTTTTTTTTGCTGTATTTATTTGAAGGCAGACTATTTTTGTACACAACTCCTGACAGTACCGTGTGACTGGCTCTCATCGTCCACCTGCTCTCCTGCATACGTGACGACACAGGACACATGTATGTATTACTGACATTGAGGACTGTTGTACAACTGGGTGGTTTTTCTTAAAAATGAAGTTCTTCTGAACATGAAATGCCTCCTCATTCACTTATCACTTAATCCACATGAAGATTCTGTTTGAAAGCTGAATTTGAATATTTTAAAAATTGCCCGGCTTTGAAAGCTATGATTCTGGCCTTTGGCAGCAAATCCACCAAAGCTTGATTATTGGGTGTTTTTGGGAAAATTGAGAACATGTTGGTTCTAACATACTTAACATACTTTTAGTTTTAACCTCTTGAGCCGGACTCGGCGTGCCGTCTGAGCTTTTGATAATGAGCAGGCAGCCCTCCGGTCCAGGGTGGGAAGCAGCGATACTGAAGTACCAGCCCAGCATTTCTTGGAAAACGTTCAGTCTGTCAGGAGAAGCTGCCAGAGAGGCTGGTCTGACCATAGTCTCATTTTAAGATTTATTGTGATTCTGCTGCCAAAGAAAATCAGCAGTTTGCAATGAGGAGAATGAGCCAGGGGTGATTACATCAGAGCGTGTTAAACCATATTAGGCCATGGGCTGCTGTGTCTCTCACAGCCAAGGCACAGAGGCGGTACGCCTGTTTCCTATTTCTTAAGTATCGATGTGTAGATTTTGTTCCTAGCATTTTTGTACAATAGACAGCCTCTGCTTATGTTCTGTGCTTTGTTCTGTACTGTGCCTCGGTTATCTTTCCGGGACAGATGTAGCTATGCTGTGGGTGACTGGCTGAATTATACTTGACGCTGACGACACGTATGCGTATGCTGCAGGCGTCGTAGGTGCACCTACACGAGGAGATAATGCAACGTGTATATGTGGTGCAGTACCACCAAAAATTGGGGTGGCAGTAGGGTCACCTTTTGTCACGGGATTAAGTGTTTATATACGGTAGGTAGTATTAAAGGAGGGTTAACCGTGAGCAGGCTGGAGCCCAGAGCAGGCAAGGTACCGCTGGCCTGGCAGGAGAGTGCAGGTGGGATTGATCACAGGTACAGGCAACACTGAGGCCTTGTCCACGCATACACAGGTATTTTTAAAAATGATGTTTTTCCTCTCTTATTAAAGAAATTCTCCATGCACATGAAAAAGTGCTGTCAAGAGCATGCCAAACCAACAGGTGGCGATATGATTCTAAACCATAAAGCCATGTTGGCCAATCGGAAGCCTTCTTAGCAATTCTGCTAGGCTAAAAATAGCTAATGTAAACGGCGACCGGTACACGCTCTAATGTCAAAGTGGACGCTGGTGCACAATCTGATGGTACAAACTAAAAATTCCGTTTTCTGTGTCTACACATCGACACTGAAAAGAGTGTTTCTGAAAATCTTCTCTCTGGTCTGGGTTTTACAAAAGCTCAGTTTTCAGTGACATAAAATGCCATTTGCATGTGGACAAAAGGCCAAAACACATAGAAAATGCTTTTTAAAAATAACCATGTACATGTGGACAAGGCCGAGAAGCTGAGTAACAACCTTCCCAAAGAGAACGGATGTTTATTAGGGCGAAAAGTGAGTAACAGTATAAACCTGGAAGGGCCGTTGGCGTTCCGGATTATTCCGTCTTCAGAACTACTGCTGTTTCAAGGCCTGGAACTTAAAAAGAATACTACCACGCAAAGGCGTGGACCCATAGGTGTGTTTTTGTGAGTTCGCGAATGCACAGCTACACAGCCTCATTTAAAGATAACCGCAAAGAGGCTGTGCCATGTTTCAGGTTAATAGAAGCTGAAGTTACTCTCCGGGTTCGTTTTGTAAGTGCAGCCATTAATCATGCTGAAGGGGAATCAGGCGGGAGCCGACAGAGGAGCCACACGTACAGCAGCGGGTGCTGCTCTGGATCCGTCTGAGGGAACCCAAACCTCCACCGAGAGCTCTGGTGAAGAGCAAAGACAGGGAAAGCCCTGGCCTGCCTGGTGATCTTTGAACATGGAGTCTCTCTGCCATTTGTCACAGAGCGATGCTGAAAAACGCACTGGAATCCTGACCACTGGGAGCGAGGGGGGAGGGTGGGGGGGGCACAGTGTGCTCTTTTTATAAGCTGGGTGTGTCATTCACATTTTAAACTAAATTTATCTTTCGGAATGCAGGAAATGCTTACATTCTACTGCCATATCGCTTTCGGCTGTCATGTTTTCCGTCTTCCGCTTGCAGGTCGTTTGCCTTCAGAGGCCTTTTCCAGGTGACTCTCAGGAAGCCGGCCTGCCATTTACTGGCAGAGAGTCACTGCATCTGTAAGTAGCGTCACTCAGCTGTGCCCTTTTTGTCGTTAGCTTGGCAAACCATGTATAACTGCAGACCAGTGTTTGCTCCTAACTGGGATAGAAGATGCACCAAATGGCACCAGTTTGCCTGTGACATTACACTCATGCACGAGAATAGCTATTACGTCTGCCTTGGGCAATCTGGGACCATGTCCTGCCTCTGGTGACTAACATTGAGTAAAGGGGGAAAGGCGATACAATATTGTGGCAAAGCTGTTTATTTTAAGCTTGTCTGGGGCCAGTTGGCCATTGAAGCAGAAGAATGTGTATATTGTTGCGAGTCTGACTGGTGGGTCACAGCCCCCCCCCCAGACGGCCACGTGTGGTCAGCACTGGAGGGCGTGTTGGTGGTAATGACTTGGGATAAGTAAAACCAGCTGTAGCCCAGACAGCTGCCAGTGAGACCCTGCCCCCCCCCAGTAAGTAATAGCCAGCAGACGTCACTGTGGGAAAGTACAACCCCCTGACCCATCATCAGCAGGAGAAACGCAAGGCAGCCAGACACCAGCCGCGTTGCTCCTACAGCAAACACTGCGGGACTGAAGGCGCCGCCGCAGGGTCACTGCCAGGACCGCAGGGTGATGAGCGCCGCCATAGGGTCATCACTGGGTCCGCAGGGTGACGAGCGGCGCCGCAGGGTCACCCCTGAAGCTTAACCTGAACAAATACCAGAACCTAGACACTCCTCTCATCTAAACTGTGGAAAAATATTCAGCAGCGTGTTTAAACAAGATTACTGTTGCAATCTGCCAGAAACAATAAATCAATAAATTGATTTAAAACACACCGCTAAATTGATAAATTTCTGCCCTCTTAAACACAAAAAAGATGGTGAATGTACTGAAAAAGTTTTCCTTAAATCTACTTTTTAAGATGTTAGTGAGAATATGAACACTCAGTACTTGCTTCCATTGGTCCATGACTCTCTTAAAATTGTTACCAATTGTTTTTAACTGTTAACCCTCTTCCGCACGGAATGTTCTCTGTACTGTGAGGATTATAAAAGCATAGAGAATAAGGTATTTTATACAAATCACTTTATTTTAGAGACTCCCAGATGCATATGCATTGTATCGTCAACATAAAGTCCTTTCTTGGACGCTGGCACCCAGAAACCCTCATTCTGCTCACTGATTGTGACTGAGAGCCCCCCCCCTGTATTACTGCCCCCCGTCATGTGCTCGCCACAGCATTAGTGATCTGCCATGCCGATGGGTCTCCTGCAACTATGGTAGTAAAAATTCTCGTTCACGGCAACGTCGGGACTGTGTCAGTGCAGGATAGCTGAATGTTACTCTTGAAAAACACTGACTTTAACACATTCTCACACATAATAATCTTATGCACACACATTAATGATAATTGTACTGTTATAACAAGAGATTGCGAGGTAAATAGCAGAACCAGCGGAAAGACTAACGCCTGCCTCTATGCAGAAACTGCCACAGGTATTCTGCAATAATTTATTGTTATTTATTTTAGCATATATATCAATAGAATAGTGTTATTATTATTATGAATTTTTATATTTGTATTGATACTATGGATTTGTGCTGATATCATGGGCATTTACTGCATCCCGAACAATGTCAGCTGCCTGGGACATTTGCCTATGAAAAGCTCCACCCTGCACATAGGATCTGATGTTGCCATGACGCTGACGTTCCACAGTTGGCCCAGAAGGCCACCTGTGATAATGCGGTACCTGTACGGTGCAGTACTACTCCTACTCTGCTGTGTCTCAAGAAGAACAGGCTCCGATTGAGGCTGACCTACCTGCGACTCCTCACCAACTAAACTGCAGGAACGAGAAGACAAGTCGCCAGTAAACGTGAATTTATGGGAAATATCTGCACGAGCTTCTGGCTAAGAATCAAACCTTGAGATCTTGAGCTCAAAGCATGTGAGAAAAGCTTTGGGTAATCAGTAGAGGTATCGTTTAAGGAAAAAATTGGAAACAGAACTGAAATCCATGAAACAAAAAAGGTTAAAGTCTATTTCCAACATCTACTCTAAGCACAAAATTAGTTTATTCTGATGGTGATTTTTGAGTGAAAGTTCACAAAAGTTTACAAAAAAACTGAAATGCATTACTATCCATAAACTAAGATATCGACCAGAATGATTTACACATGAACTCGGCACAAGGATGTAGAAAGGCAAAACACCCAGGGTTCAGGGAGAATGTTTGGGCTTACGGACCTGCAAATACAGCCTGAGTGTAAACTCATTACGGACGAAAACCTCAACCCAGACTAATAACCAAATACTTAAAAAAAAAAAAATTTTTATTCACATTTTTTTGTAAAGCAAAATAGGAGCTCGTTTTAACTGGATTTTGATTTAGCCCGGTTAGACCTGGATGAGTTGTTAATTCTATTCCGCATGTTTTTTTTCTCAGACCAGTTCACTATTTCTATTTTAATTCCCGAGCAGACCTGCCCCCCTGCATGTAATGTCCATGGGGCCCACGTTGGGCTCACACGGCCCTGGGTATGTCTCATCCGCCTGCCAGCACCCGTCCACCACACCTAGGTGAGAACCGCCCCCACTGCTGGGTCAGCACCGCACTCGTGTGTCAGCTGGCGACACTGCGGAGGTGGGCAGGCGAAACTTCGTCAACATCAACAAATTAACGAAATTAAAATCCACATATCCCCCTGCTGCCTGTCCCTAGAACAACACCTACAAGGAAATTCATGTTGTAAAACGTAAAAACAAAGTTTGGACTCCCGCACATATATTTCCAAAGAGGACTTCAAGGCATTATAATTATGATAACGTGAAACAGACATCAAACCTCAAACAGATCTAACAAAAATCCACAAGAGAATGAGAGTTGAAAGGTGAATATCTTCTGCACTAGACGTCTCCCTTACTGTAAAGTATTAATATATCTGCAGGCATTGGGCTCCATCAGACAGACACTGCACAAGGCAAGTATTTTAAAGTACAACTGGAATATAAAATATTCCCAATACCTTGAATTTTTGATTTTTAAAGTACTTATTGGTTACACAATCAATGAGTGAACAATTTGTGCCATTATCATCACGTTAAACAGCACTAACTGATTCTCAGGCTGTGAAAACCATTCAACTGTGTACCCAGTAATATTTGATCCTGAACTGAATTTGCATGGAATGCAACAGGCTTGACACAATGGAAACACTTGGGCATTAGCAGAAAGCGTCAAACACACAGGAACATATAAAAGAACAAAAACAATGTAACACACAACACAAATATAATCTGTTAGTCTTACAAGTGAAAGAATGAACTTTTCTATACCACAAGGCTCTCTCTGGACATAGAGAATATCTAGGTTTGATTCCTACAAGAGCTGATCTGCCATTTGAATCTGCCTCTCGTGTCACTCAAGGCCAAAACAAGTAAACAAACAGATTAGCAGAACAGCAGGCAAACCAACGCAAGAACTGTGGAGCTCCTCAAAAGTCTCTGCAGGAGGCAGCACTTAGACTTTCTGCTGCATCTCGATCTGCTGCGCAGGCCTGCCCTGCTCCTTCCCGTTCATCTTGTAGACGGAGCTCTTCTGCTGCTTCTTCTTGTAGCACCAGACTGCCAGCACTGCAGCCACCATCAGTGCACATGCAGCCACGATGACGATGGCCACCACGGGCCCTCTCCCTGCTATGGGGCAGCCCTCCCCTAGGCACGGCCCCTCGGTTGGGGGGACCCCAGCTTTAGGCCCCAGCCAAGTCAGATTCCGCTCTACAGAGTCGCCATTGAGACCAGTCCCAGGAAACTCATCAATCACGTCAGTAGCGACGGTCCCTAATGGAACCTTCTGGTAAGGCACGGTAACTTCTTCCCGCTGGGTGGGACTCGGCAGGTAGTCGAGGAAGGGGTACAGGCTTTTCGTGACGTGCCAGGGGGCCGTCGGGCCCATTTTCACTTTGCGACCATCCCCACGGTCAGCTGGGTGACCTGGGAGGTGCAGCTCAGGAGTAGCAGGAGCGGTGGCTGTGGTGGGTGTGTACGCTGCCATGCCGTACCGCGTGGATGGGTGCAGGCCCACATGCGCAGACTCCAGGCTGGAGCGAGGCGTCAGTCTCACAGGAATGTGCTTCACACCATAATCTGCTGGGCGTGTCGGAGGCACTGCAATGTGGGCGGAGTCTGAGGAGGGGGCGGGGCTGCCATGGTCAGGCCAGCTGCCGTCCATGCGCTCGGTCCTGCTTGGCACCTTTCTCCCAATCTCATCTTCTTCTGTTGTCTCTGTAGTGGGAGTTCCTGCATCCCTAACCCCACCTTTCTCCTCCTCCTCCTCCTCTCCGGTCTCCTGGGTAACAGGGTAGCCATCTAGCCAGGATTCGTCTGCCTCAGGCCCTGGTCCCCGCACCCCAACCCGGGTGTAATTCAGAGGCCCTGTATGTTTGACTGTGTTCAGGGGGACACTGTCCCGTTGGCCGTGAGCCTTAACGCTGTCCATCTCACTGCCGGATGCCTTCACGCCGATGTGATTTTCCTTGTCTTCCACCCAGGCCGGTGCCACTGTAACTCCTGGGATCCCTGGTCGGTCCGGTTCATGAAAAGTCTCGGACGGAAACCAGAACAAGTGCTTCTGGCTGAGCAGGGAGACCGGGGCGTCCGTGCCAGCCGTGAGCTCGTAGCCAATCTTCCCAGTAGCATCTTCCATGTTGCCATCCTCCAGTCCTCCTGCCTGATGCTCTGCCATAGATGTCTCCTCTCCAGGCCTGCCATCCTGCTCCTGCTCCATCTCTGATGAGCTCGCTCTTGGCACTAACCCGTCACCTTCACCGAAACTGGTCTCCTCGGCGTCCCCCGTCCGCTCCGCCACATCCTCGTAGGAGGCGCGCCCCTCATCGGGGATCTCATAGTCAACCTGGGTTTCCACTTTATCTGAAAAACATGAATGGCGTAAAGTCAGGGTGCGATATGGTCAATTGGAATATGCAAAGGTAACGAACTCCATTAGTATGTAGATGCTGATACACTGAATGACCTCACTGTGGTGATGCTTTGTTCAGTGTTCAGTGTCTCGTGGGCCTGACCCCTAACACAACAAAGCCATGTGAGTCCAGCAACTTGTAGGTTGTTACCAAGGTGTATCTTATATACAAGGCCCGAAAATCGCAGCTTTTTCATTATAAACTGGAAATGGTTTCTGTTTATGGCTGGCCTTTTGGTTATTGTGCATTAACCTCCAGTTTCCGTGCCTTGGAATCTTTACTGAAGTGCCAGAATCCTGCCGCTCAAACAGAGACCTTCTGAGGTTCCTGCACTCTGCGCTGCTCCTGTGCACAGTGGGATCATCAGAAGGTGCCGCCGCCTTTACACGCCTCGCTGTGCTATGTGGCACCTGGGTGTCGTGGGAACTGCTACTAACAGAGTCACTGAAGCCTGGAGCTGCATCTGTGAGGAGGGCAGCTAGAAGCCGCACAGCCTTCTGGGATAGCACAAAATAAATAAATCACAGGGCCCTGATGGCATCTTACCTATAGTGTTAAAAGAGATGAGGGATATTATTTGCCGACCCTTAACTTTACTGTTTCAAAAATCCTTATCTGAAGGTGTGGTACCTTCTGATTAGAAGCATGCCAACGTAACGTCCATTTTCAAAAAACGGGATAGAAGTAATTTGTCAAACTATAGGCCAATCAGTCTAAGTTGTATAACTGTTAAAGTTATGGAGGCTATAATCAAAGAGAAAATGGTAGATTGCCTGGACTCAAATAACATTTTGAGGGATAGCCAGCATGGATTTAGGAGAGGTAGATCCTGTTTAACAAATTTGTTGTTGAGTTCTTTGAGGAAGCTACTCAGGAAGTTGATGATAAGAAGGCCTATGATGTCATCTACTTAGATTTCCTAAAGGCTTTTGATGTTGTCCCCCACAAGAGGCTCCTACTTAATCTCAAAGCGACATTTATTTTAGGAACTGTAGCGACCTGGATTGATAACTGGTTAACAGATAGGAAGCAGCGAGTAGTTATAAGAGGCACAATGTCACAGTGGGCCTGCG
>JABFEB020000045.1:16306510-16325924 GCA_019775895.2 Stomatorhinus ivindoensis | reverse complement strand
CCTGACAAAGGCCATAATCGCCAGCCAGTCACTGCCAGCCACTGACACCAGCTTACTGGTCTGTATTTGCCAATCACCTATAATATAACCTATGGATATGATTTATTTGTCTGATTTTACTTTATCATGTTATACTGTCATTTTTCATTGTCTCTGCCTTTCATCATCCTCTGCTGAGGGTGACAGCGTGCAGAGCAGGTCAGACCAAGTTGCTTTTTCCAAGGCCGCAGACTGCTGCGCATTCAGGGGGATCGCATCCCTGATGTGCCCGGCTGGGAGATGCATCCCGAGTCGCCTCTTTCTTTGATAACAAGCTGTTCACTGGAATTTCCCCTGTAGGTTTTCTGCCAGCATTAGGCCGCGCTAAAGAACAAAGAGAGACCCAGATATCGAAATCATGAAGTCTCCTATCCCAAGAGGTCCTTATGATTTTAGTTTAATTTTGTTATAGTTTTTGCTGTTTTTTAAACTATTTAACTTTGCATTTTTAATCTATATAGTTCATAATATTTAATATTAATTCAATAATCTCAACCCTTCTGGTCATTTAAGGCAGCCTTTTTATGCCTAAAATTAAACAGAGCATGTATTAAGATGAATGGTAATTAAAATGCAAAGCTAATGCTTCTAAGGCGATTTTTTTTACGCCTTAACCGTTTCCTTCTCGTCCCATTATCGGAAGCATATGGGCCCAGTCTGTATCAGTTTTGGCGTCTTGGCAGCACTAAATGTTTGTGTCTGAGCGAATTGAAATGAGGTGGCTCATCATGGCTGTTGGTGGATATTTCCACAGCTTGTCTTGCTGATATGCTTCCAGCAAACCACCGGGGCTGCATTTAAAGGATAATCTGATGTTAGCTTCAGTGACTAGATGCTCCGAACAGTGTCATCAGCTTGACACACATTCCACATCTGGTTTGCCCGAGTCCATCGCTCCCTCAGAAGCCTGCCGATATGGGCATGGAGTGTTCTGCCCTGTTCCTGTGCACCACAGAGAAACGAGCTCTCCGATTGGCTGCTTTTGCCAGCCACGCAGACACAGTGTTTGTTTATCCAGGGCTGTTGTCGTTTCCTTTGGCTCTGACTGTGTTTATAAGTGCACTCTGCTCATTCCATTCCCTCTATTCTGGGACATGGGGGACGCTGACTATAGATGGTACTCGGAGCCCCTCCTGAGGGACCGGCATCCATGCCCTTAGCCAGAGGCCCACCATACTGCCCCCCTCACATTTGACACCCAAGGCACGGTCACCTGTTGCATTGATGGGCATGGTTTTCTCAGTCAGCACAGCGTATCCCGTCCACAGCCCTCGTATCCATAAACTTAAGTTGCTTTTCATTAGATACCAAAACCAGACTCGGGTGACTAACACTGACAGCTTATATCCTCTGTCCTCATCATCCATCTCTCTCCTCTCCGTGGTTCTTCAGCGGCATGGTTATGTGCAGTGACAATCTCCTGAAGCGTCTGCTTCCTTCCACATGATTTTAATCCCTGTGAGCCAAGATTCACAGACTAGGACTGAATTGTGCTGGATTCTTCAGATTCAGGGCTGCATGCAAAAATCCCAGGAAGTGTTCGGTGGCAGACCATGCCCTAGGAGATGCCAGCATTGCTGTGCCAAACTTCTGGAATGTTCCATCAAACAACCAACAACCTTGTGGTCATACTGACTTATCAGGAATTTTGAGAGTATAAAATTAGATAATAGTGATAAAATGTGCATTTTAAATGGAGTTACTGTGGAATAAAGTATGAATGAATGTCTTTTCAAACACCCAAAGCACTTTACAGAACCAATGGGGAGCCACTTCACCCACCACCACTGTGTAGCCCCCACCTGGATGATGCGACAGCAGCCATTCTGCACCAGTACGCTCACCACACAGTAGCTAAGGCGCTGAAGGGGCAGGAGAGAATTCAACAGTTAAATATAGGGGATGGCCAGATTTGATAGGGCCATAGTGGGCAGTTTTAGCTTGGGCATTGGGGTACCACCCTTACTCTTTAAAAAGATGCCAAGGGACCTTTTACAACCTGATAGAGTCAGGGGCTCAGTTTAATTTGTCATCCAAAGGATGGCACCATTTTCACAGCACTGTGTCTCCACCACTGCACTGGGGTTTGGGATCCACACAGACCGCAGGAAGGGCTTCCCTGCTGGCTACACCAACACCTCTTCTAGCAGCAACCCAGCTTTCCTACTTGGATTCCCAACCAAGTCCTGGCCAGACGCAGCTGGTTTGACTGCTGAATGTGAACCTTCAGTGAGGCTGATGGCCTAAGGGAACCTCCCCAGGGATGGGGTCAAACATAACTACCTGAAAGTTCCATCAAACGGTTTGGAAAAGATTTCAAATAATAGTCTTTTGGGTTCAATGACGTATCTTGTTGCATTTTATTTCAATTTAAATCTGTTAGTATTAAATTGTTGTAAAGACAGTTTAAATTGTTCCACATATGTCCAATTCCACACACATTTTCCAATGTGTAATGTTAAGATTCAAAGGCTTATTGTCTTTCCTACACATTGTGTGACCTAAAGGAAGGGAATGTCTCTTCTGCTCAGGCTCTTGGTTCATTCACAGCCAAATAATTGGACAGCAATGTCACCCTGGAAGAATTAGAATTTAGTGATCAGTTGTCATTGTTGACACCACAGCACACAACAACAAAATGTGTCCTCTGCATTTAACCCATATGTGACAATGTGACATAGCAGGGGGCAGCTAATCCAGCGCCCAGGGAGCAGTGCTTGGGGGCGGTACCTTGCTCAGGGTACCTCAGTGGTGTCTTGCTGGTCCACCACATTTGCCCTTGAAGCAGCCTGGATTTATCATTCTGCAATCATGTATAAAGAATCTGAGATGTGCATTCAGCCTATCCCAGTCACATACATGCAGTATTCCACAGTCATTAACATTTGGCTGACCTGATCACTTACTTTGGATTAAACTGTGTGTGAGAAACGACAGACAGGCCATGGCAGATATGGGCACCAGGATCGTGTCATACAGTCTCCCCAAGCAGAACATTCTCCAGGGGGTCATTGGCTGCCAAGGCTGACTGTTACACAAGAAATTGATAGCAAAACAATATAAGCATAACACACCATGCCATTCTTTGTGTCGACTTCACCTTTGAGCTTTTATCATTGGTTAAGTCTGGTACATATCTATGTATGACTTGTCTTTGTTCTGTTGCATGCACGGAGTGGCCTGTTTAGGGCCTAATGTAGCAATATGTAAATGAAAATGTAACAATGTAAGAAAAAAGCACAATCAAGCAGGTCAAGGGCAATTAAACCTGTACAATCAGGGGCCACTTCAGATTCTCTACAGATGTCATCATAAATGAAGCAATGTCATTATTTTTGAGGAGCAGGGCCAGATTCTATTCTATGACTTCAATTTAGCATCTGATCATTCATCTGGTAAGTTATATAATATATGGGATTCGTCTCTCTTTTTTGATTAGCTGGGAGAGTCTTAGGCACAAATCAGGAGTATGAACTTTACGTTTATGTCATTAAGGGGAGAAATTTCACAATTTGAATATGCAGTCCAATTTGCAATGAAATGTATATACTTAAAAATTACATAACTGTCTCTAATAATAAAATGCCATTATTTAAAATGAATGCCTCCGTTAGACTGATGTTCATTTATTTGACTTTAGCATTGAACTCCACCATCCCCCAAAGGTGGGATTACCACCCAAGGCGATGTGCTCAGTCCCTAAATCCTGCTGGCCGAAGCCTGCTCTAAAAAGTACGCCTCAAACAGCATCATCAGATTTGCTGATGCCACAACAGCGGTGGATCTCCTCACCGGTGATGAGTCAGCATCCACAATGGAGGAGCACCTTACACTGTGGTGCAATAAAAATCTGTCTCTTCATCTGCATTAAAAAGAAATTATTGTTGACTTGGAGAATGTCCATTTCTGCCCAGTTCCAGCTGGTCACTGAAAGCTATCATTGGTGCTGTTCTCACATATAGAGGCACGCTAACATGGTCAAAGGCCCCCCACTAAACCTGGAAGTTTCATTGTGTTGCCTTGTTTAGTTTGACAAGGAAATCGCGTTGAAATTAACGAGAGGCGTACTATTAAATTACCCGTTTAACTCTACCCAGTTTAAAATCGCACAAAACCGCAGTCAGTCGACGCGATAACACCAGTATGACTTACATGTCATCCAGTGGGTGGCGCTATTCTACAAATTAATAATTATTACATCACTAAGGTTTTTTCCGTTCAGAAGGACTTAAAATTTGCAACGATTTATACGAAATATTTACATTTTTTAATTTACGATTATTTTCCATAACCTAAAAATATTTCATATTTACATGCTAGACTCATAAACAAGCTGGATTTGATTACAGGTGTATGTAAACTACCACATTTGCCTGGAAAAAAAGCAAAATGACAACACAACGCGTACAGGTCATCTGTGGGCTTTGACAACGACCAAAAAAGAACACCGTGGTTTGTCAAACTGTGCGTGTGTATGTGGGGGGAATAACGAAAAAAGATAAAAATTGCTGCAAATTAAAACAATTAGAAACGACAGAAATGTCCAGTACTATGTTTCAATACGCAGTGTTTTGGCCTTATATGAGATTACAGGAAGCTATTAGTTATGTATATGCCAGTAGATCGATGCCTAGTTAAATAAAAAATGAACGAAAGGCGCCCCTTAATTATTAATGTTTTGCAAATTAAATTACAGCACTTCGCAAGAAAATAATGTAATCTCGTTGAGAGAACCAGTGCGACGAGGAACAATCGATAATTAGGCGGATTACAAATACAACTCAGTAGACATATAACTGTAGTCGATTACTCTTTTTTCTGTATTGTTTGTACATTCTGCAAATACAACAGGATACATGGTCAGATAAAAGCATTGAAATTTGTTCTATTTATAGAAAAGCATATTTGTTAGACGTGCATTGCGTTTCATTTTTAGCAACCCTTTTACAAATACTTCAATAAAGCCAAGACAAACCAATTCCTTCGCGACTCATCTTCCACATTCTCTATTCCGTTCAACATAAATGTAGTCCAATCGACAAATTCGCAATTTCTTCATTTTAAAATAAATGACATAGCAGTACTCAGTCAGCATAAACGAAGGCAAACAGTATACTAATTTATCCCCAGATCAGAATCATAAAATCCACCAAAAAATACATTACACATATGTGTTTAAAAGCGAAAGCAAAAAAGAAAGAAAAAACTCATCATTAACGACAAATAGCTAACGGGCTTTTATAATTAATCACCGGGCAGGTACGAAATCCATGCAGTCCGAGAAGGTAACCTTTGCCAAGCCTAGTTTTCAGTTGCTTCCTTTTTTTTTACTAAATATTTAATAGCTTTCATTCATATATCTAAATAACTCGACATAACTAAATTTGATAACACGTGATCACCTTTTTTCCAAAATATGAGTGGTTTGTTTGCAATCAAATAATAAACAGTTTATAATTATTATTGCAGGCAGTGCTTTGGACAGCTGTGCGGCGTGAAAGGCCCCATTGGGCCTTTACAACTATTCGAGAAACTGATGCTGCCGCCAGTATCCTAGTGGAATAGGCGGCTACGGGTTTATGCTTTTGTCGAACCTTGAGACGGTTATTTTGGGGTTAATAAAAATCAAGAGTTGGAGAAACTCAAAAGGGGTCCTGCCGCGGAGGATTAGCGACACATAAAACTATAGTCAATGTTAACTTGACGGAGTTTGACTGATGGAAAGAAGAATTAAGTAGGCTTGGAAGGCCTACTACTTAGTTAGCTAGCGTGGGACAGTACCGAGGGGCGATGAATTGTAAACGGCTGTCTGTGGTACCTTAAAGTCGGCTTCGGGCGGCCTCGTAACTTGAGCGTGGACACGTCGGATAAGTTTTAGTCCTGGTCACTGTCGCTTTCTTGTACTAGCTGTTTAACTAACTGGTGAAGTTAGACGGAACAACTTAAATTTGCTGAGGAAAAAAGGAAGTTCCACTTTGCTTTTGTGCACTGCCCCCAAGTTCTAAAATAACTACAAAAAAGTTTTCTGTAGCAGAAAAAAAACAACTACATCTGTTTTTATGCGAGCTCATGGTACCGATTAAGCCAGCTAGTTTGATAACATAGCTTAACTAGCTAGCGTTAGCCTTAAAACTTAATACATTTGCGAGACACATCGGCGGCTAACAATGGGGGAAAATGACAACATGGATTATTTTTACCAGCAAGTATTGCAGAAGGACGTGAGCCGACGGCTACAAGTTGGACAAGATCTGATAGACTACCTCAACGACCCGCAGCGCTCCCCCGACGTGGAGCAAGACAAACCTCGTTTGGATAAAACTATAGATGAGCTGACGGGATGGGTGAACTCAAGTAATTACAAGGTAAGTTGTTTTGGAGATGTGACGTTGTTGTTCTCCGCCGAGAGAAGACGTTTTAAAATCTGTATGTAACTAGCAGTGCTTTGTTTTGGGCAGTATGAGGATGTGGATGCAGGACCTGAACTGCGATGTGTTGGCGAGTCATTGATTATTCAGGGGACGGTCATTGTTGTGGGTGACCGTCAAAAGATGCCCTACACCCGTAATCCCATCAAGCGACCCGCGACTGTCGAAACTCGACGTTCAACGGCGCACGTTTCTCCCGTGTGACACGTTGTTTATCCTTATTTGCTCCTAGTTTTGCGATAATGATTGTTTGCACTCTGCTGTGTAGCCAAATGACCGACCTCTGTCATCTACGGTAGTGTTCCGCTTAAGTTGTGCGAAACAAAGTGACGAATGTTTTTACCCATTTCCCTAATAATATTGCATTTGTGTATTTCTGTCGTTCAAAGAGATCAGCAAGCAGGCTCTCGGTGTATTGGGTGCAATCGTCATATCGACCTCGGTGGGGGTAGGGCACAGGTCATTATTCTTTTCTTACTCCCATCCCCTACCCAGATGTGACTGAAGTCGGTGTGGTTGTAATATAAGGATTTGGGGAAAGTGCCTTCTTGGGAATGACTGCTCAGCTAACATCGGAGTTAATAAAAAAACGAATGACGGCACCGTTTTATTTATAGTTCCATTAAGATTATCGATTAAGTTTATTTTTACACCGAATTCTTCGTGCACGAAAATATATCTGGTTTTGGGTTTTTGCATATAGCGTTAGACCCCGATTGATTCTTGTCAGTCAAAGCTGGCAAATTGAAGGTTATAATTAGCTACAATCCTTTCAGATGTACACCAATAAAAAGAGAATCTTTCGGATGTGCTTTGGTTCTCTGGAAAATAAAACAATATCATTCAACTGTGTTTCCGTCTGTGTCATAGTGGAAGGACTGCTACCAGTCGTAAGGAATAAGGCTTGGTATTGTGCTTCTGGTAATGCATAACAGAGAACAGTAAAACATAAAGCATCTCGCAAGTCACCTCCTAAACACGAAATTGTCAGTGTTAAAAGCGCACGTGCTGCATACTAGGGATGTCATGAGAACCGGTGCTTGGGTGCTAAATCGATGCCAAAACTCTGCAAACATGACAGTACCTGTTTTTCTACAGTACCGTAGGTTCCGGTGAAGCAGTTCCTCTGAACCTGATGAGAGCAGCATAAACACCTGCAGCATAAACTCCCTCCTCCTTTAAAACACAAAAATAGCACATTCCTGAAATAAAATGCTTATTACTCTTGAGCCAAGTGTACTGCATTCATAAACATGGTCTGATTTGAACCCTGACAGACACGGAAAGTTATCGGGTAATGAACTGATATCTAACAGCATTACTTGGATAACTTTTACTGTAATGTTTTGCACAGCCATAAATGATTTTGTGGTTTTTATTACAAGCGTTTTGCATAGCCTGCCGATGTTTTTTCAAACTTACTGACCTATGTTACATTTGTTTTTAAGCTGACTGGTAACTCAGTGGCTTTAATGCCTTTTAATTTTGCCACAGTTTGTCCAGCTGCCCCAGTCATGAAAGCTGTAAATAAATGCCTTACCTCTGTTCTCTCTTCTGCTTTCCTTTTTTGGTTAATTTTCCTATTCTCAGAAAGCGATTCTGCATGCGTGCGGAGCCTACATGCTACTGTTTTTTTTTTTTTGTAATGTTATGTTGTTTCGTTTTATCACTTGAAGGAAGTTTTTGTAATGTTCAGATGCATTTAATAAAGGAGCCTATGCTGAAATACATCAGAATTGTTTGGTTTTTGCTGTGGTATTGAATTTTGTATCAAGAATGGAGTAATTTTACTGGTATCAAATAATAAATTTCTGCTATTGTGACTTGCTTATTGCATACTATCAGTAGTAATTTTGTAATCATGCCTGTTGTGAATGGTCACTTGTTCCAGAGGGCCACTACTTGAGGAAAGAGGCAGTTATTGTGGTTTAAAGTCTTGCCTTTTAGTGACCAGAATCTCATTCCAGATGGGAGAGGCTGACATACAATGAGAAAGACGTGAAGGGTCAGCCATGATCCCACTTGCTCATTTTTTTAGATACTGGAGTTGTAAAGATCCCAGTGGGAGGCATCTCAGCGGATGTCCCTCTCTGCTGACTTGGTGCATTGGAGTCCGGTTCTGTCCTGTTTTGGTAAACCCGAATCGAACAATCAGTCATTATTTGAAACTGGGCTTGATGATAGCTATATGGAATACGGAATTTTGCCTTTAGTTTGTGGAAAATTGGAATTCATCAGCTTCTGCAGGAACTACTGCCTCTATTGTGCTTTCATGATAATGTAGTCATTCTTTATTTTAGATCTTGGGAGATTATGGTTCCCTGGAATCTGAATTAATAAACTAGGTCTGCATGATGTGCAGTATAAATATTGATATTTCTTAAGCCTAGTTCATACTTCACTTTTCCACATGTCCTTTGTGCACTTTCAGGCTGTGAATGGTCGTCTGTGTGGCGTTGCGTGTTCATACTACACTTTGGCTGCGGATGCAGATGGTCGCCGTTGGTGCATACATACGGCAGTGATATTCCACCAGACTTGCAGGGGGCAGATGCAGTGCTACAAACACAAATTCAAGCAGTGTAATGAAACGGTAAAGTTTTATGAACAGTTTTAATGTTATACGGGCCAAACCTTGAGTAACTACGGTCCTAAGACACACCACATTATTTTGAAATCCTTAAACAAATTCGCTTGGAGTCCACCCATTTGCCTCACGAGGGTGCTGGAATATTGTTGCTTTTTAAAACACCGAAAACCTTCCTATGATGTCTGGACAGTATGAAAACTTATACAGGCATCTCCGACCCACATATCGCTGCCTACCATAACTGCAACAACAACTATTCTTCCTCTTTTGTTATTGACATTGATCTGTGAAAGTTCATGTTGCTACTTACTGGAAATATCTAATCAATTGTCTTGCACATGCGGAATCAATATGCGCGGACAAGCATGGTTCGCGCCATACATAAAAATCTGGGCTATACACGCGTCGATCGAAGTCTTCTGTGGCCGACCCCTGATGACGAAATTTACATCACCTTCCCCTGTCCACAACCAAGAGTGAAGTATGAATTGGCCTTCATGCACATGCAGGTTTCACATCGCAATGACTGCGGTAGGCTGTTGGATTGAGATTGGTTTTGGGTGGTATCTAATTATATACCTGGATGGGAAATGCATATAATTGCAGGACCAGTTCGCTGTTGGTTTTAGGACTGGGCAGCGCTACTGCCGCACACCGCCTCTTTGTGTTTGTGGAGTTTGCATGTTCAGCCTGTGTATGTGTATGTGGCAGGGGATCTCTCTCAATTTTCAGGGAGTCAGGCCGTGTCTGACAGGATTTCCTGAATTAATGCCTCGGGAGGGAGCTTTTGGGGATCTTTTGGCAAGAGAAAATGTAAAACTGTATTTCCTGCAAAAGCTATGCAGCACAATTTGCAGATGCCAGTAGGCTGCTTCTTTGTCACATTCTAATGAAATTTTTGTGTGTTGCTGTGGTCACCGCATAAGAAACACAATAATATATTCAAAATATTGAAAATCGGTCATGGGTGAAACAAATCGAGTAAGAATAAAGGCAGTTCTTTTTATTCATGAGTTGGTGCCTCTCTAACACTTATGGTGTAGCCTTCTCTCCAGTGAGCAAGGCTTTCAAAATAGCTGAGAACCCAACTCGGGTGGGATGCCTGTGATTTGTGGGATGGATGCAAGTGGTTCTATGACGTTCCTCAGTAAGTGTGAGTTCAACTGTGGAACATATATTGACCGTGTAGCGTGAGTGGACGGTGATGGACTGGGAGTACAATCAATACATCTAGGCATCTTTGTATCAGAACCACATCTGATTCCATCCTCATGTCTTCATACGCATACTCGTGACAATGTGCTGATGTCTGTAATCTGTATCTAATTAGGTATGTAAAAATTAAATGAGTTATGTTGAAACTGACACCAGCAGCAACACACTGCAACAACCAAACATGCAGCAACACTTCCAAAGAGAGAGACCCACTGAGCTATTGTTTTCCGCAGAGACTAAAAAAAAACGCAATAATCGGCACTCCCCTACTGGGTGGCAGGTTCTAACACTGGCAGTTTAGTGCTGTCTGTACCTAGTTTTTGTTCAGGCTTTTTTTCCAGCAAAAAAATGAAAAGCCTGAACAAAAGCTAAGTGCCCCACTTGGTGCTGCAACAGGGGGGTGGGGGGTGTCGTCGTTGTTGTTGTTGTTTATCCCAATATTTTTAAGTGAAATATTGCAGGTTATTTTTTAGATATCGCAAAGCCCTGTCTGTATCGGGGAGTACTAGTGATATCTGTGCATCCCCAAATGTATCTGTGGGTGGCTAGTGATACAGTAATGTGTGCAAACAGTATATTTATGCATCCCCAGGTGTTAAGTGAGTCTATTGAACACAAAATGACTTGCTGAACCTTTGTGTTTTGGTGATGTTGGCCAAACCTGCATTTGTGCTCAGTTCAGAGACAGACGTAAAATGTCCGTATTTCACTGAAAAGCTGGCGTCCAACCAAAATGCTTCGTCTGTCATCTGAAGCCCTGGTGATTATTGCACATGCGCGATATAATATCGATATGATATCGCCCAGCCCTAGAGTGAACCCAATTTATCCTGAGTGGTGGCCCCCAGTGGGGTTACTGCTCTGCTTGCACCTTCTTGCTTCCAATTGAGTGTGACAGAACAGTTTGTTTCCCAGATCCACCCACCATTCATATATTTCATGTTACTTTCACTAAGGTGCTTTTCATGATTTTGCAGACTTCCTTCTGTTAAATGTCTAACAGGTACCCTGCACTGTATTTAAAACAGTGGAACTCTAAGTGTCAATTGCTTTAAAAAGGAGATTGTTCTGTTATCGCAAAATGCTATTTTGGATAAATGCTGGTGAATGGGAACATGGTGCGTTTGAAACTAGTGATTTTGTCCAGGTAATGAAGTGTGAGAGATGTGTCCTGCAGGCTTTTATGGAAGTCATTGTCTGTGGGGGGGGGGTGTCTTTGATCTCTCTCTTTCGCTGTCCCCCACACACATGCCCTGTAATCAGGCATAGCTGTGTACATACTTGTGCTGTCAGCTTGGCTGCTTGGAGCAGCATGCAGCTCTGTCAGCCTTCTGTCATTGTCTAACCCTGAAATATAGTCTCTCTCCCTCTCCTCCTCCCAACCCCTCCACTTGGACTGATCTTGTTTGGCGCATGCTGTTTGACCCTTCGTGCTGAATCCCCTTTGAAATTGCATGCGTGTCACAAACGGCAAATCCGTACTGATAATCCAGCCAGCATGCCAGATTATCTGCTTTGGGTGTTGCTTAGACTGCACTCACCCTTGGTGGTCAGGTGTGCACTCTTGCTTTGTGTGGTAGCCCAGGCGGCTGTGTGATATGGGATGTCAACTGCTGCTCACATACATGGCATTGCACTGCTTGCAGCTTTCTGTTTACTGTGGATTAACACTCCAGTCACTGGTTCAAGTCCTGTGATGTCACTGTTGGGCCCCTGAGCGAGGCCCCTAACTGTCAGTTCCTTGGGGGACCTGCCGACTCTGCTCTCAGCTGCACACTGCTTTGGATCGTGCAAATGAGTGAACGTTTTGATGTTTCTGGATCCCGGAAGGCCGGTCTGGCACTGACTGTGAGCCCTCAGGATTTCGTGTTTCTCTCAAAGCTACTTTGGCACAGTGTAGACTGGCTGTTGAGTCACATGTAAGTGTTAAATATTAGTGGGGCAGTAATACTCTGGCTCTCTAACTGGTTTGTCCCTTCACCCCCCCACCCCACCATGAAGTAGGTCAGCATCGCGTTTTCCTGACCTACTCCCTCAGGGTGTCTTCATGTGGTGTAGAGAGTAACCTCGTGCTTTAGAGCTGTTTTTTTGGTGTCTGCATTAATGTGCTTGTATCAAAATATTCTGCCTTTGTTTGCATAAGTTTTTTTTTTTTTTTTTTTTTTTTTGTTCTTCCACCAACATGACTGGATTTTGCTGTTGTCTTGCACAAAACAATATTCCCCTCTCCTCCTTTTACTAAAATTGGTCAAATTTAGCAGGGTTCCTTTCGCATTGGCAGTCTGATGGTTTACAGTATGCGTCTGGAATGCAGGGTCTTATCCCGTGCTGCCAGAAATAACATGCAATACTGCTGTCAGCCTTTTAAATATGATTTTGTGATTATTCTGTGAGTGGGACTCTCGCCTCCCTTTACAGCAGTCAAGCGGTTTCTGTGATGCAGCAATGTCACGTAATGTGTCTGGGCAGGGACCCTAATTAAAACTTCTGCACAGAGCTGAATGTGAGCCATACCGGATCAGGGCCGCCCGTTGGAGTCTGGCCATGGCGTCTGCCGGCCAGCTCACAGCGCCAAACACTGCTGCTTTAGTATGAAGTCTGAGAGGCCTCTGAGTTGCTGAATCTAGCTGCTGCTCTGTGATGCAGTTTTGTAGTAGAAGTTTCTCCTTGAGTGATTTGGTGTCAGTTCTGGCATGTTAAGCCAAGGCATTGGGTGTGAGGGGTTTTTCTCTCTCCTTCAATGATACATGTACAGTGGCAGGGAAAATAATTGTACCCTCAAACTGTTTCCTTTGTCCTACAAGGCTGCTTGAGTTTGTTGGATTATGTGGCTGCTGGCTAAGATGCATCCCCAGTTTGTCTGGCTTTGTCAGCTGCGTACAGCATTTCCTTAGGTAGGTACCGCCCATTAGCATCAGGGTGAGTAAAGCAGAAGCTGTAGCTGTTATGGCATTCGATAGGATGCCTGTTAGGGCAGGAATGCTGGTAGCTTCTGCATGATCGGTTTGAATCAAAGGCTTATGACAGGGCGTGGCTGCTGTTCCTGCCGCCGAGTCTGACATCATGGGCACCACTGCCCCTGGCAGCTACGTCTCTCCGAGGTTAAGCATGTTTCCTCCACCAAAGACAAATGGGGCCAGATACTGCTTCTGGTAGAACTTGATGTCTAGATTTTTGTCCTGGATGAAACCCACATTTGGTCTGCATTATGTGCTTTGGCAGTGTTTGTTCAGAACTAGAGAATCTCCGTGGGAATTCAGCCGGTGAGCTCTGTAGTCGGCTCAGCTGAAGAACAAGCCTCCTGTCCTGCTTTGTCCTTACAAGGCTTATGCAGGCCCCGACACGAAGGTCACATGGTCTCCGTCGCCCAGGTGGATGCCCGGACCTGCTCTGGGCGTTCAGTGCTGCCAGGAGGCACCATAGAATAGAACAAATGAATCTGCGCATCTGTTGATTGGCCGCTCCTCCTTGTTTACAGAGCACTCGTTTTGTCTGCCTCCCTTGCCATCTTGATTGTCGCTAGTCCTGCTCATGTCTGCATACTGTGGCTTTTGCCATGTGTGTGTTCATTGTGACTAAACGTGATGGGGGGGGTCTCTAAGGACACTGAAATATCAAACTTCATCCACATGTGATTAGTTTTGTATCTTGACAGGAGGTATCATTTCTCCTTTGCTAGTCATACGGCTTCTGTGTACAGATAGTTGAGCATGTTTTGTGGAATACTACATGGTTTACACATTCTTATTCAATTTTTATTGAATTGTGGGAGAACAAACTCAGAATACGTAAAAGGGGCCAGTAAGTGGTATGCTGACATTCAGAGGAATGAGATCACTTTGATATTCTGGATTGTCAGTAATCTGTTTTTCTAATACTGCTGGGCGAGGGGGAGAGAGAATGTGTAATTCAGAAAGCCCCCACCCCCACATTCTGAATAAAAAAAAAAAAAAATTTTCTTCACAAACTGAACTTGTTCCTCTCCTTGTCTCCAGGTGGTGCTGCTGGGAATTGATATCGTCGGTGCCTTTGTGGGCCGCATGTCGGACCGCTTCAGGGGCTACTTGGGGACTGGTAAGTTTCGATCCGCCTCTGCTTCTGGGCTGCGGTCGGTGAGGGTGTTTAGGGGCAGGGGCATCGTCCCGCTGCCTGGTTGGAGAGCAGCTCAGTGATGATTAATTCCCTTGTAGGTATGCGTGTGCTTGTATCGCCTGACTGCCCCTTTACTGTGAGAGCGTGTATTCCACCAATGTGTGGGCCGGGGAACATGGACGGTGATCATTAGCGCATTTCGTGTCCTTTATGGTAAAATACTGAAGATGCTTCTGCAGCATCAATAATGATGCCCTGCCAGTGGGTCATGGCTGGCCATGAATGGCAGGGATGCGAGCACATTATCAACGTGTGTCACGTGCTTTGCCTCTGTCAGAGTGATGCTTTACGTCAGGGGTGTCAAACTGCAGTCCTGGGGGGCCGGAGCCCTGTGTAGCTTAGTTCTTTCCGCCTTCCACCACAAATGATTCAGCTCAAGAGCTGTGTGGTAATTAGCACGAGGAGTTGAGTCAGGTGTGTTAAATGAGGGTGAACCAAAAACTGTGTAGGGCTCTGGCCCCCCAGGACTGGAGTTGGAGACCCCTGCTTGATTTTCTGTTTAACAAAAACAGAAGGTCAGTTTAATTCCTTCCTGTGCAGGGTTAAGCTTTTGAGTTTCGGGGCTCTTGCAGGGAACTCCCAGGCCCTCCCTTGCTGTAATGAGTCAGAACTCGTGCATCCTGAGTCAGTCAGTAAGTGATGGCGAGGAAATGACTGCAGAACCGTCCCATGTGAGACACTCTGTTTTTGTTTGCATGTGCTGTTCCCTTCTGAGGGTGACTGCCTGCTCTGGCCTTACCCCTCCCCTCCCCGAGTGCCAGGTGTGTCCGTTACGAAGCAGGGTGAAGTGCAGGGATGGCACACGGGGGTGTTACGGCCGATGCTATAGTTAGCCTGTCTGTGTTTCATCCTGGGGGGCCCAGGTCAGGGTCACTTCTGTGAGGATCACGTAAACACCCTGTGGCTGTCCCATTAAAATATGATCTGTATGTGTGAGCATGCAGCTTGTGTCGCAGTATAGAAACACACAAGATCTGGTGGACCCTCACTGCTGCCGTGGCTGGGACCAGCGGGCGCTAATTCAGGCGTTTCCCCTGGCCCAGTTCATTATTATAAAGTCTCATTCAAATGGCTACTGGCACCCTGAGCTCCAGTGAGTCAGTACAGGTATAGCAAGTTCATCTTAATTTTCAAAATGTTTATTCTAACCTAAGCCAAGAATGTTTGGCTCACTTTTTAAGTTATGTATGGCAATAAATATGCTTCAAGTTGCATTTCTTGGTAATAATGATTAGTAATTATTAGCACATGATTAAGGTCTTCACAATGGCATGACGCTGAGTGAGTCCTCCAGTAATGTTCCTGTGCTGCTGGCCCTTGTCACACACTGTACTGCTCTTTAATAGCAATACCTGCATTAGCAAACCAAGCCTTCTATGTAATATCTCCCTTTTCTAAAAAAACGGCTCTCACCAGCCTCCTCAAACTTCATTACTGAGTCATTAATACTCAGAAGTATTTTTAGGTGTCGCTTTGATTGTTTTGCCTCTCTCTAAATCTGCGTCTGCCTCTGCCTCTCTCTCTGCGTCTGCCTCTGTGTCTGCCTCTCTCTCTCTCTCTCTCTCTCTCGCTGCCTGGGAGTCTTTAGGAAAATGCCTATTTAGAGGTTCATGTCAAGTGATACAAATGTCAAAATCTGTACAGCAATATGGCCACAGACTCCACACCCATGTAGCTGTGAATGAAGCTGAAGTGACCCTTCAGCCACTCTAACAGCCAGGCAGAGCTGCTGTGAACCTGTGGGGGAGGCTCAGAGGGTTTATGCTGGGGGGGGGTTTCTGCTTCTTCACGTCCCTTTCAGCTCCTAATGTTGCTGTGCTGGGACTGTATGGGCCGGGGAGAGGTGGGTGTCATGTCACTGTGCAGACGTGGCGGCTTCCTGAGTAGTGATGTCGCCACTGGCACATGATTAAAGCCTCCGGTTACACTGGCTGCTTAGAAGATCCAAGGCTCCTTATTGGCCATGTGCAGTAGGTGCTTTGGAATGCTCACCTGGGTGGCCATGCTCTGGGTGGCAGATAATCATAATTAAATTCCTGTCAGGGGGAGTAAATTTATGTGTGTTTCTGATCCCGTGCTTTGGGGGCGGTGAACAGCTTAAGAAGGAATGTTTGGCTAAAGACTCTCACCCGTGACCCTGGGGAGAGTCTGTCCTTAATGGTCCTTGTCGTAGGTGTGTTATCCACTGCAGATAAATGTTCACTTCTTACCTCCGCAGTGCTGCCGGCCCTGATTGACAGGCTGGGCGACTCCAAAGACCAGGTCCGGGATCAGGCCCAGGCGCTCATCCTCCGGATGATGGAGGAGACCGCCCCCGTCATGGTAAGTTGGGCTGGGGGTTGGGGGCAATCCACCTGCCATCTGTGACGCCACTCAGCGGTGACCTTCTGTCATACAGGCCACGTGCTGTGCAGAGAACACTCTCGCACCCCCCGCCCTACCAATCTACCACAGGTCTCCGGTTTTCACACGTCTCTGGAGACCAGTCCTCTTTTCTTTGTGCCCCTTTGGTCATGCAGCAGGTGGCGCTGTTGAGCAACACGAGGGGCTGTGTGGGTGGTTCTTTTTTTTGTCCCTGAAGGACTGGCAGAGGTGAATGCTGGATGGCCCTGTCCCCAAGAGGCTCGCACCTTCAGTCTCCTGACCCGGTAGTCAGTCCTGCCCGGGTCCGAACTGTGTCCCCAGTCGGAGAGCCGTCTCCGGGCGGCAGCCGCTGTCTGATCTCTGACATATGGCTCCCTCTGCTGGGGGCTTTTATTTTGCAAGAAATGTGTAGTTGCATCCCCAGCTTTGCAAAGTTTTGTTAAATAGTTAAAATTGCTGTCCTGTTTGGAATTTGCTTTGCGCCAACAGGGCTCTGCATGAATATGGCCTGTACGTTTTGCCTGGGACGGAGCATAGAATAGAGGACAGTAGGGGGCGCTCTGTCGCCAACGTTGCCCTGTGGCCCCCGCTCCTGTCAGTTATGTTTCTGAATTGTATACGTCCCCCTCCCTACAGTATGTCTGGGAACGACTCCTCCCTGGGTTCAAGCACAAGAACTTCCGCAGCCGGGAGGGCGTGTGCCTGTGTCTGAGCGCCACGCTGAACACGTAAGTGTCGCCCTGCGCTGAGCGTGTTCCATGTTTACCGCTCGTCCTCGGTAAATACCTGTACTGCTGGCCTGTTGGTCATTCTGCTGGCAGTGGTGCACATACCGCTGCCTAACCCCCCCCCCCCCCCAGGCACGGCGCCCAGCCCCTGGCCCTCAAAAAGATCGTCCCCTTCCTGTGTACGCTGACCGGAGACCAGAACGCACAGGTGAGTTACTGGGGAGGGTGGGGACCCCGGCGTGGCTGTGCCTCTTCACGCTCACTGTGCGGCTCACTGGGTTAGGACACTGTGTCAGTGATCAGAAGGTCGCGGGTTTGAATCCCAGGGTCAAGCAGAGTGATTTTGCTGTTGGGCCCCTGAGTGAGGCCCTTAACTCCGAATAAGTAAAATGTCACTGTGATGCTGTTTGCATTCTCTTCCGTCTGTCTGAACCTGTGAGGTCACTTGTGATGCAAACACACGTGTTGATTGGCAGCATTTCAGCCCCCTTGGTGTTCTGCTCTGGAAGACACCGCTGTGAATAGTCGCCCTGTATGGGTCACTTTTGGGTCCCAGCACCTTTTTCTCTCTGTGCCTGCATGTCCGGCCTTCCTCACTACTACACGGCGCCACCTACTGATCTGACATGGCCGGTGAGATCCACGCTGTGCTCTGTTCCAGGTTCGAGAGACGGCCACAGTGACACTTGTGGACGTGTACCGGCACGTCGGGGAGAGAGTGAGAGCAGACCTCAGCAAGAGGGGACTATCTGCAGCACGGTATGGTGTGACCTGCAGCTTCCGCCCGCCTGCAGTTAATAGTAATTGGTTATGTTCATCCTTATAAGCTTGACATTAGACTGAGGCCTCATTTAAGAGGTGGGTGTTTCCATTTTGGCCTCTGCATTCTGCCACAGGAAACAGCAACTCTGTTAGTACACCAGCAGTTATTACAGAGTGTCAGACGTCATTTTAGAGGGACTCTCGGTGCTCCCCCCACACCCTGTTGAAGAGGAGGAGGGGGCTGTTTACCTAGTTGCTCCGGGAGACCTGCTTAACAGGCTGACATCACGGGGCTCGGATTCCGCCGGGCAGGAGCTCATTGTTTGCGTGTTTCCATGGTCCTGACGGGGCGGCCAGTGTGGAGCAGCTTCGTGTCCCAGTGACGCTGCTTGTGAGGCGGAGCTGGACCTGCCCTGACCTCCCTTTGGGGGGCTCTTTGCTGAACCTCGTTCTGAATAATTCCCAGCAAGGAATAAATTCGCTCCGTTTTGGTCCCGTGGTCAGTTTAAGGTGGGAAGCAGCTTCTGTTTAATCCCTGTAAAAGCCCCAGGGGCTGCAGTCTCCTGGTCTCACCCTCGTGAGCGCCCCGCTGTCCGCACTCTGCTTCACGCTTGGAGGCGACACCCTGTAGCTCTGCCCCCCCCCCCCGGTAATTCATGCCGGAAGCCCAGTCGGACGTGGCTGTCAGGATGGTGCTTCCCGGTGTGGCTTTCAGCCTGTGTGCTCTTTTCCGTAGCGGTTTACCTTCGCTGCATCTTCCTGTCCTGTCTGATTGTCTGTCCACCGTGTGTCTGTACCTGAATACCTGGTCTGGCGTGTTCAGCCGCTCTGTCCCCTGCCTTGAAAGCTGCAGGCTCCCCGTGTCATAGCCTCACTGGATCATGTTATGTGGAATTTGCAGTGTCATTGCAGTGACCTTTCAGCTTTTTTTGTCAGTGTATGAATTAGTTCCCTGTAAAAGGGCACTCAGAGTTAAACTTTCTTACTCTGAACGAACTGGTTCTCTAATTTGCTCTATAATGCTCCTCCAGCTTAGGAACTTTCTTAGGATTTGTGCCATTTGATTATTGATCTCATACAGCCTGTTTCCCCAGTGTGAGGATGGTGATGTCCCCTCCCTCTAGATAATGCCGACC
>JABFEB020000045.1:16279243-16291298 GCA_019775895.2 Stomatorhinus ivindoensis | reverse complement strand
GTCGCGTTGGTGCTCGTCGGGCCTTTAGCGGCAGGTCGCGTTGGTGCTCGTCGGGCCTTTAGCGGCAGGTCGCGTTGCTGCTCGTCGGGCCTTTAGCGGCAGGTCGCGTCGCTGCTCGTCGGGCCTTTAGCGGCAGTTTGCTTAGTCTTAGTCACATGATTCTGGTTCAGCCTCCACGCTCCTTCCATGGCGCAGCATCCCACACCCTCTGTCTGCCTGCACGCAAAGACACTAACCAGCGCGGGCTCTGTGGTTCTCCGTTACAGCCTCGCGACATCACTCCCGGTCTACTGGCGCCCTCCACGCGCCCGACGTTTTTGGGGCAGCAGGTGAAGGCTGAGTAGAACCTCCATGTCCTTAGCTTCAGTTTTCAGCACCATGTTTTCCCCTCTCATTTGCTTTTCCATTCAGCTTCATCGATTTTTTTGAGCCTCACTTCGCATTTTAACATGGTTTTTTTCGGAGCCTCTTTTGCATCCATGAGTTTTGATCTCTTCGCTGCCTGGGGGAAATAAACCAGGGCAGCGAGTCTTTACGACCCTCCCCCCCCAGTCCTGTAACACGGCAGAAATGGGTTTCTTTGAATCCCACTGTGGGTGAGCAAGTCTGGGGTTTCTACCATCCATTATTATGGGTCTTTAATTTCATTGTTTTGTCACCTTGAGTCACCCATTCTTTGTTTTACTGCACAAATGTGGGGTTTTATGTCGTCATGTCGCCTGGGGGTCTGAGTGGACCGGAAGGTGATTGGGTCTGTGTACATGTCAGGCAGAGCCAGCCCAGCAGGCTGTGCAGACCCTTCTGTGTCAGCACAGGGCTCTGACCCTCACTGACCTGTGGGAGGCGCTCTATGCCCGGGGTTAAGGCCTCCGTTTTTCTTCTCAGGCACTGGCTACGGGATCAGTCAGGCGGGCCGCCTGTCCTCGTCGGTCAGCGCCATGCGGATTCTGAACACCGGCTCTGACGTGGAGGAGGCTCTGGCTGACGCCCTGGTACCGGCCCGCCCAACAGCTCCCGCAACGCCTGCTCTAGCTAGCACTCCCCTGTTTCTCTGCCTGTACTGCTGTATCGTATGTGTAATGCAGTTCCTCCTCACAAGGGGTCGCTGTTGCTTTTAGGAGTGGGGTTGGTCTGTTTGTATGCTGCCGTCTGTGTGCCTGGCCCCCATCACTGCCCCTTCCCACTTAACCGCTGTCTAACTGCTCTCTTCCTCCCGCTAACGCTGACAGCTTCTAGGAGACATGAGGACCAAGGTAGATTTATTTTTCATTTTCCCCCCACTCTCTCTCTTCTTAAACTTCTCTGAAGCCTATGAAAGAGGTGGTTGCTTCTCAAACTGGTGACTGATTGTCATTGTTTTTATAAACAGGTGTGTATTTGTTAGTGGGTCTCCTTCAGGGTTCACTGGCTCCCTCTGCTGTTAGCATTGTGATTCAGCATGAGTGTCTGTCACTTCTGATACCCTTACTGAAGGGTAGCCTGATTTGATACCCCTGCCTGTCTCACCCCCACAGCGGAAGGCTGGCCGGCGGCGTTACGACACCCACGGCATGTACTCAGACGACGATGCTAACAGCGACGCCTCCAGCGCCTGCTCGGAGCGCTCCTACAGCTCGCGTAACGGCAGCTTGCCCACGTACATGCGACAGACGGAGGACGTGGCCGAGGTGCTCAACCGCTGTGCCAGCGCCAACTGGTCCGAGCGCAAGGAGGGTCTGTTGGGCCTTCAAAGTCTGCTCAAGAGCCAGAGGACCCTCAGGTACGCTGCTTTCTCTTGTCCTGCGCCTCCTCTTGGAACATACCCCTTCCTGGCTGATGCCCGTCCCATCGCCCATCCTGTTGTCGGCCCCCGGTCTCCTCTATCCTGTCTCCTGGCCCCGGTCCCCCCCGATCTCCCCTCCCGACACCTGTTGTCTGGTCTCAGTCTCCCCTCCCCGACTGACGCCTGTCCCGTTGCCCCACAGCCGCGTGGAGCTGAAGAGGCTCTGCGAGATCTTCACCCGGATGTTCGCCGACCCGCACAGCAAGGTATGCCCTGGCATGCGCGCCTTCCTCGCCGGTTGATTGTATACCGGATTCTGCCGACAGTGGAGGACGGGGGTCTTGCTGTTTGGGCCCTGGGGCATACTGTAAGTGGGTGGATGGGCATGCTTGGCATGGGGGGGGGGCAGTATTGGAGTGACCCGGTATTGACGCGAGCTGCACCCCCCTCCCCCGCCGCACACAGCATCCAGCGTGACCTCCGTAACACACTCACCTCCATAACACACTCGACCTGAGGCGCCTTAGCCAAGACTACCAACTAACCCTCTGACCGAGTGCCAGTTGTTTACGCCTCGACACGCTGGCCGATTATCGTCTTTCTCCCCAGTTCTTCCTCTACTGCCCTGTTGTTTTTGTTTATCCCCCCCCCCTCCCCACCTGACCTCTGAATGGCTGTCGTCAGCAAACGATGAACGGTGAACAATTTGACTTTCAGCTAGAAGCGGGGAGCAGGGGCTTTGGTCCGGCAGAATCCGGTATAAGCTCAGCCTCTTTTAAGGTACCTCCTGTTCTCCTGTCGCCTTCCCCTCTTCTCTCCTCTCTGCTCCGCTCCGCTTTCGGGCTTGTGGGGGGTGGTAGGTGCGGACGTCGGGTCCCTCAGTACTGAGCTGCCCCTCCCTTCCTGCCACGGAGCCCCCGCCCTGAAGTAACCCCTCCACAGCGCTCTGCCTAGCTGTCGAACATGACACACACCCATCTGGCCCACTTACACCTCACTTTCTCTACATGAGGCTCTGACAGATCCTAGCTGAAGGTTCTTCTTTCGTTTCTCTGTGTTTGCCCCGTGCATTAGTCTGTCTGAATGTCCCCTATGTGGGGGGGGAAAGGATTTTTTTGCAGATATTTGCAGGGATCATTGACGTGGAGAGAGTGCAGTGCCCCCTGCCATAATGGTGGCCATTTTCAGCTCCGCACGGCCTGATCCGAGTGCTCAGTGTTTCAGGGCTGCCTCCACACGCCCGGACCACCTGTAGGGGGCGTTCACTGAGCAGGCCCCCTCATCACGGGTGCAGGGCCCACACCCCCTATTGGATAACGGGCTGTAAGCAGCTAAATGGACTAGTGAGTGGGCGCTCTGTGTCAGACTGAGCTGGCCTTTGTCCCCGAATGCTCCTGCACCACGTGAGAGGGGACTTTCCCAGTGACACACTGGTTTGGTTAAACACGGACAGTATCGGTGGTACCTGCATTTCTGACCAGTTATCCCACCTTTAGAGCTGGAAGTTAATTGGTGTTTGTTTCTCCTTTTTCTTGTATATTTGCCCTCATGCCCACGTGTCATGGAACTTTCTAGAGAGTAAGTGGGTTTCGTCGCCGTGCTGGACTTTTCTCTTGCATGGGAGTGAAATTAACTCATCTACTGTCTATGTGTGTGTGCTTGTGAGGAGTATTTGCCGTGTGTGTGTCTGTGTGTGTGTGTCTGACTTGCAGCCGCTGCGGTGCAGCAGGACAGTGCACCTTAAGTGTGGAGCATGCCGAATCTCAGAGAATCCAGTGGCAGATGTGTGGTTGCTTGGCTTAATCGGCGGCCTGATGAGCGCCTGCTGTGGCTGTGTGGTGATCCTGGCCTGCTGTCCTGTCGGAGATTTGCTTCCCTGCTTCCCGATCTCTAATCCCCTAGCTTCCTCACCAATAGAGGTTGAATCCCTTTGTGCTTCATGGGCTTGACACCTGTATTAGCTCTGGGCATCAGATCTGCTGCCGTTTTCTGATGTCAGTGAACTTATCGGCATGAGAGGTCGAATGCATCTCTTCAGCGATTCGGCGGTAGTGCTGTGAGAGTGTGTGAGGCCTCTGTTCGATACTAATGCCTTAATTCCCAGGACTGAGTGGAGGGCGTCTGGGGGCCGCACGGCTGGGCGGCTAATGCTGTGCTGATCCCACCCCACCTACTGCAGGTATTCAGCATGTTCCTGGAGACACTGGTGGACTTCATCCTGGTCCACAAGGAGGACCTCCAGGATTGGCTCTTTGTGTTGCTCACTCAGTTACTGAAGAAGATGGGCGCTGACCTGCTGGGCTCAGTCCAGGCCAAGGTACAGAAGGCGCTGGACATCACCAGGTGGGTCCCCCCCCCTGATCTCTGCCTTGCTCCTATGGCCATGATCTGGTGCCTTATTGTTTAGTCCCTCTGATCGTCTTCCTTCACAGAGAGTCCTTCCCTAATGACCTGCAGTTCACCATCCTGATGAGGTTTACGGTGGACCAGACCCAGACGCCCAACCTGAAGGTACCCACAAAGAACCGCTCGGGCTAATGATTGCTGAATTGGATGGTGTGATTTATTTGAGGTCACTGGGGGGGTGCTGCAGTGCATGCAGAAGGCGGTAAATGGGGTTTGGGTTTTCTTGTGTGCGTGACACTGGGGCAGCTGGTTCGTAATTTGCCCTGTTTTAGTGTCTCTTAACATGGGTTTGTACGCATTTGTGCTGTAACAGTGCTGTTTTATGAACCAGCTACCTTGTGCCCCAGGATTGTGTGTAAAGCCTCTGTTTAAAGCCATGTGTTCACCGCCGTCATCACCAGCTGTTAACAATGAACGTGTGAACAAGGCAAATCATGAGTGAGATTTGCATAGTGCTACTGTAAAGTGAACAAAAATAAAAGGCTGATCCTCAAGAGTTCTTTATTTCCCAGCAGTCCATGAAATGGGCTAGATCTAACACACACACACACACACACACACACACACACACAGGTGTATGGAGATAGAGGGGATTGTACCTTGATCTGTTTTTCTCCTTAAATGGTCTTATTAAATGCCTCAGTCACAGCTTAAATAAACATGTAGAATTTGACGTAGCTCAGTACAGAAATGAGGTCTATCTGACTTCTAGC
This sequence comes from Stomatorhinus ivindoensis, assembly GCA_019775895.2. NCBI lineage: Eukaryota > Metazoa > Chordata > Actinopteri > Osteoglossiformes > Mormyridae > Stomatorhinus > Stomatorhinus ivindoensis. Next base: position 16,286,417 of record JABFEB020000045.1, on the reverse strand, counting down.
CGTCTAAGCAAGAGAACAAAGGTCACAAAGGTCACGTGGCTCAGGTTGGGGTCAAGTAGGGAACATGACCAAACAGTAATGGAGTTTGGGTCATCGAACACTGGAAAAGACTTGCATTCTTTTTTACTGTATGAAAATACGGCTTCTTGTTACCTATTTGCTGGGAAGGTGGTGCCGTCGCTGGAGGAATCGGGATGGTTGCAGTGGTGCCTTCTGAGACTGCTGAGTGCTGTGTCCTCACACCCCTTTACTCATGACGCTCCCATTTCGGAATGGCCCCCACCACTCCCTGTGCCCGTCTTCCTCCCTGTGCCCGTCTTCCTCCCTGTGCCCGTCTTCCTCCCTGTGCCCGTCTTCCTCCCGCCCACTCGCTTTGCCCGCTCCCTGCTGGCACGCCCAGCCGCCCCTGCCAAAGTGAAGCCCCGTGTGTTTGTCCCGCTCACCGGCTTCCTGCTTTGGCTGCTGCGTCCCTCGGCTGTCGCTGTGTCCTTCCTCTCCCGCTTATCCCCCCCCACCCCCCCGTGTGTCTGACGGCCCCCGTCTGTCCCTGCCGGTAACGGGCTCCCTCTCCTCTCTCTTCCCCAAGCCGGCACGGAGCTCTTGTTGCGGGCTGGGAGCCGCTATAAAATTGCTTCCCCGCTGCCACAGAGGGCCCAGGCGCCATGCCTGCACACTGGAGGATCAAATCCAAGTGTGGGACCAGGCATCACAGGTCAGTGGTGCTATAGGGGAAGCAATTTTATACTGCGCTCCCTCTGTGATCTACTGCTGCTGCTGGTGTCACCAAACAGAGGGAAAAGCCCAAGGCTCTCGCAAACCTATTTATGTGGAACTGATCACATTCTGACTGAAGGGTCATCTTGTCTTTCTCCTCTTTGTTGGCAGTGGTTAGTGGCCAATGGGCAGGCTCCTCCTGTGTGGACTTCTGCCTGATTGGTTGCTTGTTCTCCTTGTTTTCCCTTCATTTGGTGGTTCCCAGCCCAATCCTGTGTCTCTTCCTCCCAGCGGTTAGGGAAATCAAGCATAGGTGAAGTGAGAGATTGTGTCATGTGAGGAAACAGCCTTCCAGACCTGTCCTTGTGTGTCATGGCCAGGGGGAGGAGGGGGAAGGTGGTGGCACAGTCTGCCTTGGGATTGTCTCACCTACCCGTGCTGCTTGTGCTGTAGGGGGCCGGAGCTTCCCCAGGTTTTGGCCATTCTCTCTGCCCCCTCTGCTCTCGCCCCACTAACGCGATTGGCTTTCTAGGTCAAGGTGGCCATCTTAAAGTACATCGAGACCTTAGCCATGCAGATGGACCCCGCTGACTTCGTCAATTCCAGTGAGACCCGGCTGGCCGTCTCGCGCATCATAACCTGGACCACTGAGCCCAAGAGCTCTGACGTCAGGAAGGTGTGCAGCTGCTTTCCACATCCTATCTGTTTTTACTTTTAAAGGGGCAGGTCACCCAAAACATAAAAGATGTTTTAGAGGGGCTTGATACCGATCTCTGCACACCAGTAACCACACAGTGATACTATTGGAGTGTGGAGTTCAGTCAAAGACAGTGTACATATAGTCATTTGCTTTTTACAAAGTCTGTGGAATATCTTGAGTAACAGGGTCATGATTTCTGGTAAGAGCCATTGCTCTTGAATTTTTCAAATGTATTTTTGGCGCTTGAACCATGACAGAAAGAAGGCCATTCATTCCTATTATATTTGAGAGAAGCCCAACATGTCTTCGGCCCATATCTCCAGAACTAGACGACTCCCAGAACAGGCACCTTGCTGGATAAATAGCGTTAAATTTCCTCTAAAACGTCTTTTTGTCAGATTCAAGGTGAACCGCCCTTTAATTGAGTTGTTTTTTGAGCTTCTGCACATAGAATGCAGCTCCTTTCCAAAGGCAGCACGGCGGAATCCGTTCTGTCGGCTTGCTTACGACGCCGCTCTCGTCCTCCTTGGCTGCAGGCTGCCCAGTCGGTGCTGATCTCCTTGTTCCAGCTGAACACCCCTGAATTTACCATGCTGCTGGGCGCTCTACCGAAAACGTTTCAGGACGGAGCCACCAAGCTGCTGCAGAGTCACCTGCGTAACGCTGGCGGCACGCCACAGGTAGGCGTGTCCTCACCCGCGCACCCCATTCGCAGGCTCGCCTGCTGTAGCGTGGGGCTGACGCTGCTTTTCCTGGCCCTCCCAGACCTCCGTGGGAAGCCCCCTCACCCGGCACACTTCCCGATCCCCAGCCAGCTGGGGCAGCCCGCTGACGTCGCCCACCAACACCTCACAGAATGCCCCGTCTCCCAGGTGGGCCGGTCCCAGTGCTTATCAGGCCCAGAGTGGTGCTTCTTGTGTCAGAGTGTACAAGCTGCCATTAGTCATTTGCGGCTCTGTTTTGCACACCCAGGATCAGCTGGCTGATGATCTCGGGATAATGAATTGCTCTCTCATTACCATGACAGCGCCTTTGACTACGACACGGAGAACATGAACTCGGAGGACATCTACAGCTCGCTGCGTGGCGTCACCGAGGCCATCCAGAACTTCAGCGTGCGGAGTCAGGAGGACATGAGCGACACGCCACGGCGGGATGGCGATGGGGTGAGCGTCTGCAGACTGACCACTATCGCCCCCTAGGTGGTGTCACTCCAGCTGCTGTATTTGCTGCACTGTCGGCACCGGGGTGGGGGGGCTGGTTCCCACATATGAGTGTCTGTGTCCTCCTTTCTGCGCCACGTCCCTTACTGTCATTTAGCTCTGACTGGTACCAGCTCTGCCATTCTGTGCTCCATTTACCTCAGAGGTTGGAAGTTATAGCTGGGAACGTCGTCATACTGCGCTGTAATACAAATTCGGAAAGGCATTTAATGATGCCGATTCTAGCCAGGTTCACCGTTAGCCATTGTTAGCAAGATCAGTTGATGATGATACTTTACGTGGTATTTTGTGCAATGAAACATCTTAGCAACATAGCAATGTCTGATAGCAGTTGGACAGGACTGTGTGTGCGACCAAATCGAGCTACAAATAAATCGTATGTGTTGTTAAACAGTATATAACTACAGCATTAACTTCTGCTAAAGGGAGCAGCCATCTTGAATTCTGTGGCCGGTGTTGTAAAAGTTCTGCTGACCGTCTGAGGTCATTCAGAAGCCATTCCAGATGAAGTTTCTGACTTGGAACTGGGAAATTCTGACTTCCAGGTGCAAGTGTAACGCAGCATTAGCCGTGGCCCCTCCCCTGACAGTTTTGGCCCCGCCTCCTGTCATAGCATACGCTCAGCTTGGGTGCTGCACGTCCTGCCAGTACCTGCACAGCCGGCGCAGCTGTACTGTAAACGAAAATGCCTTTATTTGAAATTTTTTGGGTTCAAGTTTTCAGAATTGCGGAAGTTCACCGCGTTCCTGTTAGTATTTTACGCCCCGCTCCGGCTGTACGGTGTGAGTGAGGCAGCCTCTGATCATTTCTCTGGGTCGGCTCGCTTAGGGCCGCGGGCTGCGTCCTGTCAGTTAGGGTGAGGCGCTGCTGTCAGGGGACACGCCGCTGACTCCTCATGTTCGCCGCTGAGGCGGCGGAACCTCACTGGACCAGCTGCCTGCTGGGATCAAAGCAAAGCTGTGGCCCCTAACAGAGCAATTTGTCCCCCAAGAGAGCCAAGAAATGTGGAGAGTTTCTGGCTCACTGACCGGCTTTTGACCCCCCCCGCCTCCGGTGGCTGCAGCCTCAGTGGACTGACATGGATCTGCTGTTTTCACCTCCCATGCTGGCTGTCTGCCCCTTACCCCTGACTGGATTATTTTGCTCTCTGCTGCAGTCGTCCTGGCACAGAGCTACGGTCCCGCCCCAGGCTCTTAAGTGGCATTGAACATTAGTCCTTTGTCCAAAGAATATGTGAGAATTCGTAGCTTACTGTAGCTTCTGGCCACGATGTATGCTTGATTTGTGTTTATGGCAATCTTCAATGTGGTTTATTGGTGGATTAGTGAACCAGCTGACCAAGGTTGGCAACCCTGTGAGCTGGTTTTCTGGATTTGTAAAAAGGTTTGTGTCAGTCTCTCCGATTTTCTGTGGTATGTATGTGGGATCAGAATGATTTATATTAGTAAAAATATATATATAAATACAACATGTTGTGCGCAAAGTATGTGGCTGTGAATGTTTCCGGGTACGCATGTGCAGAGTGGATATGCTGGCTGTTGGGCTTGTGCGCCGTATGAACCAGGCTTAACCCGCAGCCCTGTCTCCGTCAGGGGGGTGTCGGCAGCACCGGGCCGGAGTACAGGATGGGTGTCGAGTCCACGGACGGCGGGCGCACTGCGCTGGACAACAAGACGTCACTGCTGAACACCATGCCGCCACTGCTACACTCCAGCCCCCGTGGCCTGCGGGACTACAACCCCGCCCACTACTGTGACTCGTCCTTCAGCAAGGCCGCCCTCAAGGAGGCTGTCTTCGCCGACGACGTCCAGCGTTTCCCTGAAGGTATCTCTATGCCTGTGTGTCTGTGTGTTTTTACACTCAGTGCACCAACAGCCTGAGGATCAAGTGCTTCAGTCTATCGTGTCCTGTTAGATGGTGGTCTGGACCAGTCAGAACTGGTCTCAGAGCTGCTGAAGGAGCTGTCCAATCACAACGAGCGTGTGGAGGAGCGCAAGGCTGCCCTGTGCGAGCTTCTCCGGTTGGTGCGCGACGGCCAGCTGCTGGTGTGGGACGAGCACTTCAAGACCATCCTGTTACTGCTGCTGGAGACTCTGGGTGATCGTGAGGTGGGCTGCTATTACAAAGACCACCGATGGGAACTAATAACTGATCAAGTTATACCCTCCAGCACCTTGCACCTTGGCATTGCCAAGGACTAGAATTAATGTTGGTTGGCTCTTCATTAGGTTTGATGGCGGCCAGAATGACGCATCGTGAACCACTTGCTGTATTTTATAACCCCACTAGATGGTGCTCTTGGTTTGCTTTGGGGCTTGCATTGTGCCCTTTTTTGAATAGAGAGCACCATCTAGTGGGCTCAGAAGATACAGCAAATGTTTCATGATGCATCATTTTGTTCTTCCCTTGAGAAGCGTATCACTGCGGCCAGGAGCCGAATGTTGATTGGGAGGGGTAATGTTATCGAGCAAACCAAGGAGCCTGTTATCTGATACCTGAACCCTTGTTATAAACCCCTCCTTCCCCTCATGATAAACCCCTCCCTTCGACACTCTTGCACCTGGCTGCAGAAATGTTTTCTTGCTTCACTGTGAGTTCCGTACCAAATGTTTTATCTTCCCTCCATGACCACAGTGTTCACTACAGTACATAACTGTATTGGGTGTCTCAAGAAGCCTCCCCATGGTATTTCTCAAACCTTTGGTGTGACGATGAGCTGCCTGATAGTCTGCCATCTTGTCACGTGACCCGAATCTGCTGTGCCCCACAGCATGTGATCCGGGCCCTGGCGCTGAGGGTGCTGAAGGAGATTCTGCAACGGCAGCCGACCCGCTTTAAGAACTATGCCGAGCTGACCATCATGAAAGCCCTGGAGTCCCACAAGGATCCGCATAAGGAGGTCCGGCCTGCTCCACACTCTCCTGCAGGGCTCCTTTGTAACACCTTGGTTTTGTGGAATTTGTTCAATTTTTGATCAGAAAACATCCCTTAGTTTTAATCCATTTCTTTATAAATGTGTAGTATATATTTTATACCTTGTGGGTGGTACCTTGTTACCAAAAAGGATACAGAGCATTAACTGATGGAAACTGGCATTCAGCTTCCCCCCCCCCCCCCCAACACCACTCCTTACTGGGGTAACCCTGAACTCTGCTGTCCCCTGTCCCCCATCCCCCATCTATGTCAGCTGAGTTAGTCACTGTGAGTTCATGCCTGACTCACCTACAACTAGGTGACAAACAAGCCAGAGAGTTTGTCCACTCAAGGCAATGATGTTCCCTGTCTGTCTGCGCCGACATTCCCGGCCCTGCCTGAATGTCCCCCTGCCCCTCCACAGGTGGTGCGGGCAGCAGAAGAGACAGCAGCCATGTTGGCCAGCTCCATCAGCCCGGAACAGTGCACCAAGGTGCTGTGCCCCATTGTGCAGACAGCCGAATATCCCATCAACCTGGCTGCCATTAAGATGCAGACTAAGGTCATTGACCGGCTGTCCAAGGACGGTCTGAGGCAGATGCTTCCTGAGATCATCCCAGGACTCATACAGGTAGGCTCTTTTCCAGGCCTGACCCAGAACAGCACTGCCCCCTGTGGATGGTGTCGCGGTATGACCGCAGAGCTGGATGGCAGCGTGTGGCGTGAGCACACGCGTGACTGTCTCCTTTCCTGCCAGGGATACGACAACTCTGAGAGCAGCGTGCGAAAGGCCTGCGTCTTCTGCCTGGTGGCGCTGTACTCTGTCGTCGGAGAGGAACTGAAGCCACACCTCAGCCAGCTGTCCGGCAGTAAGGTGAGCTCCCCAAACTCTATCACAGCCTGGCTCCCTGTATCTCTCCTGACCTGAGCCAGACCTCTGCAGTAAATGTCACTGTGAGCTGTTGCCCTCTGTTTTTTCAGTTGGATGTTTTCTTGATTTTAGTTACCTGCCAGGCCTGCAGATGAGTTCAGGATGCTGTCTCTTCTGATGGATGGACATTTCTTTTTCCTCTCTTGTTCTCCCTCCTCTCCTGTAGCTGAAGTTGCTGAATCTGTACATCAAGCGTGCCCAGACAGGCTCCGGCAACACAGAGCCATCTGCTGACATCACAGGCCAGGGCCTATAGAGGGAGATGCAAGGGAGTCGGGACAGTGCCTTCTGCTGGCTGGACAGGAAAGGAAGGGGACATGGGCAGGAAGCCGCCAAGTTAGACTCCACACACACACACACACACCTTTTGCTATGCATGTAGCTACGTTATGCTACTTCAACTCATGCAACGCCTTCAGCTGCGAGGGGCTCCGATCGGCCCCCCCCACCACCTGGACATGTGGGACAAGTTCAGCTTTATCACTGGGGGCCGCTTTCCAGTTTATACCCAGTAACTGGACCCCATGCATGCTGGCTTTCTCCACCTCAGGTCCCATCACCCTGGGTAAACAGCAGTGTTACCTGTGACCTTCTTATATTTTGTGTGTGTGTGTGTGTGTGTGTGTGTGTGTGTGTGTGTGTATATGTATATGTATATGTGTATGTATGTATATATATTTGTATGTATATATA
>JABFEB020000045.1:16228515-16264184 GCA_019775895.2 Stomatorhinus ivindoensis | reverse complement strand
CTTTTGCTTTACATGTGTTACAAATTGCAGTCTTTGTGTCGCCTTCCCTCACTGTGAGGAACTTCCTCACTAAGGACGTGTTAGCGTGTGGCTGATAGTGTGCTCACGGCTGTCAGGCTCTTGCCTGCACCACTGCATATCACGTGTGTTGCAAGTGGAAAACGGTCTGGTCCAGTATCAAATACATGAGACGAAAATCGGCCAATTCTATCGATCGATTGGTGCATCATTAATTCTTTATATGAAAAATATTTAATAATTTAATACTTTATGTGGTATTTTCTTTTATGACAAGTATTTAACTATACAAGTTGAATTTGAAGTGTGTTCAGCCACTGTTTACACTTTCCTCCAGTCAGTGTGCTTACCTCTGACGTGTGTGTGCATATGTCCGTGTGTGTGTGTGTGTGTGTATGTGTGCACGGGCACACTTCTCCACGCTTGGCTCCTCCACAGCAGCTCAGTCCGGTGGCCTCCCAGCAGGATGTGCAGCAGTGGCTGCAAAAGAATCGATTTGCTACCTACGCCAGAGTCTTCTCGAATTTCTCAGGTAATGTCAGCCTCCATAGTGAACTGTCGCTGACTTTTTTCATGTCTGCTTCACCAGTACATCACATCATCAACGCAGTCAGCCTCCTGGTGTCAGGTCATGTGGCACGAGTGCCGTCGTCCATCCTGGTTGCTGATTGGTCTTCCCCCGTGCCGCTTTTCCCAAAACAGGTTCTGATTTACTGAAGCTGACCCGTGAGGACCTAGTCCAGATATGCGGAGCAGCAGATGGTATCCGACTGTTTAATGCACTTAAATCCAGGTAAATATGGCAGCGCTTGGTCAGGGGTGGGTGGCGGTTGGGGTGTGAATGAGGCATTTATCTCTGTGACTGTGTCTCAATGAGCTGAGTTCATCCATGTGCACCTGCATGCAGCTCCAAGCCTTTCGCATAATAATGAATCCAGTCTGTATGACACACGGATGTGAAATCCCCACCATGTGCCCCCAGGTCAGTGAGACCCCGCCTGACTGTGTACGTGAGCCAGGAGGTCCAGCAGGCTGACACCCCGCCACCAGAGGGTGCTCCTGAAGGCCACCAGAGGAAGCACTCTGGCTGTGCCATATACGGTAAGCGTGGGGCCCGCGCAGTACGTCTGCGGCTCACTGGCAGCCCTGCTGACGAGCGCTTTGTCCACTGGCAGTGTATCACGCCCTGTACCTGGAAGAGATGACGGCCGGCGAGCTGACACGCAAGATCGCCGCCGCCTTTGGCCTCTCACTCCCCCAGGTCAAGCAGGTGTTCCGCCAGGGACCCACGGGCATACACATCCTGCTCAGTGACCAGGTCAGGGCGCACACAGCGTGCACCGCAGTCAGTGCTGACATATTGCCCTCTTTTTAAAATGCACATAATATTGTTTCTGACTTTGACTCATTGCTGCTTTTCGCAGATGGTTTACAATCTTCCAGATGAGACTTGCTTTGTGATTAGCACAATGAAAGGTACAGTCACCGTGTCTCGCATAAATCTTAATAGTTCCCGTCTGTTTTTAACATTGCCCCTTTAAAACAAGCATCCTTATGACGGCCCTGTTCATGGCAGCGAGTGAGAACATGATGTAGTTGCTTGTTTGCGTAACTGAAACATGGAAATTGAGCCGTAACTGTCCTGTGTGAGTAATGGAGGCCGAGCCTGACCCGACGAGGTTGTGTTGGCGTCCTGGGTGTACCTGCCTGATCGGGAATTCATCTCTTGCTTGCAGATGAGACTGGAGAGGGATACCACGTTATTTTGAAGTAAAATGGCAAGAAGCGACGTCAGAAGGATCCTTTGCCAAGATTTTCTCTTTTATGGTGTCTGGTTTGATATCAAGAAGAAGGACAAGTGGAGAGCCTAGAGCCAATTAAATGTTAGAATCTGACTTCAGGGTAACACTGTTTCATATTGAAATCATGATTTAAGGAGTGTAGCTGGGAATGGCTCTTGTGCATTGTGTGTGTGTGTGTGTGTGTGTGTGTCTGCGAGTTTTGTCTCCACCCCCATCTTCCTCCACCACCTTTCTTGTCCTCTCTCCCCTCGTGGGCTGGGGGTTTGGGTTGTTAAGCCTCACTGGTGTTTGGCCCAACATTGCTAGCGCCTCACGGTGGCCGAAGGGGTCCAGCACACTGGGTGCAGGAGAAACGCCCAGGTGAAGCTGAGAATGTGCCGGCGCATTTTAGCATGTGAGAGTAGAGGGGAGGGGGGGAGGGGTATGCGGCACGGGAGCCCGCAGTTACGGTAGCAGAGAAGCCGCGTCCTCGCTTGCTTTCTTCCGCCGTGAATTCCTGCCGAGTGTGCTGTGGGGATGGCTGCTCACACAGGAGATGGGACTGTGTGCCTGCGCTTACGCGTGGCTGCCAGCAGGGGAGCTAAACCCGCTAGCGCCCCACAAAAGAACAGAACATAATCATCCGTTTGTAAAGAGCTGCTGGAAGCTGTTTGACGCTCCGCCCCACAGTCTAGGCTGGTTATTCTGGCTGCAGATTCCTGCCTTTTAGATGGGTTTTAATGTCCTTTTCGCACTGAGTGACCCATTTTGGTACCATGTTGGCTTTGGTCCACCTGCTTGCATGTGGGTAGATGTACTCAGGGGAGAGTCCCGCCCCCGGCCTGCATTCACGAGGGCAGACCTGCCGAGTCATTTGGAGTGTTCCTCCTGATGGCTTAGGCCGCTTCATGTGCATCCTGCATGTGGATTTCCATAAATTATTCTGCGTCAAGAGTTTAGCAAAGTGGACAGTGAGGGCCGTCCTCAAAGACAGCGAAGTAGACCAAACCTTTTGTATTTGCTTAAAACGGTGGGGTTTACCCCCCCCCCCCCCCCTGCTGAAAATACTTAATTTCTCTGTGCTCGCTGTGCCTGACTGTGACGATGGCGTGTGACCTCACCTCTGGAATGTGCCCTCTGATAATTCAGCGCATCCCGTCTGCAGTGCGAGAGCTTGTGCCATGCCGGTGTGGGACTGGTCCATATGTGCCTCTTGGCTGTCTGGGGCATTTTTCATTTTGCCATTTTTTTTGTATTCATCTGTACTGTAGTTCTTTTTAGAGTGCATGTTTTTTTTTTTTTTTTATAAAATCACCCCTTGTCTTGGAGGTCCTTTAGGTTTTTTTTTGTTTGTTTTTTTTTTTTTTTTTTAAGAAGGAAAAAAAATTGATGTACTTTTCTTGGCAGTCAGACATGAAGGCTGTGGACTTTGGCTGGTGGACACCTCTGTACTTGGTGACCCCTCCAGGACCTGTACTGAGCATCTCTGTGTGGCATGCACCTACTGTTGCTGTTCTAATTTAAAAGCACGAGGGGAAGCGAGAAGGCAGCTTCCTCCTCCCCACGTGAACGTTACCAATGCAGCACTGAAAATTTACAGGAATGAAAATGTAAACCATGTGACAGAAGGTGGAATAAAAAATGCAGGAAAATGCCAGTGAAAAAAACTGTGTGATGCTTGTTTGGGTGGGAGGAGCAGATGACCTGCAGCAGTTCAGGTGAATGTGCCTGATGCCCCGCCCCTCAACTTGGTTTTTTTCACATGTACCATCTAGCAGTAACTTTACATGTACAAAGTACTAGTTGTTAGGGCTGCACGATTTATCGATTTCAAATCGAAATAGTGATTTGAAACAACGCGATTAGCAAGTTGCAAAAATCGCGATTTAAGGTATACATTATACAGTATGTCAGACCCAGGGTTTAAAACTGCTGTGAGAATAGTTTTACAAATTCATGCCGTGCTCCCTGTGTGACAGTCATTCTCACCAATCACAAGCGCCGTGCTTCTCGCGTGCCAGTCATGCTCACCAATCAGAAATGTCCGAAGAAGGCGCATAGGCCCAGAAACACATGAAACCCAAGGAAAATATTACATTTGCGGTGCGGAAAAATACTGATTCCTCTACGCAGCTCTAAGTGAATTGACTTCCTATTTCATGGTCTGAGATTGTTTCAGAAAGGTCCTGTTATCAACAGAACCGGCGAGTTCCTTTTAAACACCAGCTGCAATATACTTATGCGTATCATACCTTTGGTTTTTGTTAATAGGCAATAGCATTAGTATATCGCTTACCCATCAAAACAACGAGACAGTAATTCTCACAGCAGCAGAGTCGGTGACCTTCAAAAAAGCCGTAAAATACAGTCGTGTTTATGTCATATGTTTTTGTGCTTATTAAATTTGTGTTTCCAAAGATTAATCCCACAACAGTAATAAAATAAAAGTTGCTTTAATAGAAATACAAAAATAATAGATCGCTTTAATCGCTATTAAAGTTGGGTATGGGCACGCGGTCTTATTTAGAAAACATACAAAAAGAGACGCATATAATGTTTAATCGTTCGTTTTGTATTTGTCCGAGTAACAAAGCAAAGGAATGATAAGCTGCTTCAGTCGAAAACTGCATTTTACTTGGCAACTTTGGTCAGCTGCATGGAGTGAGATTTTCTTTTCTCTGTTCTGCACACACATTTACATGTAGGCTATGTAAGTTTTATTACCTTGTAAATAGTCTAGGGTTTGCTAACTGCCGTAATGTTTTGATGCAGCTAATTTTAAGTTCAGAATGGAATATAGATTTGCCATAAGATTTCTTGCGTGAGAGTCTGAGTTTGCAACCATGAATACGTACATTTTTGTTTCACCTGAATTGATTTGTATAGAAAATAACTGTATACAGTTGTTAAAAAGCGGAAACTTCGACCAGCAATAAACAAATTCTATTTATTCAACATTAAAATATAGACCAGTTAATACTGATGGTATCTCATGCTGCGTCATATATTTAAAAATTACTACACACTGAATATTAAACTGAAAAAAATTAAATCGCAAATCAAATCGTAATCGCAATTTCTGTCAGAAAAATCACGATTCGATATTTTCCCCAAATCGTGCTGCCCTACTAGTTGTGACGTGGAAAGAAATCCTAAGTCCCTCTTTTTCAGACTTTCACTGTTTTGATTATTTGTTGAAGATAAGTTACACGGTAAAGCTCCTACAGTTAAGTCAGAGTTGCAATGCCATTGTAGTGGCCATGGAATTATTTGGCTTACCTCAAATATACACACCATTCCTGATATTTTATTATAGGCTAGTTTATCAGGCATTTATCTGAAATGATGCATAATTGAAACAGCAGGGTCAGACAGCCCCTGCTGTATTTGAGGGTTAGGGGCTTTGCTCTGGGGCCTGATGCTGAAATCACTCTACCAACCCTGGGATTTGAACCAGTGACCTCATCACAAGTGTCCAAACTCGTCAAGTCACACATTTTTATTGCCTAGGATGTGTAACATGCATGGCTGTCCTGGCCATCTGGCATGCAGGGCCTTTTCCCAGTGGACTGATGAATTTACGGGCTGACAAAATTTATCATTGATGACCCAAAAGTCCAGGTATGATTATTAATCCCCGTCCATGTGCCGATTTAATCATGCGTTCCAGTGTGCATTTTCAAGAATTACACATCCTATACATTATCCAATTAGATTGTGTTTAATTATAGCATGGAAGTTAACCCAAACACAACGACCCTAGCTTCAATGCAGGGATAGTCTTAAATGCTTCGAATAAAAACCATCTGCTAAGCCAACTGCCCTAAAATTTGAACCATATGAATAATTGTTTTCTGGTCAGAACCAGTAGGTATAAGTTTCCGCTGAGTTTAATATCATTACACAAATCGAACTTTCCACGGTTTTAAACTTTAATGGACTGCTAAGCATTCTCAGCTTTCTACAGCAACTACGGGAATGGTCACTGCCCTACTGTGTTCGCAGAAACCCAAGTTCACAAATGTTAGCCAGTGAAAACGATTGGTATAAAACCTACGTCATAAAACTGGGGGCGTGGTTTACTGGAACTGGGATAATCGGGCACCGTGCGCATGTGCAAACCTTCATCGCGCGCCGTCCATGTTTCCGCTTTCTCGTGCGTCACTGCCACGTGACCCCCAGTCAGCGTACCCAGGAAGTGACTCCTGTTGTTATTCGGCCGAAGATTACTTCCTTCTTCAGTTGTTTGTGTGCAGTGTCCCGGGCCGAAATGGCGACATTTATTTCTGTACCATTAAAAAAGTCGTCTGAGGTAGACTTGGTGAAACCCTTGTCAAAGTTTATCACGGCTACCTACCCGGCGGGCGAAGATCAGGCGGAGTATCTCCGTGCCGTGGAAGAGCTGAATAAGCTGCGTAAGAATGCCCTGAATAGGCCGCTGGATAAGCACGAAAGCTCGCTGGAGATCCTGATGAGGTGAGGCGCCATCTAACTGCAGGTTTCAGTCTCTTACGTACAGTCAAGCTAGTCTGCACGAAAAATATCACCCGTTATGATTTTCAGTTTTCTGTGATGTGTTTTAAAGATCACGCCGATTGGCTGTACGCTCTCGCAAACTAGACAAGTGCGAAGCCCGTAACCTTTTTAGTTGAGTTTCTCAGACGCGAGCTGTTTACATTTAATGATTTTCGTTAAGCGTGTGATAAAAAGGGGTTTTGCGTTTCCTCATTTTAAACTTGTAAATCGTTGTTGACACATAGCTGTGTTCGACGGGGCAGTAAATAGCGTGTGCTGAAGATGAACGTGAAAAAGGAGCTTGGCGGAGGCAGGCATGATGAAAGCCAGCCTGCGGGTAGCGCTTCGGTAGGTCGGGTGGGGCAGATAGCCGTCCCACGGCTTTATGGAGATGTCGTTTGTGTGTAAAATTACCTAAAGCCTAGACCCCTGTGAGTGCCATGACACAGCATTTTCCCGTGAACGGCGAGGGAAGGACTCTGTGCACAAGCATTTCATTGTATATCGCTATTAATTATTTATCCAACTACCAGTGGCATTTATCGTAAGCCGCTTTCTTCCCTTTCAGTGGAATACACTGACACTGAAGAATGTTCAGCTAAGCACCTTACTTGGCAATAAGCCTGCAACAGTTGTGTGGGAGTTTTCCCCGCAAGCATTTGATTATTCACCCTGTGGCTGAAGACCAACTTCGGGATTCTTTTAACCTGGGGGGGAGGGGGGTTAGTAAGGGTAGCGAGCTGGTCTGGTCCTGTTTTCGCCAAGTCAGGTGCCCGTATGTCATTGTGTTTCCCTTTCTGGATGGGAGGTGCAGAGCAGCCTGAGTACCATAAATATCAGCGAAGTAAACACAGAGTTCATGATGGATTAACCCTTCTGCAGCTCATGGAGGACTTGTACTCGGAGTTATACTTGATACATGTGTTCCTGACGCTATTATATTAATGTTTAGGAAAATGGAATTCATGATCGATCAATCCATTATAAAAATGAATAAACTTTATATAAAAAACCATACCAACTAACACTGCTTGTTAATTTAACACTAATGTAAATTTCTGTTTAGAAAACTTGTGCTCAATGTTCTGTCCCCAGAAATATGTTATTGTGGTGAGGCATCCGTTTGCTGTACATGTAATTACAAAAGGAGTTTGCGTGTGTGTGGTGGTGGGGGTTGGGATTTGCATTTTGCATAGTGTCTGCAGGTAAACTACTGGATACACATAAAATGTTTTGCCTCCTTTACCCTTATATCAGGTAAGGTGGACTTTGCAGAAGCGTCATGTGGAATTTGGAGTACAGGCCTCGCCTAAGCACTGACACGTTAACAACGGTTCTTTTGTTGTGGTAACTACAGTCCCTCAGAAAGCCCCTTGAATGGTCGTCTCACCAGCCGGTCTTTCAGTCGTGGTGCTGTGGACATTCAGGATCGTGACATGGGCTTTAAGCTGATATTATGAATGCCAGAGAAGCAGGAGATACTGGAAAGACGCTGAAATGTGTATGAAGGAGGATTGCAGAGTTCACTTAGTGTGTGGGAAAATGGATAAACTGGAAGGGCAGCGGGATCGTGTTTGCATGGGGAAGAAAGCTGTCAGAATTTGTTTAACAAAACCATAGCTGACTTTGTATAGTGATTTGCTGCAGTTTTGTGGTGACCTTGTTAGAAGCTTCTCGTATGTATTTAGAAGGACAAAGGTAATTAAAAGATGTAATGCTTTGCCTGAGTCTGGCTACTGTCCATATTGCTATGATTAAAGTGGTTTAGGGTGAACTAAACATCCGTATAGCACCGAAAAGCTGGTGCCCGGCCAAATGTTGCGTCTTTCATCTGAAGCTCTGGTGATTATTGCACATGCGTGATGCAATATCGATGTATCGCCCAGCCCTAGGTGAAAGTAATTCTGTCAGTTTGCCCTGTAACCTGGTCCAGGGTAAGTGGACTACAGAATGGATGGGTTGATTATTTGCTGCCATGATCTTGTATTAAATAAGCAGTTGGAAGATTATTTTTTGCTTATGTTTAGTGCTGTGGTATCATAGTTTCTTTTTAATGGTGAATGTAAGTGGAACGCGGCCGCATAGGTTGCGTAGGTCCCCCGCATGCGTCTCCTAGGAGAGTGTGGGCGAGAGGCACTGAGCAGCGAGACGGATGTGAGCCCCAGCTGCTGTCCCTGAGTGCTGCCGATCAGCCGCAGGCTTTGTCAGCACTGCTCAGACTGCGGCTCACATCGTCAGTGTGACAAAGCGCCAGGAGACCTCCAGCTTGTGAAGGGCACACAGACATTCCTGCACACGGTGACCCCAGAAAACTGGCATACTCTATGGGCGTCCTGTGCACGAGGCTCTGCATCGTAATATCGTGATGCATCTGGATAATCCTGGTTTTACGCGTAGGCGCCGTGTCGACCGCTGGCTGGCAGCATTGTGTACTGGGGGTTATGCTGGCCACGTTAAAGGCTGTGTGAATAATAGTTTAAAACATCCTGAACTTTGTCTCATGAATAATAAATGGGTCTTCTGAGAGCCTCTTCCATAAGTCCCTAGGGGGTCAGAATATTTAATGCAGCCTCAAGGAAACCCAGGCACATAGACGGACCTTGAATGAACCGCTTATGTGGAGAGAGACAGATTCTTCCTGGTTTGTAATAATTGCTTAAACATTTAGCCTTTGACCCCAGCTGCTCTGCGCTGACTGCGCATACGTGGCGTGTTCCTGCACAGCAGGCCCTTTGAGGCCCCGGGTCGCTGTGCCAGACACAGGACGTGACGGGAGACCCAAGCAGCATTTCATCCCCTCATTGCAATCACCGCCTTCAGCTTTGGGGGGCTGCTTGCCCATGCAGTGCTGCTCATTAAGCAGCTTTTAGGCACCGTGCTTTTTTAGGATCAGCTGTGTGTGTGTATATGTATATGTGTGTGTGTATGTATATATATACACGCACACACACACAAAATGTGTTTGCCTTTTCTTTAATGGTTTCTGCAGTGATAAACACTTAGCATTCGGTGTACTTGGTATTACTCTGCTTGGTATGTGACATGGTGACGTTTTGCAGTGCCAGACAAAAGAATCTAACCATGAGTTGGCATTTTTTTGAATGTGTTTTTTGTTTGGTTTAGATACTTTTCTACCTCAGAATTTAAAAAAAGTTTTTAAGAGACCAAGAATAGAGGCAGATACTTGTTGCAGTCAGTTCTGTCCTGCTTTATTCTATGTTTGCCCTTTAACATATTTACCATATTATACAGTTTTGCACATTGTTACATTATTATATGGTTTTGATCATTTGAGCTATGTTTCTTTGAATACTTGAAAATCAATAACCTTTTATAATTTTAAGGGAACTTTGTATGTAAACAGTAAAATTTGTTGGAAAATAAGTATTTGTTTACTAATATTGTTTATTTACATGTATTCATTATTCATTCCAGAATAGGGTTATTTTAATTATTACATGGAACAGCATTGTGAAACTATAATATTGATAATTATTGATTAGTCAATACAGGAAAAAAAATTTTGATTTTTTTTTTGACATATTTCCCAGCTCTATTTAAAAGTTACCCAACTTGGCCAGCTCTTGGCCAGCGTCATGTTTTATTTGAATGATGATAAAACCCTTCATGTCATCCGTCACATGTGGTGTTTCTGAGTCTTTTACATACGTTGTTAGTGTTGCTGTTGTGTTATTTGACTCCTGACTCCAGCCTTTTAGGGCTGCAGAGTTCTGTGATTCTAAAGCCATAGACAGACCAGGACTGCAGTAAAAAAAAGTCTTGGAAAACAGAAGCTACTGTCCTGTGCCTTATAACGGCCGACACACGAATGACATGAAAATGACTGCTTATAATGTGACCTTTCTTATGAACGAGGATATTCTCTTTGCATAAAACAAATTAATTATGTTTAGTATAACCCTTGGAAACATTTTTTTAACGATTTGTTGTTGTTTTTCAGGTACTATGATCAACTCAGTGCTATTGAACCCAAATTTCCCTTTTCAGAAAACCAGGTATTTTTTTTTTTTTATTTACTAAAGTATCTGTTTGCTTCTTTGTCAGTTTGACAATCTATGGTTCCAACAGACTGCATTATGTATAGTGTTGCAGATCATATGTCGCTCAAGCCAGTGAGACTGTTGGCCCTCATGCAGCTGTGCATTCAGGATATTATTAAATGTGCTCTGCAGGATGCTGTCAGATTCATCGCTAACACGATCTCTATTCTCAGCTCTGCTTAACATTCACCTGGAAAGATGCCTTTGACAAAGGATCGCTCTTCGTTGGTTCGGTCAAGCTTGGTAAGTCTTTTCTGCGCGCATCAATTCTCAGATATAAGCATTCCCATAACCCTACAGGGGTGGGGCGCGCCGTAGATGCATGTGGAACGCACACAACACGAGGAGAACATGAAAACTGCACGGAGACGTGCACACACAGAGCAGAAGTGTAATCTGAAGGGCCCCCCCCCCCCGCAGATGTCAGGCGACCCTGCTAAGCGCATATTTAAAGATGCATGCCCTCCCCCGCCCCCTCCCTGCATGCAGTGTGAGTCTCCACTGCAGTAGCCAGCTGGCCTGTCAGGGAGCTCCGTCTTCACGCTCGCCGTCACGGTGCCCTGTGCTCCAGATCACGCTCCTTTCCAAAGGGTGATTCCCTGCTTCTGCCGGCTCCCCCGGCCGTCCCTCTGTGCTCTGGGAGCCGTAGCTGATGCAGTGTGACCGGGGCAACGCGAGCCCCGAGCTCTGCTCAGAGAGCCTCTCTGCTTCACATTATGTCAGCTGACATTCTCACAGAGCCCGTTGCCATGGCAACGCGGAGTTGGGCAAAATGGCATGTCGCTCTCTGTGGGCCAGTTCCACAGTGGGCAAAACTCTACTTAAACTTGCCTTCTTGCTCATAGTGAGCAGCCAAGCCCACCGGACGTGTGTCCCTGTCTGTGTACCCATGTGTGCTCGATGCCCACAGCCCTGGCCAGCCTGGGCTATGAGAAGACGTGCGTGCTGTTCAACGTGGCGGCACTGGCCAGCCAAATCGCCTCCGAGCAGAACCTGGAGAATGACGAAGGCTTGAAGGCTGCTGCTAAGTTGTACCAGGTCAGTTACCCGTCCTCTCAGTCATGTCCTGTCCCATTGGTCTGTCCCGTTCGGCTGTCCGTCAGGCACCGGGGCACTTTGGCGTGGCGTCCGCCTTCCTGAAAGCCGTAGCGCTGTGTGTTAATGTTTCCCCCGTCGTGAGCCCGGTCCCTGAGACGTTTCGCTGCAGTAATAGGCGGAGCAGCTTCCCGCAGCGTCCGCGGTGCCACCAGCTTCAGCCTGGGCTGCACGTCTCCCAGAATGCCGTGCTTTTTCTTATACTATTCCTGGGCATCTGAAGAGTCTCCTGCATCAACACGTCAGTCAAACGCTGCTGCTTAAAAGCCCATGCAGCAGCTACTGCTATGTTGTCGGGCAGGAGTCCCAGGAGAGACATTGCAGTCTGTCTGTCAGTCCTGTTAGGTGTCCAGCTGTTGTGATGTTCGCAAGCTCTTTGGATAGTGAGTATATGTTCTGAACCATTACATTCCCCCCCCCCCAGCTGGCCAGCGGGGCTTTCAGCCACATCAAAGACACAGTGCTGTCAGCGCTGAACCGGGAGCCCACCATGGACATCGCCCCGGACACCGTCGGCACCCTTAGCCAGATCATGCTGGCTCAGGCCCAGGAGGTCTTCTTCATCAAGGCTACCTCGGGTAAGGCCAGCGGCCTGGTGCTGGGTGGGGGCGGTGTCAGCACCGCATTCCGCATGCCGCTCCTAAGTCTGCAATCACCTGCTGCTGCCTTATCGCACCTCTGTGTCAGTGCAGGGGCAGCTGGGCGCATGCTGATTAAGGGATAGGTTTTTAAAAGCTGCTCAGGACCAAATGGCTTTCCTTGACCAGTACTGTGAGTTGGGGTACTTGACATGCAACTTCATTCACCTGTTGATTTCAGTGCTGCACTATGCACTGATTCCCAATAGAGGGAGCCAGAGTAACATAAATGTTGTAATTGTGCAAATATCATGAATTACATGAAATCCATTGTATTCTTTCATTTGAGAAGTTATTTTAAAGTTCACAGAAGCTAGGATGCAACATGAAGTATCGTTTATAATTGAGTTTAAAGTTTATAGTTAGTCATTGCTGAAAGCTGTAGGCAGTGGCTGCTATTATTCTTTGTGGGGCAAAACACCGATTGTTTTCCATTTGTTTGGTTTGCAGACAAAATGAAAGATGCTATAATCGCAAAGCTGGCTAACCAGGCCGCAGACTTCTACAGCGACGCCTTCAAGCAGTGTCAGTACAAAGACAATCTGCCCAAGGTAAGTCCAGACCCGCCACCTTCTGCCACAAAGAGCCCACAGACATTCACAGGGTTCAGGACCCTACAGACGGGTAGCACTAAATGTGTTGTGTAGCGCCGTACTTTTCATCAGTAAAACACAGATTCTAACAGCCATATCAGCTATGTTGTTGTAAATTTAAATTCAGCACTGATACACAAGGCAGTCAGCAGAGCTGCAGGAAAACACATTTTCTTCCCCAAGTACTTCACAGATTCCCTGTATTTTAGAGTTTTTTTTAAACCGTGAGAAGCAGAGAGATTCCAGGATCCCAGTAACCATGGAAACCCAGCCACGCTGCCAGTGTTTGTGCTGCTGTGTGACACTGCCTGCTCCCACCACATCGACCTGTTACAGTGGTGTCCTTCAGTGTCAGCTGGGCGCTTGCAGTCTGTCTTGAAAATCAAACCCTTTCCCATCTGTGCTCGTCTGCCCTTTGGTCTTGTGACCCACTTGTCATACGCGTCTCAATCTCTCTCTCGAACCCCTGTCGGCGCACAGCTCGGACGCTTCCATGTTCACTGTCCTTCGATTTTGTCGGTGGCCCGTCTAGAGGCTGCCGAGTGCCGGATTCTGGCTTCCTGAGCTGCTGCTGTTCTGCATAGGAGTGAGAATCAAAGCTCTGAAACAGTGTTTCCCAGTCCAGTCATCAGGGACCCACAGACACTCCACGTTTTTGCTCCCTCCCAGCTCCTGGCAAAAATGTATAGGCTCCCCGACAACCGGACTGAGAAACACTGCACTAAAAGCTTGGTGTGCAACTTAAAAGTAACTATAGCCTGATTTTTTTTTTCTGGTTTGAGTACTTAAACCAACATGTAGTTGCTCCATTGAAGCATCAGACTGCCCGATATACAAGTACTAAATAAGACATGTGCTGCAGTCTAGCCAGGTGCTGGAGGTGACCAGCCTGTGCTTGTGTTTTAATGAGGGTCTGGACTGGCTGGACTCTAACCAAGTGTTACTGTATTGTTGTCCAAGTACTGGAGCTCGTTTGGATGAGAATGACCAAGATGCTCAGCATGCAGCACAAGTACATATGTGGTCTTTAAAGGGAGGATTTAAATGGGCTGTGCTTACTCTGTAGATAAATGAAAAGTACTTCACTTGCTAATGATTGTATCTGGCCCAGGATCTGTTTGTGGGCCCTTCAGGAAATACAACATTCACTTAACAATTAATTCTTAACGGGAAAAAGCAAGAGAAAAGATTCGTCTGATCTTTGACCTGTTTTAAATCAATGAATGTTCATTTCACCTGTTAACGAATAAACAGGAACTGTTAATCAGATAACATTGGCTTGAATGATGATATTTTTTCCACCCTCTGTGATCAGAATGGCAAACCAGTGTAAATGAAGCAATTTGCTCACTATGTAAAGTACTGAAGACATATCAGAGCATGAAACTGAACAAAATGACTAATTGATGGTACAGACAAGGTCACCAATCACTACTGCCGTGTTATAGATCATACACCATGAACCATACGGACATGGAGGTTCGCCTCGTACACTATATGCTGTACCGCCATGTGTGCTATATCCCGTATGGACGTATAGGCTCACCTCGTACACTATATGATGGACCTTTTCATGCTGCCTTAACCCCATGCCCTCTTCCTGACCACCCTGTAAGTTGACTGGTTTATATTATAGACGTACAACTGACCCAAAGTCAGTCTTTCATAAATTTGTTGTGAGGAGCAGACCATGAGGATCTCATCTGTCCATGTCAGTCATTCCAGCCAATGTTTTTCTTCCTGTTCAGTTTTCTTCTTTCTTTTTTCACTGATTTGATCAGTCAGAAGCATTAATGTTTAATTCTCATCTCCTGTGTTTTGTTCTCTCTCTTGTATTCTCCACCTGCATCCCATGTGGTGTCTCTGTGCTCGTTTGTGCTTGGACTCTCCCCTGGTCAGTATTTTTATTTCCAGGAGGTGCTGCCAGTGCTGGCTGCCAAGCACTGCATCATGCAGGCCAACGCCGAGTACCACCAGTCCATTCTGGCCAAGCAGCAGAAGAAGTTTGGGGAGGAGATTGCCAGGCTTCAGGTGACTGTTACGTCAGCTGCACTTTGCCACGGCGAGAGAAGCCACGTTGCGTTTGCCCCTTGTCACTTACATTTGCTGTCACGTTTCGTTTGTTCAGCACGCATCGGAGCTCGTGAAGACCGTCGCAACACGCTACGACGAGTACGTTAACGTGAAGGACCTTTCCAACAAGATCGCACGTGCTTTGACAGCCGGGAAGAAAGACAATGACTTCATCTACCATGACCGCGTGCCAGAGCAGAAAGACCTGGAGCAGATTGGCAAGGCTGCCCTGGTGAAGCCCACTGGCATCCAGGTGCCCATCAGCCAGAAGTTCAGTGGTAAGACCAGCAAAGCGCTGACCGGTAGGGCAGGAGTGATACGCGTGGAAGTTGTGGAAGAATCAGAATCAGGGCATCGCACTGGCATTCATTACCTTTGACGTCGGTCCCATCATCCTGATTTTGGTTTGCTTATTACAGATCTCTTTGAGAAGATGGTTCCCATGATCGTGCAGCAGTCCTTGAGTGCTTACAATCAACGGAAGGCCGACAATGTCAACCAGCTCATCGGCACCATGAGGGAGGCCACGAACCTCTGCAACGGGTGAGCGGCTGTACTGTAGCGGCCGGTCAGACTGCACCTTCAGGGTTTGGGTGCCCATTTCAGGAGCCGCTCAGTTGCTGAGAAACATGCATGTAACATTCCTGTCAGGGTGCTGGCTTCACTGAACCTCCCTGCCGCCCTTGAGGACCTCTCTGGGGATTCAGTGCCCCAGTCGATCCTGGAGAAGTCCCGCTCCATCATCCAGCAGGGGGGTCTGCAGAGCATTGAGCAGCTCATCAAGGATCTACCTGACCTGCTGCAGAGGAACCGGGAGATCCTCAATGAAGTTAGTGCCCCCCAGCTACACCTGAGCGCAGCCAGACCGGCTGCCATCCTGAGCCACAGAAAATGTGACAAGTGTTCTCTCCTCTCCTCAGTCTCTGAAAATGCTGGATGATGAGGAGTCCACAGACAGTGAACTGAGGACTAAGTTCAGTCAGCGCTGGAAAAGAACGGCTTCTGGAGAACTATACAAGCCCCTGAGAGCAGGTGAATGTTCTCCGTAGGCCACCCGTGGACATGTGGAAGAGCTTTCTAGTTTCCTGTCGATCAGTCATCATTGATTTTATGTGAATTCTGTGGCCACGCCTGTTTCCAAAGAGCTACCCGGTGCCGGAGCTCCCTGCGTGGGGCGGCCCGGTGCCGGAGCGGCCCTGTGATGCTGTTCATTTTGCCCCCCTGGTTCCAGAGGGAGCAAACTCTCGCAACGTGCTGGACAAGGCAGTGCATGCAGACCAGGTGGTGCGCGAGCGCTACAATGCCCACTGCGGGATGATCGCCCTGCTGTGCAAGCCGGAGCCCGAGCTCAGCGCCGCCATCCCGTCCGGCAACCCGGCCATGACTCTGCAGGGCAGCGAGGCGAGTGCGGAACCCGGTGCTCCCGCCTCACGGCTGGCACTCGGCCGTCCTGCCGTCAGCCTTCCCGCCGCCGAACGGCAAGATCGCCAAGTTCCTAATTACAGCCGCGCGTCTCCACTGTGCAGGTGGTGAATGTCCTGCGCAGCCAGCTGGCTCAGCTGGAACAGCTGAAGAAGGAGCGAGAGCGACTGGAGAGTGACATCAAGTCTGTGCAGTTTGATATGGCCAGCAAGTTCCTCACTGCTCTGGCTCAGGACGGAGCCATCGACGAGGAGACCCTGTCGGTCTCGGAGCTCAACAACATGTACGGCGGCTACAGACAGACGGTGCAGCAGAATCTGCGGGCCCAGGAGGACCTGCTGAGTAACGTGCAGGTCTGAGCTATTGCCTGTCCTTGCAGGAACATCTCCAGGACCAGCACATGCAACACGCGACGTAGCCGCGTCCCTGTAGCCTCTGTGTATTTAGCAGCCAGGCTTCTGGATAATATGGGTTAAACTTTAGGAGGCTGTAAAAGATCTAAAGCACAGCATCATATCCTAACCCCCCCCGCGCCTAACCATGCCTGTCGCACCAAACCGATCCAAGCCTCCATCCCCAGCTGCACTGCAGTGGTCTCCTTACTGACCAGCCAAACAGACCAGTAGACGTCTGCAGCTTATTCTCCGTGCTGCTACTAGCAGACTTACGGGGGCCAAGAGAAATGAGCACCTCAGTCGCGCTCTCAGCTCCTTCCATCGCCGTCCACTTTAATCCTTTGTTGATAAATCACATAATGGCTCAGGCCCAAAACACACACCCAACAGGCCTGCCAGCTCTTAGATTACTAGTGACATGCCTCCTAATCATGCCTAGAATTAAATTCAAACAGTCAGTCAGCGTTTAGCCACTGTACTGGAGGAGAGCTCCCTGGGCACCAACGGCAGCCATTTTTAAGTCCAACTAAAAACTCTACTCTTGTTAAATCATCTTTTAATTTGCTTTATTACTTATTTTGTTTTATGCAATTTATTTGTGTGAATAGCTAATTAGATAATCTCTACTCAAATAGGTTTTTTACCTGTGTTTTCTGTCCCTGTAAAGCACCACGAATGCCCTTTACACATGGACTGTGCCATACAGTAGCCCGGTGTAGCCCGCTTGTAGCTTAGATATCCGTACTGGTGAGGTGGTCCTAACGACACCGTTGCCCGTTTGCGTTGGCTGACAGCTGCGGCGCTCGTGAGCATTTACCCCAACATTCCTCCTCCTCCTCCTCCCCCCAGACGTCCCACCAGGAGTTCTCCGCCTTGAAGCAGTCCAACATGGAGGCCAACGAGCGGGAGGAGGTCCTGAAGAAGCTGGCCGCTGCCCATGACAGCTACGTGGAGATCACCGGCAACCTGCGGGAGGGAACAAAGGTGAGTGCCAGGCAGGAGGGACTCGCAGTCAGTCTGGATCATGGGTCATTTCTGCTGTTGCACTTGTTCTTTCTGAATCCTGATTGATTGAGCTTCGGTCAGTGACCTACAGCAGGACATTGTTTTTCTGCTTTATTTACTTCCTGGAAGGTTCCATGTAGTGATTCGCCTGAACCCTTCTGATGCTCTTTCTCCTTCCTCAACAGTTTTACAACGACTTGACTGAAATTCTCCTGCGCTTCCAAAACAAATGCAGCGACATCGTCTTCGCCCGCAAGACCGAGCGAGACGAGCTGCTCAAGTAAGAGTGTGGGGGTTGGGTGGGGCAGTTCCCTGATTTCTCTCGGCTGTCTCTTTGTAACCCCCTCCCCCCACCCCTGAACACTGGCTAATGGCTCCTTCTGCCCTCTTTGCAGGGATCTGCAGCAGAGCATCGCACGGGAGCCCAGTGCCCCCTCCTTCACCGTGCCCTCCTACCAGGCAGGCCCTGGAGCCACCCCACCTGCCGGTGCCGGGGGCCCTACACCGGCCCCCAGGACCATGTTTGTAAGTCCAGCAGCCGTCTGCCCAACGAGCGCGATAAGCTGCCTGTCCTCAGTGGCCAGCTGCTCCTGCAATCAGCCAATCAGGTGGCTGTGCTCCAGTGCGTACCGCCCCCTGCTGGCACAGACATCTGATTTTGAGTATGGCGTGATTGCGGGTGCCATATGTTGTACTTCCAGCATCTCCAAAACGGTCACCCTCCTACGGTGAGTAGTGTTTAGAGAACGGCGTGAACAAAAAAAAACACGCAGTCTGTGGCATTTCTCTGGCTGAAAACACCACCGTAACAGGAAAGGTCAGTGGAGAATGGGCAGACTCCTTAAAGCCAACAGGAAGGCCACAAGTGCGGCAGTGGCCGAGTACATGGCGGCGTGCACACCAGGGTGCGGACAGGGAGCCCTGAACGCACAGCCTGTCCATCCTTGTTGCGGTTCTAGAGCCAGAGGAGGTTCTGCTGAACCAGTGGCCACTGACTGTCTTTCCGTAGCTGTATAGGTTCCTCTGTGTTATTTTGAACACGACCATTTGCATCCATTGGCTTCCCGGTTCTGGGGGCGGAACAGCCGGGCGCCGAGGTCTAGGTCCCTTTCTGACTGACGCCTCTGTCTCCCCCCCCCACAGCAGCCTCAGCAGCAACCCGGCAAACCCTCACCCCCCGCAAGGCCCCCTCCCCCGAACTTCTGCTCTCCGCCCGCCAGTGTACCTCCCCCGGCGGCCGCGGTGCCAGCGCAGGCCGCTCCGGCTCCTGTTCTGCCCGCCGCCGCGGCCTCTGCCCCAGCTATGGCCCCCACCCCAGCTATGGCCCCCCAGGCCCCGCAAGCCCAGGGCCCCCCCTACCCCACCTACCAGGGCTACCCCGGGTAAGTGCTCCAGCGTGGCCGCCGCGTTGGCCGGCGGGAACTGAGCTGTGGACCTGGGTGACTGTGACCGTTTCCCTCGCAGGTACTTCCCCATGCCCATGGCCTACAACCCGTACAGCTACGGCCAGTACAATATGCCCTACATGGCGTACCAGGCGCCAGCTCAGCCCGGATACCCAGGAGCTGCCCAGCAGCCGTACCCATACTCCCAGCAGCCGCCGCAGCCTCAACAGCCGTACTACCCCCAGCAATAGCGGGCACTCTTCTGGCAGAAACATCACCATGCAACCTGCCACAGTCTAACCTTTCCCAGCATAACTTTCCTAGCCTCCGTTGCTTCTTTTATTTTTCTCTTAACACTTCTTATTTTCATTAATAGCTTTGCATCCTGATGCATCGTGTCTAAACACTAGTGACAGGGATCGGCAGGCACTTAAGGACACACTTGGGTTTCAGGGTGGGCTGCCTCGCTTGTTTGCCATCTTTGCTGTGGGTAATATTGATCAGTGGATCTGCACAGATACTGCGCACAGTGATCAGACCAGGCTGCCCCTCGAAAAGGAAAGATTGACTTTTTGTTTCCAATTCTCATGAAAACGTTTCCTCTGTCTCGCTATTATATATTATTTTTTTACTGAATAAGGTAATGAAGTGCTCTCTAGATGTTTGTGTATTATATTAGGGGCAGGATTTCAAGAAAATGTTCCGTAACGATTTATTGAGCTTCAGCTGGGCAAACACCAGTCTCCTTTTCTGTTCTTTACTCTTACAATCAATGCCTTGTGGGTTACTTGGTACGTTAATGATGAAACTGTATAAAAGATTCCGTCTGTCTTTAACAAAAAATGTTTTGCATCTGAGATTTTTTTTTTTGTTTTAAACTTGATTAAAATCACGTTGTACATAAGCCTTTCCATCGCTCCTCTTTAGTTGCAAACCCTGGCCCTCTGCGCGTGACACTCATGTGAGGTTCATCGTGTTCAGTGACGTCAATCCAGCAGCGAGCACTCCGGTTGCGCTGAAGCCTCCTGCTCTTATGATATGTTGCACTGATGATAATTCTGGGATCGTGCTGTTGATGGAATCGACTGTTAAGTGTCTGAAGGTAATGTCGACCAGCGTCGACGTTTCTGTGTACCTGTTCGCCAGTGGGCGTGGTCCACTGGCCGCAAGTGTTTGCTCTTAGGGCTATTGCTATTCGAGCATAGGAGCCTGCAGTTCCAAACAAGTGCTTCAGATTCTTCACTTGTAACAGATCGCCAAAATCTTGTAGCCCTGTTGTACTCAGGGTATTAACCGTCTTAACCTTTGAAGCTCTGTTTACGATTTCGATGTCATTCTCCTCGCCTTATAAGGGGCAGCAACTCTATGCAATAAAAAAGCAGCCGCAGCCTAAACCAAGCGATCTGGGAGCCGTTTGTGAAAAGCGCTTTATCTGCATAACCAGCTGCAGACAGCCCTGCGAACACCGCTACGTGACAGGTCTATGTATGCTCTGTAAACTAATCAATAAATAAAATTAAGATTTGTTACAGAATGTTTGTCAGGAATGTTATCTTGAAATGGCCTTCACAATGTGCCAGATTCACATCGTTCATACTGCGATTATGGGTTTTTCTCTATCAGGCTGGTACCTCGCAAGCATGCATTATATCCACAAGGAAGTTCTTGCAGCCAGTGGTGTTCAATAAAATCCGCGTTTTTAACAATTAATTTTGTATAAGAGAGGGGTGGCACAGAAAGAAGGACCCATAAACGATTACATTTCAATTAAATCTAAACGCACATTACCTGTATTTTAAATCTAACGACACCTTACTTGTAGACTTTTGACGATATTATCGGTAATCGACGATCATATATATTTTACATGGCTAGTAACTTATTTTTAAAACCCCCTTCAGCGCAACTGATAGTTAGAGACCGTAGTATTTTCTGTGCTATACGTTGTAAAACGTTTGTGTCCTGCTGCGTTAGGCGGCGCAACTATGTTTTAAAATCATAATTTAGATCCCTTGGGCAATTGATTGTTTTCCGCAGAGAGTAAAAAACAATGATCCGCACCCCCGGAAGGCATGTTTTAACACAGGTTGTTTGTGTCGTTTTTTCATGTTATTCTTTGGGCTATAAATGTAAGCGCCCCGCTTGGTGGCGTGTGTGCTTTATCATATCGTATATTATTTGTTAGACATTGCCCAGCCCTACGTTAAGATAGCGGCCTCCTTGATTGAATTTAAGTGGGTTTTGTTTTTTTTTAAGAAAAAAAGTATACCTTTCAGCTAACGGTTGTATAATACTTGCTCGATCACACGTGTAAGGGGAGGCATTGGCTTTCAGCTCCTTCCGCAGCTGAAAATAAAATGAATCAAGTTTTATGTGAAATTCTTTCTACAGTCACTAGAGGGCAGCCACGCATTTCCGCAGAGGAAGAGCGATTTGTTTCCGAAATACGAATTTAATCTGGAAATCTGCAGCCGAGTTCACTGTATATTGAGTTATTTCGTCCCTCCTCGATTCTGCCACCTTTAACCTCAAGGGAATTGGTTACATTTGAGCCTGATTATTTGCAGTTTAGCTGGTAATAACATCCTTGTGTGAAGCTGTTTTTTAAATATCTACACAGTCTTGATTGAAAATACAAGTGATTTTTTTTCACATCACAGTATCACTGATGAAACTATTCCAACAGTAACAAACATTTTTGAAGTTCTGTCTTCTTGGAAAGAGAAATTAAGCATTCGTGTTAAACCGGCAATCATGCATGGACACACAGTAGAAATGTCTTTCTCCGTTAAAATAATTTTGCTTAGAAATTGCGTCCTATTTCTGCTGCGTGTCTGTTCTTGTGAATGACTCTTGACTCCTGCTTTTATAATCATCTTTGTCGAGACCAAATGCCGCTCCTCGCCGGACCAGCAGAAGCTCTGTTTATTGCCGTCTGACAGCCGGTGAGATGCTGTTGGTGTTTCTGACACTTCTTTAGCGCTTGTGATGTAGACTTGGATTCGTCCGCGGAGTCTTTTGGCATGAGGAGAGCAGCTGTAGCCGGCCTGAGCTGCAGTCACATGCGCAGGTGGCGCAGTCACGCCCGGCGTCTGATTCATTGGATTGTGCCGATATTAATTACCAAATTGGGCAGTAAACCTATATTAATCTTATCAATATGAACCGTAATGTTTATCTAGATACATACCGACCACACCTTGTGAAATGATGAAACCGTTAAGGCATCACCTCCCCGCTAATGTCCTGTCTTAACAGACACGTGTAACGCGTGCTGCTAAGCGAGTTATTGCTCAGCCGTCATTAAATAGCAGCAGGTTAGGAAAGTCAGCTCATTTTTGGACATTTCCCTTTCGCTCAGATAAATTTCAAATCATTACGGCTCTACTATATAAAACTTCCACAAAGACCAATTGTTTTAAATGATTGTCCATCCATCCATCCATCCCTTTCCCAACCCGCTTATCCTACTGGGTCGCGGGGGGTCCGGAGCCTATCCTGGAAGCAATGGGCACGAGGCTGGGAACAACCCTGGACAGCTGGACAGGGGGCCAGCCCATCGCAGTAAATGATTATTATTAATATTATTATTACTAACAACTAAAACATAACAACAACAACAATAATAATAATAACAATAATAATTGCAACAACAATAGTAATTATAATTTCCCACAAGCGATTATGAGACCCACGGTTCCGGCGGTCCTGGTTTGGATCATGAAATATACGCCAAATCATCAGAGTTGCTTTTAACATAGGAAAGAAAATCAGCGGAACCAGCAACAAATCAATGACAACAAAAGCGTTACAGCTGAAGGACAAATGAGTCCATGAGTCACTGCACCGGGGGCTCTGTATAGATCGCGATTTTGTTTGTTTCCCCTGGTTTGTATGTCTAGGTAATATTTTATTAACTCTTCATGTTTCATTGTTTCATGGGCGTATTCCAGTGAAACAGATTATTTATAATTTACCGCAATTTAAAATTCTCGTGCACGTTATAACTAGCTTACTAATGCATACTGTAGTAGATATTTAGGACAGATTTAGATAATGTTGTGGGTCTTATAAGGATTATGAAAGCACTGCTACTAGCGGCTGTTCAGTGTTGAGTGTCTTTACTATCTTAAATTAATGCTTAATAACTGGCCAACAAAAACATGCTAAGATAATTTATCTGGTTGTAGGAATGACCCTTTAGCCAGCCATGTACTAACATAAAAGCGAGGCACCTTTTACAATAAGGAGATAATATCCACTAGCAGTAAAACGTTTCCCTAAATTTTCTTCGGGAATAGAATAAACCTGCTCTCGGACCTTCCCCCAGAAGTGCACTATGCTCTCCCTTCCACATTCTCTGTGTAAATGCTCCTACTTACTTTGCAGTAACTGGTGGATTATAAGGCGCGGACAGGTGTGCCCCCCTCCCCCCGGAACGTGCCTTTGGTGCTGTCATTGTGTTATTAAAATATACGTCCCACAACCAGTTTGTTCGGGACACCAAAATAATACTGATCTGGACTCACTTTTCCCTCCAAAACCACCTCCAAGGTTCAAGACTTTTTCCTTGAGACATCATTCTGTACTCCTCTGTCGTACAGAGCTGTAGCTTTCGCATTTGTGGCCTGCCTGTTAGCTTTAATGAGTCTGACCAACCTCCCCCCCACCTCTTGTTAAAAAGGTGTTTTCTGCCATTGATTTTTTTTTTTCATCACACCATTCTTTGGGAACTCAAGACATTATGGTATGTATCGAGAGGAGTGGCCATTTCTGCAATGCTGTAACCAAAGCATATGGCAGAATAGCAGCACTTTGAGAGTTTATACACAACACAAACATCCCCGTGTATATATAGATAATGTGTGTGTGTGACTGTGTGTGTAAAAACTGAGAAGAACAATTACAGTTTCAACAGTACAAGTAGTAAACAGAGTAATTCTGTTGCTTTACATTAGTTTGTTTTTGTTGTTGCACACTAGTATATTATATGAAACCAACATATACATTTACTCTTCCCTTTTTTTCACATTAGCATTTGTGCACGTTTCCCCACCGCCCCGCATTTAACTTTTCCATTTTTTTGCATTAGCATTTGTGCAGGTTTCCCAACCGCCATGCATTTTACGCTTCGCTTTTTATATTAGCATTTGTGCTGGTTTCCCCACCGCCCCGCATCCGTTTGTAAAGTACTGTTAATAGCCATGTTCATTTGTTCACTCGGATTTCCGCGTGACCCATCCAGCAGGGATGAAGCCACAGGTCAGATGGAGGTTGGCCTTGTGTTGAAGGAGCGGCGATTGGTGCGGACACCATGGCAGATGAGGTGACTTACTCTGAATGGGAATATTTCACAAAGCATTTAGAGTGTGAGGTTAACCTCAACCTGTCACTGACCTTCATTCCTCTCTGTCATTGGCCACTAGTCCCTGAAACGCTACTGGTGGATACGCAAATGTGTTTTGCATGTATATCCAACTTATGATGTATGATGCTTGTAATGTGTTATCGGTCTCTCATTATGTTGTTTCTCTGCTAAATAAAGTACAGAAAACAGCATATACCGCATATAGCACATATACCACATGACAGCATTAGCAGGTCTAACCCTAATGGTTCAGAAACAATGAGCATTTAGTGCATCATAGCTCCTGTTATGCAGCCCTAAGACGGGGCACGTAAGCTGAATGGTGTCAGTAACTCCGTGCTTCTGAAATGGCTTCCAGTCATTCTTGTCCCTTGCTTGAGCACCTTCTAGGCCCTGTCCAAGGCTGTGTGATGGTGACGGCTGGCCGTCAGTGACTGAGCGAGGAAGCTTTTGCGTATCTCTGAGCCATAACAGTGTTCAGGATGCAAAATGGGGTTAAAAACTTCAAGGGTGACAGTGGAGTCGGGTTTCAACATGGATTAACCATTGCTCCTGGGGGGGCGGAGTTTCTCCATGTCACTTGTGCTTTAAAACTTTGCTCTAATGAACAGGAATTGTGTGTCTGCCGCCTGCACATGCTCCGTGGGCGTTTTGTCACCTGCTGGCAGATAAAGCCCAACCCCCCATCCTCCCGCCTTGGCCCTGAGAGGCAGGTGGGATGGCGTGAGGCATGTCTGACGTTCCCCTGCTGACGACCTTCCTGACGCTGTCGCAGCAGGCGAGCCAGTGTGGCTTGGCGCGGAGACTTCAGCAGCCTGTCAGTCGTTAGTGACAATTATTGGTGTGAGAGCTGCTCGCTCCAGAGACACCCGGGCGAAAAAAAGAAATATACATATCTCCCTTTCTGCCTGCTCGATTCTGGTCCCACTCGGAGCCCGTTTCCATGGCACCGGGATGTAAGTTGTCTGTTCCGGCACTGAAGTTCACACCTTAGACGTGTTCGGCGCTAATGTATTTCACCGGCTCATCTGCCACAGTCTGCCCCACCCACACGCTCACAGTCGCTTAATTAAAAGTGTTCCGTGAAGCCAGGAGCTACAAGTTCTCGACAGAAAACTTTGCTGTTTCTTTCCCCATAGAGTTCAGAACTCAGAGGAGCTCAGTGTTGTCCTGCTTTCTGGAGCAGCGAACTCGGGGGGGTCATTGCCTCACGGTTTGCTGCAGAGAGCTCGGGGGTCTTTAGCTATCGACTCAGTGGCGCCCTGTTTTCTGGAGCAGAGAACTCGGGGCTCCTTGACAGCCAGGTAGGTGTCATGCTGGTGCTGCGAGGCCTCAGAAGCTTCTGGAGGTTTGGCTCTTTTTGAAGTGCCAACCTTATCGAAGTTAAAAGCACCAGAAGAGCTAGTTAAGTGTGACCAGAATCCAAGTAGGTTGCTAAATAGTACAGTGTATGAAAATGCATGAAGAAGACCTACATAAATCACAATTGCTTTTGGCATCTTTTTAAAATGACATGAAAGAATGTAAACTGTGAAACTGATTCTTTTCTTCCATGGTCTAAACCAGGAGCTTCGAATGAAGACAGGAGGAGGAGGTCAGGAGGCAGAAGGTACCTGCTTTGGTCTGTGTGCTTTGTCATGTTCCTACTCACCCAGATGCCGCTTGCAGGCCCTCCCGCATTTGTGGCACGCATCTCAAGTACTGTGTGGTTCAGCGGAGTTAAAAGTTTAAGAATCAGGAAATGGCCAAAGTAGTGCTTCATATGCGCTTAAATATATGCATTTATTACACGTGTAGCTTGTGCTCCAGCCTGGTATAAGCAGATGTTCAGCTTTATGCTAGAACATCATGGAATGTTCTATAATTAACAAGCCATTTTGCATCTACATCTCATTCTCCGGGAAGCGACTACTGACTCGGTAGGATCGACCAAGTGTTCTGGCCCCAAGACGACTGAAGAAGGCACGAGTACATAACTGTTGAGGACCATGTAAGAAGATGCAAATGATCGGGCAAAGAGGAGCCGTGGCAAGTGATGAGAGCATCGTGCTGATTATAAAACATCCAAAAAAATTCTAGGACTTTGTTTCATTTTAAGCACGCATTTACTTCAGTGATGAAGCCATCTGCAAGTAATTAGAGAAATAGACCATGCTGTAGCAGGTTTGGTGCAGGATATATCCTCTGACAGTTGCTTAGGAACAGCGTAATGGGCAGTGAATGTAGGGGGGGAGAGAGCCGTTTGTGTACAGAAATAGACAGACGGTGGGGAAACAAGCCTGGAGGAAAAAAAACAACAATGCTGCTTTTCTGGAGGAGCTGAGTCCCCCCCCCGATCTGTCATGGTGCGTTTAGCACATGCTTCCCGTTCCATCTGCTCCTGGCCTTGTCGCTCAGGGAGGGGGACGGACAGGCGCCTCGCGGAAAGGGGCCCGGCAGAAGGCGGGACTCGCCGCGTGCAAACGCGACTCGCCAGAGCGCCGATTCAAGTCGCCCTCGCTTATCGCGACACGCTGCCTGCGATTGTATTTTTATCCTCGTTATCATGCGATTCTGTCAACTGCCTTATGCCGCGCTGCAGCCTGTTATCATATGGATGTCGGATCACGTTTCCGTGCTTGAGGCACTTTGAAGATGTTAAGGACACCGGGTCTTATTCCTGTCTTACATATTTTGGGACACAGTATCATTCCACACATTTGAACCAGGGATAACTTTTGACTCATTAAAACGATTACAAGCCAGGATTGAGTCATGACTGTCTACCAACAATAGGTGGCTTTGGGCTTGTTTTGGGGGTCTAGGAGCTGCAGATTGTGAAAGCAGCTCTTCGTCACCTCCAGTAAACAAATTATCGAGTCCCCAGACCTGTCCAATTCAATACAGACACTATCTGTGTATGAGATGTCTCTATCCAGCGCAATCTCGACACGCCATCTTGTGCAGACGGGACGTCATAATGAATTGTCCTCATCCTAAAGAACGGCCGTGTGACAAAATCACTCTCCATCAACCGCTGAAGGATATTAATCACTTTAGTGCTTTAATTGCTCGCTGTGTATTCCGCGCACCCCGGTGTCACAACCGGTTAGTGTCACCCGGCTGGAGGAGAAACGCCGTCCCTGAAAACAATGTAGGGCACCAATCTGTGAAGCGCAGTCATTATGTCCTTATCAGACACTTGTTTCAGCTACACTTGAATGGTTCAGAGAGAAACAGCTTCTAAAAACTGTTCTAACTATTTAGACTAGTGATTAAGCTCTGTATTGTCTTGCCAATAAGGAAAATGAGAGCGCCTTGTCATCCTCACAGAGGGTACACACAAGGCTGGCGTGCTGCTGGATTAGCAGGTCTTCCCTGCAGACTTCTTATCATCCTAATTCCACCTTTGTCTGCCTTCCTGAGTGCTATATGAGGTGCCCTGCATCCTCTGACATTTACCTGTGCATTTCCACTGACAATGCTGCGTACATATCGACGGGAGGGGACAGGGAAGACCCTGGTGCCCCGCCTTCGTCGTGATGCAGCAGTCTTCCTCATGAAAGCGCATGTACCTGGCCAGCGCCCCTTAGCCTTTTGATGCTGGGGTTTTTTAGACAGTGGGGGTAAACTGGATATATTCCAGTGAGCTGCCATTTAAAAACGACATTCAAATGTTTCCGACGCTCAGGGCATTGCACCTAAATTTATACAGTGACGTTGTACAGTGATGGTGCATTCGCAAAGCGTATTTTGATTTTCTGCTTCCACCGATGTCCGCTGAAGGAGCCCTGTGCCTGTAAATTGCATGGTGAGCACTATAGTGCGCGCGCACACGACCCGTGGTAACCTTTCACCTCACTCGAGTCACTCTGCACTGAACCCAACTATGCGGAGCTGCTTCATCTCCCCCAGGCAAATCGACGCCAGATCCTTTCTGCTATCAGCCTTCCTGCAGTAAAATCTATTAACACACAGCCCACCAGGGCAGATCCAACCAGTCCCAAGTGGGAAGGCATACCTCACACCTTCTTCATCCTGCTCCTCCTCATCCTCCTCCACAGGGCCAGGAAATCTAGATCCACTCCCTCTTTCTGGAGGCGCCCCAGCATACTCTCTGAGCATTATGCAAACGGCCCACATAGGAGTTATTTCTTGAGACGCATCTATACTTCATATCTGTGGCCTCAGGCACCTTATGGCCCCGTGAGGGCGTCCTCCCACCAGCCCCTGACCATGGCTCTGGCCCCCTCAGACGTGCGCACTGGAGCCCGTGGGCTGGAGCCAGAGCCGGAGCCCCTGAGCTGAAGCCCGCTCTCAGTTCTTGGCCCCTTTCTGCACCCTTGGATGTTTCGCCATGGAGAGTCGCATCAAAGCCAGCGGTTGCTCATGCTGCGTAGCACAGATGTTGTTCCGCCCTCATGAAATATTTATGTGAAATGAACAAAGTGTGTGGCGGTAAATAGGGTTCAGGTTTTCAGCCATCCTTTCAGCACCTAATGTTCTACCTAACCTTACCCTAATGGCGGAGTGCGGCGAGTATCTGCAGTTTGTCTGGGCGGCGTAGGGTGCTGAGAAAAGGCAGAGCAGCTCGAACACCAGCCAGCCTTTTCTGTTATTTCAGTGCAATTTCCTGACAGTGAGTCACGCTACAAGTAAAAATGACAATTCTACCAGCTTCACACGTTTCTGGTCCCACTTCACTGGAGCTACGAGTGGAGGTGCAGGAATAAGTATCACTTCTAGGCTGCTTGATGTGGACAGACCACTTCACCACATCACATTTAGAGCACTTCTGCCCTGACTCATCCCACCTATTACCTGCTTATAATGGCCAGCAGGGGGAGACAAACGTGCCCAGAGGGCGGGGCATCATCCATCCATCCAACCATCCAACCATCCATCCATCCGGTGATCCATCCATATTCTACCCGCTAGTCATGTTCAGAGCCGCAGCATAAAAATAAATATGAATTTAATATTATAAGTAACCACAGCTGATGTGAAGTGTTTTAAATGTTTTTAAATTTTTCAAATAAAAATGCTAAGAAATGTCAGATAGTTCTGTTATATATTTATCAATCTAATTCTCCCTTTAACCCCATTAAGGTCCTGATGTTTTAAAAGCAATTATTGAATTTATTGGTGTGTTTATTTTAAGTTAAGCTAAATTGCAGTCATTTCTACGAGCAAATCCAATTATGGTTCCTATGGAAACCAACAGGATGATTGCTGAAGTGCTTCTGTTCTCATCTGATTTCTAAATAGTTATTTTCAAAAGGAGACAGGCAGATGATAGATAGATAGATAGATAGATAGATGATAGATAGATAGATAGATAATATAATTCTTTTGCAATACAGCAGCTTTGAACATAAACGGCACTGATATTTAATGTGGGTCAGGACCTCCACTGAGCTGGCAGTCTCTGATCCAGAAGGCTGTGGGGTTCAAACCTGATTTGCCCAGAGATCGCGTTGCCTGGAAGGGTACAGCTGACCTTGGTACACTGTTTCTTCTGAATGTTTGGGATCCAAAGTACAGCTCCTCATCACAAAAAAAGCACGGCGTAAGGGTATCACAGTTATGTTATGTTTGACTAGAGTCCCCCTGCAGTGGAGAATGGATGGATGCAATTTTTCTTTCCCCATACATTAAAGCATAAACTCTGATGATTCCTTTGGTTTGAGTTGATTGTTCTTTACTGACATGGACTAGGAGTGATGATCTACTTTGTGAGGTAATGGGACAGGTCTTTGCTTTTGGGATGATGGTAGGGTTTTTACTCTCTTGGACTGCTGGCTGTGAAGTCATTAATTTGGTCAGGATATTGATATATTCACTAAGGTGCATAGGAACTGGTGTGAAGTCGGCATTAGATGGAGATGTGCAAATGACTGAGGTGCGTGAATGCACAGAAAAGTCACAGATGCACCCTGCAGACATAAGGTCTGTAACTCCATCCTTTCAAGACTTGGTTGTTGGTGGCAATGCTGCAGTTTAAGCTCTGTCTCCCATCCGTATGTGTAACTGATCTCTGTGACTCTGAACATCAGAGGAAGCCTCTCTGCCCTGTCCATCCAGATCTGCGTCTGGCTCGCCCGTTCCATCTTCATTAATGAGCACAGCTGTGGGTTCCCCATTAGCTCTTCAGACAGATGTTGTGCTCTGTTGACTGAACATGTGAAGCACATCACTCCCGGCGCCTGACGTACCGCGGCGCCGGCTGTGCGGAGCCCAGGCCGTGTTGCCGTGGGTGCGGGCAGCGCGGCTTCCTCGCCGGAGCCTGTAAGCTGACGGCGGGGGCGAAGGTGTTGCCGTGCCGACCATCTGTCAGCCTGTTCCTGCCGGTAATTGGATTACAGCCCTCAGTGTGTGTGAATGAGCACAGAGGATGGGGAGAGGATGGGGGGAGACATGAGGGCAGGAAAGATGTCAGACACCTCTGTTGCACCTTTGAATGCAATTTTCAGCTTTTCAGCTCATTTGGAGTTGCATACTATTAGCGCTCCCTTTAGTGGTTGGGGTGTGTGCATGCGTGTTGTGGGGGGGGGGGGGGCTGCTTTCTGACAGAGACGGCAGGAGAGCAGCACAAATGCTGGCCCAGGGAACCATTCATTAGAGCTTTTCCAGAACATTCCTTCATTACGGTGACTCATACCCCCCTCTCCATGCCCCGTACATCTCCTCATGCCACAGATGCATATTCTTCTGTCCTGCCCCCCTCCGACGCTGTCTGTGGAGAGAGTGCACCCAGGTGACACGCTGACTAGCCTTGATAGACGACGCTCATTGATTAGATGCTAACAGTTGTGATGGACCTGCCGGGACCATGTGGAGGCGCAATTAAGAGAAGACACCGACTGGCGGGTGTATCCGCATGGCCAAAAAAAAGCCCCTCCCCCCCCCACCACGTGTATAGCCATGCTGCTCTTCTCTTTGCAGTGCTCTGCTTTTCCGAGGGTCGCGTGACCTATGAATCTGTCACGGGTCTGACACAGAGCTGACCTCCTCCGTGATAAAAAACACCAGCGCATCAACTGAGACGAATGTGTGGATGGGAAATGACATCATCATTACAGCCCAGTTCAATGGCCTCGAGCCGTCCTCCGCTGGCCCGGACGTGGTGGCGGTAAAAAGGCATTTTTCCTTCAGCGATCCAGCCTCTCCTCTCTAAAAAACATCACACTGCATCCTGGGTGCGGATTCTGAGTATAAGTGATTCGTCTTGCCCCTTTATGTAGGCTGCTTGGGTTGAGGCCCCCTTGCACATATACAGAAGCATGTGAAGCATGGAACTTAATGGCTGCACATGCAGACACAAAAGCCCATTAAAGAGCTACTTATTCGATGTGCCTGGCCTATGGGGGGCCTGTGACATGTCTACCTGTAAAACTACTACACGACTCCAAAACAAACAGGCACCCCAAAAAAAATCTGTACAAAAGGTTTTGTTATCTATGATGGTTTTCTTGATAATTGCAAGTCTTAGCGTTGGATATAAATTGCTATAAATTTACTGCAATTCTTAAACGACCAGATCTACCATCCAGCAATCCAAGCAGCCGTTGGGTAACTTCGTTAGCTGACATATCATACTCTGCATCCCTCGGACGTCTCTTTAAGTCTGAGCTCTTCCACGCCGGTCTTTCCTCAGAAGCCAAATCCAGTGTAGCTACTGGCTCGCTGCCACAGTTTCTATGTGAACAGCACAGCTTCTCCAAGAAGCCCAAGTCACCTACGCTTTACATTTCACAAACAGGCTCCTCCGCTATGAACAGAATATTTTTCCTCCCGGAAAGTCCCTGCCTGGTCATTTCACTGTTTGTTTCAAGCATACGAAATGCATTTCATTAAAATCTCCAAATTTAGTTGAAATATTAAAATGCGCCCCTAGGTTGGGTATTTACTGAGAGATTCCCGAGATTGGGGAAACGACAGCAGTGACTCTCGTGTGATGAGTCTGTAAACAAGCCGCCTCCCGCTTTGCCTCATGTAGCCGTCACGCTAACCCTGTCTCCTCGTTCTCCTCCTCTCAGTGGATACCGCGTCCATTTCAGACAGGCGGGATCATGCTATCTCCTGGAAGCTGAGGCTCAGTTCGGCATCAGGTTGCAGCCTGACAGAAGACTGAATGTCAGAAACGGAGGGAAAAGACACAGATAGGGAGGGGGGCGACTGGGCGGAGACAAGCCCGGAAGTTGCACTGTCGCTATGGTTACAGGAATTGATGAAACACCTGGTACCGGGCTGACGCAGCGAAGCACTGAATGTCAGGCTGAATTTAACCCCCCCTTTATGAACTGCCTGTGATGACTGTGATCACATGAATTCCACCTGATTGGGTCATTCTGTCATTCTGTCCCCGTTGCCCTGTGATTCCCAACACAGGCTTAGCATAATTACTGGATAAACTCGGCTGCCGTACAAAAGCGTAACACCCCAACTGTGAATATTATCAAAACTGGGGTGTGACCGAAATGGGGTCTCTTGGGATCAAACAAATTGCTTTGCGGGGGAGAAGGTCCACTGTTCCACAGCCAGTCCGGAATCCGGAATATTCCTCCTGAATCCTTGGGTCCTCCTCTCCAGGTGTTCCCAGGAAGACTGACAAATGTTCCCCGACCCCCCCGTAGTCGTAAGATGCCCTCTGGGCCCTCTTTTTAAAAGCAGGGACTCCACTGCCCTTTGACAGAACACTGAAGAGGCGTTTCGACCAAGTCTCCCAGTTATTTGTTCTGTCATCTTACTGGGATGGATTTCATCCACCCCTGCAGCCTTTCCGCCACTGACCACTATAGCCATTTCAATTACAGTGATCCTCCAGAATCTCCCACCAGGGCTTTTAGGGTTTTACTATCTTTTAGCCAAAGTTCTCTGCACATTTCATGCCTTGAAAATGGTTCTTTCAGGTCTGATGAACAGGGCCTCAGTGATGGCTTCACTTTTTACTCATCGGTTTCATCTTGCACTGGAGTTTGTTCGCCTGGGTTTCTATGCTTCATCTAACCTCCTGCCCAGGAGCCACGTCCAACGCATCCCCAAGTAGTGACTGGCTGATAACTTCACCCCTCTCTGAAGTCAAAGGACACAACTATGTAGTTTGGTCACTGATCACTGACCTGTGACCCACGGTGCTCTTATACCATGAATACATGACCATGTATAACTGCACATCCATGTGTTCAATTATGGTGTGTTTAGGAGGTACAGGACAGGTCTGTGGGAAGAGAACGAACAGACTATGATCCAACAAAGACCCCAGATGATAGGTACTAGAAAGGACAAAATAGTTACTCACCCTTGGAGTGATCCAAGTTAGTGGGCCGGGCTCAGCCTGAAATGGCTATATGGAGTATGCCAATCTTGTGGGCAGATCACCGACAAGGAGAAGGGGGGGTGAGGTTCAGTACCATTATGGGGGACCAGGACCAGACGGATTAGACCCTTTTAAGAGGTGGAGAATATGTATTTTTTTTATTTCTACTAGATATTAACTTACTATTTCTGCAAGAATACATTGCACAATGTATGGTTGCGAATTGTGCCATTCTTGCCATTGTGAAGCCTCAATCTGGTCATCATAATAATATTCCATATTCTAGTTTACTCACATCACTGCGTAAATGGGTAAGCAGAAGGTGGATTCTGTGCCGGAGGGGCGCTTTCTGTGCCCGTCTCTGTGGCTGACTGAGGGATGAGGCTCCTTCCCGCGGCTTCTGCCGCTCAGACCGTGCAGCCAGGTTGATTAGCTGACAGCCCTGTGCTTCCCGGCTCTCCGTCCATAAGTCTCTTCCCCACTTCTTGCTCCACTTCTGTCAGAATGCGGGGGATATTCTTGAGAGTAAAGGATGCTGCGGCTTCTCGGTCGTCAACGTGGCGATTTGGACAGCGTCATTTTTAACCAGGTGTTCATGCTGGGCGCCTCTGACCCTCGCCAACATGAAAAGGCGTATGAGCCCCCATCGCCTGCCTGCATCGCAGGTAAAGCCAGATCCAATTAACCGTCATTTGGCTGAAGACTAAACATTGATGTGTGCCAGAGGTCACCAAAGGCTTCAGTGACTCCGTTTCGCACGTTTGTTTGAAAGTTGGGTCATAAGTTCTTGCTTATGACCATACAATCATACTCATTTATGGTGCTTTTACATTTTTACCTGTCTACACAGCTGGATAATATTTCAAATTCATGGCCATGCTCAATAGTTCTACCACAGGGTCTGACTGGAGATTTTACAGATGCAGAGATTTTGCTCCCCAACACTGCGTGTCCGTCTACAAGGCACAGGGAAAACACAGCCGGATCAGCCTCCGGAATGTATATGCAAATTCACGCAGACATTGTGAAATTGTGAAAACTGTGAAACAGTCTGCGGTAGATCGGGTCACGGTGAAGAGCCGCCCCCCAATTACAGCAGATGCAGGGCATTTCCAGACATCAAACACAAGCACACGCTTGTACGTGTTCAGATGAAAGCTCTTGTTAAACTGCTTTCTGCTCAAAAGCCCTCGCTTCCATTATACCGTCTAGCGGCTTATTGCACAGTCTGCTGACATTATGTATGGCTTGGATCCACAGCACATTGTTCAGTTGGACAGGTGAGTATAATGCACTTACAATCAGCGTACTTCCATTTTTCTCTATTGCATGCCATTACTTAGCCAACGAGACTGCAATTCCATAATTGTGGCAAAAGGATTTTATGGAAAAATCTAGACTAATGATCACAGCGATGATTATGCTTTTTGACGTCCATCTGCATGTCCATGCTATCCTTGGAGGTCTGGAGTGTGTTTATCTGAATGTGCAAGCAAGCATGAGGTGCTGTATTGAAGATCAGGCACAGACAGATCTCTGACCGACAGTAAAGGAGGACAGATCTCTGACCGACAATGAGGACAGACAGATCTCTGACCGGCAGTGAGGACAGACAGATCTCTGATCGACAGTGAAGACAGACAGATCTCTGACCGACAGTGAAGACAGACTGATCTCTGACCGATAGTGAGGACAGACAGATCTCTGACCGACAGTGAGGACAGACAGATCTCTGACCGACAGTGAAGACAGACTGATCTCTGACCGACAGTGAAGACAGACAGATCTCTGACCGACAGTGAGGTAGGACAGATCTCTGACCAGCAGTGAGGACAGACTGATCTCTGACCGACAGTGAGGACAGACAGATCTCTGAATGACAGTGAGGACAGACAGATCTCTGGCCGATAGTGAGGGAGGACAGATCTCTGGCCGACAGTGAGGACAGACAGATCTCTGACTGACAGTGAGGTAGGACAGATCTCAGATCGACAGTGAGGGAGGACAGACAGATCTCTGGCT
>JABFEB020000045.1:16200537-16215199 GCA_019775895.2 Stomatorhinus ivindoensis | reverse complement strand
GTCCGTGTAGCCTCACACTCTGTGTGTCCGTGTAGCCTCACACTCTGTTTGTCCGTGTAGCCTCACACTCTGTTTGTTCGTGTAGCCTCACACCCCTTTAGAGTTTGACTTGGCCAGCTAAGTAGTGGCAGTGTTGTGCTGCTTAAAGGTTACCTTTAGGGAACAAGAACAGGGAAGTGAAAAGGAACAAAACCATGCGGGGGGAGGAGGTGGGAGCATGTGGGGGCATTGGGGGCCTTTCAGGGGGATAAGTTCATCCCCACTGAATCTCAGCCCATGTGGAATGGTTCCCGGTGCAAAGGGCAGTGTATCGATCAGCAAACCAGCCAGTGGTGTTGCTTTCTCTGCCAGCGGAAGGTATTAAAACCAACAGAAACCTTCAAGCAATCAAATATAACATCAGCCCTGTGCATCATTCATCCAAAAGTGGGCATTTTGGGCCTAATTAGGGCTTAAGTTTGAGGCTTTTGTGAAATGACATTTGTCCAAAACAGCACCCAATGATCTTTTCCATTCCAATCGCCCCGGGTGACAGTGAGAGTTTGCGGGGAGGGACAGTACCTGTAGAAAATCAGCCACTTAGTTTGTAATGCCATCATAATGCCATCGTAATGCCATCGTAATGCCATCGTAATGCCATCATAATGCCATCGTAATGCCATCATAATGCCATCGTAATGCCATCGTAATGCCATCATAATGCTATCATAATGCCATCGTAATGCCATCGTAATGCCATCATAATGCCATCATAGCCTGGGTGCAAAGCAGAACTTCCCTGTCCTCCTAAATGTGCCCCAAGGAGAGGCAGATAAGGATTGATTAGACACCACTGATTAGTGGTCGTCCTGATAAATAATGAGGCAAAGGACCCACAAATTAAATCCATTACGCAAACACACCCTGCGTGGTGCAACATGGTTTTTAGTGACAAGTGTCTTACATCAACACAACATTCAGCCTGACTTAACGCTGTGAGCATGTCATCTCCACAAGCCTGACCACTGGCAGCAGGTGTGGCTCTATGTTT
Source organism: Stomatorhinus ivindoensis (assembly GCA_019775895.2). Taxonomy (NCBI): domain Eukaryota; kingdom Metazoa; phylum Chordata; class Actinopteri; order Osteoglossiformes; family Mormyridae; genus Stomatorhinus; species Stomatorhinus ivindoensis. The sequence continues at coordinate 16,214,169 of JABFEB020000045.1, read as the reverse complement.
ATTTGTGACAGTTTAAGCACTTGGGTGCACGTCACTCAAAACTTTTGTTTTCTTTCACCATCCCTGTAATTTTCATGGCTTTTCCTTGCGGTTGCTTGGAGGCAAGGCTATGGAACAGCATGTCTGTTTCCCTAAAGAAGAAGAAAAAGTAAATAGCTGAATCATGTTCTTGAAATGTGTGCTCTGTGCTACAAAGTGTCCACATGTCGCTGTGTTCTAAGCACTTCTCTGCTGCACGGGTTCTGCACGGCCCTGACGCACACTCATCTGAGACGTGATGCTCATTGAGCCGGGCCAATGACTGTGTGACAAGTGACCTTATCAGGAAGCAGCAGAGGATGGTCACAGCAAGAGCTGGCTGACTTTGCTGTGTGCCGCGACACCGTGATAAATATGTCAAAAGATTTTATTTCAGTTGGCACATTTTTAATCAGATGATTGTCAAGAAAAACTGGAATCGTTAAAGAAACTACTGTGTAAGGTGATCAGGTTTAACTGCTAACTTTATATTGAATACAGATTTATAAGAAAAGACTCAAAGGATCATTAACACAGTGAAACAGTGAGCTTAAGATCTTAAAGTAAATTAATGGATGTCAACCTGGCAGCCTTTGCTTGTGAAGTGGGTGGGCTTTTGTGTAATGAGCCAACTTCTGGTACAGTTCCGGTATAAGGCAGTAGGGAATGCTGCTCATTGGAGGATGAGTTCAACACAAGGAAGAAGGGAAGGCTGCTCATTGGAGGCTGAGTCAGATACAGGGCAGAAGGGAAAGCCACTCATTTGAGGATGAGTCAGTCACAGGGGAGAAGGGAAGGCCACTCATTGGAGGATGAGTCAGTCACAGGGGAGAAGGGAAGGCCACTCATTGGAGGATGAGTCAGTCACAGGGGAGAAGGGAATGCTGCTCATTGGAGGATCAGTCAGCCACAGTGGGGGAGAGAAGGCTGCTTTTCGGAGGCTGATTCAGCCACAGGACATGAGAGAAGGCCAAGGAGTGTGAATGAGATCACTGTAAATGGATGTCACTGTAACCGCACGAATGTGTCACCAGAGCGCTCACCATGACTCTGCATCTTACACACATAAATGGCTTTGGAACTAAAAAAGCAAATGGTCATTCCCATTGTGCACATTAAAATGAGCTTTGAGCTTTCCTGCACGGTTCATTGTCTAGCCATCTGTCAAAGAAACCATAAAATGGCTTTGCTCAGAGAGTCAGCACGTGTCGGTGGGGAGAGCTGTTAGAGCTTCCAAAACCTCTTCGCTAGAAAGTTTTCGCAGTAAATATACAAAGAATATTGATGCAAAAGAGGAAAAGCAAATGGCTGCAGCTTATTGTACATTGGAGGCTTTGGAATGCTTAGGTAAATGTTATCCTAGAGAAACTCATTCATACTAATAGATCCACTGTTCATAAACACTAACAGAAACTGCATTAATAGACCCCTGTGGGCACAGTGTGTTCCTTTACATCTGCATTATTGCTTTACTGCCCTCTGCTGGCCAGTGGCAGAGCAGATTCCAGGCAATCAATGTATCTCAGAAAGTCACCGCAGCCGCCGCTTTAACCTTTGCTCTCTAATTCACATTACTGCCTTGCGTTTTGATTGTTCTGACGCCCCTCTACATCTTCTGGGAGTGCAGCAGGGTGCCGAAAATCTGAGAGTGGAGGGTGTGTTGAGCTCCTGCGACCTGCCTGCGGCGGAATCTGCGTCAGTCGCCATTATAGTCCCTACTGCAGCAGGACAAGTACAGATCCACTATAATTAAAGGTCTGGTGGCTGGTTAAGCAGGGGAAAAAAGAGACCTTTGTCCCCAACCTGGACTGCCCTGGGAGAAACAGGGAGAACCAGAGAGAACCAGGGAGAACTGGAGAGAACCAGGGAGAACTGGAGAGAACCAGAGGAAACCATACAGAACCAGACACAACCGAGCATGGTTCTGGAGAGCCAGAGCAGGTGCCCCGGAGGCATGTCAGAGCGCTTTACTACATTTGAGCTGCCGCTGTTTAGCAGCGCTGCCTTCGTACCCATTGCAGCACGGGAGCTGTTCCCCCGTGGGGGGGGAATGATAGTCAGCACTGCCAGAACGTCGGCCTCTTTCAATTCCCACGTTACGTTTCCGAGCCGAGCAGAAGGTGAGAAATTCACACCTGCCTATGAAAAAAGAAAATAACTAGCGGGCAGAGGGACGCGTTTCATCCAGAATGTGGCGATAAGTGTTTGTCTGTCAGGGATTTTTGGACTGGCTGGTTCGTCCGTGATGTGAGCCCAGGGGAGGAGATAGAGAGCCCCCCACTGAGCCTGATGGGGGTCCTGCCATTGGCAGAGTAAAGCGGGACCCTCAGCCGCTAACTCAGCTGGGAAACAAACGCTAATTATTGTGTATCCTTTAAACACTTTAAGACTCAGGGAGCAGAGCTGTGCTTCCAGGGACGCAGCTCACTTTATCGCCTGAAAATCTCAGCAATTACTGCCCCTTTAAAGGCTCTCCACCTTCCCCTATGTGCAGACACTGTCCCTTCACCCCTTTAAATACAGCCGTACATATTGCCGCCCCTTTAAGTAGCTCTTGCTTGAGGCTCCCGTCCCTTTAAGGAAGATTCCGCATTCTTCATTAAAGCTGCAGTCGTCTCCTTCTCACTCATATTTCTTTCACTGACGATGTGCCTCCAGTCTTCTGCCGACGGGACAGATGAGCCCATTAGAACCTGGCCAGAGCCAGCGCCGGAGGCAGAATGGTCTCGCCGCAAAGGAAATAAATTAGGAGGTGATTCTTGTGACAGATTTGATTTCGTAGGGAGGCCCCATGTAGATGAATCTGTGTGCGCGGCTGACTTTTGACTTGGGTCAAAATATGTCCCTGGATTTGATTTGATTTTGCTCATTGACACACCGCACACGTAGAACTATGGTGTAGGTGATATATGGGGACCAGTCTGTGTTGGTACAGAGATATTGCGCAGCGTCCCCTTTCCCCAAAGTCACCCTACGAGGCAGACTACTTCCTATCTGTGGCTTTACCTGTGTTATTCAACAAGACGGCCATTCACGAGGCAGAAGTCATATTAACACTTTGAAAGCAAGAATCATGCATAAGACGTCAGACTGTCGGCAGGCTTCTGTTTTTCAGTGAGGTTTAGCAGATCACCTGCATGCTATCTGCAGCGTCAGATGTGCCGCAGTCCATGCTGCTCGCCAATGAATGGCACCAGGTCTCTCCTCAGTTTTGCTGATTTATTTATCAGCCGAATGACATTTAAGAAGGTCACACTCTCATACGCTACACAGTACAAATTCAACTTAAACTGTAAGCATCATCCAGACCATGAGTGGATACTTTGTATTTTAAAGTTTTTGACAAATTTTGCTCGATTTTCAACCATGTGATGTACGTGTATGTGGCTGAGATCCTCTTCACTGCCTATTTTAGATCATGCGTATCGTTCACCCTGGAGAAGCTCGTTGATTTGGACATCGTAGGCGGTAAGAAGAATGCAATTACACAACAGCGAAGAACGGCCTTCTGGGAGTCCATGTGATTCTTTATCTGTGCTAAGCCGCGAATGGGGCGCACATTGCAGCGCCCTCAGATGGGGCGCTGTCTTGGGTGGGGTCTGAGCAGCCAGCCCACCATGTGGGGGGTGGGGTGGCGGGTTTATGCTTATGGTGAACATCTGGAGGAAAAATATTCCTCAAGTGAGCCAGCTCTTTATTTCAATTAAAGCCATTTGCTGATTTTTTTCACTTTTTAAAACCCTTTTATTTCAGAGGCCGGCAAAGTCTTTGCTGAAGCCTGTTCTGGGACGTGGCTGCAGTGGAGGCGTCCATGCCGAAGCTTAATAAAGGGCTGAAAATGACCCATCGGGGGTCAATTTAGGGATAGTTTGACCTGCCGCCCGCACACGTTAATCATGTCTCATGAGAAATTAATTTCTAATGAGAAAACCGGCACGAGCCTCCTCCAACGCCACGACCACGCCACCCAGGTTTGGACCGAGAATCGACAACCTCGGATCAGCACGCCGGATACCATGGAAACAGGCAGTGGGGTGTCTCAGGAGCATCTGATTGATGTGGAGCCTGAAAAGCGGCCTCCCCCCATCTGGGTTTGGCGAAGGACTGTGATAGCGGATCCTGCCGGGCTCCCCTTTCGGCCGAGCAGAAGAGCCGCCCTGGGCAGGACCACTGCTCGCCCCGAGTCCAACGGTCCGGCCTAGACTGCGGCGTGCAGACGGTAGACTTCGAAGAAGCTGTGCCTGAAGTTCACTCTCACTTTATATTTCACTTCTTGAGTTCAGTGAATGATTAGATGCATGAATTTCCCTGGCAAATTTCCATCCGTCATCCACATTATCCAGTTTTGCATCACCCTTGTTTCAAAACCTGAAGTAGGCTACTGTCAGCACTTCAAGAAGATACTCAAGGGTGGGAAATGATCGATGACCCATCACCTAACCCCAAAACCTCCAAAGAATCAGACCACAGTGTCACAAGCAAGTGCAGCACACTCTGCATTCATCTCTGTGACTGTCATTCACATTAGTCAATTGGTAAAAACTTTAATTTAGCCGTAATGATGATGACAGTTTCCCAGACGGCGCTAAAGACCAATGCAGACTTATAGACAACCGTACATTTGGAGGAATATTCATAGGCCTCGTGGTTTGAGTTGTTGATTCAAAAAACTCTCACGCCAGGCAGGGAATTCGCTCACAGGCAGACGCCTCTCACTTCAGCGTGGAGAGGCTTCATTTAGCCGCTAATATACATGTCAGGAAAACAGTATTGTGCTGTCGATTTTAAACAACTTTTCAGTGAATGCAATGAAACTGAAGCCAGATGTTTAAAAAATTCTTGGCCAGTCCCTTGTGTGGACTTTGGGATAATGATTTGGGTAAATTTATAACAAATTAACTGATTTAATTAGATGCACGGTTTGAGTGTGGCGCTGAGGGTGCTGGCTGTTGGGGGGGGGATGCTCTTGGAGCATCAGTGCCTCTGGAGAGCAAAGCGGGGGGGCAGCCTGCTCTGTCGGAAAAGCCAGTTCGCAAATAGCGGCTCCTCAGTGCCTTTCAGACAGCCCCGACGTGGTACAGCCTTTGAAAGGCTTAATGTGGACTGTGTTTTACAACACACACACACACACACACACACGCAGAAACTAAATTACATGCCCCCTAGAATCAGGCTTCATTGCATAAATAAGAAGTCAAGAAAAAGGTGAAGCTATTTTTATACCACCTGGGGGGGGGGGGGGATAAGGTAGTACTGTGGGGGAGAGAAGCGTCACCTTTTCTACTCGATTTAAATCACTTTTAGTGGCGTCTGCAGGGAAAGAAGCAGGGACGTGGTTTGGTTGTGTTCATCACTTGCAGGGACGTGGTTTGGTTGTGTTCATCACTTGCAGGGACGTGGTTTGGTTGTGTTCATCACTTGCAGAAGATTTGGGTTTGTGGAATTCCAGACACACCTGCCCTAAATGGTGGGCAAATGGCCCCCACCCTCACAGCTGGTAAATTACCCCCACCCATATGCTCACACACAGACACACGCACACACACGCGCACACACACGCATGCACACACAGACACAGAAACACACACGCAATGCCTGTTTGAGTACCCGTGTGCGTGTTCACGTGTATATAGAGTTAAAGATGAGCATCCTGCTCACACCCACCCCCCCCCCTGAGCCCAATGACTCTCCTCCATAATAGGAGCCTCTTTCTGGGACAATTCAGAAATGCGGCTGTAAATAGTGGCCATAGTAAGTGCTGCGTTTTCAGCGCCTGACGAGCTGCTGCCAAAAGCAGATATCACTGTAATAAGCGCGCAGCTTGACGTCCGCCTGTGACGGTGTGCCGCTGGTACCTGCTTGTTTTGGGCTGCATTGGTTCTCCATTCGATCGTTAATTTGTGTAACCCTCTGTAATGCGGTTCCTCCCCCCACCCACAACAAGGTTTGTAATTTGGAAGGGGGCTTCTCAGTGACAGAGGCCAGGGGGATTAAGCGCCTGTTTCCCAGTTAGTCCGTCTAGCTCTTTGAAGCGGCCGTTTCGACAGGCAGATAAACCCTGCAATAATCGCTGCTTTGCCTCTGCATTCGTTGAGCTCACGGCGCCTTCGCATGAATCCTCAGGAAGGCAGCTCCTGGGAGAGTAACCCTCCTCTAGCGGATGCCGTCCGGCTCCCATCTGTTCCACGCAAATTCTCTTTATGTCCAATTCAAACCACTAATGACTGGCTCAACAGACCCTCTAATGCTGATTGGCACGGAGGACGATCGATAGGTTGATCTGGTCTCTATTAAGTGCAGCTAATTGAGTTTTCTCTAACACTTCACAGAGCCTGGGGGCAGGCCTTGGCCCTCCGGGAGACAGCAGTGGCCAGCGGGCGGACGCTGCCCCCAGTCACACACGCACGGCAGTCCGGGTTTAATCTGCTTGCCGACCAGGGCTTTTGTTTGATGGTTCAATTGAGTGAGAGCTGGTGGTATGATAATGGGAAATCTCATGATTTCTAAAAATGGAACACGGTCTTTAAGCTTCTAATTAATTACTATTGTCATTTTAATCTAATTGTCAGACGTTCGAATAAATGCATAATTGTACTGCGTGCGTTTCTCTAATTGCTAGCATTCTGTCTGCTTGCTTGTGCAGTTATTTTTCACGTTTTCCTCCATTTTCCAGAGTAATTAAGGACACAAAAATGGAGATTTTGTTCTCAAGGTAAAAAAAATCAAGGAATGACAACAGTGTCAAAAATAATTAAACTGTAAATGTAAATGCTTTGCTTCATAAAGACATTTTCCAGAAGGCATCTTCATAAAGATATTTCAGCACTTCCTAAGACAGAGATGTTGTGCTTTTGTGTTTCATGCTGGTTGTTACTGTGTGGTGCGTGTGGCTGTGTTTACGTCGCTCCATTTGTTTTTGTAGTGCTTAATGGTTTGATGTTCAGAAGACGAATTGGATCGCTTGAGTTATTTAATATTAACACAGGGGCTTATATCCCCCCACTAGGACAGCATTTGTATGAGTTGTATAGTAATAGTCCAGGAACACACAGTAAAATTATTATTCTGTGGCATTAAAAAGTATTTCTTTGAAACATTTTAGTAAAAATTGGGAAATATGATTTATTGATGAATAAAATTACAAAATGGAGATACACTGCTATAATTTGTGGTATTAAAAATAGGGGTTCAAATGATTGGCATTTCTTAAAATTATAAAAAATCAATGGTGCATTATTTTATCTTGGATTTTTATTAAGTATTAGGGGAATTAACCAGTAAATGTTGGGCAGATCCAACCGAAAACATTCCTTAGATTTTTAAGCCTTGGCACAAGCTGTACAGTGATGTACAGTGAAGGCTTACAGTGGTCCTAGTATGAGCCATACAGTGATATCCAGTGAAGGTTTACAGTGTGCCTGGATTCTATTCTCTTCATTTTGAGAAAGAAGTGTCATAATGATTTTTTAAAAAGTAAAAAAAGAATATTGCTGAATTCTCCACAATGTAACAAAAACCTGTTATTTCGACCATTTTTCAGGTCCCCACAAAGATCTGTGGATGCAATCAAAAAAGTAAAAATGCCAGAAGTCTTGTATTTCGTTTGGTTACTTATGGTTAAGGTTAGGGCTGGATAGGGGTTTAGGGTATCATAGTTTGGATTAAGGTTTTTCCCATAGAAATGAATGGACGTTCCCCACATAGATATCAGTACAGGTGTGTGTGTGTGTGTGTGTGTTTGTAACTTTAGCTTGTTATCTGATCCCCCCAGTCCTCCGCGTCATTCTGCGCTGCCTGAGTGTGGCCGGCTTATGTCTGCTGTGCATGCAGCCGTTGGGGTACGGGGGGAGCCAAGCGGAGGAGAGGGCCGCAGCGCGCCACCGCTAACGGCCGTGACCTCCAGACCCGAGAATCAGATCCACTGATTTCCCACCCTGGGGGCCCTCAGAAACACGGGCGTCCCGGACCGAGGCCATGAGCGGAATTGCAGGTGCGTCGGCCATCCAGGTCGCTAGGGGGGACTTTAATCTTCCTGCCTGGTAACTGCTTGCTGTGTGATGATCCATTCAGCCTCCCCAGGTATATTTACATCCTAGATAATGTCTGGGGTCTCTGTTCTTTATTCCATGTTTAGTCCATCTCGGCACATTTGCATCGTCCTCTGCAGCGTTGCTCTGCAGAAAAAGGGCAGCTGGGACAATTTCTTTCTTTATTCTTTATTATTCCAGAAATATCAGGGAAGGATTAAGCTCAGGGACCTTAGAGGTGCGATGGGGATTGCAGCAGGGCTGAGCCGCTGTGATCGGGACACAGCCGCGTCCTTTAGGAACAGGTGGAATGTCGATAAACCCAACATACAAATAGAATGTATAAATGTATAACCTACCTGTGATTTGCTCCACGTGGCTGAAACAAGGCTACCTGGGATATGTAGTCACATATGTACAGGTGCGTGACAAATTGCAAGCTATTAATTAATTAACTGTTAATTGAACAGTTCGGTGATGCAGCATGATAATCTGGTAACAAAGGGGTATTTCAGTAGCACCAGGGCCACCACTTTCCAAGAAGTTAAGAGCAAGAAGGATCCGGAAGCAGAGCCAGAGCGAGCAGCAGGGGGTGGGGGGGGGGGTCTGCTCCCAGCCGCCCAGAAAAAGCCCATCACGAACTTTTCATAAATGCTATTTAAATCGCCCATCCCCAGCCATCTCCAGGAGCCCCTGCTGGTTGCCTAGGTAACGGCCTCCCTCTACCTTTGCTCTAATTTGATTTGTTTGTTGTGCCTGGTGAGTCATGCAGCTTCCCACCACACAACGTTTGCTGTGGGGGGGGGGCAAGCGTGGGGGCATGGGGGGGGCATACCCGCCAGGCCTCGCTTTCTGCCTTTTGGATGTCCCCCACATCTTTCCTGCGGTGAAATTTGTGGCAATTTGATTAGCACGCCCCCTGCCCCCCCGCCTGACCGCTTAGTGACCTTGCTCTGTGAGACGGGCTTCCATTCGTCCTCCAAGCTGGCAGGCTGGCAGGCAGGCACACAGAATCACCTGCAGCTTTATGACCACAGCGATTCGCCACCGGCAGGTACCCTGCCTGATTTATTCCTGAGTTTGTAATCAAAGTTTTTGTCATTTTTATTATCAGTGAAACCCTCGACTAAGACACAATATGGCTAATCATAAGGGCGAATCGCCTGGGAACCTTCATGTCACTAATAAAGGCTGGGCATGAGCTCCCATTTAGCAGTATTACAGGCCATCGTAGCAACTGTACCTTCATGAAACTGAAATGATCATTTTTCCTGTCTGACTGTACAGTATCAATAAAGTATGCTAGAACCTTCAGTGTCAAGAAGTTCCCTGGCTGAAAGAACACCTGTCTGGTCTCTTAATGTGGCTGAAAGCTGGGAAACAATCAGCATTTACGGTTGTAGCCGCCGTCCAATAGAAAGGCCCGCTGATGAGGCGCCCAATCAGCATTTTCGGATGTAGGCGTCGTGCAATAAAAAGGCTCGCAGATAAGGCACCCAATCAGCATTTATGGATGTAGATGCCGTCCAATAGAAAGGCCCGTTGATGAGGTGCCCAATCGATCAGCATTTACGGATGTAGGCACCGTCCAATAGAAAGGCCTGCTAATGAAGTACCCAAATTCTCCACCTCATGGCTGACTTGTGTTTGGTGATAGGGGACAGAAGCACCCCAGTCCCCCTGTGCTGCTGGTTTGGATACAATGCCAGTTCAAGCTCCAGCATCGTTGCCATTGATTATTGGTTGGCTTTGGTCACAATGGAAGTCCTTTGCCAACATTGGCTCAGGCAGTGGCTGAGAGCAGCTGAAGTGCAGGCTGTCATTTATTTACTGCCATCCTAAGGTCACTGCTGGTGTTATAAGTGGTTTTGGAGGGGAGGCTTTGGGTTAAGTCAATAGGATATGATACCACAACACAAGATGAAAAGCTGTTTGCTCAGCGGCCGGCTGCTGGGGCCGTGAGGCTGGCGAGGAGAGACAGATGAACCAGCATGGCGGAAATGCCGCCACCATAAATCCAGTGGGAAAAGAGGTTATTTCTCATGGCTTAAATGTTTTATTAGTCATCTGTAGTATATGCACGTGTGTGTGTGTGTGTGTGTGTGTGTGGCTGTGCATACACTATTGGATCCCATTTCGGCAGATTCCTTTACTGAGCATACCAACACGAGATTTGAAATTTTGATCTTTTATTTTTGGTTTAATTTTGATGCGTGTATATTATCTTTATATTATATTGTGGGGATAATGTGACAAAAAACGGTTATTTTGACATTACGGGGACCATTTTTCAAGTCCCCACAAAGATCTGTGAATGCAATCGAAAAATGAAAAATGCCAAAAGTCTTGTATTATGTTTGGTTACTTATAGTTATGGTTAGGGCTGGGTAGGGGTTACGGTCGTCAGAGTAAGCGTTAGCATTTTTCCCATAGACATGAATGAGCAGTCCCCATAAGGATATGTGTACTTGACATGTGTGTGTGTGTGTGTGTAAATTTGGATTATTTTTAAGACTGATCTCTTGGGAACCGTAAAAAAAGCTTCATAAGCCTAACTCTTTTGAAAGACAAGGACAAGAAGAATGAGAAAGATAAAGTTCGGCATTAGCGAGGTGACCTTACAACAGGAAAACAGTGAGTAGCAGCTTATAAACACTGTGCCTGGGCAGCTAGATGACGGGAGAGTAATTACTGGGCCAGTAAGTCTTTGAAAGCTACAGGCCTTGGTGTAGTAAGTCTTAGTACATAAGACAGTCAGTCTCAGTCTCATCACGGAGTATATAAAGGAGGTGCTAATTAAAATGTTTTCTAAAATGAGTGGCCAATCTCCTCTCAATGTAAATCAAAGCCAGGTACGATTTGTACCTTTTCCATCAGAATCTGTGCAAAAATGGTGACTTTTTAAAGTCTGATCCTTCTCACTCCTTTCTTGCCGAGTCGTGATCTTACCTCATCAGTCTTTGTTGGTAAGGAGACGCTGGGACATTAAAAAAAGGCATTTAAAATTAAAGGAATTTAAAACACTGATCTGCAGGGATGTTAAGTGTCACGCATTGTCCGTGAGACACCCGATTTCCACACGCCACCCCCTGTTTCTCATGCCCACCGAGGTGTCCAGTCACCCAGAATTTTTGGACGATGCGCAGCATACAGAGTAAATCCCCAAACAAGTTACATGTTATCTCCTTGCAAGCGCGTTATTAACATGGATGCCCGCACATGGAGTGCAGACAAGGTGGGAATGGAAGAGCAAGACCCGATGAATGCGGTAGGTAGGGCTCCAAAGTGTCACGCATTGACCGTGAGACACGAGCTTCGTCCCCAATGTAATCTCACTCCACACTTTTAATGAAACTCGACCGCCTTGGTGATCAGGCAAAGGGGAGAGTCACTTTATAAAGCCAGGAAACTACTGTGCAGAGGATTCAGATTAACAACACGAAGAAAAAAAAACTAAAGGTAAGAATTATTACTGAAAAGAAAATGCATACAGTCAGTTTTTAAATGCCTCACGGAGCTCGCATCATCTGTTTTGTTATGCGACGGGACACAGGTCTGTTTGTCCAGCTGAGGAACGTCTCCACAGCAGCCATGCTACTCGTCACGGCATCTTTGATCTGGCTGCTCACTGCTCAGTCCCAATGTATCCAAAAGCAGGGAGTTTCCCTCCACAGCTCATGGACACAGCAGTCCAATTACATTCCCGTCTCTTCACCTCCATGTGAAGCACCGCTTAACCGCACACATCACATACTGTTTCTTTATTCTTCACCTTTGTTCACATGCTTCTGTCACTCACTCATCCAAAACTCAAAGTATCTTGCCCATGAGCCGGGTCAGGAATCTGGCCAGGACACGTCACCATGTGACACCATCAGAGGTCTCAGCTAGTTTAGCGTACCAGAGTATGGGTTACCATGAGTCTCTGCTCCACGGAGACTTACATGAGATGAGGCAGAGTCATAGAGTCATAAGCCGATGCTGAGTCGCAGCCAGGCTCTCGTCACATGATCAAACAGGGACTGCTATTGGTCAAGCTAGCATGAGACATACAGATCCCTCACATACATGACAGAGTGTGGCAATTCTTATAAGCACACTTTGCTTTGGCTTGCCATCTGCTTCCTGATGTCTCATGGCTGTCATCAGTGAAGCAAGGCATTCTGGGATAAAAAGACACCAGAGAATGCAGTTTGTGTGTCAAGCCATCGAGTGAGCCTCCTGCCAAGCACTGGATAGGTGGGCTCTGGCCCAGTGAGCAGTTTAGAAGCACAGTGCACCATCTTGTATCTTTAATGAGCTTTCAAACCTTCGGGGAGATAGCTGTCAGAAAACAACTTTGCAGATTCGTTGTAGCAAGATGAACCGGTTTAATCTCAGCATTAGAAATCCAGCCACTCTCCTTCCTTATGCCACTTGCCTCCAGCTTCCCGTATCGCTCCCAGAGTCCGGTTCTGACATGTCCAGAGACGGACCGATGGTGAAGCGCAGCAGCTTTAACCACATCACAGTTCCAGGCCGAAGACCATTTGCTATGCAGAGAAGCGTCTCACACTCCCTGAGAAATACTTTATTCCTTCATATTAAATACATGTACATTATGACAAATGCATTATTATTGCTGAAAGAAGGTGCCTATGTGTTAAATTCATCCATTAGAAGGTTTGTTTCCCTATTAATGCAGCGATTTGCCTTTTTTGTTCGCTACTTTGACTATAAGCAGAGAATTATATGGCATTGCATTCGATTCCCTTCCACTTATTTTTAGCGGGCCCTAAAGGTCAATATCTTGCTGCTCATTTATTCTGAATGTTTACTAATGATCTCCCCTAATCCTTTGCCAGTCACTGACTCTTCGTTCAGTGATAATGAGGTGTAGAGCCTCACACCAATGAATAAGGACCTGGCGTGCGTCATCAATCTGAATGGCGCTTCAACACCAGCGAACGGAGCTGAACACAGCTCGGGTTTGGCACGTTTTGGGCAAGTCACGCTAATGTTAGCCTAAGGGCTACAGCGAGTACTGGACAGTAGCCCAAGAAGGCAATGCTGTGGTGCTGGCGAAATCAGAACAATGACAGTAATAATAACAATCACAACTGTGGAAGCTGGAAGTATCTGAACTTCAAAAAGTCACTGACAGGAGACGGAGAAAACAGCCCAACATGTCTTCAGCTTCTTTTGTTTTCTTTTCTGATGTATCAAAGAGTCCTTTCCATCCTGAGAATAGCATCTCTGTTTACATGATTTTATTCAGCTCTTCTTATAGCTATTTGATTAACTGCTTGCTGGCGTTATTATGGATTGTCCTTACGTACCAGAAACGCTCCTCCAGCTGACTTTAGCTCCTTTGCATGGATTAATTGATGCGTGGTCTTTGCATAAGTGTAACACAGCAGTTCCTCTCCTGGGACTTGCGCTGCCATCTGGATTCACATGCTGATGATGTCTGATTAACTGTTGATACCCCCAGGCCGCCCCGCCCCCAGGTGATATGTGCCCCAGGCTGTCCCGCCCCCAGGTGATATGTGCCCCAGGCTGTCCCGCCCCCAGGTGATATGTGCCCCAGGCTGTCCCGCCCCCAGGT
>JABFEB020000045.1:16151766-16162004 GCA_019775895.2 Stomatorhinus ivindoensis | reverse complement strand
AAACTTAAACCCCCCCTCCCCCCCCCCCCCCCCCAGCTCTCCTGACCCTGCCTGCTCTGTCTTTTCCGCTTTTGTGCATTTTGGATACTCGTGAGCACCAGCCATGTGCTGGATTACACGGGACCCTTTTTTAATTTCGACAGAGCAGATGGATGCATGAGCGCACAGCCCTGGTTACAGCACTGATGCAAACGGCAGAGATGGGGGGGGTGTCCTCGGGGGAGTTTGACGGTCCCCGAAGACGCCTCCAGGCAGGACGGCCCGACAGGACATATTAAAATCCACCATGTCTTCCGTTTGATTCCCAGCTCATTCATCCAGCAGCACGGAAGTTCGGCTGAAAAACCCTTTAGTACAATTAAAATGTGTCAAATTGCAATTTTCTCTTGTCACCAGCCCCCCATAATCTCCATTGTATCGCTGGCAGTGTGTGTGGGGGGGGGGCTCCAATCTGGATCGTAAATCTATGTTCATCCCCTGCAATCTGGATGCATATCACACCATTTACAAGGTCAATCTCCATCTCGCCCCCCTCGCCCTACCGAGAGGTGGCCGTTGCTAATGGCCGTCTGTTTCTGTCTGACCTGAGGGGCGGTTCAGACGCGCTCCATGGCAGCGTCACCCTTCCCACGTGCTTCTCCTGATTTTGTCCTCCATTCGGTCCATTGCATGCTCACTTACCTAGGTGTCTTGCTTAATGCCCCCCCCTCGTCCAGCCAGGCACCATCTTGACCCTTTGTGGGTTTTCTTAAGCCACAGAACAGAGCAGATTCATTTTAATTACTGTTTTAACAGAAAACAACTGGTATTTGCACATATGAATAATTTACTGATTGTTCTTGAAGCTGGACAAACGGAGATCTTTGTCCTCTGGTCCAGAAGGCCAGAGGCGGGCTGCTGTTCTCACCTCTACACCCCGACTGCGGTGTCGATAGATCCCGACTCCCACGGCACACGCATCATTCCTCTGAAGGTGTCACCAGCATGCATCATATCCTACACTTTGGCAAAGCTTGTCATGCAATAGTTCCGAGTTTCACCTGAATGTTCCTGAAATGAACTGAGCAGAAGACTGTAAAAAGTTTATACATGAAGTCCAAGAAAGATTAAGTCTTTTAACACACATAAGCGCAGACACACACACACACACAGAGGTTTGTAATCATATCTTTGTGGGGCTCTCCATTGATTTCTATGGGGAAAACTCTAATCCCATAATGATGACCTTAACCCCTACCCAGCCCTAACCTTACCCATAAGTAACCAAACAAAATAGTTTTTGGCATTTTTGATATTTTGATATCTTTCCTGTGAAGGTGTTTTTTTTTCTCTGGTCATACCAAATAAAAAATAGCAAACATAATGTTTATAATTCTTAAATGAAGCTGTAATCTTATATGTTATACATTAAGTCATGCATTTGATGGTGGAGGGGGTTTGAAATGTCAGCCTCCGAAATTCACGCTCTTCTTTGTTCTCTGTCATCAGCTGTTGTATCGCTGTTCACTTGATCTCCCAAAACCTTTGATGACGCCGATCTGCCTCAGAGTGAAGACACGTTTTAGATTAAACCTTGATTATGCAGCAAGGCATTCACTGGAAATTTAGAGTATTTATAGACAGAGATAAGGATATTTTCTAGTTGCCTGATCCTAATCTGGTAATTTCCCTGTGTTCCCCGTGTTCCTGTGTATGAACATCATTAGTGTCCACCACTCGATCACAACTGAAGTGTGCTCAGTCAGGCCAAAATGAGTCTCGCACACTAGGGTCAAAATAAGGGCACCATTCCCCTAAACCCAGCCCCTTAATCCAGGATTTGCAGACCCTGGGATTTGGCAGGAACTCTGCAACATGCAGTTTTTTGTTTATATTTGAGTTAGGGGGGTCGTTAGTTCCCATGAAGTTTACCAGGCAAATTTGATTTTCACCCTTAATTTTGAAATTGTGTCTTTGGCCACAGTCATGCGCAGCGAGCGGCCCCAGTGCATCCTGAGCTTTCGTCTCGCTACTGCAAGGCCCCACGCCTCCATTCCCACGCCAGGAGGCGCGGCCACTGGGTCATGTGCTCTGTCATGTGATCGGTTTACAGGGTAATGTACAGTACGCCCGATGGCATGGTGTGGGCCTAGGCCTGAGCCCGAGGTCAGGCAGAGGGCTGCCTGCCGTCCCCAGGATCTCCGCTCTGCCTCCAGGCCGTGTTGCTCCTCTTTCAGACTGTCTGCCCCCTCTTCCCCCACCAAGCCCCCAGCTGCTTCCCCTCAATTACTAGCAGCTGAACAGTCTGCCACAGGTAAAAATAAAAAATAGCGGGGGAGGGGGGGGGGTGACGACAAAGGGCTGACAGAGCCTGAGTGACAGTCACAGTTGAAAGGAAACTTAAAATATATGTGTGTGCTGGAGGTCTGTGGCCCTCTGACAGGCCTGTGTCTTTGTGGTTTGTATGTTTCGGGATATAAAAATACTGCCGGGGGGGATGTCGGCCTCTCCGAAACAGCCCATAATAAGAAATTTCTGTGTCAGATCCACCTGTGGTATCACAGACCACGTTCAGGTGCAGATTGGAGGTGCTGCTCTCTGCTGCCGTTTTATGCATCTCATTTCCAGCGTCAGAGATCGGGTTAAAGGATCGCTGCAAAACACTGCACCTGAACCTACCAGCCTGGGGGGTCAGAGGTCATGGCTGCTTATCCTTGTTAATGTGAACGCAAACACAAGCATTTGCACACAGACAAACACATTCAGCCCTCATTGGTGAAGAAATCGCAGCGAAGTCTGTGGTTGTGGCTGTCCCGGTTTAGTGGTCCCCGCAAAACAATGTGTTGGGAAAGACGTGATCCCAGAGCGACATGCTGTGTACTGGATAAAACTGGATCCTGCTTTCCAAAAGCACTAAGCCCAACGTAACGGGCAAGTCAAGCGGATGGATGGAGAGATGACTCTCCATAAATGACTGCAGAAAAAAGCACGTTAAGCGCTAGGATAAGGTGAAGGTGTGGAGTCTCATTTTAGGTTGAAACGTATTTACATGCCTCCTGTAAGCTCAAATGGTGACGCATTTATTCACCGTCGGGTGCATTCTGCTGTCATGCTGCTCTTCCTGTACACAAGACAGCTCCAGATTTCCTGCTGATGGGCCGCAGTGGTGCCACCCATTACCTGGGCTTATTTTTTCCAAATTCTGATTCCCCAACTGCATTCGGAGACGTGGCGGGAGCAGCTGGGATCTCTCGGCAGCGAACAGACTGCAACTCGGCTCTTCCTTGCCAGCATTTCTGTTTTGCCTGATGCAACGCCAGCAAGTAAATGCTAAACGAAACAGTCGGCTATAAGTATTCGCTGTCCCTTGGGCCATCTCCACCACACCATCCTTCTGCAATAATTCTCTTTTCTTCCCCAAACTTGCATGACTGTACTATCAGTTAATGTTCTGATGAACCTTTATCCTAATAGCTGGATGGCTTATTTTTCACATAGCCAGCCGAGCCCCGTGTTTGCAGCCCAAAGAATGAGACCTATTTCTGTGTGCGATTTTACGTCTCACCGCCGACGGCAGCTGGCGCTCGCGCCAGCGCCGTCTCAATCGCAGTCTGCCCGTTCGGCTCCGTCACTGTGAATGGCCTCTAAATTCCTTCATTCATCGTTAATGTGTGAGAAGCCTTCAGGAACCAATCCGCTGGCAGCGTGTTTGGTGACCTGTGTGAAGCCTTTGCTCCCGAGCCGTGCGCCTCCTTCGCCGGGGCGAGAAGCCTCTCGCAGGTATTGGCGAGGGCCCCCGTTTTCTCCCCGCCGTCGTGGCGAATTTGGCTGCCCGTTGATGCTTGTCTATTGTATTGATGTCTTCCTCACCAGGAGCTAATCAATTTTGTTTGTTTCAGAAATGTCTTCTTACATTTACAGGCAGTGTAAAACTAGTGGAATGATAATGGTGTAACGGGGACTTTGATTGCCTTTCGGTTTATTTTTTACTACTTCCTTTCCTCTGGATGCGCTAAATCAATTTCCAGTGCATGCTTGTGGCAGGTATGCATTGATGTAGTCAGACGCCATTGCAGGTATGCCTGGATGTCTGAGATCGGCATTGAGCTGCAGCCCACATGGGGCTATCTGTCGGTTTTCCCTGGCCGACGAAGCCGCACCGCAAGCCGTTCTCGCGTTCCTGATGCCTCCCCCGGCCGAGGTTCCGCTAGCATCCCTGTGACCTCCGGTTTTTGCGGGAGCAGGATGCTCGCAGACTGGAACTGCGAATTGGAGATCGCACTTTCCGTGGGAGGGTGCAAAGTGTTCGGGCGAAAAATCCCTCCGGCTGGAGCGAGGGAGGAGATGAGGAATCTGTGAGTTTGTCCCCGAAGATTGCTCAAAATATCCAAAGCAGCTAGTAAAAAGTAGAGTGCTTCAGAGTGCTCGCTCACGACTGGGAAGTCTGATTTGCATGGCTGTTCGCAAACCCTCGCACGACTCTGGTGTGTGCACTTACTGATTGAGGCTTTTCCCGAATCAGGCCTGGGGCGTGTGCGGGTTACAGCAGAGCTTCCCGTATCAGCCTCTAAGACACATTCCCGCATCGACGCTTCACTGAAACGGCTCCTGAATGGCTAATTGGATCCGTTTTGGCTGAAAGGTTTTATTTTTTTTTTCCACGCAGGTTTGCATGACAGTTCCGGCGATGGCGGATGCTGCCATGTCGGGGGTCATGTATCTGCAAGGGAGCAGCGGAGAATGCAGGGCGGATTGTGCATCGATGGCTTGGCTGTTTTTGTTTGTGTCCTGGCTTTAGGAGGATTAAGTGCAGGAGGGAGACGGGAGCTGGGAACCGTCGATTGGCAGGCGCACTTGGCAGCGGCTGGTTTTCCTTGGTGAATAGAATGGTGGGAGGCGGCTCGTTTTATCTTTCCAGAAGTCGTGTCTCATCATGTAGGACAGATAATCTGGCCACTAGTGAAGCCTTCCGTTTCATTTATGCCTGAGTAGTCCTTCCACATTCACCCCGAAGGATGTCAGCGTAATCAAGGCAGCGTGCGTGACAGTGACAGCCAGGGAATGAGTCCAGCGCTGAAAATCACGCCGTTCACTCTCCCCGTTTACGTTTTTTCCCGCTGTAGCGATGCCGCAAGCTTGCCCAGAGTCATCGTCACGTGGCACTGTGAAGCCTGTAAATATGAGCGCTGAGCTAATGAGCACCGTCACACGTATGATGGCCGTGCCGCATGCTCAAGTGCTTTGCGTTAGACCAGGGAAAGACTAAATTATGCTGTATGGGTGGGGCGTTACCCCCAACAACTGCACCACTGTTTCCATCTTGACTGGAGCTTTCAGGAGGCAGACTCGACCAGAGGGGCGGCACCATGGCGCGGTACTTAGCGCTGCCTCACATGCCCGGAACCTGGGTTCGAGTCTCTGCCTCTGCTTTACTTTTGTGGTATTTTCATGTTCCTCCTGTGTAATCATAGGGTATCCTCTGGGTTTCCCGCCACAGTACCAAAAACATGCTTAGATGTGCATGGTGTGTGTGTCCTGTGATGGGTTGGCCCCCCATCGTGGGTTTTTTCCTACCTTGGACCTGTTGTCAGGAGCGGTCTCTGTTTGGCCAGCAGGTGTCACCGGTCATCCTGTTTCTGTGTTTAATACCTTTCACTATCCCTAGTGTGTTCCCCTGTTCCCTGGGTTGCTGCATGGCAGGC
The DNA here is from genome assembly GCA_019775895.2 of Stomatorhinus ivindoensis. Classification (NCBI taxonomy): domain Eukaryota; kingdom Metazoa; phylum Chordata; class Actinopteri; order Osteoglossiformes; family Mormyridae; genus Stomatorhinus; species Stomatorhinus ivindoensis. The sequence goes on along the minus strand of JABFEB020000045.1, from coordinate 16,156,323 downwards.
GGTCTGGTACCTGTGCCTCCTGACTGATACGGGTTTGACAATTGCACTGCCGCTGTCCAGTTTTCTAGTTATGTCCTGCTTCACCTTGTTACATTTACATTTACATTTACAGCATTGGGCAGACGCTCTTAGCCAGAGCGACTTACATAAGTGCTTTAAGACTTCACAATGAATTTCCTCCCAATACTAGCTCAATAAAACCAAGACTATGTATACCAGCGACAATACTCTGTTCCCAGTATTTCCTGTGTAGCCCTAACCCTAGTGCTGGCTTCATTGTTAACCCATCGCACCTCGTCATTATTGTGCATGTAGGTGCCTGCCCTTGCTCTGCTGTCTTGTGGCTCACTGTAGGTTCAGTTGGTCTGTTTGTGCTTTCGCTATTGCATGGTGCTCCTTCTGCCTGCCTGCCTTTGTTTAGACCCCTTGTGGTCCTTTCTGTTTATGGTTCTTTAAGTTCCTTTTCAATAAAGTTTCCACCTAGTGGACTGTCAGTGATGACCCTACCGTTGCAGACTGCCGCCGCTTCCAGGACAGATTGCGGACCCCCCACCGACCCATAACACCCACTGCCTCCAGGACAGGCTCTGGATCCCTCCGGACCTGCATACGACAAGCTGGTGCAGAAAATGGATGGACTTTGGAAGAAGCATGCCCCATAAGCTGCAGTACCTGTCCTAACATCAGGGTGGCGCCTGAAACGCAGGAGGAAGCAGGTCATTCAGCGGGTGGCAGCAGCTGACAGAGGCCCTCACACCTTTCAGGAGGACAGTTAGTTAATGCGTGGGTGATGGGGATGTGCTTTATGGGGACCAAAGCAGGAGGAAGAAAACCGACTTGGGATTATCATAAAATTAGAAACAAATTAGGTTTCAGAGGAGAATTTTACAGCCCCCACAATTTTACCAGCAATTACGCTGCGACCGTGGATGATAATTAGGGTTCCCATGTCGCTCTCTTCCCGCTTTTCTTCCCTCTGCCACATGCACGGCAACAATTAACCATGACGGCCAAGCGGTGCTTATTCCACCCCCGGCAATACATGACCGCCTCTCGGTCTGAATGGGATCTTTCTAAATCTGTAATGTAGTTTTCACTTTTTTAACACTTGGAAGAGCTCTTCTGTGGGCAAGGTCTTTGAATCTGTCCGTGGAACTTTCAGAAGATGGAACCAACATCAAAATATGAATTTTAGTGGTGGCCAGCAAAGGCAAATTATGAAGAGCCAGTGCAGGTCTTTGAGATTGACTCCCTGTAAACAAATTAATCACAATTTCCAGAGTTCCAGAATGATATTGTTCTTCAAAGAAATTTAATAAGCAGGAATAATTAGGGGTGAGCTTTGGTTTGGACGAAGGCATCAGAAACGCTCATTCACTGTGAATCTTCGGGATTCTGTGTCCACTTTGGAACCATCCCAGTTGATGCATTGATGCCTCTTGCCAATATTTCTTAAAAACACAATTCTGCCTTTTGATTTTTTTTTTCATAGCCAGCCGTTTTTCATGTCCTCGCTTCTCCTGGAGGCTTTAAACTTGGATTCCTTTGATAGCACGGGAGAAAAACAGAGACGGTGTTCAGAAAAATGGGAACATGGACAGGAACATACAATATGCATGTAAACAATCTGCATACCAGACTGGTGAGTGGCGTGTGACCATGAAGAGGGCACGCCTTAAGCCTGGGGGCATTCGCCATCACAGCTGTAGGAGGCCTTCTGAGGGAGGGGTCACAGTGGTCTGACCATCAGTGAGAACCACTGCCTAAATCGCTAAGGAGACACAAGAAGGTCACATCATGATCAGCGGGAGAGGACGTCCCTCACATCTGGTTAACAATCCCTGACTTTGAGGATAAACTTTGGAAAGGACGGTGTGTCCCGTCTCCGTGGCGACGGTCAGAGGGGACAGGCTCAGCTCAGCATGTGTGGCAAAAAGGCTGAGTGTCGTCCTCGCAGAATTTTGGCCGCATGCAGGTCTTCTGGTGCGAGGAGCCAAGCTGAACGGCGATACCTATGGACAGTCAGGCACATGCCTGAGCGGTGCCCCCCACAGGAAGGCCTGAGAGTTACCAGTGCCTCCGTAATGGCTTTGGGTGCCTTTTCCTAGCCTGGCCAAGATCCACTCATTCCATTAGGGAGCAGAATCGATGCAGTGGGATCCGTTACCATCCAGAGTGATCATCTGTGTCCCATGATGCAACAGCATCCATTATACCATGGCACAGGCTGAAGAACAAGGCTTACCAATTTTCTATGGTCCTTACAAACACCAGACCACGGTGGACTGATCCTAGCTCACCACATGTTTGTAAGGGGATTTATGATGCTTTATGCAAAAAGGTGTCAGCACTGACATGGCAGCAGAACATGGTGGAACATCTGCCTGATGTGTCATTTCCATTTCTTCTCATTTTATGACTTAATTTTATTTTCTCTGGTACCAGCATGTTTATTTTCTCTGGTACCAGCATCAGGCTTCCTGTAAAAATCAAACCCCCGTTAATTAAAAAGCCTTGATAAAAATGTATGTCTTCCCATCATTCGGCTGATTTAGTGGGGCGCTGCTCAGCTCGATGTCTGACAGACAGCAGAGTGGACGTGAGCTGCAGGGTGGGTGCAGATTCCAGATGCAGCAAGCATCGGGTAGCCCAGCGTGTGCCTGGAACACAGCCCCCCCACACCCCCACTGTACGCCCGGACCTCAACGGCCTGGCCTCACACCGTGTCAAGTGACAGGGGAACCCCAACACCTCATCAGCCAACACCTTGCGGTTCTGAGAGGCGCTCGTCAGACACACCAACTGCAGGTAGCTTTCTGGGAGTCACCTCAACTTTTCTGAAAATACGATTCTGAAATAGGAAGCGCAGACACAGGGCACAGCTGAGCGGTGTGACCTAAGCCCACTGACCCCCATAACCCTGCATACCTTTACTCGTAAAGTTGATTTTATTAAGGTAAAGGCCATACTCGCTGGCTATGAATGCTCAGTGCTCTTTAAGCCAGTTGAGCAGCAGTCAGTCAGTTCATCCCAAATCATAATGCTGCCACTGGCAGGAGATCCTGGATCACATCAGCCAGCCGTCCAGCTGCCAAAGCTGTCAAGGAGAAGCTTTAACAGCTGCACTGTCCAGGTAGGCGCCGGACGCCAGGACATGCGGGTGCAGGACATGCGGGTGCAGGACATGCGGGTGCAGGACATGTGGGTGCAGGACATGCGGATGCAGGGCAGTGTGACATTCTGCAGCAGAAAGCATGCAGCTCCTCTGCAGTCGTGCTGGAAGGAATAACCATGGAAACACATGAAAACCAGCAGTTGCATGGGACCGTGTCCCCTGTTGCGACTGGTCAGGCATACGGTAGGCCTGCATAGAGTGACGGCTGCTTTATTGAAAAAGTATTCGGATAGTGGGTGACCAGCCTTTTTGTTTCAGATGTGATTCATGATTTTATGGAGCTGCAAGCCACAAGATGTAGAACCTCAAAGAACCTCGAATGCTGCTCTCTGTTCTTGCTAAAGGTGCGGTCACACTAGCGGGAAAAGATTGCGCCGTCTCCGCAGCGTTGAGCAGCAGTGGGTGTGGGTTTGGTAAGGTTTGGTTATAGGACAGTGTTCATGCAGTGATGTTAATAGGAATAATGTTATTAAGAAATACGTCACATGCAGTTTGCCTTGAAAATTAATAGTACACAATGAAATAAATGCAGATTGTAATATTAGCTGTCTAGGCCGGTAAGTTAAGTGTGCAGCATACTGACCAGTGACGTCATAAAATGTACCATACCTGCACCAGGCCTGTCTTAATGCTCTTTGTCACTCTTTCAGCTTTTCCCCTGTTTACAAATTTATATTCTACCAATCGACATTTTAAAATAATTGGTTGCTCCACGGCCAGTGAAGCTGATTGGCTGAGCTACGCAAATTCGTGGGTTAGCGTGCGATTAAGATGAACTTGGTGCAGAATCGCTTTGCTAAACGGCTCTGCCACTGGAAGTGAGGAATCTAATTTTTTACGCCACGCCACGCACCTTAAGAATCATATTGATCTTGCATCTGCAAGGTAAAATAAAAAATGCGCCATCTTCAGCGTTGAGCGAATGTGGGCATGGAAAAGGATGTGTCGCTTTGTTTCAAGATGTGCAGTGATATTTTCTATGTTTATGCACAGTGTTCAGTGGCCAGGTGTACATTTCACTACATGTTATACTTGTATAACTATGTATGTGACAAAAAAAGGAATCTTCAGTCTTGAAGCCAGCGTGGCCGGCTGCAGACCCAGATTGCCGCAACTCCTTCACTCCCCATTATCGGCCTCCTGTCTCTAGCGCAGCGCACAGGAAAAGCACAGGATATGTTGTTTTTTTCCGCTCATGGCAGCTCGTATTTTTAGAGGGAAAAGGAATAGTTACATAACAGACTTTTGAATGGCCCTCTTTCTGTCGCTCTACTGCGGTGCTATCAAATACTGCCAGGCAAGCTAAAATATCCCAACTGCATAAAGCGAGAAAACACAGCTGAAGGTGGCCCCCCCCCCCCCCCCCCCCCCCCCCCCCCCCC
>JABFEB020000045.1:16116569-16129239 GCA_019775895.2 Stomatorhinus ivindoensis | reverse complement strand
CGATCGGTGCACCGCTCCCATCCCCAACCATCCCCCCCCCCCCCAACAGAACCACAATTGCTTTTATATTCATGGGGAATTTTTACACATGGCACCGTTGATCGTCTGAAAGGACGGAGGGTGTTCTGATCATCTGCTAATGGCGCCGATCCTGGGATGACAGAGATAACAAAAGCAGCATTTTCCTCTCTAAATAAAGCCGTCCTCGCCTGGGTCGCTCTCTGCCGCGACGCCTTTTGTTTTGCTTCTCCTGAAACGACGCGTTGCCACATGCTTCTGCGGCCCCCTGTCAATCTCGCAAAGGAAAACATTGTTTGTGGAGAAATTAAAGAGTGAGACAATTACTTCACCATAATTACAACTTAGTCTTTTACGTGGAGACAATGAGCTAATGGTGTACAGTGTGGCAGGATGGCCCTTCCGGCGAGTCGGCGGGTGCGTACACCCCCCAGGCAGACTGACTCCTGTGCCCTTAAATCCCAGCCACAGATATTGAGCTCTATGATGACATCATTATGCACTCTGGATGAAAGCATCTGCTTAGTTAATGAAACACAATGGCTGGCGTGCTATTGTCTTTCACCCCTTGAAGGAAGTGCTCTGAAATGCTCTGACGTGCCATGGGGTCCTTTAAGTTGGCCACCTCCCTGCAGGCTGACCGGGTCTTGCTGCCGCGACAGAGTGGCACCCCGCAGCTCAGCACAATCCCCCCCCCGTAACACTTTCGGGTGATTTTAATTGGCTGCAGCCCACCCCTGATTCGATCTGTCAGGCAATGAGGCGGAACGTAAATGTATCCATGTTCCCCATAGACGTTTTCAGAATGGGCTGTGCTCTTGGCAACAGGGCAGAGCACAATGACGGCACTCTGCACAGGCTTTCACTGGGACGCGTTTGTGTCGATGTGTTAAGTGCTTGTATATTTTAGACTGCTGCATATATTACACATACGCACACACACACACACACAGTCACATGATAATTTGATCCTTCTTCCTCTGTGGTACATCCCATGGAGAAGTGATGTCATCCAGACATTTTCTATCTGCACCTTCTCCCGACCTCTTCTCAATGGGCCCTGCCTCTGCCTGGGGGTGATGTTTGGTGTTAAAAGCAGGTGAATTTTTCAGCATTTCTGATTTTAATTTCAGGATTATATGTTATATTTGGTTATTTAGTGTATTTTTGGATTAAATTTAAATTTATGGAATAACGTCTGGGACTGCACAGTGGTCAGCACTGTTGTCTCATACTTGTGCGACCTGGGTTTGAGTCTCTGCCATTACACCATGTGTGTGGAGTTTCCACTGGGTTCCGTGATACAAAACATGCTGAGGTTAACCAGAGTTGCCCAATTGCCCGTAGGTGTGCATGTGTGAGTGACTGGTGTGTGCGTGACTGGTGTGTGCGTGTGCCCTGTGATGGGTTGGTGCCCCATCATGGGTTGTTCCCTGCCTTGTGCCCATAATCCCTGGACCCCCAGAACCCTGATGTTATGATAAGTAGTTACAAAAAATGGACGGAATAATATACAGTTATTAATAAAAATTGTCAGAATTAAGATTTATTAAATATAAAAAAAGAAATCAGAACTGTTGAATAGATTTTTGTATTAGAATGTCTTAATGGGATTCTTAATAGAATAGAGTCTATCAGTTAGAATGCTTAAGAATTCCTGCTTATGAGCTGTAAAATGGATTCTTCCTCATTCCTTGATCTTCTATTTGAACTCTGGCAGGGTGAGAATGATTGTCTTGTGTTGGTGATTAGTGTCTCCAGATGTGTGACAGTCACACGTCTCACCAGTAGCACTCCGTTTCTTGTTAATTGTGCATAACATTTAAGTAATCGGGTAAGATTTCAGATATTCCGCTCCCGAAGTGCAACAAGGATCGCTTCTCCACCTCTGTTTGAAAGCAGAAGCTGGCGACAGTCCGGGAGCCAGAGGGCTTTTGAATTCAGCTGTTAGGGTTAGTTGGTGCTCTTGCTCACAATCAGGAAAACCACACCACAAATGTGGAATTTTGACATTAAGGCCCTTAATATTTTAATTGTTATGTTTTAATTTTCTTCCAGGGTTCTGTCTTTTCCTGTCGTGTTTCGCAGCCCAGTGTATCTTTAGTATTTTAGCATTTTCTGTGATGCCCCAGAAATCAAAACCCTTATTGCTCCCCATAGACATTAAAATCATCGCTGGCATTTCTGTTACCTGCAGACAGGTTTGGTTTGATAAACACGCCCCCCCCCACCCCTCCACCAGTGTTAGCTGAACTCCACCATGGTGCCTTTCAGTTTTCCTGCGTGAGGCTGCCACCGTGAAGCCTGGGATTAGCTGCGCATCTGAATTTTTTACGTGAAGATATTGATTAAATTTGTCAATCTGACCCTTGACCTAAGTGATTGAATTACAGTTTTAAATAACTTTTGCGTCCATTCAACACGACTGTCAGCTCACCACAGATTTTACAGAACAGCCATCATATTGACTATATGTCAACAGAATGGTCGTTATTTAGCATTTGGTTAATTGATGGCTGGTAATCTTACACTGGGTGGTCACTAAAGGCTACATTGTGGCAAGTTGGAGGGCGTTACACATGGTTGCCCGCATTTGTAATATACACTATTATCACTTGGGTAACAATGTAAGTTTTGACTCCTGTTTGTATCAATGTAATTTTGGTGTTAAGTGTTATTCCTTTTATGAAAGGTATTAATGGTTCCTGCATTAATTAGACCATACTGTGTCATGTTGCCTCATATCTTGCTTTGCTCTGATGCACGTAATGCTGGCTCTGCATCAGCATCCTACCATATTGTCTTATAATCCAGTTTGTGCGCCGTATCCCTCCTGGCTGGTAGCTGTCCAGGACAGTGGAGAGCGAACAGTGGCAGCCTGCATCCACTGCACCAAGAGACACTCAGAAAGGGAGATACGGGGAGCCACTCTGTACATTGGGTTGAATAATGATATTTGGTGTCAGTCAGGATCTCAAACACTGGACTGCAATTCTACCTGTTTATATATATTAGCATGAGTCAAGTAAGGTCTGCTCCAGTGTGCCTTTTTCAGTCACAGTTCCTCCAACTCCTTAATCACTAGGCCTCCTGCTGCCTTTATGATTAAATTGACGTTCTTAAATGTTGCACCATCTTCTCCACTGGAGTATGCAGCCCAAATGAGCAATTAGTTGATTGAGTATTTCAAAGGAATGTCATCCCTCGGGGGCTGAAATTGCCCCATCACACTGGAGGTAGGCTTTGGGCCCCGAGGCTGCCGGATCCCGCACGGGGAGTTTCATTACTGCCCCCCCTTGGGCAATTTAATGATTGCAGCAGCTGGTGTTTCTAAGTAAAGCAGGCGGCATCTGCGCTGGCAAGGAGGGCTGTGGGCGGGGCCTCACTCTGTAGCTCCACCCCTCCGGGTGTGGCCAGTGGACAGCCCGACCTATCCTCAATTTGACCCTCTGGATGAGTCTATAGCTGGACTTCTTCCCCATTTTGTGTCACGGACCCCTTTTGCAGTGTATTTAAGTCAGTGGAAGCCTTCCAACAAGATCACATGAGCATGTATTACATTTCACTGGGATATTTTAAAATTTATTATCATATACAGTATACTGTAATCATATATCACATAGTAACTCCTAAACATTCCAGAGGATTAGGAACGGAACATCCCTGCCAGTGTGAAAGTTCGTGAATTTGTTCGTGAATTTGTCCATTATCAAAATTATTATTCAAAATGATAAATTAACGGCACAGGAAATTTTTTAAAAATTTGTTTATTATATATATAATATATAATATTAAAGATAGCCTATAGTTTGCATTTTACACAAAGAAATATTCAGTAGCGCTAATGTTTATATAGGCCTATATTACATGATTTTATGTGATCCAAAAAAAATTCAGTATGATTTAAATATTTTTGGTTATGCGTCGTCAAAAGATATTCGCAGTTAATTGTCCACGGCCACCTTGAAACAGCAACTGTCAAATTAGCGATTCTGGAGGGGTGACTGTCTATAAGTTAAGGTGGTAGGGTGGTCACATCCAATTAGTTTCAGTCTTTTTCAGTCCATTCCATTTTTGAATGTTTCCTTTTCAACATTCACTTAACTCCCATTAGAAACTGATTCGCACAATTACTCACCCAGAATGATTAATCATGTGTACATTAAGATTATAGTATAACATGTTTAGCCGTCCATGAGTAACAATGCATACGGCCAAGTGCCAAAACATGTTTATTATTGAACGGTTCAATAGCAACTGTTTAGTTTTCAGTGACTGAATTAATGGGACGATGCAAGCGCTTTCAATCGGATACTTTTATCCGAAACACCTTGACAAGCAGATGAATGAATATGTAATCTTTTGGTGCGTGATGCTGAGACACACAACTGATGGGTCTTTTTACTTAACCACTCTAACTGGAACATTTTATGTTGTGTTTTTTTTTTCAATTACTCACGAAGCTGAAAAACAGCATTAACTTACGTAGCGTGATAAATCAGATGTGGAATTCGCGTAAACGAAAAAGCAAAACTTTCGCGATTGAGTCTGGGGACGTGACGTAACGAGTTAATAACGCGTTAAATATAATCGACTCCAATATCACAGGCTGCAGCTTTCTGCGTGGTTAGAGCTAGTGTTTCCATATACAGTCCAAGTACAGCCTGGGGAAACTGCCGCGGCACATTCCGGGGGGTCTCTCACTCACCGTACCAGCGACATAGATTGCGGCACGGCTAATGCACAATCCTTAACGTGGCGCTGTAGACACCGTGCCCGCAGATGCGCCACAGCCGGCGCCTTACTAGCAAAGCTGAGCCGGCCGCTCGTCCTGCCCCCTCCGGTAACCCATCTCCATCAATAGATAGAGGTGAAGGCAGGAATCCACCCTCCAGTATCCAGCACACGCCCGGATTCTCCTTATGATATCTGATCTGCACAATATTTAATTGATTTTTAATATGTTGGCGTGTAAGGCAAAACCGTGATCCCGTTCTTAGAATAACAGTAGATTCCTTCTTTGCTTCTTAATGTGGGGGTTGGGGTATGGCATTCTTGTTATTATGAAATGTAAAAATATAACGAACTGGTTTTAAATATTAAACACATTTCATATCCCCCCACGTTTGGTTTAAGTCTATACATTTGCTTCTTATTTATATTACAAAGCCGATTTTCCCACAAACCGTAAATACAATGAAAATGACCGTGTTTGTGCCTTGTGATTTATCCACATAATTTTTATGCTTCTCTAAATGCTCCTAAATAATCAAATGCGCATTTATGACGCATTTATTTTTCATTCATTCTGAATTCCAAAACAGGGCCCTACAGTCTTGCTAGTTGTGGTTCTGAGTGGGAGCCGTGTCAGAAGGCATGTGGTCCTATGGCCCTTCAAGGCTGAACACAGTACCTCACAGATATCCTGAACACTGACTGAGCTGCACTTGATATTAAAATAACTACTTGAATAAAATACTTTTGACCTGCATATGAGCAAAGGGCAGTTCAACCTGTGAGTGAGGAGCGGAACTCTATTCCTTGTCATAGCATTCATTTGGACATGCTGTTGATTTTACTTGCATAGGCTCTCTGTCACCACAGTGCTGCACATAGTGTTCAGGCCATTGTAAGTGGAACAAACGTTAAATGTTACATTTCACTGACATAAAAACGGACTGAAGACATGAAAATCACATTTAGTCAATGTGACTGACCTAGCCAGAGGTGCCAGTCATATCCGTTAATGTGGGTTAGCTGGATTCGGTTGTAACGTAAATATTTAACATCTACTCATAGTTAAACTGACCAAGAGGAGTAATTTCTGTATTTCCCCCCCTTTTTTCATATGTTGAGTGAGTTACACAAACATCATACTTGTGAGTGAGCTTGGAAGGTTCTGCTTCACGACCCACAGGTTTCACTCTTGTGGACTGGCCAGTGATTTAGGCGCATGGAGGCACAGGGACAGATAAGTGGAGGGGGAAATGGACAGACAAACAGACAGGCAAATGGATGGGAAAACAGACAGGCAAACGGAGGAGCAAATGGACAGCAAATGGATGGGAAAATGGACAGACAAACAGACAGGCAAATGGATGGGAAAACAGACAGGCAAACGGAGGGGCAAATGGACAGCAAATGGATGGGAAAATGGACAGACAAACAGACAGGCAAACAGACAGGCAAATGGGATAATAAATTGCCGAACAGACAGGCAAATGGATTATAAAACAGATAGGATAGGCAAACCGACAGGACAGGCAAACAGATAGGACCGGCAAATGGATGGGCGAACAGAGAGGCAAACGGATGACAGGCAAAGGGACAGGCAAAGGGACAGCACTCTGGCCTTTAATAATAGCAGCAGGCTTATAGTAGCTGACTCAGTCACTAGCTCCCTTCTGAGCACACCGTGTTGTCAGGGTCTGAACAGAGAGGGTGACCTCAGCTCTGAGTGCGTGCTGCTTCCCAGCACTTTGGCAGGTGTCTCTGTCCCCATAGCTGACAGCACTGGTGACTGGTTTCTGTTTCCTGATTGGTTCCCACAGACATTTTACTTACTGTAACCCTAAACGTCCTACAGGCTTTTCTCAATCTTTCTTTGTCCATTAGTGCTGTTGGACACTTGTCACAGAGGTAATCAAATTCAGAGGCAGACCTCGTCCAGGAATAGAGGCAGCCTCCATACCGTTACTGCAGGTCATACAAGGACTGGGCTTCAGCCTCCTTTTATTTAAAGATGATTCAGGTCAAGTTATCCAGCCTTTAGCTGTTATCTGCCTGCAGGCGGGACCTCTTAGTACCAACACCAAGCCCTCTGATGTGTCTTCCACCTGCTGCTCTTTAATTCTGCTCTCGGAAAAGCCAGGGAATTCAAGCCGCCATTTAGAGGCAGTGTTTCTCAAACCGGCTCCTGACAAGCTATACAAGTGCGTCTGTTGTTCAGCTGTAACAGCCTCGGTGCTTAGAACAAAGGCCAGATTGCCTCAATTAATACTGTGCTTGACAGGGTTCTGGAGAGCTCAATGTGAATGAAAACTTCCACAGCCTGTGGTCACCAACACCAGGATCCAAGCATAACCTCAAGTTTAAGATTCTCTCAGGGGCACGATGAATGAAAGAGGTGGGAGCTGCGGCTGACAGCTTCCTGGAGTTAAGCAGACTGTATGGAATATGCTTTAATTAGGTCACAATTATGTCTCCAATATGGATCTGAGCTTAAGGGAAGGTTGTGCATCGTGGGTCCCTTGAGGACCAGAGCTGTGTGGCCTGGTTAGAAGAAGATCTTCACCTTGCCCAAGCCTGACACCTGCGCAGAATGAACTGGGTGTGGTCACATGGTTTTGAGATGACAGAAATGTGGCATAGAAATTTAAATGTGGCTTTGGAATTCTGTTTTAACAGTCCATTTTAATGGCTAAATTATTCATATTGAACTGGGAGCAGTCTTTCGCTGTAAGATGTAGAGTGATATTAGACATATGTTATTATGTTAGATCTTTATTTGGCTTTAACTCCCAACACAGAAAAGTTTCCTTTACCACATAAAAAGCATTTATGTGTTTGATCCTTATGTGGTCTTTGATTCACAGGATAGACTCTTCTTATTATTGCTAAATTGTTTCCATTAGGTTCAGTACTGGTATCTTATGGACACAGTAATATCCAGCCTAAAGATTATAATGACATATCCCTGTTGATTTTACAGCTGTTTCATGTCCTCCAGTTCTTGTACGTCTTCTGTGTTTATTAATTATTGGTGCACTTGCTTGAGGAAGCGTTTTGTGACACACATACCACTTGACATTAGCTAGTTAGGTGTTGGTAGTTTGATTTATGCATTTCTATATTTAACAGCCAGGCTAGGCAGCATAAATAATTTTGCTTGGGAGAGACAGGCTTCCCAGGGGGTAACAGATGCATTTACACTGCCGGCCCTGTCTTTGGGGGGTGGAAGGGGGGGTTGTATCTTGCCTGTCTGGGCCACAGCACCATTGAAACCCCCCCCCCCCCACCACCACCATGCCATGACACTAATAAGTGCAAAGTGTTGCTATAGCTGTGTACACAGGGTCCTATGCCATCTCTGGCCTCTGTTACCCAAATACATCAGTGTAACCTTCTTCTGGTAACATCACCAGGAGGGTGTTATTTTACGGCATTCTGTGTGTGGTAAACTGGCCGTTAAGTAATATGTGTGATTCCCCACTCAAAAAAAAACTCCAAGCAGTGACATGACATCAGCTAGCAGAACACCAGGCAGAAGAGTATCTGAGAAGTGGGTCATGACCTTATGTCAGCAGGAAGAAAGGAATGGTATAGACAAAGCTATGCTTGAAAGGTGGCTGTTCATTTGTCTGAGTTTGTGAGTGTTTGCCGAGAAACGGCCCAGTCTTTAGTTGGAAAGAGCAGGCGTGGCCCAGGGGCACTGGTCAGCAGACAGGCTGCTCTGTATCCTTCAGTGTTTGACGAGAGACGGCCCGGCCTTTAGTCAGTGGGAGCAGGCGTGGCACTGGGGCGAGGCTCGTCAGACAGGGTCCCCAGTTTTCAAGCTGTCAGCATCCTCCTTCCATCACTATGCAGGCATCAGTGGAGTCTCTAGTTGCCTAATTTTACTTCAGCCGCATCTCCCTCCCCCCTCTGCTACCATGCTCTCATCAAAAAGGATGAGGAATCATGGATCTGCCTACAGGTTTGAAATCTCAAACCATCTGCAGTTACCCATCTGCTTCTTATGTGACTCCACGGGTTGCTGCACTCTGGCTCAGACATTGAGACCCGGTTCGGCTCTGTGAAACAGAAACACAGGACAGCCACCTAATTGCATGGGGAGGTGGTTTGATAGCACACATGTCGCTACACCGTCGGATGTGTGGAATGAGAGGAGTGCACAGAAGCAGCTGGGATGTGAGAATGCAGCCTAATTCCTGACAGCCTGAGTTATATGTGTGCAGCGGGCTGTGAACACGTCGGTGTGTGGGCATGGAGCAGCAGAGCTGAGGCCTGCGCCGGCCCGCTGGGGGGACAGAGCCCAACGCACGCCGACTTCCCCAAGCCAGAAATGGACGGCATGCAGCTGGATGATGCATGGGCCGAGAGTGTCAGTGCAGTGGTGAACAATCAAGACAAAATAAAAAACTTTATTAATGAAACCTAAAATTATATGGTGTCTTTTTTTAAACAAAGGATTATATCTGTGTTTTTCAAAAGCAAACCGACAAGTGGACATAGTTTGATGTCGGCCCCATGGACCTCGTGTTGTGATGCATTTCACAGTCCATGGAATGACGGAGCCCTTCAAGAACGTTTCTTCTTGTTTCGCATGTTTTATCCTTCCGTCACCAGCGCGAGTGTTGCCCTGTGCAGGTCTACAGGTTCCAGCACCTGTGTTGTTCTGACTGTTTATGGGGTCACAACCACCCGCCTTCATGTTGGTCTGACCGTTTGCAGGTCACAGCCTCCGGTGCTTGTGTTGGTCTGGCCGTGCGCTGGGTCACGACCGTCGGCGCCTGTGATAGACTATTAACGATCCAATTTGCAGGAGAAAATTTGAGGCATGGTGGGTTTTATAGGTAATGCACAGAATTTCATGGCTAAGTGATGAAATAAAATGATTCATGTCAGTGATACTCTCGGAGAGGCATGTGCCCAGATTCTTAGATTAGGGTCCAAGCTTTTCTCACTCTGATTGGCTTGGAGAAGTTTATGTTCAGGATGGAGGCTGCCCTTCGAGTCACAGTGTAAGTGAACATGATGCAGCACCTCCTGTCAGAGTTCTGCATGTCAGTCGTATCAATCCATTTGTTATTTCTGATTTTAGCCAAGCATGTGACCAACGTTCGACCATGGAGTTGCTATGCAGAGCATAGTGTAGGTAGTGCAGCCACAGTCTATAAGAGAGTCATTGGACACTGAGGTCAGTGAGCGTCCTGACAGGACGGGAGGCAGGTGGGACCATCTGAGAGCTCACACTAAGTCAGAGGGGAAAGACAGGCTGCCTCTACTGGGACATGCTGCATTTCCAGGCTCTGTTGAGCTTTTTTGCCTTTTCATAAAGGATAAACGTTTTTAAATTACAGAATTGAAATGATTTTGGCTTTTTTTGGGGTGCAATTGTGGAATCCTTGCTTTTGCTGGCATAGAACGGGTGCATTTCGGAAAGTTTAAACAGGTGCCAAAGCCGATATTCGTAAGGCTGACCTGTAGCTATAAAGCGATTTATTTTTATTTATTTTTTTTTTTTTTTCCCCCCAAAAATTAATTTGACATTTTTCATTTGAATGGCTGCCCATGTGCAGAGTCGGTCCCGTGCGGCTGAAGCTGTGTGTATCTGACACGTGCTCAGTAAAAGCCTTTGGGGAGATTCACCTAATTATGAGAATCGGGTTCTGATCGGGTTAATGGGGCATCAGTGGCTCTGCTGTAAAGAGGAGGAGCTGCAGTTTCTGGATTTATATGAAATTGGAAAATTATGCTGCAGTTTAGTGAATTAGCTTTTTAGAAAAATAAACTGTTCCTCCATTTGTAAGGGGCTGCAATAAAAACTGCCTCTGTAAAAAATGCTTTCACTTCAAAAGTAAAAATATGTAAGAGCAAGTAACTTTTTCTTTATCTAGGCGTGCTGGTCAGTCTGTATCCCATTCTCCAGCTTAACAATACCTCGCTGACTCGAAGATTTATTTCACCCGTTACAGATATGCTTCTAAGCAAGTATTCAACGAGTGTTGTTATTTTTGCGGGTATAGCGATATGTCAGAAAAATTTGGCAGCTCATATGGAAGATTTTATGATAAAGGCACTGCGTCAAAGAGAGCGCCCCCAAGAGGGAGATAAGTCTGCTGCTGTTGGTGACCTTGACGGCGTGCTGAGGTCGAGCTTGGTTTTCTGCCCCAGGCTGACTGATCTCCGGGACCGGTGGGATGCGAATGAGGCAGGTGAATGAGAAGCAAGAAGTTAATTGTAGCCCCCCCCCGCAGGAAAGGCTGCATTTTGATTGGTGATTTCATATGGAAGACTGTGAACCTCTGAGAATCGGATCTCTGACCTAAATTGGAGAAAACAGCCCCCAGGATTCGGGAAGGATGGTGAAGCTTGGCGGAGTGCAGCATTCCTGTGTGTCAGTCACACCACAGATACAGCTGGTGAAACACACTACTGTATATAGGGTTAGCAGACTGTTTCAGTCATTTGCTTCTTTTGCAGTAATTATTCTTAAATGGTCAACGCTGTATACATTTTAGATTTGAGCATATGTGAACAGCTCCAAAGAAAAGGCACATTTTCAGGATTTAATTGCCATCCCTCTCCTGTCCTCATTAATGCCATTTAGGGATGTGTTTGGAGAACTATTATTATCGCCGCACCCTGTCGACGTCTCTTCGCGGCTCATGGAACACAGTGAAGCCCTTTCTTGTCTCTCTCCCGCAATCCTGCTCTGACGTCTGCCACCGTTGCTGGGGCTGGTGATGGTCTGAGCTCACCGATCTCGCACAGAGCTGAAGGCAGAGGCTGTCTTTTGGGAGCGAAATCGGAGCGGGCCGGTACCCCGGGTCTCTCCGAGAGTCTTTTCACTCGGCAGACGCTGTTTGGGAATGGAATCAGAGCCAGCCAGTATCCCAAGTCCCTCTGAGAGTCATTTCACTTGGCAGATGCAGTTTGGCATCTTGCGGGAGTGGAATCAAAGCCAGCTGGTACCCCGGGTCTCTCTGAGAAATATTTCACTGGGCAGATGAGGCAGTGTCGGAGGAGGTTGTTTTAGGCTAATGAATTTGCAGGCCCGGTTCAGCACGTTTTTGGGTTACCGGATGACAGAGGATACCATTACTGCTCTAGCGACGTCGCTAGCCCACTTCTGGCTAAATGGATAATTTCCCAATAGATTAAACTGTTGGAGGCATCATCGCTGTAGACTCATTTAGAGTAATTTTGCGTAATGTAGAAAATTGTTATGGTCTTATGGGATAGATTTATCGCCTTCATAATGTTTGAAATAATCTACCTTAATTGCGCTCTCACCTTATATTATCTTAATTGGTTTCTTTATGATGGACTTTTGCATTTGACGGTCTAATTTGATATTCATGGACATTTTAGCGTGATGGATGTCTGCTAAATTAGCTGCTTCAGTGCCAATTACATCCACTGAATCATTAGCAAAACAAAGTCATTGGTTGAGCTTGAAGTGGGGAAAAACTGCATATACTCGCATTATAAATTATTAATCATTTCTTAATATTGCAGTGTATTAGCAGTGTATTTTTACCCCAACTCTTAATCTGTCCTAAAAACGATTCAGTGTTCAGTGGCATCATTGGCAGAGGACCTCGCTTTTCGTAGTGGCTTATTTTGAAACCTGATTTTTGCATAGAGCCCTTTTTAAGGTCTTTTTTTGGGCGGGGGGGGGGGTGTGGCTGTGCACTCAGGTGTGTGGGGGACAGCTGAGTCCAGCTTCAGGCCTGACAGAGTCGTACCTTCACTTGGTTGACTGAGGTCTACATGTGAATGGCTGTAGTTCTGACACCCACGGGCCGGGCCATGAAGAGTGCGGAGAGTGTGTGTGTGTGTGTGTGTGTGTGTGTGCGTGTGGGGGTGCATTTTACACCAGCCGGCTTTGGGCCGGACCGGCCCAAGCAGATGGCCGGGGAGCTGA
>JABFEB020000045.1:16087503-16101746 GCA_019775895.2 Stomatorhinus ivindoensis | reverse complement strand
CACAGAGCCCTTATATACAGAGCCTACCCATATACACAGAGCCCTTATATACAGAGCCTACCCATATACACAGAGCCCTTATATACAGAGCCTACCCATATACACAGAGCCTACCCATATACACAGAGCCTACCCATATACACAGAGCCTGCCCATATATACACAGAACCTACCCATATACACAGAGCCTGCCCATATATACAGAACCTACCCATATACACAGAGCCTGCTCATATATACAGGACCTACCCATATACACAGAGCCTGCTCATATATACAGAACCTACCCATATACACAGAGCCTGTCCTTGTATACAGAGCCTACCCATATAGACAGAGTCTGTCCTTTTATACATTTAATTTACAGGCAAAGAAACTCTTTGAGAATAAATTGATATGCACTCAGCAGTGTTCAATGCATTAGTATCCATTTCCAGCAAAATGCTGTTGTGACATGGTAGCCGTTAAATCGCGGTGTCTGGATTGTTTGTCGTTGCAATTCGCTAATCGATGTAATGGGCCGAGTGCCTGCAGTGAACATGTCTGAACGGCGTGGAAAGCAGTAAGCAGTATATCTCAGCAATCATTTTGTACTTCACGAGCCTACAGATCTGAAATGTGTTATTAGACCCAGGGTCAGCTATTGAGGGGAATCAGTGACGACAGTGAGTGTGTGACGGTGTTTATTACCGCGCTTGCTTTCATTGGATGAATTTTTGCTCGTAAATGATGCCCGGCTGTGGTCTGTCATGTGACGGAGCCGCTTTTTGTCACGTCTTCTCTGGCCCAGACCCGATCAGCGCTTTGGAGAGTACGTGAAGGACGAGAAGGGGGAGGACTCACAGAAGAGGTTCATCTTGAAGCGAGACAACTCCAGCGTCGACAAGGATGAAACTCTGGTGTGTAAATACATTTGGAAATAGTTGCAAATAAGTTATTAACATGGGGGAGTGTCACTGCTGCTCCAAGTGCAGTGGCATTAGATAGCGTTCCTCCAGGACCACAGTAAAACATACGAACAGTGAGGGTTTTCACAATAATAAGTGCATGACATGAGACAGATATCACAGGGTTAGGTGGCAGCTCTCATATCCCCATGTTGGGATCCTTCCTGGGTTGTGCTTCGTACCACACAGCCGGGGCGACCCCCGTGCTAACAGATCCCCGACGGCCCCTTTTAAAAGCGGCAGCACCACAGCGACTGCTTTGGTTACAGACGGTTACGTTTCTCATTACAGCACTTGAGCGATTTGAGCCAGCGTACATAGTGCATCCAGGAATCATTCCAGAGATGCGCCTCATGGATCCGTATGGATTGCCCTGTCGTTAGGCTGCCATGACGATGTCCTTTGGCCAATTACATTTGTCAGATAGAGTGCTGGTTACTGGATCACCGCTTGTCTTCAGAAAATGGTTTGTTTTGGTGGCTGCTCATGATTGCACAGGCGTCCCTTAAACATCGAGGGAAGTATATTTTATTAATTTATCTGACATTTATCCAAAACAACTTACGGTAAAGCGAAGGCTTACGTGCTTAAAATGTACATCTGCCCCTGTGACCTAAACCCCAGACTATTGCATTGGTAGCACGATGCTCTACTTGTTGAGCTACAGGAACAGAGTAAAGTTGGGACCAGAAGCCAACTAGCTCCCCCCCCCCCCCACCCCCAACATGTATAAACACATACGCATATCATAATTAGCTTGTCATCAATGTAGGTTGTCACAGCACAGACACTTGTTCTCGACCCAAACGTAGACTGGATGGGTGACACTAATTCTATTGCGCCCCCCCCCCATCTGACGGTGCACCCCCTTGCTGAGGTCTGCTGTTTGTGACAGAGCCTCCAGAGCAGCCCCTGGTAACAAAGCCAAGGCCATTCATTATGGTTCACGTTGCTCACTTAATTACCACATTTGTTATCATAATAGCTTGTAGACTCTAAAGCTGGTTTACAATTCAGATGACGCCTGTGGAAAGGGTGGCGTCACACAGAACTGGAAGGATCCGTGCTGCATAATCGTTACTAATTTGCTTTGCTGATGTCATCACTAACAGAGGTTTATAATTCAACAAACATCACATTTCGCCTTAATTGCTGAGTGATGACATGCATCGATAACTAATCAAAGTGATTTATGTTCGGGGGGCAGCCCTTCCAGGGGTTTCTCTGAAAATCCAAGATGGCCTCCGGAGGCAAAGCGGCAGTTGAGGGTTCAGGGCGGGCAGCGAAATGGTGTCAGTCTGCAGAAACAATCTGGGTCAAGATGCGGGGTCCCGGCATCCATGTTGACTCCAGTCAGGCCGTGAGGCTTTGCACATGAGACCTCGGCGACGGCTCCTGTTTCAGAAAGCTTAAGCCAGATATACGAGTGTGGTAGAAAACGATGAAGCCATCGTCCTGACAGTCGGGTACAGCTGATTTGGCTGCGTCCTGCCATGAAGACCGAGGGAATGAAAGATGCATGTCCAGGCAGGAAAAAAGCAGCTGCTCACTTTCCATGGGGACAGTGATGTAGAGGGCGTGGCCACTGGATGTGGGCGGGTCCTCACAGGTCAGTGGATGCCCTGGACTAGGTCTCTCAGGGATTACGGTCAGGTCACTTCCTGTCAGTATTTCAAACAACTGCACCAATCATCAGCAACGAATGCAGCTGATTTCAATTTGGCGCTAGCTGGCAGCCTACAGGCTATAAGCTGTTTTTCTGAGGAGAACATTTCAGCTCCATTGCCAAGAAGGGCCCAACGTCTTCAAGTGTAGCAATCAGGGTGGCCAACTTTGGTCAGCTGGCTGGCAGAAGATTTTCCAGACAAGTCTACACACGCATGCACACGCACTTACATGTATGTCAATTTTATAGCCTTGTAAATCTGTCTGTAGGGTTTGCGAACTGCCCAATGTTTTTGATGTAGCTAATTTTAGGTTCATAACGGAATAATATAGATTTGCCTTAAGATACCTTACATGAGCACGAGAGGCTGAAAGTGTGAGAGCTGGCAGGCTTGAACGATGCTACCTGAACTGCAGCAGTAAGAGGTGCGCGGCTGTGCAGGTCGGCTGAAACTACTGCGCTAAGTAAGCGCTTTTTAAAACTGTCAGCTAAGCAATTCAACTGTACTGTGGGCCTTTTTAATGAAGGCATTCTGTCCACTGTTTCATAACCTCAGCAGCACAGAATTCATCCATTTAAGGATGACAGGAGAAGCAAGTCCATGGAGGAGAGGGAGGAAGAGTATCAGCGAGCCCGGGACAGGATATTCGCCCAGGAGGTAAGTCAGACTGCCATGTTGTTCATTACAGTGATGGGAGAGAGACAGAGAAATGTGGTCTATGTTTGTAGGGCAGAATATGACACGAATGCATGTACATATGAATTACAAGTGCAGGGAAACGTCATAAAACCATATTTGAGAGGAGAATCAAACGAGAAAGCTGGCAGGTCACCCTAGCGAGTATCACGCAGCCAGAAGCGGCTCCCTGGCAGATGGCAAACACGTCTGTCGGCTTTCCTGTAAGACAGACGACACTGGAGACCTCTCCAGCAGGCCACGGATAAGCTGGAGCCCTCCGCTGCAAGCCACGGATACGCTGGAGCCCTCCGCCGCAAGCCACGGATACGCTGGAGCCCTCCGCTGCAAGCCACGGATACGCTGGAGCCCTCTCCCGCAGGCCACGGATATGCTAGAACCCTCTCCCGCAGGCCACGGATACGCTGGAGCCCTCTCCCGCAGGCCACGGATACGCTGGAGCCCTCTCCCGCAGGCCAGGGATACGCTGGAGCCCTCTCCCGCAGGCCAGGGGTACGCTGGAGCCCTCTCCCGCAGGCCACGGATACGCTGGAGCCCTCTCCCGCAGGCCACGGATACACTGGAGCCCTCCCTCGCATGCCACAGATACGCTGGCATCAGGCAGCATTGAAAGACAAAAGCCGCTGCAATAATCCACAGCACAGGCTGTCCGCGCATGTCTCTGAATGTCAAGGAGGGATTAAGCTAAGAGATCGTATGCTGAAGTTGTAAACAGCTGAAGCTATCTTGCCCTGAAAGATATATTGACAGGTGTAATTCCCATCTACTCCATTGTAACAGGCAAATACGGCAATGGCATTGATTTTTTTAAAACCTTGAAGGAATGACAAGTCCCCTTTTAACTCTCTGTGAATAACATTAAACTAAAGCAGATAGCAGTGCCGATCTCCTCCCTGAAGACTATCTTGTAGATGGAAGCTTGTTGGGGTTTTGACCTTGGCCATTTGTTAGTGCCTCACAGAGGCAACTCGTGGCTTGGGAGCGGTTTTATGGGTCAGAGGGTGCTGAGTGACTTGGTCGTCCGCCAGTCCGTTGCCTGCAAGCTGCCAGGGGTGTCAGCTGGCATTCCTGGAAGAACCGCGGTAACCCACACCGTGTAAAGCCACTGCCGGCCTTCCGGGGAAGACTCAACCAGGAGAGCTACGCCAACCAAACAAAGCAGCGAGGTGTCTCCGCACAGGCCAAAACGGCGGCAGCCATTAGCGTCGCTGCTACATCAGCGCTCATTATCCAGCTGATTACTTGTTGTATCACACCAGGGTCAGGCTGCTTCTCCCTTTCTGGGTCTTAAAAGCACATCCTCGTGGCACAATCGCCAGCTAAGCAGTACCGGAGTCTTAAGTGGTACAGCAGCTCAACTATTTACCTGGAAAATTAAATCCCAGGTTGAACATGCTGAACTCGGGGAGAAAAAAGCTATTGTGTGATTTTTTTTAGTGAATATAATGGTGCTTAGATAGCAGATGATAACAGTGTGGCAAAAAGTAAATGCTTAATATGTGTTTTTTTAGATTCCGGTGTGAAGACTTTATTAAAGCTGCCTGATTCTGTATTCAGCACACGGCATTGTTTGTCAGAATCATTCCAGTCAAATGGTATAATCACACAATTGGCTTTGTACATCGACTGGGTTCCTAAAAATGATTCTCTTTGACCTGGGTATTAATACTACAGCCAAAAGCCTTTCACATCATCAGGATGGATCAGGCAGAGCGAGAGGCAGGTGATGTGTCTGTGACGTGATTCTCAAGCCTCTCTCTCTCTCCCTTTCTCTCTCCCTCTCTTTCCCTCTCTCCCTCCCTCCCCCCATCTCTCTTCTCTCTCTCCCTCTGTCTTGTTTTACAGTCAGTCTCTTCCCAAGAAAATATTTACATCGAAACAAGGTAGATGGATATTCAGGGTGAAGACCGATTACGCTGATTTCTACAGAAACAAACTTAGTGATTTGCTTTAAATGAACAACATTAAGGAGACACCACTGAGTCAATGGGGTGAATGATGTAATATATAACGGTGAATATTCCAAGGCCAACACGACATACAGGGTCGTGCCTTCCGGAGCATCTTTATTACCTGCCAATGCCGTTTGGCCATTCAGCATCGTTGCATTAGATGTCTGTTTTAAGCTGTGGCTTTCAATTGGCCAATTTGCATGTTTCCTATACAGTATATGCATCTATGTGCTCATTTATATATTACATTATGGTCAGTGTTGGCCATTTTAGGTTTAGAAGCTACAAATCCAGACCAACATTTTGTTTCTACCAATCAGCTGAGCATAAAGAGTGACATTCACGGAGTACTCAACTGGTTGCGAGAAACAAAATCTTGGTCTGGATTTGTGACTTCTGGACCTGAAATGTCCTACACTACAAATTGTCCTCTCAATGTGATAAGAACCAGTTATCTTGACATTGTGGGGACCATTTTCAGTCTCCCTAAGTGGAAACTCAATTTTATTAAAATCTGTGACTGCAATCAAAAAACTAAAGAAGCCAGAAGTATTGTATTTTGTTTGGTAACTTATGGCTATGGTTAGGGTTAGATAGGGGTTACGGGTATCATATTTGGGATTAAGGTTTTTCCCATGGAAATGAATGGACGTTCCCCACAAAGATATCAGTACAGGTGTGTGAGTGTGTGTGTGCGCGTGCCTGTGTGTGTGTGTGTGCATGTATGTGTGTGTGTCTGTGCGCGTGCCTGTGTGTGTGTGTGTGTGTGTGTGTGTGTGTGTGTGTGTGTGAGAGAGAGAGAGAGATTCTGAATACATATTCACATGGAATCAGCAGAGGAGAATCTAAGGTCATGCAAATTGCTTTTTAAATTTAACACACAGACTGCACCTTTTTTTCCCCAGGATCGTGGAAGACTGCAATCTATATAATGACATTCAGAAGAAACGACAGCTATTCCGGTGGGTTTCCGTGGCCGGGGGGGGGGCTGCCACCCTCGAAAGGCGATCTGCCTCGGTGGTTTCTGCGTGGGGGAGGGGGGGTTGGGGCTGGTGCCTCTGGCAGGGTAACCTCGGCGGCTGGGGGTGTAATCCACAGGCTTAATGAGCGCACAGCAGCGGGACTGCAGCGGGCGACACTGTGCCTCGCAGGCTGTGTCTATGTGCTGTGTCTATGTGCTGTATCTATGTGCCGGCATATGGTGCTCAAGGTGTGCGACTCAGCAGTGAAGCCTAGCGGAATACTCTCGTGCTGTACGCAGCACATAATAAAACAAGCTGAATAGATTTACCTGCTTACGGGTCTCAGATCTATTAATGCCTTTGCGAGCATCTTACACCTCATTTAGAGCAAAGTCTGCGCTCTTCCATTCGTTGAGGCAGGGCCTGTTTTGGTAATTTGCACGACGGCTGGTGACATCTGAAGGAGATGATTCAAAAACAGTTCAGAGATGGACCCAGAGGGCACTTTTGCCAGATGCGTGACGGCCTGTTATGACCAAAATCGGCCTTAAGTGGCTGTAAAAGCGTCCTGTTCTCTCAGCGCTGACATTTAAGCTGGGTGCATTCCAAGGACGGCATGTAGGTGTGCAGTGCTTCCTTTGTTCTTCGCTGGGTGAAGGGGGCAGTGGCGGCATGGAAAAGTGTTCCTGCTAATGAGCATTGGGGATTAAAGGCCCCCAGCGGAGACGGCGGCTCGGAGCCGCGGACAGGGAGGGCAGCCGGCACCTTCGGCAGAGACATTTGTGAGCGGGACGGATCACTGAGGCGCGCTGGCGTGTGTCGGGCTCCACAGGGGCAACCGGGACGGATCGAGCCGCGCCTCAGGCAGCCGGCAGAGCAGCACGGAGACAGACTCGCGCTGGAATGAGCCTCGACCCTGGAGCAGCACCGACTCGGACAGCTCCAGCCGCAATTACCGCCCAGCGGTCACCAAGACAGCCAGCATCGGGGGCATCACCGTTCTGACCCGCGGAGACGGAAACACCAGCGGCCGCTGCTCCGGAAAGCTCTCCAAAGCAGGTGCGAGGGTGACCCTGTCGCATTCAAGCAGGGCTCCCCAACTCCAGTCCTGGACAGATTTCCCTACTCAAACATACCTGCTAAACCTGGCGGTTAGCCGGAGATGCAAACATGTTTGAGCAGGGAAATCTGCAAACTTTGCAGACTTGACCCTGCAGGATTGGCATTGTGGAATCCCTGCATCACAGCCACGCATGACCTCGAGTGCCGTGGAAGCTGACGGGCGTCTGATGGCTCGTTCTCTCCCTACCCTCCGCCAGGCTCAGAGTCTTCCAGCAGCGGCGGTTCCTCTGGCTCCCTCTCTAGGGTACATCTGTCACTGCAAGGCCCTGCGCTGCTCCCTGCCGCTCCGCCCAACTCCGGAGGATCCGTGTCCTTCTCTGAGAGTCAGGGGCCTCCCAGCAGTCCCAGCTATATCCTGGTGTCGCTGGACGGGGCTGGCATCCTGCCCGGCAGCATCCTGCTCAATCCGCACACAGGTGCGTCCCTATGGGAGTCGCTACACCTCACACGGGACTCCCTGCATCACACGTGGGAGTCCCTACTCCCCACAGGGGACTCCCTATACCCCACACAGGAGTCCCTACTCCCCACAGGGGACTCCCTATTCCCCACACAGGAGTCCCTACTCCCCACAGGAGACTCCCTATACCCCACACGATTGAACCAGCTGCCACTACTGTGTAGACCCACATACCAAGGATCACCGCTTCAGCAAACGGACTGAGGCGCCACTTTCGTCAATAAAAAACGGAGCTGTGTTTACAGCTGGTTGCTAGCTGTAACAGATGTGTCAATATTACATTCAGGCATTGATCTGGATATGTCGCCTGCTGTAATTAATCACTATTACAGCCAAAATCTATTCGTATATCATCAGTGAATTAGTTGTTCTTACTTGAGTTCTTAATTATATAGTAATAATAAATAATGCAGCTTCTTCAAGGGAGTCAGAACAGCCCTGAGCTGATTTCGTAGCACTTGTCAGGTCCAAGAGAAAGAAGAATGATTATGATGAAGAAGGAGCCTGTTTTTTGGGAACCTGTGACTGCCCCTTAGCTGTACATGTTCTGTAGCATTAACATGAAAAAAAGCAAATCTGCATGCCGACCCAAGTGGGGTTAGATACCAGCTTCAGGTGCAGCTAGTTGTTCTATGGATTCCAGCCATGCAATTAGTGACTGTGTAGATGTTGGGGTTCTGGGCTGATCTCAGTGAAACAAGCTTCAAATGCTAAATAGTCTGACGGATAGTAAACTGGTGTGCCGATTCTCACTCCACGATGAGCGATACTGAGTGCGTCTGTCAAGGCCATCAGTCCTGCTATCTGACAGCACGTGGCTTTGCCCGCAGGTCAGCCGTTTGTAAACCCAGACGGCACGCCCGCCATCTACAACCCCCCCGTGGGACAACAGCCAATCAGGAGCCAGCTGGTTGGACAGTCTCAGCACCAGGGCACTCAGCAATCCCAGCAGCCTCTGCAGCAGCCACTGGGCCAGACACAGACACAGCAGCCAATCAGCAGCCACTTGGTCCCACAGGTAAATCTCAGGCGGGTAGGGAGCTCAGACGGGGCCTGGTACCATGAGCTCGCTTGAAGGGAGTTTCAGCAGCCATATGACTGATATGCATCCAGGGAAAGCTGCAGAATGGCTCACAAACCCGCGTCGTATGGCTCTGTCACTCTACTGTTCTTTGCCTTTATTATCAGATAATAAGTGGTAATTTCCAGTATTGATTTTCTTAATCTCCTAGTGCTCTGTGTTCCTATCACAGTCGAAACACACATGGTTTGGTCTCTGAATTACGGGGAAGATGGTGGTGCAGGAGGTAGTGCTATCGTTCTGCAACCAGAGGGTTGCAGGTTTGAGCCCTGGTTCCTGCTGACCCCATCAAAGTGTCCTTGACCCCCAAAATGCTCCTGGTGTGCAGGTTGGCACCTTGCATGGCAGCCTTCATCACTGGTGAATGTGAGGCTTTGAATACTTGTAGGAGTAGAAAAGCGCTATATAAATGCAGCCCATTTACCATAATAAGATTATGTGTGCTTTAAGAAGCACTAGTATCCCATCCTGGGTGAAATAAGTGCCACACTTGCCTTGACCCTCTGCTGGATGAGTAGCTTGGAAAAGTGATGTAATTTTATTCATGAGTACAGTCTCCCCTGTAAGAATGGCGTGAGCTGACAGAGACTGGTGATCAAAAAGTCCTGTAAGGCTTCAGATTGTTACAATAGAGTTATAAACATAAAGGCAGACATCAGAAAAACCTCCACGCTACATTTTACTGATAAAATGTATGCTATGCCCACATTCCATGCCACAGATTATCTCTATTCATTATTTTTCCTCCAGTGACACACAAGACAAGGTTAGGTTAGGGTTGGGTTAGGTTAGGGTTAGGCTCGGGCTCCCTGTGGCTGCTGCTTTAGCGAGCCCAAAGGGCCCAGTGCACACCAACACCCTGAGAATGAGCCCCAGTGCAGCTTGTCACTATAATAAAGGCGGCATTTTTACCTTTGCTGCATGTCTTATTCCTCATTTTAATATCATTGTTTTTTTAATTCTGACATTTTCTATGACGGTTTTACGTTTTATGCCTTCGGAAAGTATAACTGAAGCAAAGCACCATTTGCGAGATTAGCATAACTGACATGCTTGATGTGGTATCTTACATTTCACCGCGTGTTTTGAGTTACTGTCACTGTTTCTTGTCTCTTCGGATGTTCTTAGCATATTAATCCAGTTTTGCTGGTGGATGATAGGTAACATTTTCTTGGTATGTAATTATATGTTTTATTTTTTTGTTAAATCGATCATTTTCGAGGGGTGAAAATGCAGACCAGACTTCTCCATTTGTCCTTTCGCTTTCTTTTACACCTCTTCTTCTCCATTGTCCGGCGTGTCTGCATGACAATTTAACATTGATTCTCTCACATCTTCATGGTTTGTGTGGAAATACTGAGCCCTCTTACTGCGGTCGGTTGATCAGCCGAGTCCAGTGACCCGCGGGATAGCGGACTGGCCCAAAATGGAGCCGATTACTCAGCCGACAGCCAGCGAGGGGCCGGCGGTCTCAGGCAGAAACAGACACAGAGCGACGTCGTTTAAATTAGCCGAGCGGTTCCTCTCATCGTCATGGCGCCAATAGGTATTTCTGCCAAAGTCTCTCTCAGCTCTAGATCAGATGTTAAAAGCCGGAAAGCGTGTTATTAAACAGGAAGGGCGGCGTTGCGATGCTGCCTGGCCTCACATCAGACCGCCCGCTCCGTGAAGCACCGCCACCGCCTTGACTTTCTGCAGCTAAACCAGCCAGCATTCATAAGCCAGTTTGCCATCAGGAGCGCTGTAATTAAAAGGGGAAGCTGCAGTTTGCCAGCTTCTGCGTTTGCAGCTGCAGGCCAGCGAGAGCTGCGTACAGATTTGGAGCCACGTTCTGGGACCTCAGGTGTGACGCGCTAAGCACAGGCTTTAATTTCAGCTTCAGCTTCAGCTCCCGCTCCTCTCCCTAATCTAATTACACTTCTTAAAAATAGTGCTATGAATGTTTTATGCCTGAGACGAATCCCACCCGTATCACTGTGTCATGCTGATGGAATATTTTATGTCCAAAGTATGCTGACTGGAAATGAACCCCCCCCCCCAACAGAGACCCCATTCCCTGATTCACAACACAGCTTTCTCCCTTTCTCACCATCTCTCACTCTCTCCCTCTGTCCCTCTCTCTCACTCTCTCCCATTCTCGCCCTCCCTCTCTCATTTTCTCTCTCTCCGTCTCTCTCTCCTCTCGCCCGCCCAGGCTCTGGCCCCATCCGCCCAGGCAGTGCCGTATTCCCCGCTTTCGTACTCGGCACAGCACCTTCTGCCCACAGCTCCAGGCCAGGCTTTCTCACCGGTACTGCTACTGGCCCCCATGCACACCCGCACCCTCAGTTGTGTGTGTACACGTCTGTGCCCGCATGCGTGTATGTGCATCTGCATGCGTGTGCGTGCACCTGTGTCCGCATTCCTGTCTGTAAGCATGTGTGTATGGGTGCCTGTATGTGTGTGTGTGCTCATGTTTATGCATGTGGGTCTGCATATGCGTGTATCCGCCTGTCCCTGTGACTGTGGCATGCGTGTGCATGCTTCTCCCCGCCCCACAGGTCCCCACGCACTGACCTACTCGCTGCTGTCCCAACCCGTACTCTCCTCAGGCTCTTTCAGGTGGTGACATCATGGCAGTGACGTGTGGTGGGACACATGTGGCAGGTGGCCTGTGCTTGTATGCGTTAAGGTGTGTTATTCTGTGAGCTCTGGAGGCAACATGAAGCATGTGCACGCATGTGCCGTGTGCTGCGGGGCTGTCTCCTGCACGCATGTGCCGTGTGCTGCGGGGCTGTCGCCTGCACGCATGTGCCGTGTGCTGCGGGGCTGTCTCCTGCACGCATGTGCCGTGTGCTGCGGAGCTGTCTCGTGCATGCATGTGCCGTGTGCTGCGGGGATGTCTCCTGCACGCATGTGCCGTGTTTTGCCTTCATTCCAGTACAGAAAGAAAACATTCCCAAACAGGAAGACATTGCAAGGTGGCCTTACCTGAAAGATGTGTCACTACCTCAGATAGATGCTGAAGTAGGTCTGCTCATAGGCACCAATATCTCAAAGGCCATGGAGCCATGGCAGGTGATACACAGTGAAGGAGATGGTCCTTATGCAGTTAGGACTGCCTTAGGATGGGTGGTAAAGGGGCCGTTAGAAGGTCAGAAGATGGACAGCGACACAGATTATAGCCACACAGTTAACCGTCTTTCAGTTGTGGAAATAGACAAACTGTTAAGACAACATTATAATACAGATTTCCCAGAGTGTGACAGGGAAGAAAAAGAAGAAATGTCACAAGAGGACCACAAGTTCATGTCTCTGGTGAATAGCTCCACTAGACTGGTGGATGGGCATTACTGTGTAGGCTTGCCGCTGAAAGATGAGGCCATGAAAATGCCAAACAACCGCTGTATTGCAGAACTGCGCGCCATAAGCCTGAAAAGGAGACTGAAGCGACACACAAGCTTCCATGAAGACTATAAGGCATTCATGAAAGATGTCTTAGAGAATGGATACACAGTCAAGGTTCCTCAAGAACAACTGCTGCAGGAAGATGGCAGAGTGTGGTACATTCCTCACCATGGAGTGTATCATCCCAAGAAAAAGAAGATCCGTGTAGTTTTTGATTGCACAGCGGCCTATAGAGGAGTCTCTCTAAATGAGCAATTACTGCAGCGCCCAAATCTTATGAGATTTAGGCAAAAACCAGTGGCGTTGATGGCAGACGTCAAATCCATGTTTTACCAAGTTAAAGTGCTAGAAGAAGATGCAGATCTTATACGTTTCCTATGGTGGCCAGATGGCAACCTGAGTGAAGAAATGAAAGATTTTAGAATGACCGTTCACCTTTTCGGTGCTACATCTTCACCAAGTTGCACATCTTATGCCTTAAGGAAAACAGCCAAGGATAACAAAAGAGAAGTCAGCCCAGAAGCAAAATGGATCAGATTCTACAACATGAACTACAGGTGCCACTTCAAGTCTCTGTTTTCTGGACTGATAGCACTACAGTGTTGAGATACATTGGAAATGAACACAGTCGCTTCAAGACTTTTGTGGCAAACAGAGTAGCAATGATAAGGGAACATAGTCATTCCTCACAGTGGCACTACGTGAAGTCAGGAGAAAATCCAGCGGACCAAGCCTCAAGAGGGCTGAAAGTAAGAGACTTCATAGAAAGCAAGACTTTGTTGCAAGGCCCAAGTTTCCTATTGAAGTCTCCGGAGGATTGGCCCGAATTGCCGTACCTGAAGGACACATCCCAGGATGATCCTGAGGTCAAGTCCTGTGCAGTAAAGGTTGAAGAGGATGCACAAAGGAAAGCATTAGCTTTGAATAAGTTGATTTTACATTACTCCTGTTGGACACGACTAAGAAGGGCAGTGGCTTGGTTTTTGAAGCTGAAACGAATGCTGCTGCATTTGAGAAGGGAAAGAAAGGTCTTTATGGACAAAATCAGATCGTCTAAGAGATGCCCAAGCCAACATGAGCTGCTGGCAACAGCACACATGCAAAGGTATACGTTGATGCTGAAACTGGCCTTGCTCGCTATAGAAGATCTGGAAGAGGCTGAAAATGAACTAATAAAGGTTAGTCAGTTCCAAACTTACCCAGAGGAAATTGTGGCTCTACAAACAGCGGGACATGTGAGAAAGACCAGCCCAATTTACAAACTTGATCCCTTTCTGAAAGATGGAGTTGTGAAAGTGGGTGGGCGTCTCTCTAGATTGTCAATGCCAGAGGAGACAAAACACCCTGCAATTCTTTACAAGGAGTCTCCAATTGCTGTTCTCATCTTGCAACACATCCACAAAAATATTGGACATTGTGGACGCAATTACATGTTGTCCAAGCTGCGCACAAGGTACTGGATACCTCAAGTGAGCTCAGTGATTAGAGGCATAATTTCCAGATGTGTAATCTGCAGAATATTTAACAGCAGGACAGGGGAGCAGAAAATGGCTGATCTACCATTGGATCGCATCGTGCCAGATCAACCTCCATTTACCATCATAGGAGTGGACTTCTTTGGGCCTTTTGAGGTCATGCGAGGGCGAAGCCGGAGGAAAAGGTACGGAGTGCTCTTTACGTGTCTTACCTCATGAGCAATCCACATCGAGATTGCCCATAGTCTAGATACCGACTCTTGCATAAATGCGCTCCGCCGCTTTACATGCAGAAGAGGTCAGGCCAAGATTATGCGCTCAGACAATGGGACTAATGTCATTGCTGCTAAGAGAGCACTGTGTGAGGCACTTCAAAATCTGAACCAAAAGAAAATTGCTGATGCAATGATGGAAAAAGGAATCAAATGGATCTTTAATGCCCCCACTGCCTCCCATCACGGCGGTGTATGGGAAAGACAAATACGTACAGTCCG
>JABFEB020000045.1:16035099-16061396 GCA_019775895.2 Stomatorhinus ivindoensis | reverse complement strand
CGGCCCCCCCCCCACACACACAGGCGGTTAGGCTAGGGGCTCTCGGGCCCTGGGGGAATGAGGCAGACTCCACACCCCTGAGTGGAAGACAGGACATCGCTGAGACAAAACTGCAGATCAAGCGAGCCGAGAGGACAGTCGCATACGTCACGGCAAAGGTGCAGGCAAAGACCTGCACAGGTGCGCATGTTTGCTGACGGGCAATGCCGGCGTGATGGCTTTGTGGCCGTTCGTTTCCGGTGTGTCCTCCAGCTCTGAGGATTCACCGGCAGAAGTGGCAAATCGAGCATCCAGGGCGTTGGAAGCACCCGATTGGCGATGTCCACGGCGCAGGGGTGAAGCTCGGTCTCAGTCAGGCGATGGGGGCGGGGCGGGGCAGGTCAGACCTGCTAAACTCCACACCCCCGTCATGGCGCCTTCTATTCAGGATTAGCAGAAACACATTCCAGGTCCTTAACGCACTCAACAGGCCAGGCCCCCACCGGGCCCTCGCGCCGGAGACTGTAAGAGTACTGGTTTGGGAGGCACTTTTCCATGCAGAAAAACAGCAACCAGATTCAGACACATTCACAGATTATCAGTAATTCAGAAACACATGTTTACCAAACTGTATACTTTTGGAACACAACAGGAAATCCAGAAATTCTCACAGGAAGGTGAAGGTGAGACGACAAAGTAACTCGATACAGGGTGAAGGTAAATACATTTTTATACATACTTGACCCTTACCAGGAAAAATGGTCTCAAGACAGATGGAAAAAATATATATTTATCTGCCTTTATCTACATTGCTGCTTAAACACGTAAATAACAAAAAGTAGGTCTAAATCAGTTTTTCACCAACGAGCTGATCGAGAACAAAAGTCTTTCAGCTCAGACTGCCAGTTCAAATTTCATCACTTACTTTAGGTTTTCTTCACTTTTAATTCAGACACACATTTTTGCATAATAAGCTGCAGTAAATCATGGAGCATGACAACATGGGGAAGTATAGAAGGCGAACAGCAGCAGTCTGTGATCAGGGGTTTCCCTAAAGAACCTGCCCAATATATTACCCTCATTTTCCCAGGTAGAGGAAACTCCATAATGGCATTAGTGAATAAACACAGAGAATGATGGGGAAAAAACATGTGAAAAAGAGAAGGGAGAGAAACCTTTGAATTCAAGCTTAATTTTCTATTTGACTAAACTTCAGGAAAGTGGAATTATGTAGAACAGCATTTTCCTACTGGGTAGTTTCAGAGTGCATAGATGGCCAGAGCTGAATGTCGAGCCATCAACAGTCAGCACTCACTGGCCATTTACTCCTCAAGGGGGGGGCAGAACGAGTCACATGGCTGCCCTCCCCCATCACCCAGGAGTTCCTTTTCTTTTTCTAGACACTCCACTCTTAAATCAGTTAGCGCCCCCCCAAAACGACACGCTACGTTCCCCTCTTCTGTGGTGCTCAGCCGCCATTCAGCCTGTACCTGTGTGGCACCTCAGTGGGGTGTCTTCCCTCAGTCTGTCAGCTGACATTTAAAGAATTACAGGAGGGCACTGGCATGTGGTGCCTGGGGGGGCCACACTACCGTCAATGTGCTAATTTGACCGTGCATATGCAAGGGAATACCAACGCTGATATTCAAGCAAAACTAGTAATGGATTCCATTCTACACAACAGCCAAGGGTAACCAGCATTTTTTTTCCAAACTAGGTTTTATTTAAATTACAAATGAGAACAGTCTAACGATTTTCATTTTATAACAAGGACATACCACCCGTGTAGCATTTCAGAGCTACAAACTGTAAATACACTTTGCAAGAAGTACAGTAAATGTTGCAAGTTTCTAATGTACAAAAGTGGTTTATAAATCATCAAACTAGTATAACGACAATGTGCAGAAATATATATGTGAACTGTAATCCGCACTGAAAACAGGATGACAGAACTTCTTTAACAGTTTATATAGAATTTAACTTAATCTTAACAACCAAACACGGTTATGCAATAGTTGATACATTCTTTGAACAAGTAAGACTAAGTAATGACGTCAAACATCGTTCTTCATCAGGATGAGAACAGCAAATAAATTACAAGATGGGCAATAACTTTTGAGTGACCACTGAAACACCAGAGATGGGAATCATGTTCGTGGAGGGGATCTGAGCAGGAAAAGGGGTGACACACATGGGTGAGGGCTGGTTTCAGGTGGGATGATGGGGGGGGGAGGGGGCTAGTGTTTCAGGGAGGGTACAAACTGGCAGATGTGTAGAGATTAAAAGTGGGCTGGTCATGAAGTATACCCTCATTTAATTTTAACTAGAAGCTTATGTGTGGGGAAAAATTGAAGTCTACACATATATTTTGCATTGTTTTGAGAGGGGGTCGTTTCGCTAAATTCTTTTTGCCCCCATCGGGAATTTTATGTTGCATTTTGAGACACTGTATGGTTACGTTTCGGTCCGGACAGCAGCGCTGGGGACTCCGCTGCTTTTACAAGCATTTTGTGAGGCGGCGTGTCCGGCGACTCGAGTGCTGGTTGCGAGCATAACTGGCGTCAGACTGTTTTTTTTTCTAGAAAGCCTCCAGTTCATTGTCTGGCAAGCATGGACCTGCTGACCCCCGGTATCGTGGGGGAAAAAAGTATTACAGCAAGAAATTTCACATACTGTCGCAAATCTATGAAGAGGGGACGAAGAGACACTAACCAGTTATCGGGATGCATTTATATCCCCGCTGGGGGGGTTCAAAGTTATCGGAGACAAAAAAGCATCAAAACACATGAAAGCCAGATTTCCAGTTTACCTGATAGACGGACGCTTTGGGTAGGTCTAGGCACACCGTGCAGCAGAGTACGGAATACAATCTCTCCTCCAATTTCCCTGACTCGCCTTCCGGGAGTCTCACTCGCTTCTTGGGCGGCGCGTCCGGGTCAGACTCGGGCCCGGAGCCCTCTCTCCGCAGCCCGGCCTCCTCCTGCATTCCGGCCAGCACGGGCCCCCCCGCGACAGCTTCCAGGGCACCACCCACCGCACCGACACCTACACCGGCCGAGGAAGAGCCGGCAGCTGCCCCGACTCCTACGTCTCCCCGCTCTTCCAGGGAAGACATCGAGGTGTCTCTCGCTTCTCGATAAAATATCTGTCGCTCGATCCCCCCGCCCGACTTCCGACCCGAGCGGAGCTTTATCTGGCTACGGGCGGCCGGCTAGCAGCGTCCTCACAGAGCTATGTGCGGTAGCCTGCTAGCTAACTCGGTATCTGAGCGATTGTTTCGTAATATTCAGCTTCGGGTTAAAAACAAATTTAAAAGCCGATAAAATAGGGGGCCGGAATTTGCGAATTAGCTGGCCGTCCGGCGGCCTGTCTGCGTAAATGTGTGGCGTTTATTCTATTTACACTAAAAGTTGATCAAGCTATTAGCCTTTAAAAACAGCAAAGTATTTTACCCTGCTCGGAACAAAACAGCCCCTGACGTCCTGCTGACGGCTTTATCCGCGATGACAGCGCCCTCCCCGCAGCCCGCTAGGGATATGGTTCAGCACTTCGATCCCCGACTTTCTTCTCGGCCTGCCCGAGAAGCCTCGGACCTGACAGACCTTTAGAGAAGCCTCTGTATTGCGACTGTGCTTAAAATCGCCGCACGGACTACACAGCCATCTTTGTTTTCCTTCTGTCCGTCTCCTCCTCTGCCTGACTCCGCTGTGCTCAGCAACTCCCAATCAATTCCGCGAATACTGCGCAAAGGTCACAGATACGGCAAATCCCGAACTCCGTTGGTTGACAAATTGTCGATATTTTGCCAGTAGCTGCGATGGCTTCGCTTGCCATTCCTTCTGAGCCGTCATGGATTGGCTGCGTTTTGTTGAGTCACATGACTGGGGTATTTAAAAACTTATGCGTCGCGCAGGCGCAGTAGCCTTCTGCAGGTCAATTTTATGAGCGCGTGGTAAGGTGACTGGGGAAATCTGATATGCGACAAAAGAATGACTGTCACGTTGGGCGTCACCTTTTGCGAAGAAATACTAAATTGCAGGATACGTTGCATTGTCCACTAGTAAACCCAAATATTACATCGTTTAACTGCTGAAAAGACCCTGTGATGGCAAACAAACCACAGTAAATAGTACCATCACTTTCCTCGTAGCATAACGGGTGAGGTTAAAAACAATAGACTTCCTGATACCCATTGGGGACACACAAACTGCGAGGCAGATATGCGACATAACGCTTCGAATTTATACTTTTATATTATCAACAGTATTTCTCATTAATATTTTCAATATTCGTGTTTTGTTTGTTCTTGTTTATATGACATATTCGACATAATTCCTGGACTCAACTACGAAAAAAATAGTTCACCTTCAGAGATCCTAACCTGTTTCGGATCTGTCTTTGGTTTGCGGAGTCGCGAAGCGGGAGTTTTTTTTGGGTTTTTTTTGGAGGTACTGTGGGAGCCGCTGTTACACGGACCCTGAACGCGACGCCTGGGCGTGCAGCTGCACGGCCCGCTGTGTGAAAGTGATGCCACCATGTTGTTCAACTTCCTCATTTACCTGTCCGTCTATAACAAATTAGTGTCCTTTGCGGGAAGTCGTCTCTGCGACTCATCAACTTATTTCTTATTAAATTTCTGTTAACAACATTCTTTTTCTTCATAACATTTTTATTATGAAATGTAAATATGTTTACAATTACAAATGAAATTCATTTATTAAGGTTAGTCCCCCAAATCTTAACCAGGATACATGTGTGGAAGGTGGGCTGCAGGAACTAGCCTTAACCTTGTCATTGGAAAATAAAGGTTTTTTTTCTTGAAATACAGACAATTTTGTTCCAGGTGGGGGGGGGGGGGAAAGGCAGTGATGACCTTTATATGAAATTCATTAAAGGTTTAGTGTAAGTTTATAATGTATCTTCCATAACATACTTAACATAAGTATCAATTTTCAGATCAGTCTTTCTTTATTGCCCCATAGCATGACCTCCCCCAGAAGTAGTGTACAAGTTTCTCCCACATCTATGACTGGGCTCTGGAAGCGAATGAGTTTGTAATGTGTACAGTGGCGCGTTGGTTGTTTTGGTGAAGCAGACTAGTGATTCGGGCCGGGGTGGTACAGTGACAGCTACAACTGGTGACTGGGGGTTGGAGGGTGGACGGAACAGCGTCCTTAACAGAAGGAAGCAGCTGATGTTGTCACCTACCATGTTTGGAAATGACCACACAGATTTTTTTTCGTGGGGGGGTTGCTAAATGTGCTTGGAGGGCTTTTCTAGTGCCATGTCTTTCTGCATTTATATCCTTTGTGCACATATGTTCATTGTCCTTTAATTGGAACTCCACTGGTAAGCTTTGTTGTTATTTGTAAACATTAATATGTTAAATTATGAAAATATAAGGCTAGATGACCCACAAAATGGCTAAAGTCACCTGTTGAAAAAATGTTGGAGATGGCACAGTAAAGAGGACCTACACTACCTGTAGTAAAAGCAAGAAATATTTTATTCTGACCAGCTAATAATTCATTTTGGAAACATAAGAGGCCTCGTCATTCTAGTTCATTGGTGCTCTGCTGGATTCCGTGCACCAATAGGAAGCCTGTTCAGTCATGGCACTGTCTAGAAAGCTACATTGGGGCCCCTGGACTTCTCTTTGGAGTAACAGCCTGCTTGGGGCCCAGGAGTTGGAGCAGAAATACAGGCCACTTTTATGTTGGTCATTCAAAAGGTTCTTCATTAATGGATGTGGTATCTGCCTTTGCTGGGCTCTGTGAAGACTGACTACACAACTACCGCACCATCAATCTGGCTGTTGTCCTCTGCTCCCAGCTCCAGATCATTCTCCAGTGCTCTGGTGACCTCGACGGCACAGCTGGCCTTCGCTCTGCAACCATGGGTGCTGGAGCGCCACCCTGGCTGTCAGCCGCCTCTGAGCATCCACCAGGAGCAGCTTGCTGGTAAAGTCTTTGGCATCTGTGAAGAGAACAGAAGTGTCAGCTCATGGGACCTGAACCCTGGGCGTTCAAAATGTGCCCTGCAGCACCTAAAACGCTGATAGTTTTACACGCGAATCCACAACTAATGATGGCTTCTTCGAGTTGAAGATAAAACAGATCATTAGGGACCAGAGAGGATTTAGTCTATTTATGATTTTGTTTTCCTTCAGCTTCTACAAAGAACTTTTTAAATGAACCCAACAACTGAAGAACAAAATAAAAACAGTCAAGGGAAGATCTCCTGAGCAGAGGGGAGCATACAAGCACACCATAGACGTAACGTATCCAAGAAAATCTCACCAGGAGAAATGCTGTCCCAGTATGGAGGTAGAAATTCGTACAGCCCTCGCTGGATGAGCTGAAACAGCTCATCTTGATCCTTCCCCCTGCTCCGGAATGGGGGAAAGCCACACAGCAGGACGTACGTAATCACCCCTGTGGCCCACATGTCCACTGGCAGCCCGTAACCTTCAGGGAAAGAGCCCACAGAAATATTGCTCAGGCTTGAAATGAAGGTGCCCATTAGCCACACGAAATTCCTGTAGATTTATTTTTATACTGTATCTTTCGTAACGCAGCTGTCCGGAGGCACTTAACAAGGGAGTGAGGCAATACACTCACTGATCATGGATATATGTCTGGAGGGGCTGGACTCGCATTAAAAATTGTCCCCCCTGTTAATGCTGTGGGCCCACACACCCCTCGGGCCGCTGGGAAAACGGCCGCTATGCCAGATGGGCAGTCCAGGGGAGATCTCAGGTAAAATTTATGATCTAATAAAGTGTGAAGGTGAGCGAAGGTGTGAAGGTGAGTGTGAAGGGGTCCCCCCCCCCCCCACATTTTCACTAGAAAGAAACTTGAACAAACTCCTGCATATTCAGGGTCCCAAATCCCCTCACCCTTTTCCGCAAGTATCTCCGGGGCCACGTAGGTAGGCGTGCCGCAGACGGTGAAGATGGGCTCCGTCACCACCATCGCCAGACTGAAGTCGGCCAGCTTCAGCGTGGTGCTGCCGTCGGCATTGCGCTGCACCTTGATGGCCCCACAAAGGAAATGCGACACCGTCAGCATGTGTCATGGGCAGCTGGCAGCCACCGCAGCACCAGAACCCGTGTCCTCTGACACTTAATTCCCAGGTGACAGATCCAGTTTTGGGGTGAGGGGGCATTCGGTGACCCGCCCACTGACAGAAAGAACATGGAGCGGGTGGCTTTCACTTGGACCTCCTTCCGGATGGATCTGTTTACCTATGCTGCTTTTACAATTAGGGAGGAGGGAGTGCCGAGGCCAGCTCAGTGACACGGCGCTCCCCAAAGCCTCGTTTATCCTCACCACTGGTAGTGCTGCAGATCTGTTTTTTACCAACCATCAGTACTTTCATAGGTTGCTGAGGCATAAATAGGCTCCCTGACTTACGATGGGGTTTGCTTCCAATGAGCCAATAATAAATAGAAAACATGATACAATACTCGAATATGATACAATAAATAAATATCCACAAATAACCACTGTCACTGAGTAAGTAAATGAATAATTACTGTAGCTAACTGAATACCAGTAACTGAAAAGTATATAAATGAATAAAACAAATTATTTGGTTAACTACAGAAAGAAAACACTGTCCGATATGTTTTTAAACGCTGTATGAGATGCTTATGCTCACGGTCGCTACGGAGATTGAAATTATGGTTGCTGCTGTCGGCCAGCATCAGTGGAAAGTTTGATATGACACGTCGGTAGCCCGGGAACAGGTCACAGGTCAAAGCTAACTACTGAACATGCGTTGCTATTCACCGTCGTAAAGTCAAAACATCAAAAGTCAGACCATCGTAAAGCAAGGAACACCTGTATGCTATTTAAAATGTATACACTGACTCCGTATGGCGTGATCGGTTATGAAAGATGGATGGATGGATGGATGAAACATGTAAACATCTCCTCCCCTTTAGCTATCTGAGACAGGAGGGGCTCACCAGCAGGTTCTCTGGCTTCAGGTCTCTGTGCACGATGCTTCTGGAATGGATGTAGTCCAGCGCCCCGCACAGGTCACACAGCATCTGGGCACTGCCCGCCTCTGAGAACTTGCCGCACTCTGTAATGGCATCGAAAAGGTCGCCGCCGCGGACGAGCTCCATGAGCAGGAAGACGTGCTCAGCGGTCTCATAGTGCCGGAGCAGGCGCACCACGTTGGGGTGCGAGAGGCCGGATGCGATGGACACCTCATTCTGCAGCATGTGCTCTTTGCCACGCAGCTTTGCACGGTCGATGATTTTCATAGCAAACGGGGGGGCTTCAATCCCCCCATCACGCACCCAGCACTCCCTCACTGTGGCGAAGTTCCCGTCCCCGATGACGCGACCCATCTCATAGTGGCACTCAATGTCCGGCTGGGAATGACCCGCTCCGGACGCCAGGTGGCCTGGCAGACTGGCCCCAGCCTCCAGCCCCGTCTCTGCCTTGCCTCCCGCCGTCGCCTTGTTCTCGGCTGGGCCACCCTTCACACTCTGTGGGGGCTGTGTCAGGTCCCCCTTGGGCCTCCCAGCTGCCTGCCTGCAGGTTTTCTCTTCCTGACATTCGTTAGTGGGATTCCCAGCCAGGTCCTCGCCTTGGCCGTCAGCAGAGCGCAGACGTGTAGCAGGACTCTTCACCCCCTCGCCAGTTTCTCTGCTCTTCTCTTTCCTCCTCTCATCACTGGTTTGTGTGGGACGCACTGCACTGGCTGCTGGCTCCTTCGGCCTTTGCTGGTAATCTTCTCCACTGGCCCTTCCAGCCCGTGGCCGCTCCCCAATCCCATCACGGCCGCTCTTCCTCCCCTCGCCGTATGCACCGGTTTCCGCCATGAGCCGTGCTCCTCGCTTTCCTCCTGGAGCGAGCGGGGCACCCTTGACCCCGGCCCTTCCGCACTCCCTGCAGCAGCTGCCAGGGGCGTCTCCCACACGTCCCCCTGGTCTTTCGGCCTTGTTGGGCCTCCTCACCCGCGGCTGCTCGTCCTTCTGTCCTTCCCATCTCGTCGGATCCCACTTCCGAGTCCGATCCCGGGCATTCTGCCCATCCCGTTCAGCTTTGTCCCTGGGCCTCCGGATGCTTTTTTCCGGCTCCCGACCTTGCAGTCCCCGATCGGCCTCTGGCTCCTCGTGGAAGCCGCTGTCTGCCTTGGAGGCCTTCACCGGCGCCCAGAGCAGCTTCTCCCAAGCTCGCAAGATGGCCCCGTGGAAGCACACATCCCCCGGGAAGAGCTCCTCCAGCACGGCCTGCACCTCTGTCACAGGCGGCCTGTCCCTGGCCGCGGCCACGAAGATGTCATCGTTACGGAAGAAGTCGGACACGCTGCGGATCTCGCCGCCCCAGAGGCCAAAGAGCCTGCGGACACGGTCATTCTTCCACCGCGGGAGGCCCATCGCCACAGAGATGTCCGCCACCAGCTGCTCGAAGGTCTGCACTGCACGCCTGTTCAGGAGGATGGTGATCTTCCTCAGCGGAGCGCCCCCACCTGGCCGCACCACCGTCACAATCTTTGGCCGCATGGGGCTGTCCTCTGCGTGTGTGCTGAGGAGAGCAAACCTGCCAGCACTGGGCCGGTGCGGATTGTCTGGTCGGCAGGACCGCAAGTGCAGAGAGCTGCAGGGAGGCAGCGGAGCGCAGCCAGGCCGGGGCCTGCATTCCCCGTGCCATCTATTCTGGGACACGGTGCTTTTGGGAAAAGTCGTGTGTTGTCCTGAAATGATCAATTGAGAAAGATTCATTAAACGTAGTACTGACTGCATTCAGCCATTATACCAAATGAGCGTTTAATGATCAGTGTTGCAGAGTTCCACTGGTTTTAGCAGTAACATAATTAAAAGTACTGAAATTTAAATGAGCTCGTTACTGTTTTACCGCATGAAAATATTAATGGGTAAATGCAGCCCAATATTGTGTTTATGATCTAACGTCTTCCAGCCTTACAGTGGCGCAATGAATGAGTGATATTAGTTTAACCTGTGAGTCCTGGCTATTACAGTAAGTGGGTGGATTTCTCAGGTAAAAGGACACAAGGATGGGGAGAGATTACTTTGTGACCAGTCACACTTTACATAGGTCCATGCATAAAACTGCCTTTTTTCTCTCCTTAAACTCTCTGTTATCACAGGGTCACATGACAGATTTTAACCAATCAGAATTAAAGGAACTCTATTCTTCTGGTAAACCTATTTTAATCTTAGGAAACTGATTCAACACACTTCCTCAACTACCATAAATGTAGAAATAGTTAACAATTTGCCTAATTAAATCATACACCAAAAATGAATAATTAATTTCAAGAATAATGTACTCTTACATCAAGTAAAGTAACAGGTAAAATCTGACAGCAATAACACTGAAATAAAATTGTTACCCAGACAGCACACATGCATTGGCACGGTGTCTCTGCGGTGCTTGAAAATCCATCGGCAAAGAGTCTCTATGGCAGAGACGTTGCTATTGAATTCTGACTCAACATTCCCCCGATGTCTGTGTGATGTACTTCAACAGCAACACAATGTTAATGAGGTCACTAGGTGACATTTAGCCTACTGTCATTTACCCCGATGAGGCTATATAATCCACAAAAGGTTATATTATATATATTGTATACTATAGGCTACATTTGTTCTGTTTACTGTGCAGGTAGGTATACTGTTACCAATACCACACAAACTACTGATTAAAAGTCATACACTTCTTATTTTAAATATTGACAGCATGACAGAAATGGTAACAACAGATTAAAGCAAAATTATTGAAAAAAATCCATTCACTTAAACGCTCATTAGCGCATGTAATAATTTAAAAATTGTCCCATCCATGCATGCATCCATTTTCTGCCGCTTATTCGGGTTAGGGTTGCGGGGGGGGGGGCACCCCCTGAGGGTGGTGGGCCCCTGCTGGGGGACCCGTGTAACTCCTTCAGTCTTTGTCCAGCCGGGCCCTACTGGCACCTGCTTTGAGGCCCGGTCTCCCCAATCTGGGCGGGGGAAATGCACTCCTTGGTTTTAATCTGAATGAGGATCAGCCCCCAAGTCTGAGGCCATGGTTCTTGACCGGAAATGGGT
Organism: Stomatorhinus ivindoensis; assembly: GCA_019775895.2. Classification (NCBI taxonomy): domain Eukaryota; kingdom Metazoa; phylum Chordata; class Actinopteri; order Osteoglossiformes; family Mormyridae; genus Stomatorhinus; species Stomatorhinus ivindoensis. Next base: position 16,050,346 of record JABFEB020000045.1, on the reverse strand, counting down.
GGATTGTCCTCCTCAGGGGGGGGGTCACTGCCTCAAGCAGAGGAGTTTAAGTATCTCGAGGTCTTGTTAATTGTTAAAAGGCCTAAATAGAACTGGATCGTGTAACAACATTCCGATCTTAACCAACGTCCCCACGACATATGGGTGCTGTCTGAGTATGTATGCATTAATAATATAATTGAAGTAATGCAGAAGTTACTTTCCCTAGTAAGTAATTACTTTTATATGCAGTAATTGTTAAAGTAATTGATTTAACTAGTAGCTGTAACTACTAACTTTCAGTTACCTTGCACGGCCCTGTTGATGACATTTCACACGCTTCTTCAGCCTCTGCTCTGTTAACATTACATTAATACTGCAAAATGATCTTTGATTCATTCCAAAGTGGGACTCATGAGAGAAGCGTGTCATGTTCCTAACAGTCATTTGGAATCTCCAGTTCACATGTGCGACCGTCACTCTCTAAGTTAGCTGTACGGATGTGACCCAATTCAAAATGCCTCTATCTTTTTCAGCAGCACCAATGATACATTTCCTTACTTCTGCACATGTGTAATGGCTGCATCCTTTCGTGTCTCACAGCTTGACTTGCTGCAGGCGTCCATGTCACAAAGGAGGCAGCTCCAGCTGCACTCCCATCACAAAAGGAAATTCTCACTCTCGGACCCTGAAAGACGTATCCTGTAAGCCTTCGGGGCATCAATAATTCAGTCGCGCTGCCTCAGCTGAGCCCTGCTTTGCCGGCTCTTGGGTAGCCAGAGCCTGGCTGCGGATGGAAACGAGAGTGAAAAAATCTGATCGCCTGTATTGATTTACAACACAGGCGCTGGCGAAAGGGCCAACGGCAGGGCACAGACGCAAACGCGAAAAGCCCTCGAGGGTGGCCAGTTACGGCTCCGCAGAGCTCCTGAATGGCCTGCATGACGTCTGACCTTCCCTTATTCCCAAGGAGGGCGGCTGCTGAAACCGGTCGCCGTTTCATGTCCGCGAAAAGTAAGCAGCACCTCGCGTTTGCATTAGCGCTGTAGGACCAGAGTGCCGACTGCTTGAACATGCTGGGTAACTAAATGGAACCATCATCAGCACCTCAGTATCACCTAATCCTCCTTTTTTTACCTGTCTTATGTTGCAAGCAGCAGAAAATCTCTCAAACATTGAACGGCCTCAATGATTTATTCATGTGAACATAATACGCAGCCGTGGGCCCAGGTGTCCCCTTTACCTTCTGCAGTCCTCCGGTGCCGTTTGCTCACTGACGCTACTGTGATCTTAACTATGCAGTCTTGGTGAGTCTAATTATCTCGGCAGGCCTGTGGGGCTTCTCCAGTCTCTACTGGCAAAGTACGAAACAGAAACGCTTACGGTTATTTATCTGGGTAGAAAGTGTGTATTTTCTAAGAAAAAACACACAATTCAGCAGTGATATAAGCAATAAGAATTTCTTCTGTTCTTCAAAACGTTACTGATATCTTGCTGGATGGCTAGATGAACACCGCTTCGGTTCCCAAACGTCTCCTCAGGGGCGCCTCAGCCATTCCATATGTTTGTTAAATTTCACCACTAACAGAATTAAGTCATTTAATTAGTTAAATAGCTCAATGAGGTGCTGATCATCAAAACAAGGTGGAGTAGTGGTGGAGTACTGGAGGGTGGCTGCAAATATTGGGGTGACTTTGGCAGAGGTTTTGAAATGGTTAAGCTGACACGCTTTGACAGACATAATACAGTTTTACACCAACTTAAACATCATTTTTGACTGCCTCTGACATTTGCACAATGCTGTATATTTTTGACAAAATGACCAACTGAATGTTTCTGTTGTCGGTTATCATCCAGCCTCACGTCTTCACGTTTACTTAAATCTGTTCAGACAGACAGTGACATCACTCTGTGGTCGAGACCCGCATCAACAGGACAGTGATCTGTAACCGGACGCGCGTAACTCTGCCTGTGTGCAGCTCCGGAGAAAAGCCTCTTCTGATGTAAACAATGCCGCCTCTGGTGATTAACGGTTAGTGGTGAGTATTGCAGGGTTTTTTTTAACTTGAACCTGCTCAACATAAAGTTTCATGTTGTCAGTATTGCGCTGAAATGTGACATGGACCATACAGAAAAGTCCACTGAAAACAAGTTACCAAGTCGTTTCATAGTAAGAGTTTAACTGGCTTTAATTCATCATCACATGTAATTCTCGGGAATAAATCTATAATGCAACGTTATCTGCAGTGCTCAGTAAGTATTAAATTGCATAGATATTCTGCATTGCGAGCAGAAGCATTTCTTTTGACACCGATCCATGCATTTGTTTTTGATAATAATTACCCACTTGTCACAGGAACCACAGGGCTCACGGATGCATACGGACTATCTAAACTTTTACATTTTTAAAATAATTAATAATCAAATACAAAGAACTAATTTACAATATTTAATTAATTTTGAAAAATATTACGAATATAAGGATAAACAAATCTATGTAGAGATGACAAGATAAATTAATGCCAGTGTTTTGTATTACAAAAATTCTAGAACAAATCGCAACTTTCTTCATTCAGCCGATAATGTTTCCTGACTCTATAGTTACCACGTTAATTTTCCGGATAGTTGAGAGAAGATGAATCTCACCGGGGGGTTTCCATTTTGGACATGACGCTTGGCCGGGGCGCACCGATTTCCACGGCGGCATCATAATCTTCCCTCTCCCTGACGCTCCCTGCTCAGATGCTGTCCGCATATCTCTGCATATCGCCAGCAATGGTCAAACTCCAAAAGCCGAGCCACGATGCCTGTCTCCGGACATGGGTGGAGTCAAGCATCGCTCCTTTAAGTCCTTCAACCCCTCAGACCGTCTATCTAATCGCGTTCGCGTTCTGCGTTGGAAGACCAGCCTTCAGTCATCATATGGTTGCTCAGTTTGCGAATCTTTTCTGTGGTCAACTTAATTCTGCTGCCTTCACTGAAATTACTTTGTCAGTTTCTCAGTTTATTGCTTTTTATAAAAGATTACAATTTACATCCTATACTAGAACTGTTTATTGCAACCTTGGGCAAAGTAAAATATCCAAGCAAATGCATAATAGGGGCAATAATCATATTTATTATGAAAAACGTTGCCCTAAATATTAAATTTTGCTTTTGCTTTAGTATTGACTTGGCGAGATGTAATTTTTATAGCGGAAGGATGCAACACATCTACGTCTTTTAACAATCTTGGTTTTATAAAATCCATCTCCATTTTCATGTTAGAATACAAATCCACTCCACTGGAATTCACATTTGCTTAAAGGCACTAGACCTCTGCCTACATTTGCCATGTAGCTGCCTTACCTTTCCGAGCCAGTGGGGGGAGTGTTTTCTGGGACATTGTTTTCCTTAAAGTTTGGGAGCAAAATGCATATTGACTGCTCAGGAACACCTTATCCTCCAGATAAAAAACATTTGCGAGGTCAGAAATTCAGCAGGCAGGGTTACGTCAAACGCCATCTCAGTTCCACGTCAGTACTGGCTTTGCCACCTTCCAGTTGCCCAAGGGGTTAGCGATTAGTGTGGCATGTGGACATGTGCGTGCTCCTAAGGGATGCTGGGACTGTGTACTGCAGCCAAGCAACCAGATTGTTCTCTCTCTGGAGGCTGCACGCTGGCGTGTTTTTCCTCCAAGATGCCCCCTAGCGGTGGAAAGAACAGAGTTCAAGGAGAGCAGCGGCAAGCAACACCGTAGCAAGGACTGGGCGGCGCAGCTTAAGAGCCGGGGGCGGTAGCTGGTCCTTATTCAGTTTACTTGTTTCCGACTGACCTCTATGTGAGTTTAGTGCTGGCCGCAGCTGCAAACTGCTTTTTGTCTGTGTTCTGCTGAACATTTCCAAATAGAATCCGTCGCTGAATCTCCAGCAGTCACTTTCTTTTTCCCTGTCATTAACACGCAGGCAGAAGTCTGGGCCTGTTTCCAGAGGTCAGACACTCCCCCGCCCCCCGGACTTCAATCACACACTACCCCATCACCCATGCCGCTTTCTAAACATCTCAGGCCTTTGGTGACCCTCAATTCCAAAGCGCTTCGTCCAGGAAATGAGATGTGGACAGCTGGGCTGCCAGTGTGGACATGCTGCATAAAGACAGCACTGCTCCCAGCTCTATTTCAGAATCAGTCTGCAGCTCCATCTCATGGCAGCGGCTCTTTCATTCAGCAGCTCTGTTTCCACGGTTACTGTCAACCCAGGGCGGCAGAATGCCCTCGTGCTCCCGGATGTGACCGTCCCCGTTCCCTGCGTTTGGAAACGAGCTGGACGGACGTGCAGTAAGTCTGTCAGAACTTACATTTACGTCTAGCATATGTAAATGAAATCGAATGGTAATTCATAAGAACTTATGGGAGACATACAGACCCAGTGTCAGCACAGGACAGGAGAGGCCATAAGCTGCATAGAGCCAATAGTTGAGGATGTGTGTCTGTGGCACAGCTTGGTACAGGATGCAGAATCTGCCGCCCTTCAATCACCCGGACCTCCTTAGACATTGTGCTGTTCAGGCAGGGATTTTTCACATCCATTTGCCTGGTGTTTGAGGTACTGGATTAAAAAATATACCATGGTCTTAGAAGTATGTTTACATGGTAACCCAGGAAAAAAGCATTTAACTAGATTTACTTTAAAATGCGCTCATCCGTCAGCTTCCAACTCCAGTCCAGCACACATTCAGCTGCATAATATAAGTTATGAATACTGTAAACTAAGATTTTTTATATATATTTGATGAGAAAATGAAAAAGGTTATTTGGTTTGTTGTGTCTAAAACAATACGTGGTGTCAGTTTTGAGCTCACTGCAGGATCAGATCCCGAATTCCTCACACCTCCAGCGTGTCTAACACAGCCTGTCTGGCTCTCTCACCTTCCGTCCACTGGACTGCCATCGCTGATTTCCTCAGGTAACATTTATCCTTCACCCAGAATGTAACGTCTCTTCGATAGGTTATACATTCCTCCATATTCCTGCCTAACTAGATTTATTTAACTCCTCGAGTTAAATCCCCCTCCTCCTATTTTTACATTCGCATTCCAGCCCTGCGCGACCCCGAACGCGCACAGCAGTCAGCAGACTGATGGCAGATTGATATGATTTAGCTTTTGCTGACCCCTTGTGGAAAAACGATGTATCAGTGATATTTTCTACACCTACTTCGGAAAAAATGCACTTTCAGTGAAATTTAATGGAGAGCTCCAGATCGCTTTGTATTTTCAAGTTACGGGCTTCAAAGATGTTTCGCATCAGCAGAGTTACTTTTGGAATATGAACTTTATGGTTCTGGAAACGAAGTCTACATCTGCAAACCCCTGTGATACGTACAGGACGCATCCGTCTTCCAGCCACTGAACACTGTTGCCTCACAACCCCAGCCTTGGGGGCTCAAATCCCGCTGTGTCGTTGTTCTATCTTAACAAGCTGATTGCCCACGGTGTACAAGTTTGTTTGAGCTATTTAAATTTAAAAAATAAGTTAATGAGGATTATCATTATTGTTTATTCTTGGATACTTTCTTGATGTGTCATGTAGCCTTAATAACATCGGTCTATAAATTATTAATCACAGGGGTTTAACAGGTTTTTTACACCGCCAGAGAGATCTGCAAAGTTTCGCAGATCAAATCAAACGATGTTATTTTTAGCTGCTAGGGCTTTTTAAAAATAAAAAAAAAAGTACGAGTATATTTTCTGGTGCTTTTGTCAAAATGACTAAAACACCATGAACGGCAGAGGGCAGCATACCTGACTGCATGTGTTATACTGCAACTAGTCACGTCAGACTCAAAGTGACCAAACAGACGTTAACGGGTTAATTGCGATCGCAGGAAATAATAAAAAATCATCCCAGAACCACATTCAAGTCAAAATGTAATTCTGGAGAGACCCAGTCCAGGCAGTATCAGCCCGAGGTGGATATTTCAGGTCCGAGAAGTAAAAATCCAGACCAAGATTTTGTTTCAACCAACCAGTTGAGTATAAAGTCACAGAGTACATTTAGGGCTTCAATTAACTGAAATGCCAAAATCCATTAATTGTGCAGCATGGCTTGCTGCTCACTACAGTGCAGTGTATAATAAGGGATTCCCTGCACCATTGGGCCCCAGGAGTCACCTCACACCTCCATTGTGTACTATACGAGGTGTCTGTCTTGCACTTTCCGTCCACTGGACTGTCATCACTGATTTCCTCAGGCAACTTGTATCCTTCACCCAGAATGTGACGTCTCTTTGATAGATGTTTTCCTCCATGTTTCTGTTGGTCCACAAGCTACAAATCCAGACCAGTATCCTCAAACAACCAGTTGAATATAAAGCGTCAAAGTCACAGACTAATCAAACTGCTTGGTTGAAACAAAATCCTGGTCTGGATTTTGATGATGCCAATCATATGCAGACAAGAGGTGGAACAGCTGTCTAAACCTCAGCTTTAATAAGATAAAGGAGATGGGATCTCAGCCACTAATAATTCATGGTTAGATCCCACACGTGTACCTCTGAGGACTCTCTCTGAAGTGTCCCACTCCATCATCCAGCGATGGTGATGTGCTGAGTCTGCTTTCATGCCTGCCTGTCCATGTTATTTTACGGGGGTCTGGATGTCTGAAACTGTTCCACAATCAGAAGTGTCAGAGGGGATTGGATACCATGACAGATTTGGGGGGGCAACACTTTGTAGAGGCCCTCAAAATCCCCCCCTCCCTCAGCAAAATCAACTGAGCGATTGAAAGTGCCAATATGAGCCGGGGGCCAGAGGTGACTGTTTCTCAGGGGGTCGGGGATGTCTAGCTACTGCTCCATCCACAAATACCAGACTGATTAAGTCTCAAAAGCCTGCAGAATCCATCATCGCCCCCCCATTCTGCTCCATCATGATGGAAGCCACCGTCATTTGTGGTCCTCAGTTAAGCAGGGTGTGTCCTTTTTGCTGGCATGACGTTGTTCATCTGACCTCACTAAGTCCACCTCGCTAGAACATTGATCCTCATGGGTCCCTGTACCATTTTCACTGTTTTTTTTTTTTTTGCTATGTTGGGCTTAAGTGATTTTTAACAGTGCATGAAGGCATTGTGCTGCTCTCACTGCACTACGTTCTAGGAACTCTCACTGCACTGTTTTGTGAAATCAACTGGCACAAGATTTTTAAATTTGGGTCATGACTTAATGACCAAGGAAAAATGTGGATCTTGGGCAGGGATATTTTAATGAATGGGTTCACCCAGGCCAATACCCAGGGGCTTCCGTAAACATGCGCCCCCCCCACCCAAAAGCAACAGCTTCATGTGTCAACAGAACACAAAATGTCAAGAGTCAATTGGGGCTTTATTGTCATGCCAAACATATTCAGTAAACTGCATACAAAGACAGTGAGCATTTATTGTCACACCAACCGTAACCGTAACATAACAATTTGTTGGGGGCCCGGACTTCCCAGCTACGGCCCTGTGGGCACCCATACACTGATTGTTCATTTCAGCTAGCACACTTGTCCAAACATGCTTAACGGGGCAAATTAACTTATCTGGGGGCCCTAAGCTGACATCGGCATGGTGTCCCCGATTTACAGAACTGTTCCGTTTTTCCGGAGGCAGGGCGGGGCCCTGATATTCCCCGGGGAGGCGGCCATGGCCTAGCATGACCTATGCATGAATCCGACCCTGACACCGAACAGGTACAGCAGGGGATCGGGTCCCTAAACGTTTCCTAATCAGGAACAGCAAATGGAAATTCACATCCTACCACTAAGGTGTCAATCTATAAAAAACTAAGAATGAACCTAAGTTAAAGTATTTAAAGTATTTTGCTAAAATATGTTTCTGACTCCTGGACTGCATGGTTCCGATACGACGTTGAAAAAAAGATTATGTTGAGAAAGACATTTTATAACCATTTTTCTTTAAGACAAAAAACTAAATAGTGGAGGAGAGTAATGTGTAATAATGATTTGGTTGCAGTAGAGTGATTCTAGGATCTAGGTAAATCAGGTCTAGAGTCGCCTATAGTTGCTAATAACACACTTTGGGTCCCGGGATGAAGGTGCTTTTCAGGAGATCGGCACAAAAAGGTTGTTGCGCAATAGTATTAAATCTGAGTGCGGGGAAAAGACTCCGGGCAAAAAGGAGGATCAAATGAGAAATGACTGGTGAACAAACATCCCGTCAACTGACAGGTTTATTATGCAGAAATTTTAAATTGTGTAAAGACATGAAAGAGAAAGATCTCAGATTTCATGGCCTGAAATTTTAAGGTTTCCAACATAAAACTGTATATGGTGAAGATGATATTATTTTTTATTTCGCTATAAGCCTGTTACCAACATCAAACTAATGACTAAATGCAACATAGCATAAACCATTCATAGGCCTCCAGTGCATTTATTTTCAATTTTTAATATTTAAAATGGATGATTAATGAGGAACTTTGTGGAACAGCCTTACAGTGATCGGGAAGACAAGAAGTAGTCTGAAGATGGATGGATAGATTGATGGATGGATGGATGCAATCCAGCATGTATTTATTTGAGTGGTGTTGTACTGTGTACCATCTCGATTTCACTCAGTTTTATATAGAAATCCTCTTAATCTTTGCCAATTGAAATTTGTCATTAAAACTTGGCTTCTCACACTCGTGGCCTCTCATTTTACCAACTGTGAATTTCCTGTGACACAATCACCGTACAAGAACACGTTTAACTGCGTTGCTATATTTAAAAGGAACTGAGTCGGCAAAGCAATCCTGAGAATATCTCCGAGGAGGGAAGCGGCTTGTTAGTGACATAGCGGAGTATTGCTGTGGCTCACTGGTCTGTCCGCACAAATCCAGGCATTTCGGAAGGTAACTGCGACCGCACGCGGCTTTTATGTAAATGATTTTGGTAATGGAACAGCATGCGGTGGCCACCCGCACCGGCGGCCTCCTGCTGCTGCGGGGCACGTGCCTGCCCGGTCTTTCTTGCTATGACTTTTGATGATGGCCGCTTATGCTGCTTGTTAAGCTATGCTGAAGTGGTCTAAATTGGTTTCATACGAGTTTTATGAGTTATGTGTTACAATTCAAATACGGTTATTATATTTTTACTGTGTATTGAAAAACACTCTTCCACCGTGAGGGTACCGCTCCTGTCGTCCCACTGGCTTTAACTCGTTCTTTAGTCCTTCCAAAAATGCTACAAGACTCCAGCAGAAACGATATTCTAACTTCATCAAGTGTCACGATGCCCTAGCCTTGCTAAAATGGGAGAGTTATTTTGCGCGCGGGCAAATTGGATCTTGTTACTTATCAATGTAGTCCAGTTTTTCGCCGTCAGCTCATCCACGGGCGCAATTTCTCTGCAAAATCTTTGCCAACTGGATGTGTAGATCTTGGACGTGTCGAGACTGGCTCCTTTAACGAAGTTAAGAAAAGAATCCCAAACTGCTTTTTCTTTCTGAGACAATACAACCATTTTTGTGGTTCATATGAGACCATTAGCGTGTTGGTAAAGGTATTTGGGCAGGGACGTTACAAGAGGCAAATTACTATATTGGTACATTGGTCAGGAGACTGCGCCGTCCATTATCCATGCGTGACAGTATCTTATTTGGTTAAATAGCACTCTGGATGATGATGATCATCATCATCATCATGTGGTAATGTGAGCCATTGGTAGACTACATTTACTTTGATGCGTTTTGCATGTTATGAATACACCCAGTCGCAAATTTCTTACATACTGCTTTCTCGATTGTTTTGAAAGGGGACATGTAACGGTTTTGATTTCCCAAAGATAGACAGCTACACATCTTCCTGTTTCTGTAATGTATTCTCCTTGTCAGCGTCTGCATGGCTCGGCCGTCCTCTCTCTGCTTTCTGCGTACTTGAACGGCAGCCTGCATACTCAGCTGACCGCGTCATGCAAGTCACGGGAGATGAGAAAGACATTGTGTTTCCAGCGCAGATCTTTCCACGTCCGCTGAACTGAGGTCCGCAACTAAATATACTGCTGAAGTAATAACAGCAGCGCTGCGCCGCACGTGCTTCTCTGGAAACGTTATTAAATTAAATGCGCGTTTCTAGTAACTTACAACTGGAGCAAGCACAGCTGAAACAAATTATCAGTCACAAACACAAAACATTCCACTGGCAACCAATAAAACTGGATACCATGCGTGAGAACAAACCAAATCCAACCAGCTATTTGGTCAGAACTACTCAGTGGTAACTTTATAACTTACTTAATGTAAACTTGGGTATTTGATATTCATAATTAAAGTCTAAATATATGCCGATATAATAGTTATGCTACACGAGGGAACAACGAGTGACAATCAGGCAGGGCAGTGACTGCTTGTGAATGTGTGACATGTTTTTTTCTTTCAATCACCATTTATGAGGCCACGTGCTGAGAGTCTGTGTGGAGCTGTGTATGACACACATGTCGGGCTGTTCTGGATGGTTTCATCTGCAGGCAGGCATCTGGCTTTTGATGTGGGTGGGGCTAACCTCTGTCCCATTTCCTCCCAAGAAAATTCTGCCTTTGGGGGTGCCTTACTCAAAGCGCAGACTCTCAGCCCGTCTGTTTCATCCAGTCACCTAATTTATTGTCTTCCCTTCCATATATTTGACATGGAAGCTGTTTTTCATATTGTCTGGCCTTTGTGTGAAGGGCCTCACTGTCCGTGTGACTTCAAAGCAGCGGGCAGATGCTGGGATTGCCAGATTCAGAATCTTTAAAGCAAAATTCGGATGCAAGAGAGTCACATGATGTTAGTGTCCCAACACTATTTTCAAAAATAAGTAATAAACCTTTTTTAAGACTCAGTGTTCTATCCATTGTACTCTGGTTCTGTGTTGTATCCACTCATTTGTTTATTGTTTCCAAGGCGTTTGCAATAGCAACAGTTGCCACTTAAACTGTCTATATGTATATAATTCAGTGCTGGTGTGAGGAATCTTTGGTGAGACTGTGATTTCATAAATCGTCTTAACTCACCAACTTAACTATCTATGAAAATATCAGTTAAATCATTAGCTTACACTATGTACTTAAAGTAGACATTCTTTGGTTACATGTGACTTTATGATATGTCAGTTTTTTTTTATTTCTGTATTTAGTTAGACATGCCAAGTTTAAATGTATTGCTGTGCTTGTCCATTATAATACAGTGATTCATTTCCATTGTAGTACTTAGCTGTTTTCATTATTTTATACTGTATGAGCATATCTCAGTGAGCTCACTTGCATGTGTTCTATAGTCGCTGCATGCCTGTTCAGTCACACATGTTATTTTAGACTTGCTGTGTATTGCTGGGCCTGGGGGGGTCAAACGGGATGAATGCACAGTTTGTGTGTAGATGAAGCAGAGATGGGGGGGAGGTGATTGTTGTGTTGATTGGCTGAGTTTTGGAGGATAGGCAAGTCTCCAACACACTGTCATCCTAGCTTGCGTGTGTTAGGGTCTGTGCCCATCCATCCCTGTCCTATGTGTTTGCCCCCATTTGACCAGCAGGTGTTGCCGCCCATCCTGTTCCTTCTGTCTTGTAGCCCTAGTCCCTAACGTGTTTCCCTGTGCCCTGGGCTATCATGTAGCTTGATGGGTTAAGTGAGCAGCTTGGAAACTAACATCCCTCCATTTGTCGGTCCAAGACTGGTCGTTTAACCTTTAGCTTATTTATTGGTTTTATGTTTATCCTTGGGGTGGCATGGTGGTGCAGTGGTTAGCACTGTTGCCTCACACCTCTGGGACCTGGGTTTGAGTCCCCGCCTGGGTTCCATGTGTGTGGAGTTTGCATGTTCTCCCTGTGTCGTCATGGGGTTTCCTCCGGGTAGTCCGGTTTCCCCCCCACAGTCCAAAGACATGCCGAAGCTGATTGGAGTTGCTAAATTGCCCGTAGGTGTGAATGGTGTTTGGGTGTGCCCTGCGATGGGCTGGCCCCCCATCCAGGGTTGTGCCCATTGCTTCCGGGTAGGCTCTGGACCCCCCGCTACCCGGTATGATAAGCGGGTATAGATAATGGATGGATGTTTATCCTTAGCTTTTGGCTTTTCCTTGAATCTGTTGTGGTTTCTGTGTCCCTGTTTTGATTTACTCTGCTTATACCTTGTTTTATTTAGCTCTGCTTGTACTTACGTTCCTAGTTTTTTCCTAATATTAGGCTCTGTGTTTAGTAAAGTTTCCATAGTTAACTGTAATGTATTCCCCCCCATTCCCTGCTGTCCTGTGTCTTACTGATTGGTTAACTGAGTTATGGTTTTCACCGGCGCTAGGCCCAGCCTTCGCAGAGTAGTATGCTTCTGAGTGATGTATTTACAGTAAGTGCCACTTTTGTTCTCTTCCTTGTTGGTTCATTCCAGTCATTCTCTTGTGAAGCACAACCTCTGGTCTCTCTGAATCCTGACCAAGAGCTGTCATGACATCTTTATCTGTGATGTCTTCAGAACCCGCTGTCTAGACCTCTTCTCTTCACAAATGGGCCGAGCTGTTGCTTCCACAATGACCTCACCCATTGCTGCCAGTTATTGAATATCACTACTACTTTTTAATTTAATTCACTCATTCTACTCACTGTTATTTATCGCTATATTATTTACGGCATAACTGAGGCCAGCGTGTGACTCAGGTGGTTTGGCCTCTGTGTCTGCGATCAGAAGGTTGCTAGTTCAGCTCCAGTCTTAGCAGAATAGTCACATGTCCTCCGGACCCCTGAGCAAGGGCCTTGTATTGCCAGCTCCCTAGGCTGCCCGCTCAGTGTGACCCCCAGACTTAGTCATGCCTGTATGGAGAGCAATTAATCCCCATAGGGATTAATAAAATATCACTGTTCTATTATTAATTTCATGTATATATATTCAGACTCACTGCGCCTTTTGATAACTATCTCATTATACAGTGAAGTGGGTGGAAAACTCCTCGCGCCACCCAGCACTGGCAGTGCTCCACCTACGCGTAACAGGTGTGTAACCCAGGCCACCTTCCCAGGTAGCGGGCGGTGACTCCATGTTGAGGCTTGCGTGTGTCTGACATACATGGGAGCTCTGAGGAGTGAGGCGGGAAAGTTTTATTGCTGCGATTGTTTATTATCTTACGGGTAATTAGCAGATCCTGCTCGTAATGTTACGCTCAGCGCACCCATGGGGGGGTGCATCCTCATTCACCTTGTGTGAGTCTGGCGTGGAGGTCAGTAATGGGTGAGCCAACAGCTGCAAATAAACCCCAGACCCAAACTGACCAGGAGCAGGAGGTGGGGGAGGGTCTCTGCAGAAGCAGGGCAGCAGCGTGACGCGTGCATTTCCCCGATCTAATCACCATGGAAACATCTGCCACATGCACAGAGCCCCCTCACCCCAACCTATCCCTCACTCTCTCTCTTTTCTTGTCTTTCTACTTAAGCCAACAGTCCATGCTGGTCTCTCTCTCTTCTCCTCCCCCTTCTCCTCCTCATTCTCCTCCCCCTCTGCCCTCCTCTCCCAGTCTGCAGGCCAGTGACATCACAAACAGCCGGTATAAAATCCTCCAGTAGGATCAGAGGATCATTGTGCTGCCTGCTTGCGCTCTCAGCCTCACTCTTACTATCCCTCTCTTTCTCTCTCTCTCTCTCTCTCTCACACTCATTCCACTGCTCTCCCTCTGCACCCTGCAGGCATCATGGAGGCTTTCTTGGGCACATGGAACCTGAAGGAGAGCAAGAATTTTGACGACTACATGAAGAAACTGGGTGAGTGTCCCACACCGCGGGAGTGATGGGTGGAGAAGGAGGCTGACGCTGACTGATTAGGACGCGTCATATGGAGGATGAGGGCCGTGTTGCGTGTGCATGTGCGTGTGCATGTGCGTGTGCATGTGCGTGTCTGTGCTCAAGGGCGAATGTGGGCTCCTGTATGCACCTGCACACGGGCCTGAGAAAAAAGATAAACCGTTTTCATGTGGCCATGTGTATAAAGGGAGTTGGTTGCGCGTGCATGTGCGTGCGCGTGAATTCGCTTTGCACACGTGTTTGTCTGCGTGAGAAATGGTGTGGAGCTAAGCAGTCTGGTGGGTTTGGGGGGGGGGGGGGGCGGCTCCACAGCCAGAGGGGAGGGCTAGGCAGGGATCGGAGGGGTGTCTGCTGGGGTGTGGAGGGGGGCAGGAAGGCCCCACAGTTGTATGGGCTGAGGCATCCCGGGGGCAGTTGTCCCTCCGTCTACCCCTCCCTGCATTAGTGATTCCCACCAGCAGATATCCTCAGTCCGTCCTGATGAGCAAATCCGCAAGATAGGGCTGCTTTCTGTTGCGTGGCGAATGCGAGCGCAATCTCAGCCTGTGCGCATGGTGGGACCTACAGGTAAATCCGCCCTTTTCCCATACCGGCCACTCTGGTGGGAACAGCACTGTTGATTTAAGCCTTTTTGTAAAGACAGACAAAGAGACTAAGAGATTATGGCGCTCCCTGGAGGCGCTGCGGCGATGCCACGACTAGCCTCCCGCAGTCACACACGCCCTGCGCTCCTCGCCCACGCACACACAAACGCCGCCATCCCGCTCATGAGCCGCCCCGGCCCCAGCCTTGGGCCTTCAGTGAATATCTCCGGAGATAGGCGGAACTTCCCGCGACGCAGCTAATAGAAGTGCCATTATTTTATCACGGCATTTCACTTATGTGTGGTGGTCTGGAAGCATGAGGCAGTGGAATGTGAGTGTGTATTAGAGGGGGGTGTATTAACATGCTGGCGTCCTCTTTGACCTCTGCAGGCCACTCCCACCAGCCCTTGACTCCACCCCTCTCTGGTGTGACTCTCTGGGATACTCCCCATCTCCCCGCCCCCTCCCCTGCTGCTCTGATACCCAGAGTAGCTGACACACCCCATTCTTGGCCACAGTGACCCAGGCATGTGCTGCAATACAATGGCTGACACAGCACAAGCGGCTGGTTGTAGGCCGCCGTAGCATCCGTGCCAGCAGCCGCACGCTGACGCCGTGACCGCAGCTCCTGATGGCCGCCGATGGGTCACGCTGTGCTCTACCTTGTTTACCAAGCGGTAATAGATCGATGGCAGAATGCAGGCCCGCTCGCCTGCTGCCGCACCTGGGCCTGGCAGTCGACTCACCGGTGGGTCACGTGACCTTGCCTCGGCCAGGGGGCATGAGAATGTGTCCACTAGACGGGGGCGGTGAAGAGAACTCAAGGTGCATGGCAAAGAAAGAGAACTTTATAAGAAGCAGGGAAGCAAAATTTACTGTAAAGCTGCTCCAGGAAGGGAAAGGGTGGGGCAAATG
>JABFEB020000045.1:16005715-16025816 GCA_019775895.2 Stomatorhinus ivindoensis | reverse complement strand
ATGTGTTCTGATGGCATGTGTTCTGATGGCATGTGTTCTGATGGCATGTGTTCTGATGGGATGTGTCTGCAGCCTGCTCTTCTCTGCCTCCACCGATAAGACAGTGGGGGTGTGGGACAGTGAGACAGGAGAGCGAATCAAGCGCCTGAAGGGTCATACTTCCTTTGTGAACTCGTGCTATCCTGCCCGCCGTGGCCCACAGGTGGTCTGCACAGGTAGTGACGACGGAACTGTGAAGGTGAGGTCAGCGCTGGGTTCGGGGGGCTGGGGACTGTATTTTCAAAGTACAAGAGGAACTGGCCATAAAATCATTACCCCGCTGCTTTTCATTTTACATGACCTGCTTTCTGATTTGAAATATGAGACCTTAGCAGCAGATTGCTGACTAGTCAACTGCTTGGGAGAAAAAAATGTAAAATCTGACACATGCATTTAAAAAAAACATGCATGACGATTTGAGTCACAAGTCCAGTGATTACAGCAGTATATTTTTTAATGACTCACAGCAGTTCTTGCGAAATGTCAAAATAATTTCACTTGTCAATTCTGTTTTGCAGTGATAGGCTATGTAATTGCATCCATTTAATATTCAGCTCGATATTCAAGCAGCTACATCTCACACTTTGCAGCACTCTCTGATTAGCTGACTGCATGAGGGCTGTTAGGATATATAGGGCCTTGTTCTGGGCGGCAGAGTGATCGCTGTGATGTGTGTGTTCAGCTGTGGGACATCAGGAAGAAGGCATCTGTCCACACTTTCCAAAACACCTATCAGGTGCTGGCCGTCACCTTCAATGACACCAGCGATCAGATCATCTCCGGCGGCATCGATAATGACATTAAGGTAGGCGGCCGTTGGTTGTTCCTGTAAAAGCCAAGAACGGCTTGGCAACCATTTTGAATCTTGCTCGAATTTGCGTCCATCAGGTGTGGGACCTGCGACAGAATAAGCTGATCTACACCATGCAAGGACACGGAGACTCGCTGTCGGGCCTGAGCCTCAGCTCCGAGGGCTCCTACCTTCTCTCCAACTCCATGGACAACACAGGTGAGCTTCCCGCTCGCAGCTCAGCCGTGCGGCTTCTCCAAACGGACCGCTGCCTTCTCCAGAGGTGACGGCTCCGCCCCGTTCCTGTCACCCCCTTGCAGTGCGAGTCTGGGACATTCGCCCCTTCGCCCCCAAAGAGAGATGCGTGAAGATCTTCCAGGGAAACGTCCACAATTTTGAAAAGGTACCCTCTGCTGAGAACAGGCTGAGTGGGCACAGGTCATGGGGTAGATTGCCCGCATAGTGCACAAGTTAATCCTGCCCCAGATGTTGGTTTATGAAAGCTGCTGGCGCATGCGTGGCTTGTTAGGTCCCCGTAAACCATATAATCGTGGCCTGTTTCCCTGATAGAACCTTCTGAGGTGTTCCTGGTCAGCGGACGGAAGCAAGATAGCAGCGGGCTCTGCTGACAGGTGAGGGAGGAGGCTGCAATGCACAGCCCCCCCCCCCCCAGAAAGAAAACAGAAAGTGCTCCTGCGTCATCAGCGTGGCTCTGACATTGGGGAGGGGGGGGGTTGTCGTTTCAGGTTTGTGTACGTGTGGGATACCACCTCCAGGAGAATCCTGTACAAGCTGCCTGGTCATGCTGGCTCTGTCAATGAGGTCGCTTTCCACCCCACGGAACCCATCGGTGAGACCCGTCATTTTTAGTGACGTGTGTTAAATGGCTGCATGAGTTCATACATGCGGCTGCAGCGCAAAGCTACATACTGTGGGCTGCTGATTAACTCCGCTGAGGATGTGCTGTCACATGGTCACTGTCTCCAGCCATTCAAATGCCCATCCAGGTGATTCTTAGCAGCATGTAGCCTAATGCTAACCACCTCCCATCTCGCTCCCCCCGCAGTGCTCTCCGGGTCAAGTGACAAGCGGCTCTACATGGGGGAGATCCAGTAGGGCCTCTTGTGTGGCCATGGTCTCGCTACATGCTCCTGAGTCCCCTCCTGCCCCCGGATCGTCTCCATGGCCACCTGGGGTCACACAGAAGAAACTGATGAGGTGTTCAGGAGTTCTGGGCTGCCATTCTGGACGTCCTGCTGGACTTGGACACACACACGCAGACACACACACACACACACACACACGCACAGTAGTATGAGTGTGACTGGAAGCCTTGAGACCAGAAGCCAAGGTGATCCTGTACATTTCGGGATCTTTTTATATTTACTGAATGCTGTTAAGTTTGATGTACTTTGTAGATTTCCACGGAGCTGCTGGTTTTTAATTGCTCCAAATAAATCCACTGGATTCAGTGTGTCTGTCTCTGCATGTCCTATTTCCCTACTGTAATAATCACCATTCTGTACCGCTTCTCCGTGTGTAGCCATTATGAAAATGAACAGGCTATTCCTTTCCATGGTCGTCAATAAAATGAACTCTTAGAGAACCGCGGCAGAGTACTGTTAGGGGTTTTTAATTACAAAAGCAAAGAATAATCTTTATTTTAAGTGGCTCCTACGCCTGTGAGATGGCGTGCCTGCAGCAGCCATTTAACCCCGCGCTGATGCTTGCATCGCTGCCTCGTGAAGCCGCCGTGTCGCACCGCCGATCTCTGAGCCCCATCCTTGGCGGTGGCCAGCTTCGCTCGGTTCCCTTTGTGTCTCTGAGTGCAGCGCCTCTCGCCCCGCCGCCAGAAGCCCGCACAGGCTGCAGAATTCATTATATCACAAATGAGGGCTTCGTCCCCGTCCCCCCCCCATTCCTTCCTGCGCCCCCTCTTTTCCCCCCTCCCGCTGTACTGGCGCTGAGCTTCACAAAGCCCCTGAAACAGCGTGGGCTTGCCGTACATTTCTGTTAAATAAATAGCCATCGCCTTCGCCCTGTTTACATAGATGATCCTCCTTCCTGCGCGCCTCGCTTCGGAACCGGGAATCGCCGCGAACCGTGAGTTACAATAGATCGCTTTGTGTCAATTGTTCCAAGCTCGCATCTTGCATCTATCGGGTTAATTTTTTTCCTCTCTCTCTGCGAAGCCCTACCCCTTTTACTCGGTGTGATATAATGTCATATGATTCTCATATCTTTCTCCTTTCTTTACCTAAACATTTCCCCACTTGTGGTTTGCTTTCTGGTCCCTTTCTGTGCGCCGTGTGACCGAAGGTGTGGCATCGCAAGGAGTTCGAGTCACTGCCGGCGACCCGTCGCTGGCAGAACCGGGGACGCCGACGTTGGAGCGGGACCACATCCACCGCAACACTTAAATCGGTTCTGCCAGTACACGCTCGGAAACCGGCATGACGGTGCAATGACTAAACAGCCCAGGCGAAAAATTCATGGTGGTATAATCGGGGTCGGCTTGTACTGAGTCTCAGAGGGTGTAATGAGTGGGGAAGCAGCGGGAACGGCGGAGTGCTGATCGGCGGCGGGCTCAGCCGAAGCGAACCGGTGATCATCGCTGTCCACTCTCCTCCACGGGACCTGACAGCAAGATTTCATTTCATCCCGTAGCTTCCACGGCCATAAGCCGTGTCTTGGCCGAGGAAAAATGGGAAAGTGTACCGGGAGGTGCACGCTGGTGGTCATCTGTTCTTTCCAATTGGTAAGTGTGTTGCAGTTTTTTTTGCCTGGCTTCTTTAGGCTGCTTAACGTGTCCATTAACTCTCCATTAGGACGAATCCATTTATGAACGGGGTGTGTAATTCCATATTTGTGGCTGTAAATGTTGGGAAAACAGGGAGGCGTCTCCTTGAATTGTCATATAAGTGCTTTTAATACGAGCATTTGACGGGCCAAAAAGTGTTTTAACTGATTGTTTTTTTATCACATTGTGGACTTGTTTGGAAAACCAGAAAACATCAATTAATGTTATTGATCAACAGCACGTGGGACTTTATTGGTGCTTATTTTCATGTTTAAATGTATTTTCAAACGTATTATAATCGTAGTGTTTATGCTCATTAATTGCATTGATTTTCAGCTCTAATGCTCTGCTTCTTTCAGTCCTGTATACGTCGCTGCTTTGGCACGCTGGCCTGAAAGTGTTACACCTCTCGGCCCCCAAAGTTGCCCGGTTGCGCCCTGCCGTTGGCGGGGATCGCGGGCCACGCTGCACACGCGCTCGCGACATCTGCTTCCCTCCTCCTCGTAGCCCCCCTGCTCTCCCCTGCTCACGCCATGTGTTCGCTGGCTTGCAGTCTGGCCCGGCTGCCCAGAGGCATCCACACAGTCGCTCCACAGCCATGATCCCTCTTTGTCCGATCATCTGCTCATATGTCTAACATATTGGCGGAAACACATGGCTTCGTGTCTATGGCAGAGATGAGAGTTCTTGGCCCCAGGCAAACTTTGGCAGATTTTGTTGCTGCCTCTCTGGTATGATGCGTCGTACATCTCAGGGTGAATTCCTCTGTCTGTAGTGACTATTCGATATGTGGTATGTGTATAATACAGTGTAAGCCCGTGCAGGACAGGCATGCGTATGCATGTGACTGTACTAGAGCAGATGAATATTGTGTGTACGTAGATGTTGTGCATTTTTAAATTATGTGTGTCTACAATATCATTAGTATCTGAGCATATGTTGTTTCCAAGAATTAATGAGTTTGTAGGTGTGTGTGTGGGTGTGAAATTAGTAATAATTGGCGGCAGGTATTGGTGTGTGTGTAATCCGAGAGGTGAGTGGAGCGTAAAGGTGCCTGTGTGTAACTTGGGCAGCGAGTAACTGAGATGCTGAGTGCGCCTGACAGCGTGTGCTCTGCATTCTGAGGGCTGACTGACAGGATGTTTATGCAACATTAGTGTTGTATTTGGAGAGTTTGCGGTGAGTGTGAGTGGTGTGTGTGTGTGAGCAGAGGGTGTACGCACAGGCCCAGGGCGCCCCCTCTCCCTGCCAACACGGCTTGGGGCTGGGGCTCCAGGCAGTTTCCATGGAAACAACTGCAGCAGACTGCTGTGGGAATGCTGGAGTATGTGTGTCTGTGGTAACTGTGTTTGTGTGTCTGTGTAGTCCTGTGTGTGTGTGTGTGTGTGTGTGGGTTGGGGGGGGGGGCATGGGAGCATGCCTGCAGGGAAAAATGCCTGGTGCTACTGTTGGAAGAAAGTGTGTGTGCATGTGTGTGTGCATGTGTGTGTGCAATGATGGCGGGATGGGGAACCTAATAAGAGAACCAGCCACACTCTCTGCTCCTGCTTTTTTCTCAGCACCTCTTCCCCCAGCATTAGCCATCGCTCCTCTTCCTCTTTCCCCTAGCGTTACCCATCGCTCCTCTTCCTCTTTTCCCCCAGCATTACCCATCGCTCCTCTTCCTCTTTCCCCCAGCGTTACCCATCGCTCCTCTTCCTCTTTTCCCCCAGCGTTACCCATCGCTCATCTTCCTCTTTCCCCTAGCGTTACCCATCGCTCATCTTCCTCTTTCCCCTAGCGTTACCCATCGCTCCTCTTCCTCTTTCCCCTAGTGTTACCCATCGCTCCTCTTCTGCTTTTCTAGCTCAGTTCACTGGCCACTAGGCAAACAGCTGTGGTTTTTGCATACTGATGACATGGGTGACTATTTTGCCTTTTTCATAGGCTTCCATTTAAACATTCGATGGCTTAGTGGGTTGCATTGTGGGAGACCTACAGGGTTATGGGTTTGATTCGTGGCCCAAACCGTCTCTGGGTGGAATTTGGACCTTTTTGTGGGTTTCTTTCAAGATTTCCAACAACATAAGCATATTTTCCATGGTGTGAGGGTCCGCGGTGATGGCACAGGATGTCCTCTGACATGGTCTCTAGGCCCACTGCAACTTTGCATTGAATTATGGAAACTTGGTGGATGTATTGGAATTTGCAATGTAGGTTTTTTGAACCATAAGAATTTGTTTTCCATTTGAGGATTTGGCTGGTTTTCCTGTACCCGTTTACTTCTATCCTGGTAGCAGTTTCTGCTGAAAATGTGTGGTTTTTGCTCAGTTGTGTAGTCATGCCTTCTGGCTCGCTTATGTGAATTGTGGGGGGGTGCTGTCTCATGTGTGCCACAGGTCGCTGCTTTGGAGAGGCAGGTGTTTGACTTCTTGGGGTACCAGTGGGCGCCCATCCTGGCCAACTTCATGCACATCATGGCTGTCATCTTGGGCATCTTCGGCACTGTGCAGTTTCGCTCCCGCTACCTCATCCTGGTGTGTATTCTTGATATATATATGTCCTTTCTGTCCTTGGTAACCCCTCACCCAACATTTGGTGAATTCCCAATATGAAAGATGGAGGAGTGTGTGTGTGTGTGTGTGTATGAGTTAGATCGATATGGGTTTTCCAGTGACAAAGGTCGATTTACAGAAAAAAAAAATTGTGGGGGGGGTGGATGTTGGCTGATATCAGGCCTTTTTTAAAGTAGAAAAATAACAAATAAATAATACAACTTCAAATTAAATATATATTTAATATTAATGACATACAAACCATTAATAACATAATAAACACAGACACTTCATCTGTAACATTAATTACACTTTTAAGAAGGGCATGAGGCCTTTTAAAATTAATAGGTAAAAACAATCGTTTTGCCTTTGTGATATTCATCAAGTGAAACTGAAATAAGCGGTAGGAATTTACAACTCCTACCTCTGGCTGCTTAACCACACTACAACACTGACGCAGTGAGTGCTGTGCGCGGCTGCTCGTCAGTCACGCAGCCGCGCACAGCCATGTGCAGTCATCACCGCATCAGCCACGTAGTCTGATTAATCTCTTCGTGCCAATGTTTTTTTTTTCTGCCCGATTGATCGTTCAACCTCTAATAAATAATGACTGGGGAAGAGATAATTATGTATATAATATGTAAAGAGTTAGCGTGATGTGCTGACTCTTTGTGCGCGTATCTCCCAGTATGCAGTGTGGCTGGTCCTCTGGGTCGGCTGGAACTCTTTCATCATTTGCTTCTACCTGGAGGTAGGGCACTTGTCCCAGGTGAGTTGTGAGTTTTTCACCTTGCTTTTTAACTCTTAAAGCGATGCTGGCCAGTGCCATGGCAACCCTGTGCCACTGTAGCACTGACAGGGTCTGGCCAGTTTTAATCCTGTAATGTGATAACATTGACACTGTGATATATCTACCGCCTTGGCCTGTGCTGCTGTGATATTACCCATTTGTGGCCTCCTAAATATTCTGTCCAGGACAGGGACTTCCTCATGACATTTAACACATCCCTGCACCGGTCCTGGTGGATGGAAAACGGGCCAGGCTGCTTGGTCACCCTGGTGCCCAACTCTCCCCTAGCCCCAGATGACCACCATGTCATCACCGTCTCTGGCTGCCTGCTAGACTACCAGTACATCGAGGTGGTCAGCTCCGCCCTGCAGGTCTTCTTGGCAGTGAGTAGAACCATCCTAGTGAAGCTCCTCCCCCTAAGTCATGTGGGAAGGTGTGATGGCGTTTTCTCGTTTTCCCGTAGCTCTTCGGATTTGTCTATGCCTGTTATGTCAGCAAGGTGTTCCTGGAAGACGAGGACAGCTGTGAGTGCTTCTTTCTGAGGGGAAAGGGGGATGATGTCATTGGGAATTGAGTGATGGGACCTGGTTGCTGATGATGATGTCATACTGCAGTTTGCCGGCGGTTTTCGGTCATCCTTGGTGACATTCCTCTTTCCTTCCTGCTGCAGTCGACTTCATTGGCGGTTTTGACTCCTATGGCTACCAGCCACCACAGAAGGCATCGCATCTCCAACTGCAGCCCCTGTACACGTCAGTACCCCCCCACATCTCTCTTTACCAGTGCCCCAAACGCTTCTCTATAGCAGTATTATATATAGAAAACAGAATCCCTGCAAGTCAGTACAGTGGTGGGCACAGCTAATCAAAAAGTTAGCTTCGATAACCACTAACCAGCTGAAACTCCAAAGTTTAATTCAATAACGCTAATCTGTTAAACCATATCTGTCGTACTAGAGTGATTACCGGGGGTATTTAGGACTTACCCAGTTGGAAATTGTAGGACTCTGCAGAATCTCTGAAATAAATCTGCATTGAAGATTTCTTTCTAGGATATTCTGTTCCTCTTGGACTGTTCCTCTTCCAAAGCGTTTTTGTCAGAGAAGCCCTATTTCGCAACTGGCCCGTGCTGACATTTTGCCCTCGGTGCAGCCGTTTGGGGATTACAAACATGGCGCTATTTACCCGGAACTTGGGTGGAGGATCTCAGCTCTTTATTGGTCTATACCTCTGTCAGAAATCTGACAAGTTATCCAGCTAAGCAAGAAATCCAACTTCCTGACACAGGCCCCAGTTCTCCGCCTTAATTCAGGGTACCCTAGTTTAAATGGACTTCATCTTTGTTCACTTACATTTAGCCCAGATCTCCTTAAAGCTGACAAGTCATTGACCAATCAATTCTTGTGTTTACATGTAGTTGGCCAACAGCATGCCAGACAGCGGGAGCTAGTTGGTCCGCTAATGGTTTCCAATGTTAGAGGGAATACTGATCCGTTAACAAAAACGTTAGCTTCGCTAATTAGTGCATTAGTGGAACCCTGCCCACCACTGAATCAGTATTACCATAATTAAAATCTGGAGGAGCCAAACAGATGAAGCAGTAAAACAAGCTCCTGGTACCTGTGGTCCTTCAGCGTCCCACAGGACCTACTAACTGTGGTGAATCGGCCGAAATCAAACCAGGTCAGGCTCCAGGATGTGGCCTAAAAGTCATGGCATGATGAATTGCCTGATAAAGGCCAAACGCCTCTTCTTATTATAGATGTGGTTAGTTCAAGACAGGTCAGAAGAAGTCAGCGTGGACCATCTCCGGAATACATCCTCACCTGGCGTGCTTCAGTCACGCCAGTGTCACGCAGCCTTGTGCTGCTTCCTTCGGCCCCGTAATACTTTCCTCAGATTTGCTAGCTATTGGAGAGCAATGCTAATGAGACACAACAGTCTTATAGATCAGGAAGTGCAAGGGCGGGTCATCGGGGGCAGGGGGGGCGAGCTCCCTCTCCACCTCCGCTCTGATCGCTTTATTGCTATATTTGGATATAGTAACTAACATCACTTTGTAGTTTAATTTGAAATAGTGCTAATTAAAATGTTAATTAAAATATTACCAAAAGCCTACATCACCTGATTCAGTATTGTGTATCCCTGATATAGAACTTTATTTTAAATTGCTTTTCTTCCTGCTGAATGTGTTTATAATTTATGTTTAAAGGTGTCAGTTTGGTGAGAAATGCCATATTCAAGCTCTTTATCTAAAGACAGATTCTCTATCTTCCCGCCCCCCCCCCCCCTTCCCAGCGCAGGGTAGGCGAGGTCAGCAGCCCAAAGGGGGGAAAGAGGAGGATCACTGATGATCAAGAGGCTTCTGTCTGAGGCGGAGCACAGCATGGTCTTCAGAAAGTTGTCTTTTGTAGAGATGTCTTCATTTCTGTATAGCCTCTGATTCAAACTGGGGGGGGTGCGGAGGAAAAAAAAAACTGTCTCAAAGAGCCCCCTGCTGGCAGGTGAGACTAACTGCAGTACTGACTTACGGACTGGACAGTGCATATGGCCGGTGACAAACCAAGAACCAAAATGGGCCCAGTCACCCTTCTTTAACTGTGAAGATGTGTGCACTTTTGGTATTTTTTCCTCACTTTGTGGTCGAGGTTGAGTGTGGGGCCAAGGGGGAGTTGGCTGGGGTGTGGTGCATTGTGGGTCCAGCTCGCCGTGGCGTAGCCCCTCCCCCTCTGAAAGTGCAGCAGCTTTCCTGTCACCTGTGTGGTTTTTTTTTTTTTTATTTTAAATGTGGGGATGGAGATTGAAATGATTCGGTTCGTTCCACACTAAGGATCGGGAACCTCGCTGCTTAGATTTGCCCCTAATTGTCCCATGAGCACATCCAGTGGCATCCTGAAGATGCTGACTGAGATGGTTACAGTGGCTGAACAGGATAGCTCAGTCTGACCACCTCAGACGCAACTGTGTGGCCTGCAAATATCAGCGATGGCCGGGGGGGGGGGGGGGGCGAGAAGCTGGCTGAGAGGCGTCCCCAGTGCCTCCCCGCCAGTCCAATGGCCCTTCCTCTATTCCAGATGGCGGTGGTTGCTCTGTGTGGGCCACACACCCACGCCAGGATGGTCCTGCGGAGTGTCTGTGCAGGTGGGCCTGTGTCACAGGGTGGGCAACAGGCTATTATCCCACCAATCAGGCGCTGACATTCAACTCGCACCCACTGCACATGCTCAGTGACCTCTCTGGCCACTTCATATAAACTAGATTGGTGAATAGTGTTTCTAAGGAAAATTATGTAGGTTTTGTGTGCATGTGAATATTAACCTGCCCTATTTGCCCCACCCCCACTAATCTCCCAAAATGTCTTGCCCCCTTTCTTTTGTCAGAATGCCTCTTGGCCTCATTCCACACCTCTCTCTCTTCCCAGCAGCTCCCTTTCTCACTATATTTCCATCTGTCCTGTTAACACAGAATTCCTTCACTTTGTGGCTCTGATATTTTCTCACTTTTCCCCCTCCCAGAGGCTGGCGGGGAGGTGCACTGGGGGCCTCTGTCACACGCAGACTCACTTCTGTCTCTCACATTAACCTGCAGTGCATCTCCCTCCTTCATGTGTCTCAGCTGCTGGTATGTGTGTGTGTGTGCGCGCATGTGTGTGTGTGTGCGTGCGGGTGTATGTGTGCATATTCATTTTTAACAAGGTGTCAAAGGACACAACCCTTATTACTACTTATTGGTGGAGGTGGGGGGTTCGGGTTTTTGGGAAATAAACAGATTTGTTTTTAGACGCTGTCTGCTTGGTTCATCGTGTGGCGCTTCATTGTTGTCCATCTGCACAGTTGTTCTCCTGAGTTCCTTGTTTGACTTTTAAGTGACACTGATTCCTGATTGAGCCCTTAAACATTTTGTGACACAACAGGCGATGCTTTCTGCATGTACTTTTGCACACACATACACAAGGAATGAAAATCAGCGTCACCAAACAGATGTCCCAGGATATAAAGTTCAGTAGGACCCTCCTGACGACCCCGAGACCTCGCTGTCTAAAGAGCGGCTTTTGCATTTCCCATTCGAGCCACTGCTACAATCTGTCAGTGCACCTTCCAAACGGTTCTAGGGCACTTGGAGAAGTATGTAGGTATGAATGAAAAGGAGGTCTCACAGAACCTAACTAGGATTCCGGGGTTAAAACTAAAATGAGGAAAGCTACAGGGACAAATTAATTTCTGAAATTGTTTTGCTACCACGCTAATCTCAACTGCAGTGGCTTGTTTGTGAAACGGTGATGTAACAAAATAGAATTCTGCTCCATTCCGTAGCAAAAATAGCTCGACACAAATCGCGAGCGTCAAACCAGGAGTATAAGTGATTTTATGGTGAGGGGTGATTAGCGAATAACGACACGTACCACTAAGTTAATATTTGCTTCTCCTGACATGCATGTTGAGTGAACTTGTAAAACTATTTAGCCTTCATGTTTGCTGTCTCTTCAACAATGAATCCAAGCATAATTTGCCTGACCAGACTAATCAGTGTGATGGAGTATTACAACAATACTAATCAGCGTAAGCTACGATAAACTTTGACAAAAAAGTGTGTTGCATGGCAAAACACAGAACAGCAGCGGAGCAGCCTTACATGCACCTTCGGTAAGGTAAAAGCTTTGAATGAGCGCTCGGCGCGTACAACAAAGGGCTGGCGCGACACTCCCCTCTTGGCGCAGTGAGGCGCACATTCGGCCCTGCCTTCCCATCATGCAGCGCGTCCGCCTGCCCCCACCGAGTCGCCATGTTGTCGGAGTGAAAGCTAGGGAGTCGGAGAGTTCTGGGGCTGAAATCCGTTACCATCCACCCACTCCGCCTGTAAGTAAACGGGTCGACTGGAGCCGGGCGTCCGCTAAAAACCTCATTTCGTAAAACGCCGCGTGCATTTGGTAGATTCTCCGGGTTTACGGGCATTTTTAAGAGCATTTCCAACCTGTGTTGCCCCCCCCCCCGATTTCTCCCGTCTCTTCCTTCTCTTGTATCTGTCTTCCTGTCCTGAATGCTTGGGCCTCTATTGTTGTCGTTACCTACATGCAGACCGGTAGGACCCCCATAGCCAGGGAACAGGTTGAGTTTGCACAGATATTTTTAATGTCTTCTTCCGAAACGCGGTGTCTCGCGGCGGTAGTGTTGTGTGCACCGGTTTGATCTGTTCCTCTTTGGCTGTGCGAAGGCCATGTATTGTCGCCGGAGACGGGCATTTTGCCTGTGTTTGCTGCTGTTAGCCAGGAACAGCAGCAGCCCTAGTCGGCATATCTCTGGATCTCGCAGCTGAGCTCGCCCTCCGAGCGGAGCGGCTTGGCCGCCGTCGTCTCAATCTGCCGATGTTTTGTTCGTGTTGACAAGCAACTTCGGTTTGTTTACTAACGTTAGCGATTCGGTGGGAGCGTCAGATGCACCGGGGCGGCGTGCAGCCCTTTGCCGCGAGGTGTTAATTAGTATTTTGATAATGATTAACCTCGTGCTGGCCAGTAATTCACGTTTCCGGGACGGTCCCTGTGCCGATCAGCATGGAAGTGGCGGACGAGTGACTGTCGAGTTCCGGGTGTTTCTGGGTTATGTGCAAATGGAATAACAAAGAGCAGGCTTTTGCGCGCCATACTTTCTCTTTATATATATTTATATCTGGGTAGTTGTTGGTGCAGGGGGGTGGGGTTTCGATCATGTCGATGGTCGAGTTGTCAGTAGGGACCGACATGTTCCCTGTTTCTAAACTGTATATCTATTTAAGGTAACAATGTGATTCACTTTCTGTAGGATAATGGGTACTCAGTCGAGGTAAACCTGTATGCATGAATGTCCAGTAGCCTGGAGATTTTATATAATGTACCTTTTTTCGAAAGGTGACTTCCTGCACTATTGTAATTGTGCTGCACACTGAGAGAATGTTCACAATAACATTTTCCAAACTAGCTTCCTGTATATTCAAGCTCCGGTCTCTAGGTGGCACCTCAGTCGGTCTTCGATCTTGCTGTGCTTCGCTCCTCACTAGATTGCACTCTTAGGTATTCCCCAAACCCAGCTGCCACCCTCCGCTGTGCCAGCCCCCCCCCCCCAGCCCAAAGTGTCCTCCCCCTAACCTGCAGATTGCCACCAATGATGTGGATCCACCTAACGCTGCGAATTGCACACGTTCAAAGGCATTCGTCCTGTGTGACTATGGCCAGGGGCTGTGGGTGGGACTGATGGAACAATTTGAAACTGAATCTTCACAAGCAGGAAAAGGGGGAACTCCAGCATTGCTGTGCAGTGTGGAAAAAAGGAATGAAAATGTTATTAAAAAAGAGTGAATATCACATTAAAATTATGACTGCTGGACTGAACTTTGTTATTCTTATAGAGTGATTTTAATGCATTATTATTATTTTTTTAATCTGCAGTTGTGCAGAGGATGGAGTGTCTGTATATATCACTGGCTGTCTCCACCTTTTCCCAGTTTCGATATACTAGCAGACTACAGACATCACCTGTGGGAAATTTAACATTTTATATTCAGTGAACTATACCTGCTAGCAATCTTTCACATAGCTTTGAGCCGCAGTGCGGCGTACTTGTGGCCTAAGGGGGCGCGAGTAAAAATGATAGTTAGTTTGTTCAGAGGTCCAAGGCCTCGACACAGTGACCCCCACAGTCGCAGTAAATAAATAGCTTACTTAAGTAATAAGTTCATCCAGAGTTTGACATCAGGCGTCCTGGATGTTGAACATCGAGTCTGTGTCCAGAGTGATAAACAGAGGAATTTTTTCTGCATCCTTAATATAGTATGAGAATGTAAGCGTCCCCTGGAACTGGGTCAAAACCCCTTTTGCTTTTTTTTATATAAATGTCTTTTGATAGAACAGAGGTTTGTATCAGGCTGTAAATTGCTGCCATCTGGATGAAACATCTCTCCGAATTGCTGCTGGCTCTTGCATTTGTCTGTGCCATCAGGCCCAGTTCTGAAGAGTGACTGGCGCGAATGTCGTGTGTGTGACGTGAACCTCGTACCGAGTACGCCGTCATATTTCAGACGAATACAGGACGCGCCACATGATACCTACTCCTCAGTCTGAGAGATTCCATTGTCCTGCTGTGAGAGTATCTGTGATCCTCGCTGTCCTGGTTGGACACTGGTGGGACTATTACATATAATATACATACACACACACACACGCTCAGCTCGCTATGAGGCTGTTCCCCTACCTGTCACTGCAGTATCTCTCACCAAACTTGCCAGGTCACTTCCATTCGCACTTTTTTTTTTCTCTCCCAAGCAGATTCCTAAAACTTGCTGTCTCGTTAATTACAATTTTTCCCCCCCCTTTCTCTTTCGGCATATTGAAATATGTGAAACTTATGACCTACAACTTCCCGGACAATCAGGACGAGGGAAATGAAACAGGCAGGCTGAATAAATGCTGATTAAATAAACATCTTGCGCAGAACATGAGCGTGATGACATGACTATTAAGGGTCAGAATTGTAAAGGGGTGCTTAGCCTTGCACGTGGTCGGAAGGGTGTGGGTCGCTGCGTTCAGCTGATGGTCTGTGTGACTGTCCCCAGCTCGCTCTGGGATTTCTGCTGCCCAGTTGAATCCTGGCCTGTGGAATCCTTTTTCTTTCCCACTTTGACAGTTATGTAATTTTCAAGAAAAGAAAAGGGATTACAGGAACAAAGTGTGCACGTAACATTTTTTGCTCTGTTTTGCAAACAGTTTCTCCGCAATTCTTAATCCAGTATATAGTAGCTTTTGCCAAAATGAACCGCAGTCACAGTGATTTGTTAGAGGGGTACAGATCGACCCAGAAGGATTTGTAGTATTATTTTTTTAATTGACATCAGTGCAGAAGGTGTTGCTAGAAACAGGTGTGTGACTCAGTGCCTCACACTCCTGTGTTTCATCATTGTTCAGGCTGTTTGATCGGGAGCCTGTTTGTTCAGCTCTATAGAAATTCATTGAGACCCTCATCTGCAAGGTACATTAATTCCTGTATCTGTAGCCTCCCCTCCCCATTCAGGAGGGTAATAGTGAAGCACTTGGATTTGTGCTGTAGGTATGTATTGAAAGCCACTCACAGAGCCAGACAGTGACAGGCATCGAATGTCCCTCGGGGGTGCTCCATGTCATCGGCAGTTGACGTTCTTCTGAAAGCTTGCCGTGACTTCCTCTATGTGGCGAAAAAAAAGTCACACTCGCATGTATATTAAGTTAGATGGTATGTTCTGTTTAGATTTGGAATACTTGGTATATTCCGTTTGCCTCATTCTTTCTTTTTGTGTTTGTTTCTGGATGAAGTTGTTGCTTTTTCCGGCAAATACTCAGATTTACTTTATTCCCTTATCTCCCTGCTCTGTCCCGTGACACCTTGCTATTTGACCGGTTTTCTGTGATGTTATTCAGACGCTTTAACGGCATTTGTAGGTGATGATGACTTTTGGGCCTGTTGGCACTTTGGTGTCCGCTGGCGAGTCACCATTCTGTATGCTGTTTGACGCTGGCATCCCCTGCGCTCGGCTTCACCTGGCAAACGGCCTCATCTTGCCTGTTGGCTTTGCTCCTCTGCCGTGAATTTCAAGACATGTTACAGATTGAAGCCGGCAGTGTTTTTTTTTTTTTACGAAGTTAAGGCCTGCAGAGCCATTTGATCTCCGCTCTCCCAGCTTTAGAAGGTCTGCACTCCTCGATTGCTTGCTCAGACTTGCGCCGTGTGGGTGACGTATTTGTCTGGTCCGCACTAACCAGCCCCTAGAGGGCGCCCTTGAGCTTTGGGATATAAATTAATTAAAACACTCTTATTTGGTGGGAAATTATTCTTTGTCAGATAATACTGCAAGCCACTCTAGGCCAGTTTTGACTTGGAGCGGTGGTGGCCTGAGTCTGAGTGGCTGTGATGCAGGTGGGTCGGGCTTTGCACGGAAGCTGGCTCAGACGCAGCTTTCGCTGAGAGATCAAGGCTGTGCGCCTGGCACAGTCTCCCCCTGAGCACAGGCTCACCGGCGCCCTCTCTAGGCCCTTCTGCCATCGCTTAGGTGTTTCGGCTCACGGCACTCGCGCATCCTGTGGTTTTCAATAGCAAACGGCAGTTTGCAGAGAGCAGTAAATGGTGTCTATCAGCATCCACTGGCTGGTGGCTAATTTACCTGTGTGTTGCCTGTGTTTATGATCGTTGTATGCTGTTTTATCCTTTTGTGTTGTGCCCCCTCTTCAGTGTTCACAGTTACTGGTGAAACCGCAAAATCGCTGCCATGCTTCCTGAAGGGGGCTGTCCGTGGCTTTCGGTTATGGTGGGGGCAACAAACATTCCTGCCCTCAAACTGAAGCTGGGGGGCCCAGGGACAGTCTTTAAAGAGTCGATAAACAATGACCCCAAGTTAAGCCAAAGAATCCATTAAGCGTGATGTTTCTGCCTTATGTCGGCTTTCCCAGCAACGACCAGCTTAATAGGGAATCTGGATGTATTACACACAGTGCAGTTCAAACTGGTAATAGCTTCATGTCCCGCAGTAATTATCAGTACACTGGGAGCAGTGTTTAAAAATGCTGATATGCAGCCCAGTTAAATGTTAGTAGACAGAAAACTGTCGCTTTATATTATGTCTTTTGGAACTGAGTGGATGGTAGTTTAAAGATTTGGATCATAAGCCTCTGTTTGTTATTGTGTTGGAACAGCAGGAGTTCAGACTACAAAAGAATGACCAGGGAACAGATATGAACACTTACACTGCAGACAGTCGGTGCTTTTTTAAAATGATGCAATGATCCAAGCGTGGACAACTAGCTGCCCATCTGCTTACCAGTAACTAATCAAACAATTGTAAATGGGACCAGTGCCGCCTGCTGTTTGAGACGTTTCCCAGTCACAGCCTGCTAACTTGATTGCTGATAAAACTTATAGCAGCTGAACTGCTCGATCACATTTCACTGAGGTGGAAAATGTGACGTCTGTACGAGCGCGCCGTGAAACGGCAAGGCGGGTAGTGTATCTGGTGCGGTTTGTGAGCCGCCGCGTTGCCGTCATGCTGTTGTCGTCCGGGGCTCTGACCCGTCTCCCGTCCTGCTGTCAGGCAGCGGTGACTGATGTGTGTCCTGCGGTGATGTCGCCTCTTGCGTTGACATGCTGCGGTTTGTTGGGAAAGCTGATAATTGCTCCTCCGGCTGTCAGAAGAGGCGTCATTCGGTCAGTGAGGCACCATGGACCTTTGATCCCTGATGGGGAGCCATGCGTTCAGTGTCATTAAAGGCAGCTGAAATAAATGTAGAAGGTAATCCTTGTGCAGTGCACCAGTATGCCGATATTAGTTGATATTAATTGGCATTTTATTTTTAAGATACAAAAACAATACCCTATCAGATATTAATTTTGCTAGTTGGTTGTTTAATGTTGTCTAAAATGTTCTCCACCTTTGTACTTGGAATGAAGAGTGACAAATAAAACAAATCACTTTGTAATTAATGTGATTTCAGGCAATTGCTTGTTTTTAACCACATTTGATGTGTATTAAAGGTGAGTTTTAGAGATGCACCGATCGCAATTTTACAAGAGTGACTGTTTTTTGCCGATTCTGGTTTTTCTTGTATATTTGACAGCATGTACAAACAGATCAGCTTTTCTTAAATGCAAAATTTTCATGATTAAAGGTAATTGCTTAATTTTACAGTGTGCCCCAGAATGCACTAAATTACAGGCTCTTCTCTCACTTAAGTCTCAAAATAGTGCATTTTACTTTACCAAACAAGAGCAGCTGCAATAGATTAAAATAACAAAACAAATGTTGGTTACTTACATCATTTCACAGTATGTTTAAATTTACCAGAGACCTTGTCGTACTCAGCTCAAAATAAAAATCACATAGGTGGAGCTTTGTAACCTTTTTTAAATTCCTTTTCAGCATTACCTAGTATATGTTTAATAATCAGTTTAAAGTTCACCTCCGAAGTTTCACCATGTTTTCAGTGGGTCCCCCACGGTTTACTTTTGCTTTACATGTGTTACAAATTGCAGTCTTTGTGTCGCCTTCCCTCACTGTGAGGAACTTCCTCACTAAGGACATGTTAGCGTGTGGCTGATAGTGTGCTCACGGCTGTCAGGCAGTTTGGTGCAGGTGCTAAACGGACTGGTTTGCTATCAGAAATGCATTAGACTGAACGGCCGGTCTCAAGTCTGGCCTGCGCACGCTGAAAATCGTCCAGTTCCAGTCCCTGGCCAGCCGGTAGATCGGTGCAGTAACAAATGGATCATTTTAATGTCACCAAATGAGGACACTGGAATGAAAAACCTGTTCGGAATTGTGGCCAGATATTAGTATTATTATTAATAATAATTAATAATTTCACTCACCCAAGTCTGTTAATGAGATTTCTCAGGAAATAATGTATCCTTTAAAATCAGTTGTAAGTGCTCTTGTGGACTGGAAAAAAAAATGCTTTACTGACAATGTGTCTGTTGATCGTTCCTCAAGTGAATGTTCTAGAACAGCCTTGCCTGGAGGCACGGTCGTGTGGAACCTCCTATTCACACGTGCTGCGGAGCACTGGGTCCCCGAGGCATCGCATTCGCTGACAATCCAGCACTATGGTCACGATTGGGATTCCGCACCCTAAGATGCATGACGTCTGTCTGCTCCTGAAGGATGTGGAGTTTGGCACATGGTGCATCCACTTTTTCTTGTTAGGTTCGCCCTCCGAACGTTCCACTTCATCTTGAAATCTGTGTGCTTGGAGTGCAGCTCATCTCTGACTTTCTAATTGTCCTTTACTGTCACGGTGGTATTTAGCAGCCCTGCTCTCTGATATTGCACCTTTTTGGCATAAAAGCTGACGTCAGTGCCTCAAAATACCTGTGCCTCCGCTTCACAGTCAGACTTGTATCTGTGTGATGAATAGCCCTGTGTTAATGGAACCCCCAGCCCCCAAAGGCACACCTGTGTCTTGGGTGTTTATTTGCAGCAGAACTTCATGTAAGCTTCAATGAATGTTTGCATCTGTAAAAATGTAAATGTATAAAAATATAATTAATATGCAATCCAGAGACGTCCCCTCGAGGGCGTGTGAGTGATGTGGGTATGAGCAGAACGTCACTTCTGTTATGTATAATTCCACTCCTGCCGATGATCCATCCGTCTCTGTTCTTG
This sequence comes from Stomatorhinus ivindoensis, assembly GCA_019775895.2. Lineage (NCBI taxonomy): Eukaryota > Metazoa > Chordata > Actinopteri > Osteoglossiformes > Mormyridae > Stomatorhinus > Stomatorhinus ivindoensis. The sequence continues at coordinate 16,006,714 of JABFEB020000045.1, read as the reverse complement.
CATCTTCACATATGTTCCTCCCTGGTGCTCTGACTTTTTGAAGCATGGATACCTTGAAGTGCTGTCACGGCAAAATGGGAATTTGGTGAGAAACGGAATGGTAGATAAGAGAGGACAAACTGCACGTGGGAAGCATTTTTAATTCAAAACTGGGAAAAAAAACACCGTAGAATTGGGGAAAAGTCTAAAGATGAGTCCTGCCGGAAATCCAACCTCAATCAAAAACCTTCATAGCGCTGCGTCGTTCGTAAGGTCTACCTTACGCTGTCTCTTAACGCTCCGATGCGTTTCCCGAAATGTTCTCGGTTAAGTGTTTCTTCCGTGAGATATTCTTTTGTAAGGTTGGTCTGGGCCTCTCTTAGCTGTCTCTTATCGCGGATATCCAGACATATTGGCGCACGCTGTAGTCTGCACTCCTGACAACACCCAGTTACCCGTCCCGGGTGCCTTCTCACGTCTGCACACAGTGGTGGCTTTTTGGTGAGATATTAAGAAATAAATTTAATTAATTTTTTTAACTGGGTTGTTCCCTTTCAGTGTGAATTATAATATGGACAGATCAATTTGGATTGAATATACAGCATATGATGCAAGATATTGCATTGTGCAAAAATCATGCTTTGTGAAACAGACCCAGATAAATGCCCATTCTAGAATAATCACTAGATGATGACACCAGGTTGGGTGATGTTCCTTATAGCAGGGTGACATGAAGAGAGATTCCTGCTCAGGCTTGCTCCCCTGCTTGGACTGGCTTGGCTGAGCAGTGTGCAGTATTTCTTGGATTTTGTGGAGACCAAAAGCCTGATAAGTTAAAGGTCATTTTTGTTTTTATTGGAAATGCAATTTCCTCTCTTCTAAGTGTTGTGGATAGTGGCAAAGTACAAAGTCGGATCCAGGGAACGGCACCAACATAGTGCTTCGTGATTTACGAGGAGTGCAGTCGGTTTGGGAGCAGCAGGGGATCTGTGGTGTGTTGACGTGTTCCTGCCGTGTCCC
>JABFEB020000045.1:15960980-15971285 GCA_019775895.2 Stomatorhinus ivindoensis | reverse complement strand
CACCTCGATCCCGCCCCTCCTCACTTCTTCCAATTTCCGCTTCCCTCCGTTTCCTCCTCCTGCCCCGCCCCCGTGTCTCGTCTCTCTGAGAGTGCCTACAGGACCTCTCCATGGACGCTGGACTTCACTGTCGCCCGAAAGAAAAGTAGAAACAGGAAATATGTAAAAGCGCAAGGTGACGAAGAAAGTCACTGCGATCAAACGTACAGGAAACGCAGAGTACCGCTTTGTTTGTAAAGTAAAGTGATTCTTAGTATTAGTATGATAACGATCGGCAATGACGATTTTTGTAGAAGCTGTGATGCCTGGGGAGTTTGGCTGGTATGTGCTGGTCTCTGGCAGCACAGGGAGCGGCAGAGAGAGGTGGAGTGGGAGGAGAGCACAGGTCACACGCATCAGCGTCACACACACTGGTCACGCATGGTGAGACACACACACACACACTCTCCAAGGCGTGCCTTTCATTGCAAGGTGCCATGTGGGCCGCTGTAGTGATCTGCTCGTTGTGTGTGTGTGTGTGCGTATGTCTACGTACTTGCAAGACTGCTGTTAGTGTGTGAGGTTACACGTGTCTGCATGTGTGACATGAAGGCATATGTTCCATGCACAAGCCGTGTGCGTCTCCTTCTGAGGGCGGCGACGGCCATCCACACGCACTGCCCACTGGAGGCGCAACGCCACCAGCTCCAAGAACACTAATAACACGCACACACGTCCGCGCACGCGCTCTCTCGCTCACTGCTTCCCCGCCCCAGGCTGCATAAACCTCCCTTATGCACCGGTCTGCGTTGCCTGGCCAAAGACCTAACAGTAACAAGACCCGTGACACTGCAGGCATGATTCATTTGTAGCCTTAAACCTGCGTCACAGAACCGGAACGTTCCTCCCGAGCAAGCGAACAATTCAGCGGCATCAGGGGCGCAACTTTCACCGGTTACGCTGCCATTCCAGTTACCAGGGACACGCTGCAAATCAATGTCCCTCGCTGATCTTTCCTAATCAAAGTGGATTTTACACCTGTGCAGTCATTCAAATTCATGGGCATAAACAGAGACCAGATGCTGGATCTCTTACATAGCAATAGACATGACAGCAGAGTCCGGGGGTCTTGATACAATAGTAGCCACGAAGTCTTTGGCTCAGCGATGCCCCCATTACGCCTGTCCCCAGGGAAAGGAGGCCACGCCCCCGAGGATTAACAGGATGGGGGGGCGCTGCATCTTCGATCGATTCTGGAAGGTTCTAATTAGCTGGGATTCCTGTTCAGGGCTGAGCCGGAAGGTGTCCCAGCCACCCGGCCCTGCTGAGATGTGTGATCAATAGTAATAATGACTGGTGAAATATCAAGACCACATGAAGATAACCTTTAAAAAGTATAATATAACCGGAAGCGTTTATATAGCTGTGCAGGAAAGTTTTATTGATGTAAATATCTTCATTTTGTTTTCTTTTTTTATGTACTCATCTTTTGTCCCTGTATGTCCCTGTATGTCCCTGGGGGGCATAGGGCAATTTTCACCCGTCTTGGTATGTGCCCTGCCCTACCTGCATGTAACAGAAATACACACTGTAAGACATATCTATCGCCACCATTATTAGCATCATCTTCCTCCTTGTCATCATCTTTGTGAGATGGGTATCAGCATATCTACATCTGTGTGTGTGTGGGTGTGTGTGTGTGTGTGTCTTTTGTTCTGTCATTTAAGCACAAGCGTTTGTTGGTCCAACGGCGGCTTGTGGTTCTGTTGTAACGCCCGAACCGCCTGCCACACTGCACCTGGCCCTCTTCGCCAACACTGCCCCCTACCTGCAGCATGTTGCTCAAGCTGCCAGGGCTCGTGTGTTTGGGGAACTTTTGGGTGACATTTGAGCAAGGTTTGACCGGCTCCGGGGGGGGGGGGGCTGGGTGTAACCTTTCTACTATGAAGACAGTAACACTATCTACAACAGTACACCAGTACTTCTAGCTAATGAATATTATACTTAGTACTTCAGGCATATGTTAGCGTGAGTTTCAAGCTGCCCCATGAATGTGAGGATGAAGGCTGTCATGTGACCCTAACCCACCCCAGACAACCTGATGTCACGGTGTGCCAGTTAATCCAGGCGTACGTATCTCCCCCAGGTGTGTATGTGTGTGTATAGGTGCATGTTAGCGTGAAGCGCACATGACTGTGTGCCATTTGGTTACCCATATGGGCAAGGGGAGTTTACTACTGAGCTGGCCTTGTGACATCATCAACAAGTGCCACCCAGTCAGAACCTGTGCCCCGGTACACCCTACCTGCCATCTCAGCTGCACCCACACTGCACTCCTCTGCAGACTCACTCACCCATCCACACCTGGCCAATGCCTCACTTGTGCAGAGATGACTCCACTGTGGATAGGAGCCCCCCCCCCCCCGTCAATATTCCCCTGTAGAGTGCGTCACATGTATCTCTGCCCTGTACAGAATTTTGTCAAAATTATCACTTTAGAAACAAAATATTCAGTTTATATAAATCTGCAGAGGTATGACAACTTTTTTTTTCGTAGCAAACAATGAACTCTTGGTGTTTGCTATTTTTTCTAAGGTACTGTTGAAATCTGTAGGCGTTTGTACCCATTTGAAACTGATTTTAGCCAAATAGACAAGGTAGTCTCAGAGTGCCAAGAGTAGGCAGGCGTCCGCTGAGACTAAATCAGAAATATTCTTTCTGTAGCCCATTGTGTTTTTATACATCTGCATTTTTAACATCTGAATCTGTTCTAATGCTGCGTCTGTCTGTCTGTGAGGATGGTTCTTATCTGCAGAATGTGAGTCTGTCACTAATCTGCCACTGTTCTAAATAAAAGGCCTGATTGGCTAAACCCTGCCTTCTGTGTTCTGATTGGTTAGAGGTCTGACTTGTTTGAAAACTTTGGGGGGGAACTTGCACTTTGTTCTCCCTCACAGATGTACATGTCCACAGTCTTCCATTGATCTTTGTCTTATTTAAACTGAATTATCTTTCAGAAGAGCAATCCTTTGTTTTATTTCTGTAATGTTCAGTAAATAACTCAGTATTGTCCTCTGTCGTGATCGCTCCCTGCCACCAGCGCCCTCTGCTGGTCGGGTGTCATCATTTCTGAATTCATTAATGGAAATCTGTGATGTGGGGTGTGCTTATCCACATCCTACGGAAATCTGCTGGGGCTTAATTAGCGGCTGCTGCATTTCACAGCCAACAGCCTGAATTGGTCTTCAGACAGAGGGAGCCCTGTTCTGAAAGCAGAATGCCTTTGATAGTAAAGGCAGACATAAAAAAAACTTCCATTACACGATTATAACTATGTGGAGCGGTAAAGCGAGTCAGGTGGGGTTTTCCCATCCGGAGTCGGAGTGTCTATAGTGTCAAAGTCTGTGAGACGTGAGATTCCGACGTCACGTTCTGCCGGGGATCCCAGCTGGAGCCTCTGAGTGGGAGGGATGGCCCCCGCAGTCCAGGCGCCTCCCCCGTCACGTGTCCTGCCATCGCCGTCACTGTGGCGCAGCCTCGTCATGGCTCTGGCTCAGGCTCCCCTCATACGTGGGAGCTGTGAACGAGCTGCACTAACCGTGGAAAGCTCAATCTGGCTGGAGCGCCGCGTCCCCGCTCCGTTCCAAAGCGCGCCGTGAGCCCAGTGAGTCCCGCGCGGGCAGGCCTGCGTCAGCACCCCAAGCTGCTGAAGCCACTTGGCAAATTTAAATCTCCACAGAAGCCTCCTAGGAAAGGAGAGCGTTTGGCTCTAATGCAGATCTCTGCCACATGCCTTCACTCAGAGAAGAGTCCGTTCAGCTGTCCTACTGGGAATAATGGCGGAAAGGCTTCGGGTCACTGTGCAGGTCTGCAGGAGCAGGAGTAGAGAGCTGCTGACACAGGGGCACATAATCAGGCTTCCTGATCAGGACACAACAGAGCAGAAAGGAGTGCGAGCCTCCTCACGACGGGCTCCAAAAGGAGAGTGACTGTTGGGGGTGGAGGCTGCCATAGTGGGGAGATTACGGCAACCAAACAGCAGAGGCACAGAAGGGGAGGCTGGGGGGAAGAAGCTAGAGCATGGAAACTCCCTGCAGGGGGAGAAGGAGACCAGGCCTGATGACAGTGAGAGGCTGCTCCTGCAAGGGGAGAAGGAGACCAGGCCTGATGACAGTGAGAGGCTGCTCCTGCAGGGGGTGAAGGAGACCAGGCCTGAAGACGATGAGAGGCTGCTCCTGCAGGGGGAGAAGGAGACCAGGCCTGATGACAGTGAGAGGCTGCTCCTGCAGGGGGAGAAGGAGACCAGGCCTGATGACAGTGAGAGGCTGCTCCTGCAGGGGAAGAAGGAGACCAGGCCTGATGACAGTGAGAGGTTGCTCCTGCAGAAGCTGTTAAGGAGTTATACCCAATTGAGCCTAACATATACAGGGGCTGGATAATGAAACCCTGGCCAAAATAGTGTTTGAGGTTTCAGGTTGATATATCATTCAAATTGTTGGTTTGCGTCTTGCTGGTGCATCTGTATCCAGGACAGCAAGTGCTTGTGGTGTAGAGAGCCACGGTATCCAGGGTAATGTGAACATACCACCAACGGAGGACAGACCACATCCAATAGGAGTAACAGCAGAGAAGAGGAAGCTGTCTGAATGGAATGGCTGGGCACTGACCCAGACTGTATCCAAAAAACATAAAAAAGATGCCCAACTCACTGCACAATTACATGTACACTCTTGGGCTGTGGATAATATGAAAAATGTATTATTCTCTGATGAATCTGCCTTCACTGTCTTTCCCACATGTGGGAGAGTTAAAGTGTGAAGCTCCAAAGTGGCTTACAACCCAGACTTGCTTACCCAGAATGCAGCACGGGGGTGAATCAGTGATGGTTTGGGCTGTGATATCATGCTAGTCCCTAGACCCACTGCTTCTAGATGGGTGCATGACTGCCAAGGATTACCAAACCATTCTGGAGGACCATGTTCACCCAGTGGTTCAAATATTGTATCAATGGTGGTGCTGTGCATATGGATGATACTCCAATACACACAGTAAGACTGGTAACAGAATGGTTTGATGAACATGAGTGAAGCTGAACATCTCCCATGGTCTGCAGTCACCAGATCTGAATATTGAGCCACTTTGGGGTGTTTTGGAGGAGCGAGTCTGGAAACCTTTTCTTCCACCAGCATCTGCAAGGAGAAGAGCTCAGAATCCCTCTGGCCACAGTGCAGGACTTGCATGTCACCCCCAAAACCAATTGATGCGGTATTGGTTACACACACACGCGCACAGAGTCACACAGTCATTTCAATCTCACATCAGCTGTTTCAATCAAATGAAATATTGCTTCTTTTTGGGAGCTGTGATTGCATATTGTATGTTCTATGTTGTCATCCGAACCAACACAAAATGTACGAAAAGGACTCTGATTCCACCACTCCGAAAACAGCATCCACAGAGTGCAGGATCCCTCTTCCCCGTGGCGAACTGCGGAAGCTGACGCGGCTCGAAATGGATCCCCCTTCAACATGGGGACATCTCCTCAAATCCTCCCCATAGCAATTCACAGACATTATTAATGTTCCAGGTGGAAATAGAATTTATTTCTTAAAAAAAACACCACTACAGTGAAATAGCCCGTTGCTAGCACTAATGTAATACAGTAGCCTGTCCCATTGAGGCTGTTAACTAATTAAACTAAGAAAGAGAATCTTCATATCCTTAGCTTCCCCGCTCCGTTAACAGAACGGCCGCCCCCACACCTGGCACTCTTGTGCTCTAAGTGGAGGAGTGACGTCACTGCCTCACAGGCATATTATATCATTTTGAATTTATGAACTGGGGTTATAGTGGGGCTCCTCGCGCGTGTGCAGCTCCCGGTGAATCTGTCCCCGCCTGTAACTCCCGCTTGCCTCATTTCTCCTACCATGCACCCCCCTTCTGTCCCCCAGTGCCACCGGCGAAGTGGGCCAGTTCTGCTCGGCTGCGCCGCAGAGCAGCGAGCCAGTACATTTCGGGCGTCATACAGGGAGACGAGAGGAAAGAAGAGGGGGGGGGGGACTTCATATGACACGCAACAGCAAAACGATTCATTTTAAATACTATGGCTATTTTGGGGGCTTGGTTACTCATCGTGCAACCATTTCCTACCCAGAATGTGATGTCTGCATTCAGGATACCCAACTCTTTAATCTGCATCTGTATCAATTAACATTAAACTGGTCTTTAGAACACGGAACTGTTTTGATAACAACTGTAAAATACACAGACGCAGAAAAGTTCCTGTATCTAGCTCAAAACTATAAAACTATTGTTAAGTAACGCAGGCATTTTCCATTGTTCAAACAAACGTCTGAAACCTCATAAATACACACTGTCCAGAAGTTTCCAGAAATTATATTCACCAGAATAACTAACAGGTGCAGAAATAATTACAAATTAGGTATAATTGACACAAAAGGGGAGAAGTTACACTCCTTTGAATGATATTTTATAAATATTAAATTAAAGTTATTACATATTGAGAGCTTGGCTGTTATTTTTCCTTTTCCATAATAATACGACTATGTTTTTAAATATTATTACTTCAGTTATATAGCTATATCACGCTACCTGTAGTTTTATTCGGAAGGGAATACAAAATCACGATCCGATTAATCACTTAATTACACGATATCCACTTCAAACGTCCAAAGTAGCAGGCACAAGCCGCAGTTACTTCGACGGCGTTTTTCAAACGGGTAACACGCGTACTGGAAGGAACCATTAACGGCTTAACGTCCTTTTCAAATATTTGGTCATTTATACTCTGCGACTGCTCATTGACAAATTAATGGACATTCTGAGGAGGATAATCTCATCATTCTCATCTCAGGTGTCAATCAGCCTTCCCTCTGCCGCCCTCGCCCTGCGGCCCTCCCTGGCCTTCGTCCGAAATGGACTTTCCTCAAATGCCCCTTTTAATTGTTTTTGCTAGTTAGCGGCGGCGCCCCTTAGTAGGTAACTCGGGATGGAGGAAAACGAATCAATGAGTGATTTTGGTAAGTAAATTGGGTTATTTTATATCAGTGCGCCCAACGCAATTGCGTTATTGCTTTATCTAAAACAATAATTGCATTAGCGTTCACAACTGAATTTATTTATCGAAGTTTATAAGGGCTGTTTGCAGGAAACCATGTTACGGTCGAGTTTTTTTTTCCCATTTTTATAAAAAAGATACTCGTATACGTAATAACTTTTAAGCGTGCTTTGGATAATCGTGCGTTTAATAATAGTATATTATTTAACGATCCGGTTAATTTAGTAATGATACAAAAACGCCCAAGAGCGTGAGGGTTTTATTTTAAATGTTTTCTATCTGGCGGAGTTTGCAGGTCGTTTGACCTATTTGTTAGAAATGCCTGCATGGAGCAAGAGTCAGCGCACCTACAGCTTTACACTTAAGCATTTAATTTGCCGTTTGACAGTATCAAGGCCGGTTAAACCAATACTGTATTTATGGTTTTAAATAAACCCATTAACTTGTATGAAACTTAGTTTTCATAGGCGTCGTCCGGCCTAATGACCCCGAAAAAGTTTGTTAGCCTCCCAAATTAATGTGTATTTATTGGCTTAAGCCATGAATTGTTTGCCCCCCCCAGTACGTGTGTGTGCATATGCCCCTATTGTGTGTGTGTGTATATATATATATATATATATATATATATATATATATGTGTGTGTGTGTGTGTGTGTGTGTGTAATGGATTAAGAGATTAAAGACAGTGTGATCACACCCCGTCACTCCAGAAATGAAAGGCTTGACACCTGCTGTAACTAACTGCCGATGCGCCTGTCTATCTGGAATCTTCCATCCTAATTTATAGAACCGGCCAAATGGTTATAGACGTCAATAGTTATATTATGTAACTGAAATAGGTGATTTATGAATCGGTTATCCTGGAATAATGCCCTCATCAGTTTTATGTAGCTAGGTGGATCCTAGATTTCGTACAGAAAGCATTATGGATGGAATAGTTCAGTCTTGTATTTTCATGTATTTATTATGCATTTTATGATTAAAAAGCCAGATAAAAACCTTTTCCTCCTGTAAGTAAAATTATAACACTTTCAATTTCAGGATACATGATGTAAGTTCAAATTAAATATATTTAAGATGAATAATAAGTTAACAAATAGCAAGTGGCAGGAATTTTGACCTTATTAACAGTTTGTCATAATGTACTTCAGTACAGTCCCCTTACATCGCCCCTTCCAGAATATTTTAATTGTTGGCTTTTATATCTTTTAGTCTATTTGCTCTGTGTGTGTGTGTTTTACAACAGATGGCACCAGTTTGCTGTGCAAGGAAGAGGAGGAGCTGGAGGAAGAGGAAGATGTGGTGGAACACAGTTGTCATGGAAACCCAGAAGAGGAGAGTGGGGAGAACGTGGTGGTAGTCGTGGTGGAGGAGGAGGAGGAACGTGAAGAGGAGGAGAGAGAAGCGGAGGATGGCAGGGCTGAGCACAGAGACGAGGAGGCAACAGGAGCAGGAGAGGAGGCGTCACCAATGCCCCCCGCCACTCACAAGGACCTGGGGGAGCTGATGAGGGGGGAGCCAGAGGCTCCCATCGGCATGACAACGGTGTGCGAACAGGCAGATGCAGAGTTACTGCTGAGCTGCTCGTCACCCCCAGAGCACACGGGGGGCTTGCTGTGTGCCGGGGGCCTGCCCATCTCCCCCAGGGGGCCTCAGGGGTCCCACCCGTTAAAGCGGTCCTATGACGACGGGAGCCCCACACTGCAGGTCCAGGCACCCCTACTTTCAGAGCTGGACCCCGACACTCTCAATGTACCCAAGGTGGCGAGCCTGGACGAGTTGCAGCCCCTGCAGGTGAACTTCACGCAGGTCTACCCCACGCGCCACTACACACGGTACGCTGCTCGCGGCCGCGGTGCCTTCCTGCAGTACCCGGCAGTGCCTGTGGTGGGCACTGTAGGGGAGGCTGCTGAGCCAGTCATGCCTCCTGGACCAAAGAAGAAAACGCGCACCCTCTACACCACTGGTAAGCCGTACATGGAATCCATATGAAAAGGACACACTGTCCCACCCACGACAGCCCCAGTCTTAGTTAAATCCTTCTAAACTTAGCAGAGCATTTAAGAGCTGGACTCGCAGCTGGACACATCGCTGGACTCAGTCTGCTTCTCCCTGCTGCTGCCTTCTAGTCTGTCCATCTGCCTATTTCCTTCTCCTGCACCTGTCTGTCTGGGCTACTCACTTATTTTCTAGTTCTACTTGTAAATTCTTTTTTCTTTATTCAGTCTCTACATAAATCTACCCTGCATTTGTCAATCCTCTTTCCGAGACTCGGTCCCCTCAGACGGACCCCTCTGTGTTTCTCTGCGTCTGTGTCCCACAACTGTCTCTGTCTTTCCCATTTTCTCAGACCAGCTGGAGGAACTGGAGCGCCTCTTCCAGGACGACCACTACCCCGACAGCGACAAACGCAAAGAAATCGCGGCGGTCGTTGGAGTGACGCCCCAGAGGATCATGGTTAGTCTGTCCTGTGCTTCCTGGAATCTGCACAGTTCCCTGTTAATCATATTCATAATACTCAGAGCTCCTGACACATCCTGAAGCAGAACGGCTCGGGCGACCATACAGCATGCAGGCCGCCTGGGGCCCTGAAGCAGAGCTTCTGCCTCTCTGACCTTAATCTTAATGCTGCCTCTCATCCTGCACCTACGACCATTTCCTGGTGTCTCTCTATTCTCTCCCTCCTCCCACCTCTTGCTTTTTTCCCCCCATCACGCTCATCTCATCCCACATCTCTCCCCTCCTTCCCTGTGCCAGGTGTGGTTTCAAAACCGGCGAGCCAAGTGGCGCAAAGCCGAGAAAAGCAGCACCAAACTGGAGCGCAGGCAGCCCGCGGGGGGCCGGCACAAATCAGCTACCGCCCCGCTGCATGTCGCTGCCCCCCCCGCCAGGTGTGTGCGCACACGCATTCCTAGAGAAGCCATTACTGGCATGTTTGTTCCTCCGCAGTCGGTCTTAAGTGCGGGCTGCGCTTTCTTACCGACTCCTCACCCTGAAACTTGTATCCAGTCATTTTTTTCAATCTGTCACTTTTCAGGTGGGATGGGAGGGGCTCGTGTATGATGTCCCCGCCCCTTTTGTGTCACCAGGTCCAGCATGCACGTGACTCAGGCGATGACGCGCTTGGTGCCACAGCCAATGCAGACGCTGGCCCACTACAGCAGCATCCTGCCGAGCTGCCTGAGTCCCTCAGGTAGCAGCCCCTTCGGGATGAGGCCCCACCTCAGTCCACCCCCCACCCCCCCCCC
>JABFEB020000045.1:15929480-15943411 GCA_019775895.2 Stomatorhinus ivindoensis | reverse complement strand
GGAGGGCTGGGGGCGGGGATTAAGAGACGCGACCTGACAGAAGAAGCTACTTTATCGGGCAGCAAGTTTACTGCGAGTTTAACCACGTTATTCGCAGTCAGTGTTTCGCAGCATGTTTTTGGTTGACTGAAATATTAATGTATGTTACATTTTCACAAAATATTTGGTAGCCGCATGCTTCGGCCTAAATTCATTGGCACAATGCCATTGGTGGGTGGAATCATGCTAGAAGCCTGGGACGACCCGTCTGTGTGTATGTATGTGTGAGTCTGCCTTCCCCAACACCAACGGCAGAGTCTTCCTCACGTAACTCAGCCACAGTCACAGTGCCCCCCAGGGCTGGCAGAGCTCCCTTCAACTGAGGCACCTGTCATTTTCCAGAGGAGGGGGCTGGGGGGGGGGGCAAGCTGATCAGAGAGAGATTTTCCAGATACAGGTCATCGTTGCTGCAGTGTCATGTTTCCTTCACCCGTGGGGTGTATGGGGGCAGCTGAAAGCTGATTGGCCCTCGGTGTGCCCCCTCCCTTGTCACTCACCAATTCAAAACATATCATTGGCTAATGATAAGGTCTGCTGATCTGTATGAATTAATAACCTTTCTTATGCCCCCCCCCCCCACCTAGAATCACCTGTGCTTCACCCCCTTCTCAACAAAAAGTTTATTTAAATCTCACTGTGGCTAGAACCAGACCCTATCTGTGTGTTTCATAGATGGGCACTATTTGAAATACGTATTCTTGAAATATGCTGTTAAATGTCATTGTTGTTATCGTGCAATAAAGCAAAAACAGACGAAACTAAAGTTATGAATTCAACTGTAAAAAAAATGCATGATCTTATCACATATTCCAGTATGTATTTCAATATGGCCCATTGCTGTTCATTTTAATGATCCACTGCCAGAATGCACGTTAAATGCAAGAGTCACACTGTCATTAATTCATCAAAATATTTATGGATTTAAAAGACAAAGATTATGGATTTATGAACTAAAGGAAAGTGGATCCTTAAAATAACCCCCAGTTCTTCTTCAGCTCTGTTCTGTGACTGATATAGTGTTATTTTCTCTCCCTTAACTCTGCCCCAATCGTTGCCCTCTGTGTCTGCGTACGCCTGCACACACCTGCGCACGTCTGCATGGGCCTGCGCAGTGTCTGATCTGTGCGCGACAGGGGACCATGACTGTGAACAGGTATGCGTCAGTGTACCTGGCTCGTACAAGTGTGCCTGCAACGAGGGATTCACACTTTTGGACGATGGCAGGTCATGCAGTGGTGAGTCGGACATGTTGGAGAGCTGCAGGCTACTGTGGTCGTTTATTCTGAAAGAGAGGGATAGAGATGGTGGTATCTCAGAAGTTTGATGCCAGGCTGACTGGCTTTCGCCTGCCACACCTATAACCTAACCACTCCATGCCAAGGGTGTCGTTAGGTCCGATCAGTCGGGGGCCAGTAGCCCCCTGTACTTTAAGCCTAGCCCTGCGTATTTAGCTCCGATGCCAGTCTTCCTTCATCAAAATCTAAAGTCAAGCCCCAGGTAAACTTGATTTTTTTCAATAGCTAGACACATCCCTATGCTCCATGCTTTGGTACGTGGGAGCATGTGATCTCTCCCAGCCTGTCATATTCTTCTTTCTCAACAGCCTGCAGCGGTGCAGCAACCGACGTCGTCTTTATGATCGACGGCTCAAAAAGCGTGCGTCCTGAGAACTTCGAACTGGTCAAGAAGTTCATCAACCAGATCGTGGACAAGCTGGATGTGTCGGAGAGCAAGGCGCATGTGGGCCTGGTGCAGTACTCCAGCTCCGTGCGCCAGGAGTTCCCACTTGGCCTCCACAACAACAGGAAGGACCTGAAGGAGGCTGTGAAGAAGATGGACTATATGGAGCGTGGCACCATGACGGGCCAGGCCCTGCGATTCCTGGTGGACAGCAGCTTCACTATCAACCAGGGCTCCCGGCCAGGTGTCGCCAAGGTGGGCATCGTTTTCACCGACGGGCGCTCGCAGGACTACATCGGAGATGCCGCCAAGAAGGCCAAGGAGCTGGGTGAGCGACAGCGGCCGTCATGGCAACTGGACAACTGCTGCTTCAAGCCAGCAGCTTTATTCGTGAGCGCTGTAGTGAACCTGGTTAAAATGGTCCGTGTAAATTGTGGCGTGTATAAATCCAGGTCTAAAAATGTACGCCGTGGGTGTTGGGAACGCGGTGGAGGATGAGCTGAGGGAGATTGCATCAGAGCCCACCAAAGATCACTACTTCTATACTGCCGACTTCAAGACCATGAACCAGATTGCCAAGAAGCTGCACGTGAACATCTGTGAAGGTGAGGGAGCAGCAGAGGCCTTCACACACAAACACACACACACACACATACTCACACACACACACGCCGCTTCACGCACACAAGTGCTGCTTCACACACAAACGATGCTTCACACACACAAGCGCTGCTTCATACAAACAAGTGCTGCTTCACAAAATTTTTGTTTCCGTCTTGATTCTTTCAGAGGAGAACCCCTGTGAATGTGACTCAATCGTCAGCTTCCAGAAAAAAGTAGAAAATGCCATACAGGCATTAACAAAAAAATATATCCTTTTCTAAAGCATTATGCACAACTTACAGCAGTACATAGTACCTGTGTGATGAGGAAAGCAAGAGGGGAATAGAAAAGATATTTTCAACAGACAAGTACTTTCAATGGTAATGCTTCACTATCAACCAAAGTATCAAAAATCTAGTAGGAGAAGACAGTAGCAGGAGGAGGAAGGTCTGAGATCTAAAGAGTGAAGTAGGATGACTAGGACAGTGAGGATTGCCCATTGTGTTATGTGTGATGGGCAATTGTGATAGGGAGTCTGTGCATTCCAATGTTTCCTTGACGACAGTATCACTGGAGAGTGTAACGAAGAGGATTGCAGCACTGGAGAACAAGATTGTCTGAGCGGTGTTCCTCCATCCAGACTCTCTTCTGACCCCTCCCATTCTCTTCTTATTTGTAAACAACATACCGTAAAATATTAAAGAGAAGCATAAATTTACCCTGATTCTGCACCAGCACCCGTCCGCCCCTCCCATCCATCTCAGCCCTCCGTCTGTCTCGCTAAGGAAGTAGCTTGGCCAAGATATTTAGAGGTTATCAGATGTACAGTTCATGAGTATGTTTACAGTGAACCAGGATATAATCATGAGGTTATCACCTTCAGCATCACCTATGGTAGCTATGGCAACACCCCTTGTCTATGTAACTCCATGCATCTGTGCAAGCTGGTCACCTGGGGTAGAGCACACTGTCCACTGACATTTTTTCAACTGGGTGCTCAGATCCCACATGTGCATTAACAAACTCAAAATGTGACTCATCAGTGAGGTGGGTCTCAAATATTTCTGTGTCTTCCTCTGTACTCCTTTCAGTGGTGATGTAATTGACCTGTAGTGTGACCCAAAAAGAAAGACAAGACACAGGTAAGGGGAACATTGTAGAACCCTGTTTTCATGTTAGCAGATCTCTGCATATAAACACCACGACACGTGACAAGTAAATAAAAACGTGGAGGTACGACCAACCAGAGGATCAAAAATGGTTTGCCTGTGTGGTGGAAGATGAAAATAAAACTAAAACATTAATGCCAGAAATTAAAAATAGAAAGACTGAAAATAAAGACTGCTTACTTGTGCCATGTGTGTCTTAATTCTAATAGCTTGTCAAAAATGAATATTGTGGACTAGAATTGGTATTCTTTCGTAACACCCACATTTTCATCAATATAACTATTCTCAAGTGGTCTTCATAAAAACTAGAATGTAAAATGATGTAACGTCTACGCACCTGCGGCAGCGCTTCAGCAATGTATAACGAGAAGTCTAATAAAACAATATTCTAACTGCACTCTGACAAATTCGGCCTTTCAACACGATGCGTTTTATAAAATGCATTTTATTCCCAATCATTACCCAATAAAGCACAAACTCGGGTATTTAAATGTTAAACAGGTGATTTCCTAATACTTGGACATGATTACGTGATGGGGGGGTTCCCTAGATCGGGTGTCTGCGCATGCGCCACCTTCCCGGAAATGCCTGTACTCCTCTGCGTTCTTACGTAACGCGGCGCCGGCTCCTGTTGTGACACCGAGCAGCGAGACGCCGCGCGCAGCTCTGCACACCCACACCGGCAGCGTCATGACGGTCGTTCGGCTTTAGTTCCACAGAGACAATCGCCCTTTTTATTTAGCGTTGATCGAGAGGCAGCAGCACGGGTCCAGCGCCGTCTTTGGTCGCTATGTTCGTTATCGCCATATCCCGAACGGCGTGTCTTGGACTTCCTCCTAATTACACTATAGCTTCGCTTGGAAGCCGACGGGCGCCTGAGCCCAACTCCAGCTCTTAGACCCGAAGCATCAGATAAGCCTGAACTCGGACACCGGCGACACAGGAGTGCTGCTGTGATGCTGGACATGATGCCGGCGACGGCGTCGGGCTGTGTGGGCGAAGCGAGCCTCCAGGAACCGGGGGACGTGCACCGGGAGGCGGTGGCCGTGCCGAGCTCCGGCGTACTGGCGCGTCTGTGCAGCAGGGACGAGAAGGAGCGAGCGGCGGCGCTGGAGGCGCTGAGCCGCGGCGTGCTGTCCTCGGCGAGCCCCGGTGCGGACGGCGAGCCGCGGCTCCAGCTGGACACCCTGCTCCACCTCCTTCGGGTGTCCAGGACGTGCCCCTTGCCGGACATCAGGGAGAGAGCGGCGGAGCTGCTGCGGATGGCGCAGGTACCGGCGGGGAGCGCTCCGATCCGCCTTAAAATCCGGCCATTGGAAGCCCCTCAGCTATTTTAACTAAAAAACTAGTCGGATTAATTAACCTCGGAAAGTTAAACACCAACCCTGTCTGTAATTATGTGGGAGTCGCCAAACGAATCGCATTATTGGTATGTTCGTAGATAATTAATTTAAACGTGCAGCCGAGGGAGGGACCGGTAGATCCACGCGGGCGGCGGCATCTAAACGGGCAGCGGGTCTGTAGCCGGGTCCCGAAGGTTAGTCACCCGGATATAATGAAGCCCATCCCGGGGGGCGTGATGGCAGCGCCGCTGCCGGCGTTACGCCCGAAGCTCAATTAAACGGGGCGGAAAAATGAGGTTCAGTGAGTCACGGTGACCGGGCCGACCCGTCTGTCCATCGGCGGATTGCCTGCAGGTTACATCAGAAAGGCCAGCACCTCCGGCTTAGACATGATGCAACACGGGGCGGCTCTTTCGGGAGGTGGGGAGCGACCGTGTGGACTCCGTCCCGGCCGGCCCCTGCACCCCTTTGACGCTCAGGTGCAATACGCAACTTAACGCAGACTTATGTGCACCTTTCAGCAGCGACCAGAGGAGAATATTCATCATCATTTAGTACAATTAGTATCGGTGTGTGCACAGTTGAAATAAAGTTACTGTGGGATTCACGTTTGGTCTATGTGCAACATGCATGGGATGACTGATATATTGTGACGGGTGTGAGGTAGATATGTGGTTCTCATAGGCAAATGGTGTTTTGAATATGGTGGTGAACATCTTATTGGACATGATGTGTGTTGTTTCCTGTTCCAGGCTCGTGGTGTTGAGGTGCCTCAGGCTCTGGTCACCGGACCCAGCGCCTTTATCCCTGCTGAGGAGGTCTGTCTGTCAGTAAATCTGCTCATACCTGTGCGTTAACATTAGGTGACGCTGTATGGCCGTGAATGTCTGCACATTATCATTGCCTTTGTGGACTGTGATATTTTATCAACCTTTAGTTAAATTCCTTCACCTATGTCCTAAAGTCTACACTTCTTTGTAAAATGTTCACATTTGCTAAAATGTGAAACATGCCTGATCTCCCCCCCCAATCCTGGTCAGATCCTGCAGGAACTTGGTGGGCTGCCGGACCTGGTGGAGGCCTTCCTGTCCACGGGGCGCGTTGACCACGTCACCATGGTGATGGCGCTGCACCCCTCCTACTTGCACTGCTTCCTGCGTACCCAGCAGGCTTTGCTGCAGCTGGACGGACCCCTGCCCTGCCACTGGAGGCACTACATCGTCGTCATGGTGAGGGTGCCGCTGGCCGGGCACATTTCTGCTGCTTTCTGTCCCCGGGGGTGTCGATCCAGCGTCCTTCTGGGTTTTCTCTCCACATGTTATTGCGTGTCGGCTTCTCCCCAGCTGTGGATTGGTCATCTTGGTATGCCTAAGTCTATCTAGCAATGCTCTTGGGGGGGCAGACATAGAAGATATTAGGGAGTGTAACAGAGAGCTGAGGTCACGGAAACACCCCACCTCCTTTGGCTGACCGCCGTCTGGCCAGTGTGGGTGCAGCTTGCGGTGGCCTCTCTGCTCTGGTCGACCACTGGGGAGGGACTTTCCTTCACTTGCAGCTACGGTTTGGCTTTACTCTGCATTCTCTCACACACACACAGCGCCTGCTTTGCCTGTCATTTCACAGGAGTGTGACACAAACTGGTAGTTTTGGGTGTGAGGGTATCCTTGTGGGGATCCCTGGTTGCCACGGTAACAGTCCTGTGGTTATGCAATACAGTATTGATCTCTCTGTTGTGATGAGGTTCCGTCCAGATGATCGAAAGGCATCTGCTATCCCTGAGATTAATCTATATTGTCCATTCTCTGTCCTCCACGTCACGGCTCCGCCCTGCTGTCTCCGCAGGCGTCGGCTCGCCACCGGTGCTCGTACTTGGTGCAGCTGCACAGTGACGCCTTCCTGCAGGCGGGGGGGGACAAGCGCTGGCTGCAGGGTCTGCACTGCGTACCCACCAAGCTGCGGCACCTCAACCTGCTGAACAAGCTTCTGGCTCACAGACCCTGGCTGCTCGCCCAGGAGCACATCGCAGTGAGTGGGCGACCCCAGTGCACGCCACCCCCTCGCCGCACGACCCGCATTATAACCACATCGTTTCTGATATCTTTTAAAGTTTATTACCTGTTGACCTCAATATGCCAAGGCTAGTTATGTTTGGTAAATGGTAAATGGACTGCATTTATATAGCGCTTTCTTTCAAAGCGCTTTACAATAATGCCTCTCATTCACCCATTCCTCACACACACACACACACCGGTAGCAGAGGCTGCCATGCAAGGCACCAACCTGCATACCGGGAGCAATTGGGGGTTCAGTGTCTTTGCTCAAGGACACTTTGATGGGGTCAGAAGGAACCAGGGCTCGAACCTGCAACCCTACAGTTACCAAACGATAATGCTACCTCCTGCACCACCATCTTCCACCATGTTTGAAGACGAGTCCCTGGTGTTATGATGGATCCAGCAGCACTGGGCCAAATAAACACTGCTAAACTGCCCATTAGCACTGCAGTGTTCTTGTTTGCACTATCCCGCATCGCTGTGTACCTGCATTACTTGCACTGTGTCATTGTTCTTGTGTCAGGATCTGAAATTAACGGTTTGTCTCACCTGCCAAGGTGAATGGTAGCTGAGACGTTCCACTGGCCAAGCCTATTTTTTTACTGGCCAAAGTAGTTATTGGCTTTTTGTGTTGCATATACATTTGTTTTCATCTTAAAGGTTGACTAGCTCCTTGTAAATATCGCCACATCACTGGCAGCGGACTGCCAACAAGTGATAATTATCTGCATTCTGTGAAGGTCAGCCCCATTGCTGCCTCTGATTGGCTGTTTTTTGTTTGGCTACGGTGATTGTCAGATGGTTGGTTAGATTAGGCTTAGATGAAAAATGCCAGAGTCAATCAGAGGCAGGCTAGTGGTGGGACTTCACAGGGTGTGTGTGCACGGGCGTGAGAAACTGACGGAGAACAGAAGCCAAATGCCCGTAAATAAAATGCAACAGAGACTCAGGACGGTGTTTAATTCCATGACTTTTGTTACAAACATTTCCCTGCCAGTGTGGCGGTCAGTCTTCTGGGATTTACTCGCCAAACTGAATCTGCCTGCATTTGAACCCTGGCAGCTGAGATGGAAGGTTCAGGTCCAGAAAGTTCAATTCCAGACCAAGGTTTTTGTTTCAGCCAATCAACTTTCTGGACCCGAACCTTCCACCACTGCCTGGAGTCCATGACTTTCGGACCCTGACTAATTGTCTGCTTGTCCTGGCTGTTGGTTGATCTGACATAGTTCAGTTTCATTTCATGTGTGTGACAGTCACTTAATGTTTCCGGGAATCTGACAAAGCTGAAATTGCCCCCCACCCCCCAGGACTTGGTCTGTCCCACCAGTGAGCAGCGCTGGTCACTGGCAGAGCTCATTCACGCAGTGGTCATCCTGGCCCATGCCCACTCGCTGTCCTCGTTCGTCTGGGGTTGTGGCATCAACCCGGAGCTCGATCACGCCGGGGGACACGCTTCCCGGCCGCCCTCCCCCTCTGCCCGCGTCTGCCGCAGCCCCGCACGCGAAGCTGCCGCTGAGCGCCAGGGGGTGAGTCTGGCGCCCGGGGTTGGGCCTGGCCTTCGCGACCGTGGGCCGGCAGGAGGCTGAGCTCGGCGTGTCTGTCCCCTGGTTCCCAGGGGGCCAACGGCGACTGTGAGGTGGAGCTGCTGATGCAGAAAATGCAGCTTCTACAGCAGGAGCAGGAGGAGTTCAGCCCGGAGGAGATGGTGACGCGCTTCGAGAGGGAGCGGAGCGAGAGGCTGCTGGGTCAGCTGAGCGGTATGTGCTGGGGGGGGGGGGCGACTCTGGGGCTCAGGAGCTCTAGTGTCGTTTGTACAGTGAAACCTCCCTGTAGATTTCAGCTTCATATAACAATGAGCAGATGGCAAATCAGAGCGGGAACAGTAACATGCATATAATGTAATAACATGCAAGTTGGAGCACAAAGTGCTGAGGTTAGAGTGGCAGTGTTACTCTCGGGTGTTGAAGTGCAGGTCCTGTAGCGCCTCCTGGAGGGAGGGAGGGGGAAAGCCCCAACCGTCCTGCACAGTGACCTGTCGTTATGCATTGGGTACGATGCAGGGATTATTAGTCATTATTTTGCTTAATTTCGTGCTTTATTTCTTGTGTGTGTGTGTGGACGGTCCCTGACCTCCTGTGTCCTGAACCCCCCCCCCCCCCAGACATGCCGTGTGCCCTCCCGGACAGTGTGTCCCGTTTTGTGGAGGATGCTGAATTTGCCTACCAGGATTTTGCCCCCCGCGGGGAGCAGGCCCCACCCACACTCCGAGCACAGGTACACCAGAGGCTTGGGGGGAGGAGAGGCCAGCACCCCCGCGTAATGCCCACCCCCGCGTAATGCCCACCCGCGGCTCAAATGTTTACTTTGTGTTGTGTGTGCAACCCTGAAATTTGCAGGTTTTTTCATGGGAGGATCACGGCTTCTCGCTGATGAACCGGCTGTACCCAGACATGGGCCAGCTGCTGGACGAGAAGTTCCAGGTGGTGTCCAGCCTGACCTATCGCACCATGGCCATGCACTGCGAGGTGGACACTTCAATGCTCCGCAAGGCCGTCTGGAACTACATCCAGTGTGTCTTCGGCATCCGGTGGGTCCCTGCTCCGTGACACATCCCATCTGTGGGTTTAGCGATGATGTCATACTTTATAATCCATCACTGTTGATGATTCATTTAACATTAATTCTTTAGCTCATTACGCATATTGGTGCATATTGACTGGTTAGGATTCCATCCAACACCCACCTGAATATTCTATGGACTTCACCGAATCCTCCCTCTGTGTCACCGTATCTGTTCCTAGATCAGCCGCCCTGCTCATGATTATGCAGATTTATCATGGGATTGTTAATTAAAGCCACAAACACACCCAGGGTTTGTGACAGGGGGGGTCTGTAAGGCACAAGATCTGAGACGCTTCCAGAAGGTTCTTTGGAGAGCACCGTTAGCCCAGCTGGCTCGTCGTCGACGCCGTCACCCTGGATCTGTGTCCTGTGCTGCTGTGCAGGTACGACGACTATGACTATGGTGACGTCAACCAGTTACTGGAGATCCGGCTGAAGATCTACATCAAAACGGTGGCCTGTCACCCGGAGGAGACCTCGGCCCGCATGTACGCCGCCTTCTGGAGGCTCTTCCGGCACTCGGAGAAGGTGAGGCGCCTGCTGAAGTCTGGCACCGTGCCGCAGGAGTTTCGTTTGCTCTGTGTCTCCTGTTGTAGCAAGAGGAGTTAAACTCACCAAAAACCACACAGCTGCCTGCCGCAGTAACTGCAGGCACTCATGTGGCGCTGCTGAGTCAGAATGGTGAGGCAGCTTTGGCTATAATGAAAACTCTCTCTCTCTCCCCCCTCCCTTTCCCTCTCTCTCTCTCTCGACCAGGTGCACGTTAACCTTCTTCTCCTAGAGGCACGCCTGCAGGCCGCCCTTCTCTATGCCCTCAGGGCCATCATGCGATACATGATGTGATCAGATGCCCCCCCCCCCCCCCCCCCCCATCGCATATTATAAACGAGGGGGCAGCACCGCACTGCAGAAGTACACACACTACACTTATTTGGGGGTGGGGTGGCGCATACAGCTCTTGCACTACTGGGAATCGTAATACCAGGAGGAAGCCTCTGAACTGGAAGTAATCTCTGAAATATACCCTGCTGGAAGGGTCGCCTTACTGTCCCCTCTGTCAGCTGTCACCACTTTCAGCTGCTGCTGTCAGACTTACTTCCTCACGGCCGTGAGCTGAATGGGGAACTATCACTCTGCTTACGCGTCGCTTATGGCTTCCTGCCTACACTGTTACTGCCTTTGATTTTAAATATCTCTCACAGTATTTATTTAATTTGTTCAGGGATCTTCGTCTCAGGGTGTCATGTGAACTCTAATAATGTGAGTGCCCTTTCACCTCCCGGTTTGGCCGCAGCCACCAATGAGCCGAACTACTTAAGGCAACCGGCGTTTGTGGATGTTGCGGAGTTATCGAGGGGGAAAAGGTTACCTTGTTTTGCTATGTCTGTGAATCTGGTGATGTTACTCTGATTTATTTTGTACAAACATTATTTTATTAAAAAGCAGCAGAATCTTGTGAAGTATGAATAATATTGCGAGCGATTTCAGTTCTTGGTTGTAGTTTGCCTACATTTCCACAAGTGGGAGGTAAACATCACAAAAAGCCGCGCTCGGCAGAGCGGCCGCTGTACCGTACTTCCGAATATACGGGAAAAGGTGGCTTGTTAAACAAATGTACTTTCCGAAAAAGAAAAAAAAACCGCGGAACAAGGAGGAAATAGCTCTAAGAATGTGTCCAGTCTCACTTCTCTTAATCATTCTCACATAATCTGGCGGTCTGCGACGTCGTGTCCTTCCTGTTTTCTGTCCTGCTCTTTTTGGTTATAGGCGTTAACTCACCACCTTTAATACCCATCTTTGTGTCCCCGGTACACGATCAAAGTAGCCAAGAATTATTGTTGGGCAGCATCAATGGCGTTGAATTAGATAAAGTATCTTGAATTACTTTAATTCTTCTTAAATGAAGAACCGGGTACACACTAAGGCAGCAGCATAGGACTGAGACCGTCACTTGCGTTCACGCCGATTTGAATGAGCCGAGTGCCTTTGCTGTGACTGGCGGCTCTGGGCGGGGTCGGGGGCGGAGAGGGGGCGCCGGCAGCGGCGGTGCACAGAGAACCAGTCAGTATCCGCGCCCCGCAGCATCGCTTCATATCCGCACCTGCCCCGTGGCGGCGTGGACACGCTCCTTGGCGGCGCGTCCTCCCATCGGTGGCCGGAGACGTCTGTCAAAGACATATAATTTCAGAGGTAAGACATTTAAAGGGTTGATTTATATGCACGGGGGACAAAAAGCGGGGGTATGACTGTACATCCGTGCCTTGGTCTTTCATGTTTCAGTTTCTGCGGTTTTTTCAGCATTCATAAGAAAGTGTTACGGGCACTTATGGCTCTCCGCCTTTCGGCGCTGAGAGCTTAGGGAGCCGGATACATCCAACGGCAGCTGCTAAGTTTTGATCTTATTTGTTTAGAGCAGTTTGTAGGTTTTTCCTTCAAGGTTTCCTTTTCTAAAAAGCAAAACTTAGTTTGCAAATGCCTCTCGGTCCGTGTCTCGGGTCACCGCCCCCCCCACCCCGCAGGGCGCCGTGACGAGTGGAGGGGAAAGTTTACACGAAATCCGATTAAAGGTTGTGTATGTAAAATAATACACCCACCTTCTATGTTCACTGCTTTTGGCTGATTTATTACTCGCACTGATTTCTGAACACTAGCAACTAAAACAAGTACTTCTGCGCAAAGTTTTTAAAAACTTCACGGCAACTCTTAAATTTGGGTGGCGGGTATCATTAACTTTGATCGTTTATCGGAAGTCCATTAGGACTTTTTCTTAAATGCTGTAGTTTTTGTGTGAATTTGAAGTAAATGATTATAAAGTATCGTCATAAATAAAAAAAGACCAAAATAGTGGGCGCAAACGCTGAGCGGACGCGAAGTGACATGACTATTCACTGCATTAAATGCAGTAATTGTACCGTGCCCTAGGATTATATTATCTTGAATGGCGTCAGGAAATTCGAGCATTCAATATTGTATTTTGAAAGGGAGCTCATTATATGCAGAATACACAGTAACTCAGTGTGCAGAACTACAAATGTGATGCAGAAGGATCTGTGGAGCTGAAAGGGCTTGTGTGCGCCGGCGTCCGCCCTTTGCCGGGCAGAGCGGACCGCTGACACCCAGTCAGCAGCAGCCACTATCGGCCAGCTGACAGGAAGGTCTTTTGGGGCTGAATTTTGAGGAACACATTTCGCTGAAATATGTAGAAAGCTTCAAACTGAAAGCTGCAGCTTGCAGTCATGGTGATGCTTGCAGTTCCTTCCCCCCAGCTGTGACCGGTGGGCTCGACAGATCTGCATAAGTTGTGCACCTCCTGTCCAGCTGCAGGGATCTACTGTCCCTCTGATCTGTGGCTCTAGGGTGTAGGATGCGGGAAGCCGCAGCTTAAGTGTGGAACGGAGACGCAGTTGAGGAGCAGAATGGACCCCAGTGCTGGTGGTTGGCAAGGCCATGAGCGCTAACATTAACACAGGACAGAAGACATGATGTGACAGTTTAGCCTTGGGTCGCCTTGCTTCCTGTTTCCTTGAGAGGTCACTTCCTCACTTGAGCCACCCAGCTGTATCGGAAGCGGTGGGTGGGGGGTGGGGGGGGGTGTGTGGTAGGGTGCTGGGGATTGAATTGTGGTGGTACATGAAGCCTGACCTTTATTTAAAAAACTGAGGAATGTATGTGAGGCAGGGAGGGATCGGAGTCCCCTGATTGAGAGCGATTGGGAAGCTCTCAGATTACACGCTGTATTGGTACAACAGCCCATGTGCAAGTTCAGCGCCAAAGACAGCTGAGGACCCGGATGGTCAGGCCTGGGGATTCGCTGTTGTACCATTTACTGCCAGTGGCTGACGTGTGAGCACAGAGTCTCTCTCACTGCTTCATACTATGTTTGTATCTGCTGTGGTTATCAGCGCACGTTTCCCAGCCATGAGATGAATGGATGGATGGATGGATGAAGAAAAGTGTGAATTCTCTGGCTGATCTAATATTAGCATTAGCCTCTTTTTGAAATGCACTGCGGTCACGTTGTACTTCTGTAACGGCATGCAGATTTTGGATCTGCGAATTACCTTGGCAGGCAGGTGACTTGCGGGGGGGGGGGGGTGGTTTGTCTACTTCCTGTGTGCCATCTTAGGGAAAGCGGGGATCCCTTCAGAAGTGCTGTAAGGATGCTGACAGGAGTTTATATCAGCTGTGGAAATGGCCCTTGTAGTGTGTGTGTGTGTTCTCTGGGTCTTCACGTTAAATCTGGGTCTACCTTTTAAAATTCAGTTTTATTCTGATAGCCTTGTTCTTTCTGAGGTACCGAGCGGCTCTGGTGGCTTTGGAAGGTGTCGTCGATTACGTTTGACAAACAACAACAACAACAAATTTATTTTTGTATAGCGCATTTTCACGACTTTACATCATCCCAAAGCGCTTTACAGCAT
>JABFEB020000045.1:15853249-15877149 GCA_019775895.2 Stomatorhinus ivindoensis | reverse complement strand
CCCCCCCCCCCCCCCCCCCCCCCCCCCCCCCCCCCCCCCCCCCCCCCCCCCCCCCCCACACGATGCGATGTCAATCTACTATAGCCAGCCATTTTAGCTTTAACTAATTTCTGTAGGATATCGCAAATTCACTTCTTAGATGGCAAATTCAGGAATTCAGCTTTGACTAGTTAAAGTGTTTGATATCGAAAATTCTCTTTTAGCTAGTACGATTCAAAACACTTTTCTCATTTATTTCAGTAGGAGTTGGAATTTTAACTAGTTAAAATGCTAAATCCCGATATCAGGAAGTCAATTATAACTAGATGAAAATCCAATTGAATTTCTGATACTGCATCAAGAATTTGCATTCTATCTAGTTGAATTGAATTTGTGATATCCTCTAGAAATGAATTAAAGCTAAAATGGCTTGCCAGTGTCCCCTACCCTGCAGCCTACAGTCACTGCGGCCACTTCAGACACAACAGTTCAGCGAACCACATGATTCTGGACTCTTGGAAGGAACACGCACCCTAAGCAGGATTCAGAGCCCCCACCTTGAAGGTGTGAGGCCAGCGTGCCCCACCTCCCATGTCTTCCTGTGAGCTGTTACTGCCCCCCCCCCCCATAATGTGACCCCAGGCACCCCACCCCTGCTCCTAGGGACTCAGATTGCCACTGGGCAGATGCCTGAACACAGGGCGAGGTGCCCTGCTATCAAATAATTTATTCAGTAACCCAAAAACAGCACATCCCGCGCCTCTGCGCCATTAAGATCTGCCACCCCTGCTGTAGCCGGCTGTACTTCCCTCCCGTGTTGCTAAGACTGTTACTAGGTAGCATGGCAGGGATTACAAAGGCGCGGTGCTTTTATGGCACACGCTGGCTCCGCTGTCAGCAGCACAGAGGGCCGCTCCAGGGATGGCTCAGGAGCATCTGCGAGGACGTCCAGCATTCTGGGCCTGGGCTCAGTGTGTGTTTAATTAGCCACACTGCTGCTCTTCGGAGACACAGGTGACAGCTAGATCATACGCATTTGGAAATGTTTTCACAGTTTGTCTACGACAAATTAAGACTTGAAGCAATGTCTCGTGAGCATTGCCTTACATAACTAAGAGTGTCTGGTGCGTAATCTTTATAATAGATGATATTAATACATGAGTATTTATTATAATCTACTTAATATTTTACTCTTTCATGACAATCTGTTATCCAAGTGTGTCTGGCACTGGTAGCCTACATTTAAATAGAGGTCAGATGAGCATATCGACGAGAGCCAGGATGTGTTTGACGCAGTGGACCATAGATATTTGCCAGGGCAAATTGCGATCATCAATGAAATTGCATTTTCCAGCATTGGCCAGGAGAGATCACCTTCTTGTTGCATTAGGAGGAAGGGATTCTCAATCTGGGAAACAGGTGGTGCATTTCCAAGAAGGAAAATGTGATATGTCAGTTAGCTTTAAGTGTTTGTAAAACAACAGATTTAGGCAAATTACAAATAAGTGTACCGTGAAATCTAATTTATTGAGTCAGACATGTTCATATATCCAGAAAATACTTTTGAGCACATCAAAAAGGAGTTTGAATATTTAGCCATTGGTTTGTCTAATTTGTATGTGTAGGTGTAAAGGTTGCCGAGTCGTTTGAACACTGAGGCTTTGAGTGAAGTTCAAGGTTTCAGAATATTGATACATTAAATTTTGTGGTATTTTACATATTGGTCAGGGACGGACTGTCCATGGCATTCCTCTACTCTGCACCCTGAACCTCTTGGGGTAAATTCCAGGCTTCCAAGTCCCTGTTGTATATTACCCCTTATAGAAGATGGATTGATACTTGATGTTTCTAAGGCCGGTAGCCATTGCTGGTTCATGGTAAACACTAATTAGTGAGTAGAGACAGCTCTTTCAGCAGGTGAGACACAAACACTTCATCCACTAAGCTTTCATTTGCGGAGGCTAATTGACTCGATTCTGCTTCAGCATCTGCAGTCGAGAGCTGATGCCTTGGTTTATTTCAGTGTCACTGGTAGCTTCTAACACCTCAGCGTCTGATGCATCTCACAGAAGCTGAGAGTTGCAGTTTCACCTCACAGCAGCTCCTTGCTGAATGTTCCCCAAGACATTCTTAGATTTCAGAGCAATTCCTTTCTTTTTATTGTTTGTTTATTCAGGTGTTTTGTTCTCTGCTGTGTGACCCTTGTTGATGCTACCTAGCTGTTGTAAGCAGTCCAGTTTTATCTGTGGGACACACGATTATTGCTTTCCTCCACATCTATGTGACTCCACCCCCCTCGGAGGGGTGTGAAACATCACATGACCACATGGCCCCAAAACGTATTCAAGTTGGTCATCAGCTGTTGACTTTTATATAATCAGAGCCAATTGGCCACCTGGTCACATGACAACAGTGAGTCAATCCCATAGTAATTAATGACTGGGGAGATTGTGACAGAAATAGGGAGGGAGTTTGTGGCAAAGCCAGCACAGACATCCCTCATTTGAATGCAATTCCAGCTCAAGCCGTGATACATAGTAAAATTATTATTTTTTTTATTGTCAAATTTAAACTCCAGAAATTAATATTTGACATGGTATGAGAACATCAGAGGAAAGACGCTCATAGGTATAATTTGATTTCAGAATCCTGAACCCTACATAATTTATCATATTTTTACAGCAGAGGATACAAACATAAGATTATAGACGATTTTCAAAGTAATATGGATCCAGAAGTGGTAAGCAAGCTTAGAGCTGTCTCAAAGCCCAGTGTGCGAAATATTTAGCAAACTGTATGCCATATCTCTGTCACATGCTCAAAAGAGTTACTACAAAGATATCCCTTTTCAATGCATCTGTTGTTGCCGTTTTGTTAGCATATCATTGTGTTTTTACTGAATTGACTTGTACTTGGTGTCTCCTGTGAGAAATGTACAGCATGTGGCTCATTGTGTTGCCCTTGTCCCCAGGAGCATCCAGTACAATGGCAGCCACCGTAACGGACGAGGTAAGCCCTCTTGAAGAATTCTCCGGCAGCTGTGAGACTGTGGCACCTGCATCATGCTCTAGAAGTGCATGACATTCATCCAGTGATGTCATTATCACATCAAACATTGTGTAATAAACACTGAAAAATGAGTTATGCATGCATGTGAATATTCTTGGTATGCGACTGTCACCAGAGCCTGTGCCAGTCACACTTGTTATTGATATTTATGTGCATTCTGGTCCTCGTCCTGACTGAGAGCAGGTCTGATGCGATGTCTTATTCTCTCTTTGCTTTCACACGCAGATCCACGTTTTTGCTCGCTAGACTCCGGAGAGTCCGGGCTTTTGCAGGAGCCTGAGGAGGCGTACGGCCATTTCCCCTGGGCCTTCCCTGCTCAGGAGGAAGATCGAGGAACCAGCCAATACACATTCAAGAGGAACAGCAAGATCGAGTCATTCAGCTGGGCAGCACGCACAGGAAAACACTTAGAAGGACAGTAGGTTACAGGACACAGGCACAGTCACAGAGAGTGAGGAAGCAGTCAGTGAGACCGCAGACCCCCAGAACAGTACAAGGCGCCGGGTTGAGTTGGGGTCCTGAGCAGCCCACGGTGTCCCGGGGTGGTGCTCGGTGACAGTGACACGCCCATGAGCCGGCTGTCGGGGCGGCTACGCTCGGCGGGCGTGCACCTTGGGTGCGGGGCCCTGGCCGAGGAAGACTGCCTGGAACTGGAGACTCCAGCGCCTTGGGAGAGCCACGAGGGGCATGCTGGGAGCGCAGGGACGCCTCCCCCAGGGGCCGGCTCGGGGGCTTCCATTCACTACAGCTTCTTTTCCTCCCCGTCACTTGCTAACGGGCTGCGCAGCCCCGAGGACCGGCTGCACAAACGGCCCCGCATCGGGGCAAGAAGACGCCGTCAGCCAGAGCCCCTGGATGAAGAAGGGCAGGAGGAACACGGCAAGCCCCAGCCAGAACTCCTGCAGGTGCACCAGCAGTTGGGCACCTTACCGCAAGCACACCCAGACCTCCGAATGGAGGTGGAGACCGACTCTGTGACAGACCAACTGGCTTCCATGTCCCCATTGGCTCTTATGGGAGCTGATCAGTCCGACATCTGCACAGCCACCATCCAGCCGTGTACCCCTCATTACTGCCCAGCCAGTCCTCTTAGCCCCCACCAGAGGGAGCCAGACCCCGAGCCCCCACTAAGCCCTGCAGCGTCTGCCCCGGTTCTGATGCCATCCCCCATACAAGCCCCTCCCATCATTCCACCCCCCGTTGAGGGCGAGAGGAAGTACGCACTGCGCAGCTCGGGGCGGCCGCGTTTCCCCTGCCGACTGCGCAAATCGTCCCGTTTGCGTCGGACGATGGATGATGAGGGTAAGAAAGAGGAAAGAGAGGGTGATGGAGCAGGAGAAAGTGACAGGAGCTGTAGAGTAGAGGGTCCAGGGTTCAGTGGCAGGGGTGAACCCTATCAGCCCAGTGAGGCCAGCATGTCTGGTGACCTTTTGTCCATGTCTCACCACAGTATAGAGTTTTGTGCTGAGACACTGGAGCCTGTCCAAGCCACAGGGCCCCTGTCCTGCCGGGGCCGTCGCCGGGGACGCTGTGTGGGCATGCGCAAAATCGTGGTGAAGGTGGCCCGCATTCCCATCAATCTCAGCCGACGACAGAAAAGCTACAAAATCTCCTCCCTGGAGCCACCGAGTTTACCAGTGGGACAAGATGGCAGCGGGGGGCTTGGAGGGGAAGGTGGAGAAGGGCAAGGCATGGGCGACGGTGTGGCAGGGGCTCCCCGTGAGCCAACTGCCCTGCTGAAGATGAAGAACAATGGAAAGAGCGTGATGGTCATGTTCCCCCCTGGGGAACTTCCCGTCATCCTAAAGCGCCGGCGTGGGCGGCCTCCAAAGCAAATCGTGCCGGGCCAGCCAGATCTGCGCGAGGCACGGGTCAGTACTGCGCTCTCTGGGGACCCCAAGAAACCACGCCGGCGACGGAGAGTCAAGCTGCCCTCCCCTCAGCCTTCATACATAGCTGACACCAATGACGTCAAAATGGAGTATGGAGATGTGCTCTCCAAGCTGGCCTTTCTGAACAGGCAGCCCCCGGCCACAGGGCGCTGCTCTCCACCTCGCTGCTGGACACCCAGCGAGCCTGAGTCCTTCCACACGCCCCCAGAGAACCCAGGTATCTCCACACTGCTGCACAGGCTCACCGGCTTCCGCCGCAGGGGGGGACGGGCTGGCTGCATGGGTGGCCGGGGTGGTGGGGCAGCTGGCTCCGGCGAGGCCTTCAAGAGTTCCTTCAGTGATTTCTTCGAAACCATTGGAAAGAAGCGAAAAGTGCCTCCCGCTGAGCCTGGGCAGCCCCGTAAACGAGGCAAGGGGGTGGCGGCTGGCCTGAGCAGAGCTGCTTTCTTGGGGATGGACCCGGGCAGCCTGGCACCAGGGGAGAAGGGAGTCCGCAAGCGCCGGCCACGCAAGAATGGGGTGCTGAAGCAGGGTCAGCAGGAGCAGGAGTGGTCCAACGGGGGGAGCTGGGGGGGCAAAGGAGGGGGGCAGGAGATCCCCAGTGATAGGGATCGGGGCACAAATTATCAGGGATGCCCGTCCCCCCGCGGTCGCTTTCCTCCCTGCGATATGGGCAAAGGATTCTACCCTAATCGAGGGGTAAGTGGAGGGGGCGAGGAAGCCCAGGGGCTCTTTGCAGGGTATTTTCGGTCTCTCTTGGACTCTGATGATTCCTCAGACCTGCTGGACATCTCCATGTCTAGTCCCGCCTCTCGCACAGACTCCCGCAAACTGACCCCAGGATATGAGTCCGGCAGTCCCGGGCAGGGCCAGCGCTGGTCTCCTGCCTTCCCCAAAAAGGCACTGAAAAGCCACAGCCCTGCCAGTGACAGCCCGCTTCAGGGCCAGCCCAGCACAGCGGCCCGCCCCCCATATGGATATAGCATGGCAGAGACCTCCCCAACTAACTCCTTCCCAAAATCCATGCCCCCGGCCCTTTCGCTGTCTCGCTCCCCCAGCTCACCACACCCTTCCTCTTCAGGCTTCTCCTCATTCCCCTCCAGCTACGGCAGTGGTCAGCAGTCCACAGGCAGTGGCACTGCCTCACTGCCACAGCAGCAGAGGCTAAGTGACTGCAGCTTTCCCTATGGTACAGGGATGGGCAAAGGTCCCTCGACCTCCCCCGCTGGCCAGTGTCACATGGGATTCTCTGGCTTTCAGCCATCTCAGACGCCTGTCAAACGAGGCTATGGTAGCTACCCCGGGTCAGCTCATTCTGCCTTATTACGAGGGGAGTCTGGGCACATGACTGGGCCTGCCTCTCCTGGTGGCAGCTACATGACAATGGCAAAGATGAGTCCCTTCTCTTCTTCGTCACCCCCAGACAGCTGCAAGCAGTATCCCTCCTCTCACTGGGGATACAGACAGGGTTACCAAGGCTGGGGTCCTGACAGTTTTGGGTCCCACCAATACCACGCCTACAGCGACTACTGCACCGGAGGCACCAACGAGTCCAAAGACATCCTGGATATTTCAAACTACACACCACAAAAGGCAAAACAGAGGTCCTTCTCTGAGACTCTCTCCGAGTCCTCCTCTGACTCCTCACACCTGGGGCCCACTGGTGCCAGCATGGGGGGAGGAGCTAGTGGGTACCGTCCACGGGATACCCTGCCTGCAGCTGAGGGCCAGTCCAGTTTGTCCAGCCTAGAGAAACTCATGTTGGACTGGCATGAGAACTCTGCAGGACCCTCTTACAACTGGAGCCAGAGTGTGCTGTTTCAGGGCGGCACAAAACCAGGCCGGGGACGGCGGAAACGCACAGAGTCACAGGCAGACCGAGAGGGCTGTGCGCTGAATTTCCCGCCGGCGTCACCCTCCAGCTCCTCTTCACCTGGCCCAGGGCCCAAGCGCAGCCCAATGGCAGCCCGGGCCCCCCGTGGGACGCGAGGCAGGGGCGGCTTCTCTTCCTGCCAGCGTGAAAGAGCCCCATCGGGGAAGCCGAAAGTGCAGAAGCCCCCCACGTCAGCAGCGCAGCCTGGCGGGACAGCACTATTCCAGGACACGCTGGACTACTACAGTGGAGACAGCAGCAGCTTGTCACCACTGCCTTCGCAGACGCAGGGCTTCGGGCTGGATGCCTGCGAATACTCTAGCCCCTACTCCGTCCACCCATCCACCCCGTCCTCTGATGAGCGTTTCTCCCAGCTCTTCCCAGGAGAGACAGCTTCCTTGTCCCCTTGTCCCGAGGCGCTGAAGCCCTACCCGAAGCCGGCACCCCCTCCCGCCTACTCCGTACCTCCGCGGACATTCTCACCCAGTTGCTCCCCTACTCCCCGGCTCCTGTCCTCCTGCAGTGCGGCCCAGAGCCCTCACCGGGCCCCCAGCAAGGACTTCCAGCATTATGACTCTCCCAGCTACTGTGGCTCCCCCTGCTGGTACGGCCAGGGGGGGTCACTGGCCAGCAGCCCACAGAGCTATGACTCTGAGCGTCCTTCTGGTGCCACTCTGCCCCCCCACGGACGGACTGACAAAAGAGAGCTGAGCCAGGCAGGGAGTTCGGGCCTCAGGGCAGGCCCTCCTCCACACTCACCCTACCCGGTCCCTCTCCATCGTGGTTCCTCCTCGTCCTCCTGTGCTACAGTCACCCTGGACTCCTCCCCCCTGCCCGAGGACTTGGGCTTCACTCTGCACCCTGACAATTACCCCACCATGCCCCAGCGCTACCCTCCCCAACCAGCCCGGGGAGGGGTCCTGTGCCAGCTGCTGGACCAGCCTGCAGAGGACGGCTTCACCGTCACCAGTCTGTAGGCCTCCGTCGGGTGAGCAGGCCACAGGTAGGATTGCAGCAAGAGCACGTCTTTGATAAGGCAGGAGCCATTGGCTCATATGTCCATTCATGTGTCCATGTTATCATGGCCCAAGAGTGATTCTAAGCTCGTGACTGGAAGAGGCAACCTTTAATAACTGACTGTATTCTCTCTCTCTCTCTCTCTCTCTAGGTGCCAGTGCAGTCCATCTCATGCTTTTTCAGATTTTTTACTTTTTTTTTAAAGGAGAATGACTTCTTGAAAAACTTTTTAAATATATTAACAATGATGGCAATGTTATGTGACAACCGTCGACACATGATTTTCTTCTTAATGGACACACTTCAGCGTGCCCCAGCAGTGACAATCAAGAAATAATGACGCACACATGCACGGTCACACCACACGGACATAAACACGCAGCTTGTAGCACATGACACTCATATCCTGGCATCCAGAGACTGTGAACTCCACACACTGTCCACACGCGGAGCGGAGCGCACACAGACACACATGTAACTTCTGTGACTGGGGGAGGGGGGGTCATCCTGACAGGGGGTGGGGGCATGAGATGGAACAATAGAGAAAAGTGGAGGAGCCAAAAATGACAAAGGAGTGACAGGTCTGATCGAGGGGACACAAA
This sequence comes from Stomatorhinus ivindoensis, assembly GCA_019775895.2. Taxonomy (NCBI): domain Eukaryota; kingdom Metazoa; phylum Chordata; class Actinopteri; order Osteoglossiformes; family Mormyridae; genus Stomatorhinus; species Stomatorhinus ivindoensis. The sequence goes on along the minus strand of JABFEB020000045.1, from coordinate 15,868,717 downwards.
GACCCTAACTATGAGAACGCTGAGCCTGTCTCGACAGATGCAGTCCAGGTGTGTCAAAGCCCCAGCCCCGCCTCTGTCACCCTGCAGATCAGTACAGTCTTCTCTGCTTTCTTTTTTCAGTCAATACACCATTTTATGCTCTCCTCCACAGCTGATCTGACGTTTTAATGACTCAAAGAAACGACTGCAGAAAAATAGTGACCGGCGTTGCTGTCTCTGCTCTCCTCTTACAGTCACGTCACCGTCTCCAGTCACGCTCTCCGAATGATCGATGACCTCACCTCCCCTAACCGCTTCTGCCACCTAGCAACTAGCGATGCCTCCCCCCGCGAGGCTCCTGCACACTCTTACAGCGCTCATACGATACCAGCATCTGTACATAGACTTTGGAAACAAGGGCAAGGAGGGAAAAAAATACAACAAAATGGTGATGTTCTTACAGTAATGTGAAATATGCACTGAAAGACTTTGCGTTTTACTGTGCAGAGCTGAACTGCTCGAACCAGTTTGGGCAGACACTGGTGTATGCTAATGTAGATAACTGAGCCCCTGCAGTGGCTGAGGGGTTACGCCCTGGCTCTCACCCCCAGCCACCCCCCCCCAACCTCGCGAGCCCTTCTCCTGTGCTTTCTGTGACGTTAACTACGGCATGGTCTCACCCTGTAGATTTTGTTTGTTCGTTTGTTTGGTATGTTTTCTTAAAAGGGAACAAAAAAAGACACTAAATATCATGTGCTCACCCCAAAGAATCAGACTTGTGTACGTGTACATACCCCTGTTCGTGCAGGGCGTGGAGAGAGAGAGCGGGTCCGTGGTTCCGGTCCGATGAGAGTGTCGAGTTCTGGATCTCAGGGTGTGGACTGGACTGCCTTCTCCTCTTCTTTTCCTTCTCTGATTTTCTTTTACTCTTTTCTCTGTTTCTTCTTCCCGGTCTCCTAACTGTGTTGTACGGTGATTTGTGTGATGGAATATTGTATCTGTCTGTTACATATCATATCCCTGAGGTGCAAATATTTAAATACACATTTGGTTCTGACCATTGCTAATCCATGCCTGGTCTGAGATTACTTTAAGGGGGTGGGGGGGTCTATGCCTTTCACGCTATTCACTGTTTAACTCTCCATGGAGACTCTACCCTTTCACTGGGTTTAATAAGAGCCCAATATTTACCGTCTGTGGTCATCCAAGCACACCTGGGGGCGACATCACTGTGTCACAGAGCAAGAGCGGGCAGGTCATCTTCATGTAGAAAAACACTGACGTACTTCTGTGCTTTTCCCAGAATCTGGAAATGCATATGCAGCTTTAACCTGTGTGAATCTCAGAAAGTTGAAAGGAGCAGGTCTATCTCAGCAATTAACAAAGGCTCTTCCCTGCAGGGGAATGTGGATAAAGGTGGCATCTAGCACTGCCGTCACCAAACGTCTTCATAGCCTCTGGGTGAGTCCGTTGGGACAGTGTGGGACAGAGAGCCTGTGGCTTCAAAAAACAGTTACTCTGAAATAAAGATGTTTTTTTAAATCCTACTGCCACGGCTAAAGCGCTCACTCTGGATAACCGAGTTGGATAAATGTATAAAATGTTATTTCACTGCCTAACCGAATGACGTCTGAGATCAAGAAGTTTGAGATGAAATTAAAGGAAAACCGTGAAACCCGACACTGACTTTAACAGTCAGCCTTTTATCAACCCTTACCTTGTTGTTGTTTGACATTAAAATGTTCCATTTAATTTACAAATAAAACTTGACAGATTAAAAAAAACATTCACTCATCTTAAGGTCATTCAAATTAAACCAGTTGACAGCTAAGCGCAGTAATATTTTATATCAGACTGTTAATGCACTGCCAATGTTAGAGATTTCTGTAAAACTGCAAAGTCCGACATCATGTAGCGCACGTCCCCGTTTAGGTCTTGGGCACAGAGCGGTACCGACGCCGGTCTCTCTGCGTGCCGTTCACGCGCATATTCGCGGGCACCGCTGCGTGGCGGCGTATTGATTGCCTTGATTCACTGGCGAGGTGCATGGAGATAGGCAGTGATTTTGGACTTCGAGCGCTCGTTAGTATTCTGGCCGGGAACGCGCCGCTCAGGCAGATGGAACGCGGCACTTCTGTTCTGTTGGCGTCAGACATAATAATGAGCGCGCGCGGAGCCCGAGTTCAGCCGAGGACACGCGAGGGGAGAGAAGCAGCCATGGTACCTATCTGCTGCATCCGTTGAACTCTTCAGTTTTCAGCACTTCCATCGTACCCATTGCTTTATTTTTCATTGGTAGAATTAGCAATCACTGTGCGTTCTGTTAGCTTTTGAATTCAAAAGAAAGACCGCATGAAGCTGCTGAAATGCTAAAGCTCTTTTCTATTTAAGGTTTAATATGAGTTTCAGTCCTGAAACCGATTCTTACACAGTGACAATCTGCAGTAACCACGGCGTCCCGCGGCTTCGCAGTTCGCATTAAATGTGACCATTACGTTAGTCTGCCACCTGCTGTCTGACCCGCGAAACTCTAGCGCTTAATCTGGGGGACACCCGAGCCAACTTTTTTTTTTTTCACCGCATTCCATTCTTCTTGTGCAAAATGAAAACTACGTAATTACCTCAAAGGTAAGTAGGTTAACCTACACATTTTAAATGGATTAACTATAGCCTTACATCTTACCAGGGCACTCATAAATCAATACTGACAACATTTGCTTATCTGGTAGGTCTAATGCTTTGATTTTCTGCATTATCAACAACAGCACCTAACCAAATCATATCATATCTCTGAAGTTGACACGCGACAAATGACCAGGTTTTATACAATAAGAATGACATTTGCCGTTACATAATGTGGTGTTTAATCAGTCGTTTTATCTTAGATATTGGAAATTACGTCATTTGAAAAACTTAACTTGGACTGGGGAAATATATATATTTACACACACACAATATCCGTCAATTAGCACGGTCGCTCTCATTTGGAAACGACCTCCTTCTGGCTTCCGTAAGCAACTTGTGTTTATGTAAGTGGTCCAAAAAGACGTCAAACTTCGGTAGCTTGTCTCCGCAGTTAATGCCGGAAATTTGTTGCGGTATTTACATAAGCATTCCGTTCACTAAGATGGCATTTTTGGACCACATCAAAATCCTAAAGGTAGATCTGCCATGCAGCCATCGGCTCGATTGAGGCGTATTAAGGGGCGTATTCACTGCATGGCTATAGCAAGCGGCACTGGGTAGTTTGATTAATTGTCTCATAATGGTTATAACCCCGCATATCCTGGGGTTGCCTCGCGGCGACGAGGAGCGCTTCTCGGCTGATTGATTTGAACCACCCATAGTTTTTGGTAGATTGCCTTTCTGTAGTCGATGTTGATTTTGATTTGTATGACAAACTGGATTTGGCGCTGGAGTACTAGCAACGTCGAAGGGTAAAAAAATATCATACTTAAAACTTAGCTGAATAATGGGAAGTCGTTAAACGGCCACAAAGTTGTGGTTATTCCAACAATGTGGTGACTGGTTTTCAGGCCCACCGGTTGACAGAAAGTAACTCTTTCACCTCTTGCCCTGGGAATGAAAGGGAAGGAAAGGGAGGAGGGGCGCCGTGTCCGTTTGGAAAGTTGCAGATAACAGTGCCGTTCCACTCCCACGCCCGGATAAGGTCCAGGCTCCAGCGGACCGCTTTATTCGAGGCGATACAACGCTATGGTCTGCTGTGCGACAGGACCATGCGAGCCGGCAGCACAGGTCTGCGCCGCCTTCTCTCGCGGCTCTGCCTGCTGATCATACCACTGCTCCTGGTCCTGCAGATCTTGGTCGGAGTGAAATTGCCTAGGATCCACCGCGACGACTCCTCCCAGGAGTTCGCCTTCACCATCATTAGCATTGAGAGCGGCCGGAGTCTGCCTTTACCGGACGGCAGCGTCAACTCCCGCAACGCCGAGAACGGAGGCCCCGAGCTCTGGGACGAGGAGGAGGGCCCGCGAGGGGCGTCCGGTCCACACGGGTATGAAGCCCAGAACGATGAAATCCCACGGCAGGTAAATGACACATACAGCACTTGATATATGTGCAGAAAAGTCATTCATAAAACAGCAAAGGGCACATGGCCCTGCTTTGCACAACCCAACACTGGTATGAACTTGTCAGTGTATGAGGTGCAGTTTTAACTGACATTTCCAACTGCTCGCCTTGTGATGACACGAATGTAGTGAGAGATTTATAACAGGCGCTGGGAAGTACAGGCGATCCGGCGCCCGATAAGCGTTTGTGGCGCAGCTGCAGTGTGACAGCGGGCGCCGATGGGGACCTCACCTTGCACAGTCGTCAGCAGTCTCACCAGTCGGTTAAAAAACCAGCAAAGATAGCAGCAGACGCCAGTATTTTGAAACTAAAATTAGCGCTAGCGAAGCGACCCTCTGTTTCCACGCCAAATGGAGAAACCGGCCAGTGCGCAAATGAACTTTCGCTTTGGAGTAAAAGGCACATGGTATAAATGCAAATCCGTCTTGAGACGCGAAATAACAAATCAGCATGTTTAATGTCACGCACCAAAATGGATTGCATCTGAAGGGCAAAGTTTCTTTTTTTCCATTATTTTGCAACGGTAGGCTACCTCAGCATTTGCAACCACCAATGCATTTACATAAAGTTGGTCAATCTATCTACAAGGGTTATAGATGGTAATACCATCAAGTAAAACTGTTGCTCAGTGTATGCTACGCTGGTGGTGTCACAGTATAAAGAAAGACTAAGGTCTTTGAGACATATCAAGTTGCATATAGGTTTAAATTTCTTTTCAATTTTGCCCCCACGTAACCTACAGATTTTAGCCCGTTCCTTTACTCAGTAATGGTTTTTTTTGCATCTTATACAACCAGATGATGCCACAACCCCCCACAGCGCATTTAGATGGCTTTTTGAGTGCCATGGTGGTGAGGTGTGGCAGCTGGGTATGTGTCGCTGGAGCCCGGCATGTGTGAGGTGCCAGTGGGCACGCTCGCATGGTGCCTGATGCTCCAGTGTGGGAATGCAGACTAGCCTGGGAACAATGTACTGGGAATGGGAGCAGAGCTGGTCCTTGGGTAAGTGCTGGGCAATGGGGGAAGGTGCCGACGGGGCCGCCACACACAGGCACCCAGAGAAAGCTTAGGCGCAGCGTGACGAGGAGGTGCGGCTCCTGGGGCTCCTTCCCCAGGGTGTAGCTCAGTCTGTGTCCCCCACCATGTTCTCTCCTCTCCCCATTCTCCTGTTTTGTGCTTCTCTCTCGGTGCACACCCAGCCCCCCAGGGAAAATCCTCTGACTCAGGCTTGTCTAGTGAGTCATTCCCCCACCCACCCCCTTTTTCTTGCTGGTGATCTCCATGGTGACATGTTGTAGGTGGTGGGGAAGGGGGGGGGGGGTCTGCGTACTGTGGGGGGTGGGGTGCAGTTGTTGGGTAGGAATGAGAATAATTCTCAGGGTATTCAAAACGCCGAATGCCCCCAGGTGGGGGCTAGAAACAGACACAGGAGACAGAAAGGTCCCAACCTGCAACCCTGCCATGGCTGCTTTTTCTGAATTGTAATTCAGGCGGGAAGATGGTGGCGCAGGAGGTAGCACTATCGTTCGACAACTGCAGGGTTGCAGGTTCGAGCCCTGGTTCCTCCTGACCCCATCAAAGTGTCCTTGAGCAAGACGCTGAACCCCCAATTGCTCCCGGTATGCAGGTTGGCGCCTTGCATGGCAGCCTCCGCTACCGGTGTGTGAATGTGAATGAGAGACATTATTGTAAAGCGCTTTGGAAGAAAGCGATATATAAATGCAGTCCATTTACCATTTAATGCCCCCCCCCCAAAAAAAAAAAAAAAAATCTGACTGACCAAAAGTATTCAGGCATTCAGACTTGCACTTAAATTAGCGTGCTGTACTTACTCTCCATTTTCTGTGGTTTGACCTTCAAGTGTGACCTCAGAACTTTACCCAGAATCCTCTGCTACATGTTTGGTGCAGCTGTAACATATTTAACATGAGCAGAGGCCATCAGAGAACTTGCTGTGTAGCCCCGAGTGCGGTATGGGAGCAGAGAGACTCTTGCTCATTGGTGCACCACCATACCAACTTGATCAATCAGACTCCATTAGGGCCAGACCCTGAAACCTTAGCCCTGGCTGCTTTCTTAGCTGGGAGCCAAGAGGGGATGGAAATGTCAAGCTCTTTTTTTTTCATTCAAGTCTGTTAACTTAAGGGATTATTTTGGGTGTCCTTTGTACATGCTAGCCCCTAGAGTCTGGCCAGCGTGGTAATACACTACGCTAACATTTGGATTCTGTCTTTAAAATATCATCATTAATCACCCTGACAAATATTTTATAGTCATTAAAAGAGATTCCCTTTCATATGGTCCACAAACCATTTAGGCATTTGCCAGAGCTCATTGTGTATTCAGGGATTGTTTTTCACCTACACTACACAGCATGTTGCGCTAATCCAACATGCAATCATGTTATTTGTCCATAGGAGGGCGCCAGGCAGCAGCTGGAGCTGTGGCCCTGGGCGGCCAGTAGTCCCTCTCTCACGGCAGAGGTGGAACGGTTTGTTACCTACATCACCACGCCGCAGGTGAGTCCACCTGAGAATCCGACACCATGCCGCCTTGTGTGTGGACTGGGTGGAGTGGTCCTTCTGCTGCGCGTATGGACTCGACAAACGGCACCAGCGTAAAATACCTCTGCATTGTCCTTCCATACATCTTCTAACTACTTATCCTGGTACGGGTTGCGGGACACTGAATTGTGTCGACTCATTTTGCATTTCATTGCTATCTTCAGTATTTTAACAGTGCCATACAGCGTATATAGGGATAACCAAGTAGATTTCCAAACTGATAAATGCAAAGAATTATTACAGGTATGAATACTGGATTCAGTAGATAATATGCTTGCACAGATAGATGAAGTTGCTGCCTCTTTGTAATGTTTCTCCTGTAATCTGATCCCCGGTGGAGATGAGCCAAACCTCAATGTACCCACCAGAGCCCGATACACTGCAAGGCCAAATATATATGCAAACACCAGCTTATCCAGTATCTCATTCCAGAACCAAGGGTTTTGATATAAGGTTGGACGGCCATCGTGGCGATTAAAAGCCTCTTCTCTTCTGTGAAGGCCTTCCTGTACATACTGGAACCCGGCTGGTGGGACTTGGGCTGCCATTCAGGTTGGGCGTTGATGTCGGGTGGTCAGGTCCCTTACTGTGAGTTTGTAAGTGAACTCGCTCCCAGGTGTTTCCAGTTCATGATCCCATCACTTTTGACTGACCTTGAGGCTATTCCACAAAGCAGGATGGCCACCCATTCTGCTGCCAGTGTTCGCTCATGGAGATTGAATGGCTGTGTGCTTAATTATACACCTGTTTCAGCAATAGGTGTAGCTTAATAAGCCAATTTCTCTTCTCTAATTAATAGGGGTGTCCACATACTTTTGGCCATGTAGTGTACATCTGTCACACATTGGTGATCCAGTGACATTCACCTTCTGTCCCCCTGTAAAGGTGCAGTGTTCGCAGGTGCTCCTTCCAGGCGAGTCCCAGGCCCGTTCATGGGCCTTGTGTGCGGATGGCTGGAAGCTGCCGCTGGATCAGCCACGGTCCTGCGTCTCCTACTCCTTCAGGCATGTCGTCCTATACTGACACATTTATGAAGACACACTTTTTGGACCAATTGAAGCTTCCCATCTCTTTGCCAGGCCAAGGCCAGTCAGACGATGAATTTGTGCTGGTGAGAATCTGTTGGACAGTTACTACACTTTCTCCACCTGTTCTGCTGTCTTCAGCATGGACCAGAAGGATAGAGCCTTTGTGGAGAAGATGCTGTGGGCGGGTTGTGAGGTGCACCAGTTTGACCCAAGCCCAAGGAGGGAGTCTGCTTCAGGCCAGGTTCAGCAGCACCGCATCTGGATTGACTGGCGGGGGCCCCGAGGAGGGGTGCAGAACAGACCTGGAAATGGCTTACCCAGGAGGCTGAGTGCCATCATGGACGCCCTGGGACACAAAGAGGTGAAAAATTCACCATCTGACTCTCCATTGCTTCAGCAACACTTTCTGTGCCACAGAGCGCCTCCATGGCAACAGTGTCCACTGTCTCACACATGCACACTTCCAGCCCCTCCAGTGGGGACTTGGACTCCTATCAGTCCTGAAAGCTGTTAGTGCCTAACATTTCCACAAGGTGTCATTGTTTTCCCCTTCTCTTCACTTCATTGGAGAAAGTAGTCAAGTCCAGTCTGGAATGTCTTTGCCCAGTAAACAACTCTACAACAGGCCTCTGCCTTTCATACATGGCAGATGTTTGACCACAGTTGATGGTTAAAAATATGATGATCCAGGAAATTACTTTTAAAAATCCATAATTACTTAACTTCATTATTTTGTACCTGGACAATTAAAATGTTATCATACAATTATCGCCAAGCGAATTAGTCTGTGCATGGTGTAATTTCTGAATGTGTGCATGACTGGGTGCCTACAATGAATATTGACTCAGCTATATAATGTGTGTCCATCTGTGCATTTGCATCCCGGCCTATGTCTGTGTCTGATTGCTGAAGATATCTGACCATCTGTCCCCCTCCATGTTCTGTTCAGGTTCATTTTCTCAACGCGGACCTGGAGAGTGCAGAGTGGCGTGTCCTGGAGAGCTGGGCTCTCGACGGCACCCTGGGTAGAATCCAGCAGCTGCTCCTCACAGTGCACCTGCAGTGGGCTGGGTTCGAGGTGGCCGGCAGTGACACCGAGGTGGTGCGCTTCTGGTACAGTGCCATCCGTGGGCTTGACGCGGCGGGTTTCAGCCTGCTGCACAGCGCCGCGGGCGCTGGGAACACCATCCTGCGGCACCCACTGCCAAAAGTGCACAGCACGTACATGCTCACCTGGGTCAAAACCGAGGGGGTGCTCGGCAGTGACTGAGTCACATAATTATACAAGCACCCACCAACTAAGTCAGAAGGATGAATTTTCCCAGAAAGAGCAAAGCTAGATTCTTTGAATGTGGAAGGATGACCTTGAATCTTTTTTTTCTTCTTGTAATTAAACCAAAAAATACGTTTTTTCCCCCTTTCTGCTTGCGTTTTGTTGTGTTGCATACGTCTGGAGCACGGAAAGGTTGCGACTTCGATCAAGGAGAAGAAACTGCATCGTCGTAAATAAGGACGCGGACAGGCAGCGTCTCCACCGGACCCCGCTGAAATGTGTCCGACACCTTTCGGTACTTGCGTGACACCGGTCAACGCAGTGCGTTAAGAAAAGGCTTTGAAACGCCACCCCGAAGCTTAAGTCACCATTTACGTTTTTAAAGAATTGTATCCTGTTTTATTACCGTTGTTTCACTTTGATGTAGTCATCTGATATTTATAAAGACTTTAGTAAAAAAAATTAAAAGTTGTCATATCTTTTGTATTAATTAATTATGAAGTACCGCAAACATCTTGCTAGCCTGTAGTACTTGGTGTAGAAACATTATTTGCATTATAACGTGCCATTACAAAGTAATCGTGGATATCAGCGTCATGACATTTTATCATGATGTTTATTAAACGGGGTTCTGGTCGGTAATATTTAAGCTGCTCTAATCTGCTGCGATTCCTGGCTGGTCACATTTGTTCAGAGCAGCTGCGCAAGAAGAAAGGAAGACTTGTCAACGACAGTGGTTGTGTTTGCTGATCAGGTTCCCTCCAAAGACGTATTTTACCCACTAGCTTCTACGAGACCTGAGCGGAAGTTGTGCCATATTGCCACGGCTCAGCAAACTCTACCACTGACTTTGCTCCAACAAGCCCAGCACTGAGGAATGCCGTGCCTCTCCACCCTACTTCCATTCTGAATCAAATATGCGAACGCCACGGAAGATGTTTACGAGTCATTTGGGTGGAGTTACGCAATTTACGTCCATATTTCCATATCCGAGCGCTAGAACAAAATTGACGTGCTGGCAGCCAATCAATTGTGACCACACCGCCGCGGCGTCCAATCAAAAGTACGCAAATCTGGGACCTTCTGCGCTTCTGCTTGAGCTTCTAGTTGCGGTCAATGTAGACTTTTTTTCCTCGGTGCCAAGAATTCTCAATTTAAAGATGATAGTTTGCACTGATCGTACGTGAACAACTCGAGGACCACACCGTTAGCGAGTTTTCTCACCCGGGAAGGTAGGATTTCTCCAGTGTCCGCGCTACTCATCTAAATACTGTAGTTTGAACAAAACGCCTGTCAGATTTTTTTTCTATCGGCGCTGCTTCCATAATTATGGGTGTTTTCGCTTTACTTCCTGCTAAAGTTCAGATAACGAAACCTTTGGTCGAATAAGAGTTTTTTTCCCCCAGTAGAGGGGCTCGTTTAAGAAGAATGTTCGTGTTATTTGTTCGTACTCTGTCGTTAAGTTGGGATGGTGATGATGGTGGTAAAAGAAATGCGATTGTTCTTCGAGAGGTAAGAAGGTCCATGTCGAGAGTGAGATCAGTCTGGGCGCTGGCTGCAGTTAGCACTTTAGCTTCCAAGCTGGCTAAGGAACGAAATAATGTTTTCCTAAGATTTCCTAAGAAGTTATCTTTAGCCCACATGGTACTTTGGTCACCCTTTCTTGACTGTCAGCTTACATTACGAAGCTTGCGTCTGAATGTAATTTACGAGAAATACCGCATAAGTGAGTTAGAGAGTCATGTGGAAGGGGCTCTGCGTGCTGTTAGGGGAGGCGGCTCGGTGTGACCCGGAATGATGCGGGCCGGTACCGGTCTGGCTGCTGGGCTTCGCGACCCTCTGCCCCGCTCGAGGGAGCCAAACCGCCGCCGCACGTCCCGCTTCTCTCCGGCGCAGCTTCACTCTTCGCGACGCGCTTCTTCTTTTAAAATATTCTCTTGAAAGGAAGCCTTTTATATATTTTTTCCTCCTTTACAGTAATATGTCGATATAGCTCCCCGCCCAAAGCATATACCGTCTTGCTTAGGAGTAAAAATGAAACGTTAAGACGCTGGCAGAATATTGTACTAATATAATCGCCTTCAAGCATGAATTATTTTCCCTATCAAAAACATCAATGACATAATGTCGTTTATTTTGGCGTAACCTAATTGCGTACATGTAGAATTCACCCAGCATTAATGTTCTTTTTCATTTAGACTTGTGAGCTTCCTATGTTTAGTAAATTTTACATATTATGCGCTTTGTTTTATAGCAAACGTTACACAGAATTTTTCTGTATACTAAATTCATACTGTGAACGCGGTTTTTTTTCGGTCCCGACACCATGTTTAATAGGCCACAAAGAAAATATTTCAATTAGCTATTTAAATCTGATAAAACGTATATTATATTCAAGCATAAACTCTTTAATCCTGCTTTACTCTGTCAGCTGACAGGAATTGCATTTATTTCAGTGTGTTGTACTGAGCGATGAGGGATGCGCGACCATTACTAGGAAGTCTTTGGGCTATTTGCTGTTTTGAATGGCGTGGGAAGTTAACTTCGACTTGCATAAAGTTTGACTTGTGCAGGGGTCTGTGGAACGTGTTTCTTGGGTCAGGTGAGAACTGCCTGTACTCTACGGCCTTGTCTTCTCGGGAGTTTTTCCCCAGCAATTTTTTAAAAATCTCTCTGTAGCCCTGCAGACAGTGATGTGCATTCCTGTCTTTGCAGTATAGTTTTGCTTCTGCTTTTAACCCCCCATGTCTATTTTTGTCCTCGTAACCCGCTGAGTGTAAGCCTTTCTTTTAAGAGTTCTCTTCTGACTTCTTCCTCTTGACACCCTTCATTTCATGAACTCGGTCTGTCACTGATTCTATCTTCCTCACTCCCCCCCCCATCAGCAGTGAGCTGACCCTTCCCCTCCTCATCGCGTGACCCTATCGCCATGCCGCTGGTGACGCGTAACATCGAGCCTCGGCACCTGTGCCGCCAAACCCTACCCAACAACATCAAGAGTGAGCTGGAATGCGTGACCAACGTCACACTGGCCAACATCATCCGGCAGCTGGGCAGCTTGAGTGAGTGGAACCCAGCCGTACTGGGGCTGTTGGGGGTGGGGGGTGGTCGCTGTTGGGGGAAACTGACGTGGCCCGCTGGGCCCTTGCTCGTCCCAGGTAGATATGCCGAGGACGTCTTCGGGGAGCTCTTCGTCCAGGCCAGCAAGTTCGCCCTGCGGGTTAACAGCCTTGGAGAGCGTGTCGATCGACTGCAGGTCAAGGTGACACAGCTGGACCCCAAAGAGGAGGAAGGTGAGACCTGTCCTGCTGTGGTTCCTGGCAAACTGCACCAAGGCCCCGAGAATGTGGTGTAAAAGGTTTCACGGGATCACGTTTTCTTTCCAATGTTTATCGCTCTCCAGACATGGCTGCAGGCTGCTTTCTGTTCCTGTCCGGCATTCCTGTTCCTAACCTTCGCATTCTTTGCATTTTGCCCCTGCCTACCCCCCCACCCCCCCCCTCTCCATGTGTAGTTTCCCTGCAGGCCATCACCACCCGCAAGGCCTTCCGCAGTAACCTGACCCAGGATCAGCAGCTCTTCATTCGGCCCTCCCTTCCTGTTCCGGTTCAGGAGACCTACAGCAGCTGTGACCAGCCGCCGCCCCTTGGCAAGCTCTCCATGTACAGGTGGGTACGCCTTGCCGGCCACTAGCGCGACCCCGCGCGACATTAGCGCTCCAATTTAGCCGTGAGTTCTAACACGGCTTCTCCACCCCGCTGGCCGTCTCAGGGATGATGGCAAGGAGGCTCTCAAGTTCTACACTGATCCCTCCTACTTCTTTGACCTCTGGAAAGAGAAGATGCTGCAGGACACCAAGGACATCATGAAGGAGAAGCGAAAGCATAGGGTCAGCTAGCTGCGTCGTGTTCGATTGCATCTCTGTCACTGCTCATTATAGTACTTTTCATGTTGTGTTATTCTGCATTTTAAAGCATCACACTGCAGTATCTTTCCATCTATCGCATTCTTGAGTAGGCATGAGAGCACATTACTGGCCTTCGCATTCATCCCGCTGCTGATTGCATCTACTCAGATAATGCTTAATGCCACACTACTCATCTGAATCAGTTGCAGGCACTGAAGCAGCTCACATTACACATGGTGAGAGCGTTCGTTTTGGATGCCAGTGTAGTTCCTTCCAGTGTCCGGCATGTAGGGCAGCGAGCAGTCACAGGATCTCTCCATGCGGCACTCATGCTTCCCTCTCCCTGCCCGCGAGCAGAAAGAGAAGCGGGATAACCCGAATCGTGGCAACCTGAACCCACGGAAGGTCAAGACCCGCAAGGATGAGTGGGAGAGGCTGAAAATGGGCAAGGAGTTTGTGGTGCCCAAGAACGATGGGGACATGGAAATGTAAGTCCAGGATGGGATGGGATGCGTGTAACTCTGTCTGTCTGTGAGATAGTGACATAGTGTGTAGTAGGGCTGTGCGATACGAAAATTCATATTGTAGTATAATTGGAAGTGTAGATGGTATATATTGCGGAATATGATTTGATCTGTAAATTTCAATATAACTGGTTTTGAAACGGTAGCATACATCCATAGCAAAGGCATTGTAGCAGGAAGTTGTATAATAAACTGTTAAAACATTTCAAATAGTCATGAACATAGAATATTTATTGAGCATATCTGCAGTTATAGAAAAGATATGAAAACATTTCAAGTAACTTCACTGGTTTTATATTGTATTAAAAACATAGGTTGGTTTTGTGAACTGTACAGGTAAGCAGAAAACAAGACACAGAACTAGACTAGTGTCATAACTGCATCTATATTAGTATGACCATCTCTCCCATAAAGGTCCTGCCGGGCAGAGTTCTGCACGGGTTTGGGTACCCGACCGGTGCCCGCAAATTTTGTTGAAATGGGTGAATAATATTGTACTGTCTGATATGGGTTCGGGTTCGGGCCGGACGCAGGAGAGCTAAATTGCAGGTTTCAAAACATTTTATTTAATATTAGTTTTATTAACACATTTAATTGTAAGCTGGTAAGGCTATGTGTTGGCATGGCAATATCAAACATTATTTGAGTTTGGAGGTAGCTAGGCTACTACCATTTGTTTTGCTTATTAATAGGCTGTTATTAAGCAACTTTTACATTTGGCTACGCCTTTTCAACTGATGTTGCACATGTCAAACTTTTGTCTTTAATTTTTAATCTGACTGATTTTCATTCGGGTGTGAGTCGGGTGTCGGTATTTGTTAATAGCACATCGGGTGTGGAATTTTATTTTATTTCCATCGGATAACGGTTCAGATACCGGTTTAAGTATGACGGTTACTGGCGGACCCATGCAGGACTCTGCTGCTGGGTGCAGCAACAATCATATAAGCAATTTTCATATAAATCATATTAATTATTTATTTGATGTGACTTCATTACATCATTTTTGCGGGCGAGGAGTGGAAATTTCTGCGGTATAATCAAAATTTCTCCCATTGGCCTAATTTATACCGTGTACCGTTTATATCGCCCAGTACTAGTGTGTAGCTTTGTTTAGTGCCTTGAGATCGGGGAATGTTGACTCTGTTTCCTCTGGGGCCCCCATGTGGTGGCCTGCAGTAATGCGTTCTCGGAGCATTGGGGGGGATCTGTGTTTGTGTCTGTGTGTTCTCCCCCCCCCGCCCTGTTCTTCCATTGTTCATGGGCATGATTGAGTGTGCCCCCACCCTCTGTGTGATCGGCTGCTCCTCGCTATGCCATAGGAACTCCAACGAGATGCTGAACGGGAGCATCTGTTCGGGAGAGGGGCTGGGCATCTACGGCTCAGACGGCTACCTGGAGCAGAGCTCCTATGATATGGAATCCCCCCTACAACCACCGCCGCCTGATGACTTACTGCCCCCGCCACCTCCAGACATGACGTAAGCCCCGCCCTCCGCAGCCTTCGGCACCAGCAGGAGAGTGAGTCAACACGAGCATGAGATCCTGCCTGAGCAGATGTTCCAGTGTCTTGCTGGCTGTTACAGCTCGACACTGAGATGAGCGTCACGAAGCGGCGCACGATACAGCAACCTGCGTAACGGCAGCAGCGCACGGTGGAAAGGGAGCGTGACGTCCTCCGGGATTTTTCTGAGCCTTAATGGCCCATTTGATGGATTGTGAGAATAGAGGGAAATAAATGGGCTTTGTGTGGCTGCTGAAGTCTGCCGTGAGCAGCCCCTCCCTTCAGAAGTGTTTGATCAGAGCACTAGAGTGCCCCCTAGTGTTGATGTGGTGTAAACATGGTGGAGGCCCTGCCCCATTGTCCTACTATCCTCTAACCCAGCATATCTGCTGCCTCTCCTTTGCAGAAGTAACGAGGCTGAGAGGGACCCCTCTCACACACACATGAGCCCTGCTCACGCTCCGCCACCTCCACCCATGAGTCCCCACCAGATCCTGGCTCCTCCACCTGTCCCTCCACCCCCTCCACCTTTTGAGATGGTCCCTCCCCCTCCCCCCGATTTTGGCAGCCCCCTTTCCCCCCCCCCCAGCCACCCCCA
>JABFEB020000045.1:15829401-15845811 GCA_019775895.2 Stomatorhinus ivindoensis | reverse complement strand
GTTATAACTGTACCGCAACAAAAACTGTGCATTTTCCATCATCATCATCATCATCATCATCATCATCATCATCATCAATAGTTGTTGCTGTTGTTGTCGTTGATTTTTGTTGTTTCA
This sequence comes from Stomatorhinus ivindoensis, assembly GCA_019775895.2. NCBI lineage: Eukaryota > Metazoa > Chordata > Actinopteri > Osteoglossiformes > Mormyridae > Stomatorhinus > Stomatorhinus ivindoensis. The sequence goes on along the minus strand of JABFEB020000045.1, from coordinate 15,845,694 downwards.
CACTTTAAGTCATGATGGCCCATGCAAACCGTCATGATTCCCCGCAATGATTCTGTGAAGCGTTCATAAGCGGGACGCAGCCTGGAGTGAGCGCGTGGGCGATGCGCAGTGCAATGCGTACGTGGACGCGCATGCCAATGTGATGGTGGGCGAGGCGTCTGCCTGGCGGGGCGAACCTCATCCTCACAGTCGCTATATAAGGTAACTTAGTTCCGGTTCTCACAAATTGCGCGCTATCAGTCATCTAAGAATAGATAAGTGACCAACGTAATTAGTTATTGTACGCAGTCTTTCGCTTAATTAAAAAAAACGTTGACATTCGTTATTATTCCAATTAACTGCATATATATATCCTATCTATACGTGTTATAAGGTTTTCTAAAATTGTATTTACATATATTTAGCCGTCACACGCATTAAACCACCAAAAACTTGTCTTGCGGGAATGTCAGTTGTTCCGAAATATGTTTTCTGATGTACCCGATTACTCGAGCCCTTAAAAAGTGACGCACGTTGTCTGCCTCAGACGGTTTATCAAAGGACATGTGAGTCTGCCTTGCTGTTACCTAACATAAGGCGCGGTGCCGGGCGCGTTCCCGATAGCCTCCGCAGGATGCCACAATGAAGTCCCGAGACTCTTATCTTTACAGGGGGTGTCGAAGGAATGCATGCATCTTAAAACGGTGCATGTACACTTCTTATGAGGGCGACCACTGTACCTGTTTAAATTTTGTCGTTCGTTTAGGATCACAGAGGAATGGACTAAGAGGTCTATATATTTTAATCGGGCTTTCACATAATGTTTTACGCTATAGTTAATCCTGCAAACCGTGACGCACATAGAAACCTGCACAGTTGTTTATACACTGTGGTTTTGAAATTAATTTAAAAAATGTTCTACTTTAAAGCAAAGAGGAACAATATGATAATGGGTTATGATAAATTCTAAGTGGTATTAGAATTATTTATTCTTTCATTGTTAGTAATCATCATTACTCTGTGCGATAGGACGATGTAAACAGCAGCAAATTGATATCGATGTAAACAGCAGCAAAGCTTTTCGATGTGAATGAATGGGTGGCTTTGGCAAATGTGGGTTTATACCTTTTTGCTCCTTCTTGCTGGTGTCATGTCGGTGTTATTCATTGCACAGCTTTTATGTAGCCTACATATTCAGAATCTTCAAAACCCTGTACGCTGAATTCTACACATCTATTTAACACATGCAGAGTATAACTGACACTAACTGATACACAGTAATAAAAAGGTTTAGTAATAAACAACTTTATTTAGGAAAAACCTCGAGAAAGAGGTGCACAAAGATCATTGTTCGCTACACAGCATGCAGCCTGCAGGACGAAGACGTAACTGTAAATCGGTGCAACAAAATATTACATAACCACGGGAAAGCCCGGGCGTGTCGCTGAACGCAACTTAGATGGAAGCTTGGAGGAAATGTGACCGAAGAGGCATTTAACTTAAAGATAAAATTGCTGTTTCTGCGAAGGTGAATATGGCGAGAACCTTGCAGCGTGGACGGAAGGGAAAGGAGGCTAGGTGGGGAGTCACAGCTGTCAGAGAGGGACAGAAACAGAAAACATTGTATGCATGCGAAATGTAATGGCAGCATAGACTGGGTAAAGGTAACCTGGCTGTGAACGTATCCAGGCTGTGGGACTGAGGAGTGTGCATCCTGAGACCAGTCCTCCGGGACAAAGCCATTACGCTTAACCAAGTTATGGTATGCCTGCAGAGCCAGTCAAGGCGATTGTGCAGGAGCCTTGCTTCTGATTATTTTGCATTGGCAGTTTAAGTCACGCCTGGTGACTCACTCTGTTAACACCATGTATCTGGACCGCTGCTTTCCAGAAATTCTGCAGCTGGGGTGGTGGTGAGATGCTGAATAAATGATCACTACCCCCTCCATGTTAGATGCAAGCGCCTGTCTCACGCTGTAGTGAGCATCAAAGGAAATGCTCCCAACACGAAATTCCCAAAATTCCTGGGTATTTTAGGGTGTCACTCTTAAAGGGGCAGCGCACAGAGCCCAAAGCAGGAACTGGAGGGGGGGGTGTGGGGGGTACACATGTGGAAGGCACTCTCACAGGTGTACTGCTGTGCCAGGTTTTAGTGCTGCAGTCCTTTTGCTTTGTCTGTGTTTATGAATAGTCACTGCCTTTAGTCCAGAGACACTGGTGCTGTAATGAGGTGGATTCCTCGCAGAAATGAGAGCTTCTTCTCGTAACTTCAGCAGTTCAGGAGATGTGCAGTTCACCAGAGCTTTGTGATTTTAGTGCACAGCACTCCCACGATTATTAAGATAGCATCCAATATCTGTATTTTCCAGGGTAGCCTAGGCAACAGACCGGCCTGGAGAGAAATCTTCTGTATACTTTACCCATGTGCTAAAGTTTGCACTTTTGCTTTAAATACTCACATGTGTTGGAGAACAGAGCCGGAAGCCTTAGTACCATGAAGTGCTCATTCTGCATATGCATCTTCCTGTACTTTTCTTGCAAAATGCTCTCTGTAGATTCCTCCAGGTGTCGGCTTCATCATGAGACCTGATCACAAGCCAGTGATTGGCTATTGACTGCCGGGTCCCATCCTGCTGAAAAACACTGATAAGTGGTGACTCCAGGCTTCCAGAGGAGGTTGATGATCTGGGCTGTAGAGCTCAGCCGACGTGCACTGGAGTGAAGCCATAAACTTGGACTGAGGTTCTGTTTCTGATGAGAGGCTCCTTAGCATAGATCCTCAGTGGGTAGTAATAAGGCTGCAGAACTACTGTTATTTCTCAGCTTTGCATAACCGGCCAGTTCACAGTAAACTGTGGTTGCAATGTGATGCAGAATGAATTTGGCATAGAAATTAAATGGACTTTATTTGTAATGAAGTGGAATTTTGACACAACATCTGAGCTGAGTTCGAGGATCTGTCCCCAAAAAAGTGGACTGCAGTCGTGATGTTTCACCAGTGTCACTCTCAGGGTACCCTACAGTCGTGATGTTTCACCAGTGCCACTCTCAGGGCAGCCTTGCAGTCGTGATGTTTCACCAGTGCCACTCTCAGGGCAGTCTGCAGTCGTGATGTTTCACCAGTGCCACTCTCAGGGCAGCCTTGCAGTCGTGATGTTTCACCAGTGCCACTCTCAGGGCAGCCTGCAATCGCGACGTTTCACCAGTGCCACTCTCAGGGCAGCCTGCAGTCGTGATGTTTCACCTGCATCACCACATATGTCACTCATGAATATCCTCACAGACTAGTGGGTATAAAAAAAAGACTAGTCTTTACAGTGGAGATGAAAAATGATACGAAATCCTAAAGTATTCTGTAGCTAAAGGCGAGAGGCGGATCAAAGCTTACCTACAAAAAGCCACTGACACTGTCCTCCTGCCCGCAAGCAGCACTGTGCCTCAGGATGGAGGCTTCGATGGGCACAGGAGACGCGAACTGCAACTGGGTTAGACATCAAATGTCACACGATGCACAAATGCTTAGGACATTTGTGTCGAAATGGACACAATCTGTGGCTAGTAAGAGTTGTGAGCCACAGTGAAACATCGGGTCCTTGGTTATTCTTCAGTTCACAATTGTTCAGATAAAACATGTGGTGCATGATTTTGTTTTGTCATGTTTTTGTTAATATGCCTGTATTACTTGATGGAATGTAAAGATAAAAGAGAAAAAAATTGGGTCTTGGGTGTCTGAGCATCTTTTGCCGCTGGAATCATCCGTTCCCTTCGCACGGAATTCGGTTGCCATGGTAACAGCCTCCCCACTCTGGTTTCCGTGGGAGCAGAAATGGTGATGTTTTCAAACACAAAACCCGAGGAAAGCCCTCATGCTTCCCTCCCCTCATCTCACCCCCCTCCCCGATCCCCATCTCACTTCCCATTAAAACACTCTGCCTCCATCATGTGTCTATGAAGAGTAAAATCGTTAAATGACAAGCAAAATTTCAGCTTGATGAAGACCATTAGAATAGAACAAAATATGCCATGCATAATGTCATGGTTTCAGTTGCGATACTAAATAAAATGCGTATAAAACAATGAACAGGTCTAGCCATGCTTTAGTTAAAGGTTAAAATTAAATGTGAGATTATAAATAGGCATAAATATATGCTTTGGTCTGTATTAATCTCATTTGAGCATTACTCACAGCAATATCCGCCTTCCATGCAGGAACTGCGGAGGACGCTGACATGACCTCCGCCCTCTCGGCGAGGCTGCAACGCGCAGGTGCGACGGGGTGCATTTCAAAGGGCTGCCAGGTATGTTTACAGCCAGACTTGGGTTCACTTTTCATCCCCTTTCAACACATGAACAAGAAGGCTAAGGAAAGAGCTGACAACAGCTCGCCTTAAGAAACATCTTATTAAAGTGTACTTCTATAACAAGGAAGAAAATTTATTACTTTCAAGGGTTAGAACTGTCACACTTTGTCAGCTTTGGTGAGGCAGTTCCATTTTTTGGTTGCTTATTTCGGACAGGATGGGTTTTGCACGACGGGAAGTATTATGGATTTTATTGGTGATCGGCTTGATGGAAACATATCGCTGTCAAACCACAGGTACTACATTTGAGTGTCTTTCATTTTTGCCAACAACTAAACTAAAACAGGATTATGAATATACATTTTATGTGTCTTTGTACGTCATTTAATGAAGTAAGCCTGATAGTATTTGTTACAGAACAGGACGCACGATGGCCAAATGTATCTGTTGTTATTTATTTTTTAAAAATGTTAAACTGTTAAATGTTTCCTGGTGGTGAGCTGAGAATTTCTCACAGTTCAGCTCGTTTACTGGGGCTTGTCCTGACCCAGACGTCCTGCGCAAATGTTCCCACCTCACCCACGTATTCTTAATAACGTTTTTAATTTTACTGCAGTCATGCTGAGTGATTGCTTTTGCTTTCCTCAGTGGCAGATGACTGTGGGCGCCTGGATGGATGCGGGGACTGCGTCAGCGGAGATTCCCTCAACCTGACGGGCTGCGTCTGGAGGCAGTGTGACGACGGTGAGAGGGGGCAAACACACATACACGCATAAACAAAAATATATTCTCATACATGCATATACACGCCCACGCAGAAACACAGCGCAGACACAACTGGCAGCTGCAGCAGAAATCGGATCACCCCCCTGTCACCTGAGCTTGCCGATTCCACACCAGATCAGTGAATAATTCAGAACCTGGGCCTTCGGTGTGATGTCACAGTGAACCGCACACTCAGACGCGCACACACGCGCATGCATGGTCGCAACATTATCGCTCACCCACTCGCGACATATTTAGGCGCAAACAACAAACACGCTCTCCAAAACCAGGGAACACACTCATTGTGTCCTCATCCCTTAAAAAAAAAAAGAAAAAAAAAGGGAAAAAAAAGAGTATGAAAAACAGAGAAGGTAGCGGCCATGATGGGGAGGACCTGGAGAATTTCACTCTGCTGGATTTGCTATCTTGTCTGGTTGCCAAGGCGACGGTGTCTTTGTTCATAGTGTGTTGAGTGCACCTGGTTGCTAAGGCAACCCAGATGTTAGTGGCTGAAACAGAGACGGGCCTCAGCAGGCTGGAGCTGGACAGGGGTCCGAGCCACACGAGAATCATGACGGATATCGTGCCACAGCAGCCAGCCCCAGAGTGCCTGCTGGTGTCCGAGACAGATGTATGACATTTTAGCAACTTGCATGATGAGTCCAAATTACACCTCACCACAGCAGATCGAAGCTTCTAGCGAAAGCTGGGGCAGACAGCCCAGAGCAAGCTGGCTGGTAGGCAAAGGATCATCCGCAACGGCCCAGAAGCCATGACACATCAAATGTGACATCAACCTCCCCAGCCTACAGCACCAATCAGGTCACTAGTTGTTTTCAGTTTCACTGTTTTCTGATCCTGCAAAAACTGAGGCATGTTAAATAGGTGTCAGGTGGAAGAGCTGTATTCCGATACCCGAGGGATACATGCAGTAAGTTTAATTATTAACACCCAAAAATTATGTCTGTTCTTCACTGGACAATGTTCAGCATCACCGGGAAATGGTAGAACGTGTGCCCTGCATGGAGAGCAGATCCGCTCTGATGTGGCTGACATTTAAACATTTTACAGAGCTTCTCTTTCTATTCTGGTCCCAGTAACAGTGTCAGAAATACTGGCCCCTGTCTATGCTTTTCACATTTATAAAGGACCCATAAGACATGCCTGTTTGAGCACACGTTTCTGTAGCATTTCTGTCACTGTCTGAAAGTCCAGGCGTAGTAATTGCAGAGAATACAGTCGTCATGAACTCCATCCTGCACCTGATTCATCACGCAAATATGCTCTACCTTTTATTCCATGACCCAAAGCCGGATGTAACAGCTTTAAGGGGTGCAGCACTGACAGCCATGCGTGAAACCTCAGGTCTGTGACAAAGCTGTACCAGATTCAGCTCTCTCTCCTTTCCAGACACCATCAGCGGCTGTGTCACCAGCGGCGATACTATAGATGGCTGTTCTATGTTCAATGACACAACCATGTGTCCAGGTGAGTGACTTTTCAGTTTTGAAGACAGGCAGACATACCCTTCTTTGTCCGCACACATGGAAGATGTACAGAGACATACATGATCACATGGGCAGCACCTCAACAGTCACACGCATGCATCAGTAGCACCCTCCTGCATACATACATGTACACAAAAGGAACATGCTACGATCACTTGTGCTACGTGTTTGTGGCGAAATTGTGGAAGTCAGTGATGCTCTTTGTCTGCCTGGGCTTATGTGCACCCATGTGATCAGCTGTCGTTTTGCTCTTACACGCCTGATTCCAGCCCCTGCCACATCTACTCCCGGCAACTCTGTCTCAGGTGAGCTTCACCTAGACGTTTTGCCCACCCTCTTTGCCACAAATACACTAACATTTTCTATCCATAAACTGCCTAATCAAATTCCAGATACAATTCTCAAGCAAAATACCATTGACACAGAACAGGAATTTTGACAGAAATATCTGCGAAATGCACATTAACGGTGGTATTATGGCACCACTTAATGATGAGAACAATTACAGCCAATTTCTTAGTCACCAGTAACCATCTCGTGCATGCTTATTGGTCTCTTGCTGCCAAGCCACATTTGCTAATGAAAACCAGTGAAATATAAACAAGCTTCCATTTCTTTCCATCCGACAGGCCCAGTTTTGTATGTACATATTTTATCACACCAGATCACAATAAATCAGGGTTTCCTAATCTGGTCCTCAGGGACACATAGCCGGCCCACATTTTTGCTCCCTCCGTGTTCCCTGCCAGAAGAGTCCACATTTTTGCTCCCTCCGTGTTCCCTGCCAGACAGTCCACATTTTTGCTCCCTCCGTGTTCCCTGCCAGACAGTCCACATTTTTGCTCCCTCCCAGCTGAGGACCAGATTTGGAAACACTGCCCTAAACAAACCTTCCAAGTGAATATCAGCAAAAAAACCCAGTTATGACAGTCTGAGTGTCATCTGGCTCAGAATCACCTTGACAATTTAAATTTTATGACTGCTAAAAGCAGTTGACATCAGAGAGCAATTTATGTATACATTTGATTCTTTTAACCTTGAGAAATACTCAGAAATATTGTGTCTAATTCCTTCCGCCCCCAGATACCACCGTACAGCCGACTGTTGTGTACAGCCAGGCTGCGTTTAACCTGTCCAGTTTCATCGGGGGCATTATTCTGGTGCTGTGTCTGCAGGCCGGGGGCTTCTTTGCTATGAAGTTTATGAAGGCGAAGGACAGCAGCTACGAAACCATGTGAGCGCTCCTTCACATGCTCACCTGCACGCGACTGCTCCTCAGAACATCCACGTACGCGAATCCACCCGAAGGAGACTCAAAATCCCTTAACATGTACAAGAGCACCATCTACTGGTTGCGGGGAGCAAAAATGAGTGTTCCTTAGTAAATAACAGATGGCAAATAACAGGGCTGTGGGAGGTGGCAGCAGAGGCAGTTTAAATGTGATATGCAGACCAGATACAGTGTCTGTTTGCTAATTTTGCATGTGTCTATGTTTTCTTTTTTTGTTCTCTTGCTGCACAGAGAGCAAGTCCAGTAGAAGCCCGGGGATGGTCTGAAACACGAGACGAGAAAAGATTGGATAATTTGGGGGGGGGGGGGGGAATGAGGGGGGAACAGCAACTTTACTGTGTTGATTTGGGATTGAAAGTGTTTGCCGAAAGAAGAGCATATACAACATCATCTCCACAATGCGTTTGACCCAGGGATGTGAGTGCGGGAGCTTCTAGTGGGATGTGTGGGACAGTGTGTGCGTGAATTGAGCGGGAAGGGGCGGGGTCTGTGTGTCACTGCATATGCTGCTGTGGATGGCCTCTCTGCCTGCTTCAATTCAGGCACTGGATTTCATTCGGGAAGTGTGAGATCCGGACCTCCTTTCCCCTTATTTTGGCTCAGCGCATCTGGAACCGGCGTTAGGCTACAATCCGGGAATATGCCTCCAGCTGCTGAACATCAGCTAACACACAGCTGCCCATCCCAGCAATGGCTGCTCCTTCAGTGTGCGTCTTTAATTGCCCTACTTCTTTTTATGCATTCCATGGTCATGCAGGGTATTTAACTGAGTTTCCTCCACAGTTGTATATGCATTAAAACCTCCTACCACTTGACGGCTTGGTTTGTGTTATTCACAAGTTGTGTGGTTCATTTATTACAGGGATATTAGGCTGTTCGATGTGATAATTCAGTGTCTTGGTTTATCTTTGATATGACTTTGTTTTGTTTTCTTGTAAAAGACAAAGAACAGAATCAAACAGCACTGGTGCATTCTGAACTAGGCAGTTCATCAAGGGCATTCGGTTGGTTAAGATACGGCGGTTTACGTGTTGATTTAATGTGGGTTTGAGTTTCAATCTGTCTTTGACTACTGTAATGGCGGATGCTTTACAGTGAGCTAAAAGCGGCGAGTCTCCGATCAAATTACAATTATAAATCCCACGACCGCCGGGCTCCTGTGTGTGGGTTCCCACAGGCTAATGGCTCCGTAATTGAGTATGCTGTGACAAGTGACCTCGACTGTTACGCGTTTATGATTTTTTCAGGTGTTCCCTGTTTTGACATTATACAAATAAAGCATGCGGTTTTATTCCAAGCGTGAGATGATGTTTTTTTAGTCTTGATACACTTCCGCTTGTTTAATACATCCAAGATCTATTTCTGGACTAATCATGCAGTTTTCCTTAAGACACGGATATTTAATTCAAGGGATGACATTTAATTTCTCTAATCGGCCGAAGACTCTTCACTCCCCCTCCCAGCCCTTTCAACGCGCGTGACACAGACTCGCTTCAGCAGCTCGGCAGCAGATTGGCATGTGGTATCCTCCAATCAGCATGCTGCATGCCAGCTCTCTGGCCAATTAGACGGGCCCGAAGAGAGATGGGCGGCCGACCCGGCATATCCAGGCGATGACGTAAGGCCCGTAACTATACCTGTGTTGACAGGAGTCTCGGTCTGATTTACATTCTTGCTCCAGCGAGGTTTTTATCTTGACGAGAACTTGCTTAGATCTGGAGGTCGCTCATCTGGTGTGTTTCCTCAATTAATCGTATCGTGGATCTGGCGTACGCCATGGCTGCCCTGTACGCGTGCACGAAATGCAATCAGAGGTTCCAGTTTGAAGCTCTATCCCAGGGTCAACAGCTCTGCAAGGTAAAGGCCTCGGGAGATGCGGGGACGCCGGCTCCCGGGGCTGCGAGAGAGCGCGTCGGGGATGCGGATCGCTGACGGGACAGTGTCCGGGGGCTGCTCGCCCAACCATACCCAGCACCTACATAACAACACGATTTTTGGTTTAAATGTAGCCGGTTTGCATGAGGGGTTAAGCCGGGATAATTTAAGTGTTCTTAGCCGCTCATTCGACATTAGACCTCGTCTGCAGGCAACTTTATACTGTGAAGTTTACGGCGATGCTGGATCCATGTCACCTGGCGGCGGTGACTAAGTGGTACCAGGTGGTAGTTGATCTATCCCGATGGTAGCAGCATATTCCTTAGTTTAAATCATGAAAATGTACATGCGTGTAATAATATTATGCTATGTGCGAATTCTTTTACTATAATAAAGTGCGATAAAATAAATTCACCAAAAATTTCCCCGTTATGGTAATTATAACTTATACGTTCTGTAAACAATTTAGGTTTTTAGAGACGTTATCATGTGATCAAGAAAGATTACAGTCCCCCTTGGGCGAGACCTGTGCAATCTCCCGATAGCCGCTGAGGATGGCAGAGAGCATCCCTCTGCTACCCAGCCGAGGGGGGGGCAGCCATCTGCCTTCGGTGCTGCTGCTTGTGGGTGACCTCATCAGGGAGGGGTGCAGGGCTGTGTTAATTCACAGGAGACAGGAAATCCCTGTATTAGCACATACTCGCTGTCCTACCTGCTTTGTAATCCTGACTGCACACGCACATGGGCGTCTGTGCTCACTGACCTTCTCCTGATTGGTGGCCCCGCCCTCTGCCTCCCATGGAGTTGAAGCCCTCTCACCAGCTGACTACCTGAGCTATGACTGCACCTTCCTTTATCCAGCGTTGCTGATGTCACTGATTTCACGCTGACGAGCTCTGATGAACCGTGTGTGTATGTTCTCTACCACAGGAGTGCCGCATCGCCCACCCCATGGTGAAGTGTACCTACTGCCGCACGGAATTCCAGCAGGAAAGGTAGGTCACACCCGACCCCCCCCCTGGTGTTGCTACACAAACAAACAGTGGCAGCAAGCAGGTCTGACACACCTCTGCCTGCACTGTGATGTAAACATACCTACGGGAAGCACAGCGCCACTGTCAGCTGTTTGGGTGGCATCCTTCACGGCCATCTTGTTTGAGCAGCTAGTCACAGTCACGCCTGAAGATCAGGGACAACACTGAGGATGACGGGATTCGCAAGGAAAACATTAAGCAAGAACAGCAGCTTCCCGAGCCATTCGCTGCTCTGTCATTATTGCGACGCCTCAGGAATGGAGTTTATGAGTTTTAATGTGTTGTGTCTGTGTGTGTGTGTGTGTGTGTGTGCGTGTGTGTTTTGCTACATCGTTTGCTGCATCCAGCAAAACCAACACCATCTGTAAGAAGTGTGCCCACAACGTCAAGCTGTACGGCACGGTGAGTAGCTCCACCGGTAGAGAAGTGAAATGGACCTGGGCGGTACCTCCTGTAGCTCCCTCCCTCCCACTGACTGCTTCAGCCAATCACCGTCTCCCTGGCTCGCAGTCCCTCATTGGACCGCACATGCTCTGAAGGCAATGTGTTATGTGTTCTATCCTTCCATCCATCCATCCATCTTTCATGACATCCCGTACAGGGTCATGTTGAGCCAATCCCAGGCATCACCAAGCATGTGGGAGGAGACGCCTTGGACAGGGTGTCTGTCCATCACACTCCTCAGGGCACACATACAGTCACACACTGGGGGCGATGCAGAGATATCGTTTTACCTAAACCACATGTGTTCGGAGGGTGGGAGGAAAGCGGAATTCCCAGAGGAACCAGAGATGGGTAAACGTGCAGCCTGCACATGCCTGCACCCGCAGAAAGGCTGCGGCGAGGCTCAAACCGCAGCCCCGGGGGAGCGAGGCTATGCCGCCGGCCCGCAGGCCACTGTACCACCTGCCTGTCTGCCAGTCAGTTCCTTAAAAAGCCAGAGCTGGGCTGTCTGTCTGTTTTCTGTTAGCTGAAAGGAAGATGAGGGCGACGTTTTGTGTCCGTTGCTCTCGCCGGCTGCAGCCCAAACCCTGTCAGTATTGCAACATCATCGCCGCCTTCATCGGCAACAAGTGCCAGCGCTGCACCAACTCGGAGAAGCGGCACGGGCCGCCGCAGCCTTGCGAACAGTGCAAGCAGCAGTGCGCCTTCGACCGAAAGGACGACCGCAGGAAGGTGAGCCGCGGCGCCTGCGCGTGTGTCCCGTGTAAGCGAGCGCGCCCCTCAACACCCCTTCCCTCCCCCGCAGGTGGACGGGAAGCTGCTCTGCTGGCTCTGCACTCTGTCCTACAAGCGCGTGCTGCAGAAAACACGAGAGCAGCACAAGCAGCTGTGCAGCACCTCGCATGCCTCCCTGTCGCACAAGGAGCAGCTATCGCACTATAACAGGTAACGCACACACCGGCCTCCATGGACCTGGCTTAACTCACACACACCCCATCCCACTGCTTTTCCTGCACAGCTGGGTTCCTCCTGACAGCGGCGACGGTGGGATATGTGAAACTAGTGCAAATACCGAATAAAGCATCACTTCATTTACAAGTGCTCCCTGGGATTCGAACCCATAACCTTTGCATTCTTAACACAGTGAGCCACAGCACTCGTGGTGCTGATGCTGCCTCTTTTCACACCTAGGCGACGTTTTCACTGCCATATGTACTTTTATCTGCTTGCGCACAGACGCATGCGGCTGTGTGTAACGACCCGCTAGGGTCCGGGGTAGGAAGGTTCTAGCTGTGCTCTGCATCTCCTCAGCCAGAAGACTCTGTCCACCTCCTCTCTGCAGAATGAAATCCCCAAGAAGAAGGGCAAGTTTGACAGCATCTCCACCAATGGAGACGGGTAAGTAGCTCCAGAGTGTCTGTGTCTGTGTCTGTCTGTGTGCGTCTGTCATATGCTGTTGTCTAGCCTCAGTCAGGACCCCCAGATGGTTTTATACCTGCGGAGGTGTTGCTCCCCCTGATCAGAGCCATTCTTTCCTCCCCATGAGCAGCTTCTCCCCGGATCTGGCACTGGACTCCCCAGGAACAGACCACCTGGTCATCATCACCCAGCTGAAGGAGGAGGTAGCATCACTCAAGAAAGTTCTTCACCAGAAAGACCAGCTCATCCTGGACAAGGAGAAGAAAGTGAGTCTGTGTGTTTCTTTATCTGCCTTTGGCTCGTGCAGGTCTGCAGTATATGTGGGTTCTTGTTCTTTACTCGGGTGAGGACATTGATTCCAGTGGGGGCACCATCTGCAGGTGCTGGCTGTGGTGAGGGGGCGTGGCTTGGCTCAGATGGCGGGGCATGTGGGTGGATCGGTCTGGCTGCATGTGACTGAAACGCACGTGTGTGCAGATCACAGAGCTCAGAGCAGAGTTCCAGTACCAGGAGAGCCAGATGAGGACCAAGATGAACCAGATGGAAAAAACCCACAAAGATCTAGTGGAGCAGCTTCAGGTGGGATGTGCCTGTCAGGGTCTGTCTGTCTGTCTGCCAGTATCTGTCCATCAGGGTCTGTCTGTCTGCTTGTCCGTCAGGATCTGTCTGTCTGCCTGTCTGTCAGGGTCTGTCTGCCAGGATCTGTCTCTCTGTCTGTCTGCCAGGATCTGTCTCTCTGTCTGTCTGCCAGGATCTGTCTGTCTCTCTGTCAGCCAGGATCTGTCTCTCAGCCAGAACATGCTCTCTGACAGGTTAGAAAAGCCTTTTTTTGTAGCATTTGCTTTTCTCTTTGCTTTGGTCTGGGATCCTTACTGTATTGTTCACCAGAATTTTGGTTCATTGAGATATTCATCACTTTGTACACAATTTTGTGCAATGAAAAGTTCCCTCCTTATTAACAATGATGCATATAACCAATCAAAGCTCAGTGGCCCCCTCAAGTGATCTTTGCTAAAATGGTTTCACGTATTTCTCAGGCCTGCCGAGTTCTCAGTCTGCTCAGGCCTGGCACACTGCATGCTTATATAAGGGCGGCAGGAATCTGCTCGTCTTCCTATTGGTCGCAGCTCTGTCCATGTGACTGCTGCCTGTGTGCGGCTCTCTGCAGGCGCGGAACCGGGAGCTGCTGAAGCAGGTGGCCGCGCTCTCCAAGGGCAAGAAACCCACCATGACATCACCGTGAGGGGCCTGTGGGGCCGGGGNNNNAGGGAGGAGAGGAGACTGCCGGAGGTACAGAAAGTGCAGGCCGGGGACCATGGAGGGTGCAGGGCTGGGATTCGGACGCTGCACACGGCTTCGTTTCCATGGGGACGTGGGTGTCTTCATGAGGGCTGCCGGCTTCCATTCAGCCAGCAGGTGTCACCTGTGTGCAGCCGTGGCAGGTTGGCGTGCCTGACTCACTGCTGTGACTCGGAGTACCGCTGTGACTCAGAGGCTTCGTGTAAGGACACAGCTGTGAAACGACGGCACATGACACGCTGGGGGGGGGCGGGGGTCACGCCTATCTGCACCCCCAGCATCTCCGTACTGAGAAACAGTCCTCATCTGTACTGACACACAGGATATATATCATATTCATATTGACCCAAGTCAGGAGAAAGATGAGTGAGTGAGTGAGTGTGTGTGTGTGTGTATGTGAGTGTGTATAGGCATGACAGACTTGTAATTGTTTGGTTTTTCACTGTTTATGTGACACTCCTATTATGTAGTGTTGATGATGATGGTGTTGAGAAGAAGAGCTTTGTGATGAGCAGTGAGGTCTTTTGTTTGGCTGTGAAGATCAGATGATGTTTACAGGGAGAGTCGACTTACTCAGCCCTCTGCTACAATCCCAAACCAGGCTGCATTCATGCCCTTTGTCACTCAAACTCTTTTAACTTCTCACCCATCAATCCATCCCTCTACCTTCATAACGCAGGAAGCACAGGGCATCTAACTGACCTAATTAAAGAAATCCAGGTGTCTGTGGACAGCAGACTATCCAGTAAGACTTTAGCATCTTGCTGCCAAAAAAAAATCTCCTTTGGAAGTAAAACAACCCTGGTGGCCGATGTGTAATACCATACTTGGTGTCCAAAAATGTACCAACAGCTGAGATTTTCACCTCTGCATTCGGTTGCTGGGATACAGGATGTGTCTACATGGGGCACAGGGTTTTAGCCTTAGCTCTGGGAGCAGCTAGTGCTGCCTGGATGACTGCGGACAGCCTGTGCAGTACGGGGCTCAGTTCGCGTAGCAGCAGTCTTTGCACTCACCGTGGTAATACCTCACTTTCCGGGCTGCTATTTCTTACATTTGGTGTGACTAATAAACACTATTTATTTACTCATCTGTATTTTAAAGGGTTTTTTTTAAAGGCTCACCCCTGTCAGCAGATTTGCACAGCTGTAGCAGGGGCTCTGTACGTGGTGTTGGTTAATGAACAACAATGCGTGTAAATAGTGTTTTATATAGGAATGTGTATGTCCTCACACCGAGGCTGGAACGGACCGATCTGGCCTCCCAGGCCGTTACTCTGTCACATCAACATGTACTGCCATAACCCCAATAAAGCGTTGCACTCTGGGAAAAGCACTTTGGGTGCCTTCGGTGTGAATTGATCTGTGTTTGCGTGCACACACGTGAGATGCCATGTGAACAGGTCCTGACTCTGAGATCTCGCTGCTCCCCCAGAGGAGGGCTGAGCTTTGGTAGTCCAGGGTACAACCTCAGCATGTGCACTTTTTGGGACATCCCTCCACCAGGGGGCGCTCGACTGTCCACACCACTGCCAGCTGAAGAGAAGCTGAAAATAGCAGGGCTGAGTCACACACACTCGCTGACGCAGGCACACAGCTGCTGTCGGCATCCACCGCAGCCATCTCCTGTCTCTCTGTCCCTGTTTCTCCCTGTAATGTTTCTTACCGTATTTTTGCTGTGTTGAGTCTGTTTGAGGTCCGTCAGAACCAGGGACCGGCTCCTGTGTTTATGAAATGTGTCTAGATGATCTGCTGGGCCCCTGACAAGGCTCTTGAGGGGAACCTGAAGTCTGGGTGGTGGTTCTGCTTATGATACGTGTCTAGATGCTGCTGGTGGGGGGGAAATGGAGGTTATAACTTTAGGGGCATTGGTCACATGACAGTGTGGTGCTATGCGACGTGTGAGCAGAAGACTGCAGAGGAAAAGACAGGGCGGGAAGTTTGAGAGAAACAAAGGCAGTCTGCTGTGTCCAGCGTGGGGAGGGACTGGAGGAATGCAGAGGCGGGGGGATCAAGTGTCCGGGGGGGCGGCTGAAAGAGGTATAAATTTAGCGCCAGCCGGGTGGTAAGATAGCAGACGTGCACACACACTCGTGGGGTCGGTACAGAGGAGCTTGAGCTCAGGAGGCACAGAAGCAGAGCACTGAGGGCGGGAGAGGACCAGCGTTAGCCATAGGCCTTGGGGGGGTCCACAGCCACACCATGGATTTCCAGTCCAGCATCATCCACGACTCCGGGCCCATGGACAACCTGGAAAAGCAGCTGATCTGCCCAATCTGCCTGGAGATCTTCTCCAAGCCGGTGGTGATCCTTCCATGCCAGCACAATCTGTGCAGGAAGTGTGCCAACGATGTGTTCCAGGTGAGGGTGCTGGGGGGGT
>JABFEB020000045.1:15816554-15829035 GCA_019775895.2 Stomatorhinus ivindoensis | reverse complement strand
CCGCATGTTGAGGACAGCTCCACAGGCCTCTCTGCACTTCCCTGTCTGTTTGTAGAGGAGGGGCTTTTGAGGGACGAGTCAGCGGCACGCAGTGCTATTCTGGGAGGATGATCTGAGGAGGTCATGGCCTCGCTGGCAGCCTAAGTGCAGGCGCACTCAGACAGCCAGTGTGGGCCCATGCGTGCAGGTGCAGACGCACACGCAGACGGGCTGAGATGGCTAGTGTGGGCCCATGCCATCGCAGAGCAGGCAAGTACACATGCAGGCGCAGAGACACAGATGCACGCATATACTTGCCCCCTTAGCCGTGCATTCACATGCGCAGACGTAGTGCACACAGCCTGTGGGAGCCAGAAGGTTCTGCAGCCACGGCGGGCAGCATTCATCTTTCACACTTCAGCACGGCACACTGAGCAGCGGCGCGGACACCCTATCTGCAGTGTGGGGGGAGGCACTGGCTGTGACCCTGACTGATTACCCCCCCCACCCCCAAGTTAACTCAGATACTCCCAAGGCAGCAGAAAAAACTGTAAAGAATTCAAAAGAAAACAGTGTTTTTGCACGCAACCCCTTGCCTTCCTTTCCCATAATACTATAGTATTTATCTTTACGCTTGTATCATAAATATAATTTTTGGTAGCAGCACATGGTTGCCCTGTCAATAAATGCAAAGAGGGCCTGGAAGCTGATCTCTGTGGACAGACACTGGCTGTGAAAGCAGGCATCCGGCCCCTACTGGCTCCGAGAGCTAGAGCTGGCCCTTCAGCATGGTGCTGAGGTGCCGTCTGCTTAAGGATGATGGCATTAGAGCAGTCACTGTAACGTATGCGGTGCCGTGCCATAGTTGAACACAGAGACTGTATCTGCAGTGTGAATGAACACAGAACATGGCTATTAGTGTGTAGGAAACAGCCTCAAATGTCCCAGGCTGAAAATCTACCCCCCATTGCAGGCTGCTAACCCTTACTACTCATCGCGGGGCACCAACATCACCGGGGGCCGATTCCGCTGCCCCTCCTGCCGGCATGAGGTGGTCCTGGATCGCCATGGTGTCTACGGCTTGCAGCGTAACCTACTGGTGGAGAACATCATTGATATCTACAAGCAGGAGAGCAGCAGGTGAGGGCGGAGTCCGTGAGAATGCAAGCACGCAGGTCCCCAGCAGGTAAGGACGGAGTCCGTGAGAATGCGAGCACGCGGGTCCCCAGCAGGTAAGGGCGGAGTCCGTGAGAATGCGAGCACGCGGGTCCCCAGCAGGTAAGGGCGGAGTCCGTGAGAATGCGAGCATGCGGGTCCCCAGCAGGTAAGGGCGGAGTCCGTGAGTGAGCGAGCATGCGGGTCTCAAGCAGGCGCGGAGCTTCAGAGCAGACACCCACTGTTGTCATGCTGGTAGCGGTACAGGGCAGGGCAGCTAGGAAGGCTGGGGTAGCATGTGAATGTCGTCTGATCCGTCACCAATGTGCTGTCGTTAAGTGTCACACACTTCGCTTATTCCTATGTGCCTTTGCGGTCTCCACTCCTCAGTCACACACACTCACTTACCATATTTTTTATGTCACATCAGCTGGAGCATGCTATACACCGACACACGCAGGTGCACAACATGGCAGGAAGCGAGAGAGTCACACCTCTCCATGTGAGTCACCTCTCCATGTGAGTCAGTGCGTGGATGTGGATGGGGGGGGGGGGGGGCTGTGTTAAACTAGCCATCATGTGGCACCGTGAGGCAGCACGGGGGGGCAGCTGGTGGAAGAGCTACAGCAGGGTGTCGGGTGACTCTTGCTGGGCGAATACCGACCCCTGTCCCTTATAAGGATGGACTGTGTGGGAACTGAACTCAACTTTGCTACTTTAAAAGAAAAGGAGACAGGGAGAGGTGGAAGGGGGGGTCACTGACAGAGCTGGGCGGAGGAAAGGTCAGGATAGAGGGCGCTTCTTATCTCCAGCGCACACGGCCGCATGTGTAAATAAAGCACAACACTGCCGTCGCCATGGATACAGCTCCAGCTGCCAGACACAGGGCCACCGATATCACTGCAGGATCAGTCAAAGCTCATTTGACAGTCAAGCTCATTTTGAAACCCCCCCCCACAGCCCACGGCCGATTAAAACCAAAGCGGAGCAGCCTGTGTGTGTGGAGCACGAGGATGAGAAGATCAACATCTACTGCATCACCTGCCAGGTGCCCACCTGCTCCATGTGCAAGGTGTTCGGGGCCCACAAGGACTGCCAGGTGTCCCCGTTGCAGGCCGTCTACCAGACGCAGAAGGTGAGCGCCCCCCCCCCCCGAATTCGCATAGCCATCGCTGCATGGCGTAAACCTCAACAAAATGGGACTGCGAAGTGAGTGACAGGTCGCCAAGGGCACCCGGAGGAAGCCGTCACCCAAACGGAAGGCTGAAGAATGCATAGGGATGCATATTTTTATGCGTGTCTGTCTGAGGAGAGCATGTGTCTGTTTTTAAACCCAGAACAGGTCACCACATGCCTCAAGGGGCGGCTCTGGCTCTATAATTAGCTGTGCATAAAACACAGATGACTGCGGGAAACAGGGCTTATGCGCCTTTAACCTAGAGAGAGACAGGCAGCGCATGTGCAGGCGTTTCTGGAACACCGTGTGTGTGCGCCGTGCTATGCGTGTACTGTACACATAGGAGGTGGTCGCGGAGGGAGGCGTAGGGTCACGGAGGGGGGGAGCTGTGAGCATAAGCCCTTTTATCCGAAATACACATCACTCAGCTGTCGTACACAATTAGCCACTTGAAGCTAGCTGGTAAATATAACGAGTTTTGGTGGGGGGGGGGGGGGTTTCCAGAAGATGGGTGCTGAGCAGGACAGCTCAGCATATTTAGGGCTCTGTGTAGCACTAGCTGGTCCCAAGGACGCGCCCCCTGTCCCCCAGGATCGCCTTTCCAGCCCTGCTGCCGGGGTCATGCCTGTCACACCACCACCTGCATGTCCGTTTGCATCTCTGTGCTGGTGCCTGCTTCAGTTTACACATGTATGTGCTGGCGGTCACACACACACACACACACACACACACACAGTGCGTGTTCTCGGCATACTTTATGCTGGGTGGAGAGCCGGACCCTGGGAATAGCAACTCAGGACATCCCCTTATAAGTGCAGCAGCCAGAGATGTAGAGGTGTGTGTGTGGCGTGCGGACAGGGACACGCAGGGGCACGTCCAGGCCTGCTTGCAGGGGGTGCAGGTCATTTCAGGGAGCATGTTTTCCACGCCAGGGAGAGCAAATCGTACACCAGAGAATGTGTGTGTCCATCTGCTTTAGTAGCGACAACAAAAAATTGCAAATAACAAACAAAAAAGTATGTTACAATGAAAGAATGACAGGATGCCGTCTATCTGTCTGTCTGTCTGTCTGTCTGTCTGTGTCTGTCTGTCTGTCTGTGTTTGTGTGTGCCTGGCAGACGGAGCTGAGTGACGGAATTGCAGCCATGGTGGCAGGAAATGAACGGATCCAGGCAATCCTCACCCAGATGGAAAACACCTGCAAAATCATCGAGGTTTGCTAGGGGGCGCCGTCGAGCTGTGGAGGCCTGAAATGCAGACAGAAAGATGCATAGCTCTCGTTGACCGATTGCTTTAGTCGTCATATTAATTTAAGAATCCCCCCCCCCAGGAGAACAGCATGAGGCAGAAGCAGCTGCTGAGCGAGCGGTTTGATGGCCTCTATGCGCAGCTGGAGGGGCGCAAGGCGGAGCTGTTGGCGCGAATCACGGAGGAGCAGGACTGCAGGATGGCGCGCGTGCGCGAGCTGGCGCAGCAGTACCGGCACCAGCTGGAGAGCAGCTCCACGCTCATGGAGGTTGCTCTCGCCTCCATGGAGGACCCGGGCGAGGCCAGCTTCCTAGTGGTGGGGGTCGCCCGCCGTGCCTGTCACTGTTATTATTACATAATGCATTTTACTTCAGGGGACAAATAATACACGCTATTACTTAATGTACTGTTTAGCCACAAACTTAGGCTTAGTTACACACTGATCTCATGTTAATTCATCATCAATGAATCGTGATGCGTGTTTAATCTTTAGCAGTTGCTGTATTTGCTGCTATATCTGTTACTTCTGTTCACCTTTGTGAACGACTGAAGGACCAAGTCATGAGTAATGGAAGGTAAAATACTGATCTTAGGTTTGTTTGTCATTTATGAATCATGATGCATCTTTTATCTGAAGAAGCTACTATATTTGATGATGATTTCTACGTTACTTGTAACTGAGTTCCTGCTAAGTTCCCCTTCCAGTACAGTGTCACCCTCTCTGTATGAACCTGTAAGAACGGTCACCTGTAAGTCTTTCGCTATCCCATCCATCGATCAGCTGATCAAAGGTCTCCTAAAACTTTTCAAAGCCATAAGAAACAGCCACCTTCCCTCCTGAGCAGATGGGGGGGCCCCTTGAGGCCCCTGGGCCCTAAGCAGACTCTCAGGTCGCTGATGCCTCGGACCACTCCTGCCTGATCATGTGATCGTGTCACACTGACATTTCTCTCATTCCTCTAACTGTTCTTCTCACTCTCATTCGCTCGGCTGCTGACGGGAACCTACAGACGGCTAAGCAGCTTCTGAAGGAGTAAGTTTCCCTTCCTACCCATATCCCATCACCCCACCCGTCAGGACCTTCTCCAGACCTTCATGGTGTGGAGCATCACTGACCTCTCCCCTGATTGTGCTCTCAGCATGTCCAGTGCCACCCAGCGCTGTCCCACTGAGCGGATAGAACCTGAGTACGAGAACATGGACCACTTCACCCTGGACACCCAACATGTGGAGGAGCTGCTGCAAGCAATGGATTTTGGTTTAGGTACACAGACCCCTAACCCTCATGCTTACAGGCACCCGAGAACACAGCCTGAACCCCATGTTACCTTGCCCTCCGAATCAATGATCTCTTATCTATGTTGACTTACTGTTGAATTGAAGATACAGACACCATGACTCATCTACTCATCTTCATCTAGTTTTCATCTAGTTTCCAAACAGAGTTTTTATAAAGTCAAAAAGTGATTTATAAATGCAAGAGTGGAAATGGTCAGACTGGTTTTCTGGATGTTAGACAGCAAAGCTACTGGGTAATGATGTTTGATTTTGGTTGGCATGGCTATCTGCATACTGGGAGCATCCGGACTACCTTCGCTGCCGTCTGTGTAGAGTCTGTTAAGGTCCACTGCGTCCAAAGCTCTGTCTTCTTCGAACTCACCCATCTGGCCTTCAACATTTCTCCTTCAGATGAAGATGAAGATGAGGAAGGTGAGGAGGGAAATGAGGAAGGAAATGAGCAGGGCAAGACGGGAGAGGAGACAAAGCAGGCCAAAGGTGGGAGAGGTGAAATTGCTGTTTCACTAAGTGTTGTTCGCTAGTAATTGTCTAGTAGTGTGTATGTCTGTGTTAGTGGCAGTCAAGCATGTTTGTTGTGGGTATTGATGTGTGAAGCCTCTTCAGTAGTTCGTGGGTGTGTGTGACTTTCACTGCATTTGCACTAATGTCCTTCTGTCCACAGAATAGCAAAGTGCACTACGACGGAGAAGATATGGAGAGAGCAGGCACGTGACGTTAAGCAGGAAGAGGACAAAGGGAAAGTGGGTAGATGGCTAGAGGAGGACTGCAATGAATCATGGTGCGTTAGCAACTCAGGTCTCACATTCTGCGACTAGGAAGAACGTTTTTCAGAGCATTTTCTTATTTTTCGCAAAAGAATTTTCACACATATACACTTTGGTGCTGTATGGTCGTCTGGAAACAGGCCAGAAGAGGTGCACGTTCAACACGTAGTTAGACACGATGAGGTTTTAAAGTTTTGATTCTTTTAGTGAGAAAGAATTATCCCCCACAGTATGTAAGTGGAGGATTTCCTGGCAAACAGCGCCCCCTGCCGCCAAGAATGCAAAAACCCTCCGAAATTCTAACAGCTCCGAGTGAGCGAACTCATCAAAGGAACGTTTGTATATCTGTATGCAAACTTAGTGTTTTGTACATTTTATATTATCAAATATTGTTTGTGCTGACGATAATGATTATAATAATCATTATTCTTGACTATGTTTTGTATATGATGTGAGAATAGAACAACGTATATGTAAAATATGTGGCCACAGATGTGACGGATAAAAAAAATTTTAAAACAAAAATGCTGAGCAACCTTGTATGCGATAGAAGACGGCGGCAAGGCATGCGCAGTAGGG
This sequence comes from Stomatorhinus ivindoensis, assembly GCA_019775895.2. Taxonomy (NCBI): domain Eukaryota; kingdom Metazoa; phylum Chordata; class Actinopteri; order Osteoglossiformes; family Mormyridae; genus Stomatorhinus; species Stomatorhinus ivindoensis. The sequence goes on along the minus strand of JABFEB020000045.1, from coordinate 15,822,834 downwards.
GACGGGCCAAAGACCCGATCCTCTAGAAAAATCCATAGATTTAGGTTTTCAGACAATCTGTTTTTAATATAGTTGAGATTAGTGTGAGAGGTGAGTCAGGGACGGTGACTGCACATTTCGTGATAATTGCACAGCAAAATAAAATGTTGATTTTCATGTTCTCGCTGTGGGTTTGTCTGCTCTGTCCGTGTTTTGTTACATGTGGAATACCACTGAAGGTACGCAGGCTATGTTTGTGGTGTTTTAGTGTATCGTAAAAGGGCCTTATTGCATGAGAGGTAACCACGTATTCACCAGCCGTATAGAGGCTAAACAGATATCAAGGGAGTCGTGTGGAAAATGGAATTAGGAATAGAATATGGGATTTATGAGCTTACTTACACTACAGAAAACTAATAATTTAAACATAAAAAGAGTAAGATATAGGCATATACTTATGTACACTTTCAATCTTTATATTCTAAAAAAAATCATTATTCAAAACATACACTTATTTTTGATCCAACATTACCACGTAAACTGAAAATAGGCCACAGTCTCTATATTGTTTCTGAACCGCAAGTCTATGGTTACCGGGTCCAGAACCAACTCGCTAAGGATGCATGTGATGTTAACGATGGCTTTCATCTGAGATACGCACCACACTGGTAATCTGAGGCAGCTACTGTATGCAGCCTTAGGTCGGACCTAATCAACTTTGTCAACATTTTGGGTTCAAATTTTAAATTAAATGTACTTCCAAGGAACTTAGCCGTGTTATGCATGGTTTGACCATCGAGATACATGTAACGTGCGTGCACTTTTCAATCAATATTTATAGTTAATGTTCTGTTATAGTGCATGGTTACTTACGATGTTAAAACCTATATTTACAACCATTAACAAAATTACGAGAATGCATACGTACAGACAGCTTTAAAAAATCCGCTTTGGCTTGACTTAGCTGCCAAAGACGATTAATGTGGCAGAAGTCTAAATGAAATACGATCGAAGAGGAAGTCAAAACCGTTATTTTGCACACGACTCCTGGTGCCAGTGCTGGTTTACACACTTAAAGAACAGCTGTTTTGTTTGCACACTGTAAACTTGGTGGGGCGACATGGTGGTACACTGGTTAGCACTGTTGCCTCATATTTCTGGGACTTGGGTTCAAGTCTCTGCCTGGGTTACGGGTGTGGAGTTTGCGTGTTCTTCTCGCGTCATCGTGGGGTTTCCTCCGGGCACACCGGTTTCCCTCCACAGTCCAAAGGCAGTTAATAAATTGACCATAGGTGTGTGAGTGAATTGTGTGTGTGAGTATGCCCAGCCGCCCCCATGGTTTTTCCCTGAAACGTGCCCATTGCTTTCGGAATAGGCTCCAGACTCCCCCACGACCCAGTAGGATAAGTGCGTTGGAAAATTCATGGATGGACTTTGAACTTGGTTTCTTCCTCAACATTATTTATGGCACATGCATTTTATTGAAGCGAGTGGTTCTTCGAGACAAGCTCCGTTACAGAATTAACTCTATACACTCTTTAAATTTGGCTTTATCATTCCTACTATGCAAGCAGCAGATGAGAAGACAAAGTTACTTCTGCAACGGCAGTTGATCTGGGCGTCATACGCTTCCGGGTACGGGTTTATTGTGTGTTGTGACGGTGCCAGCTAATGTTTCCACAAAGAATTTCAGTTATTTATTTAACAACCGTATTGCCAACTTTCATGGGCAGTTACGCAGGGGCGCAGGAGAGATTTTGGCAGTGGGGGGATCGACCGAACAGTGAGCAAAAGGTCTCCACTCTTAAGCATGCGGCATGATTTAATGCACTAAACACTTTGATTGTTACTGGGCGACATACGTACAGTGTTACTTTGGTATGGAATCGCCCATCACCCGGAACTTGCCCACTGGACAAACTTGGATGAAGTCAATTTCTTTCTTGTAGTAAACATAAATTAGCATGTCAGGGATATGGGATAATACCGGCCTAACGGCGCCCATGGCCTTGACTGAAAGGCAAGTTTCTCTGGCGAGGAGGAAGGAGGCAAACCGCTATCGGCTTAGGTTTGTTTGCTGAACCTGTATTTCACAACTTAGTGGGAGATGGTACTTACGTAAGTGTGGTAATGAAATAGTTTACACGCGAGTTTTTTGCATGCTGTACGGGAGTTTAGATTACAGATATGCATTTATTTTAGACAGATAGGCGTCTACTGCCATATACTAGCAGGCTACTCTAATAGGAGTATTTTGCCTAATAATGATAATAATAATAAACGTTGATACTTTACAGCTTGTAAAGTCCGTGCACACATTTCTATTTATTCAATAGTAGAATAACGCTGACTAGTCACAGTAAAATATGCATTTTAACATAAAATGTGAAACTGAGGTATCAGAGTACAAAATACAGAACTAGTGCAAAGTGCAGTTTTACCGGTGTTTTAGTCACAGATCAATTATTCCCAAAAATGAATGTTAGTGAATGATTATTTGTTGTCTTGGCCATTGGCCATGACAGATACATGGACGTTTCCGGACGGTGGGACTGGACTGTGTGTCAATTTGTGAGGTCGCCAACAACGGGCTGAACCAGTGCATGCCCCCCTACCTGACCTGAGCTGTATCTGTTTTACTGTACCATTGCCCATTTATCACTGTCATCCAGATACCTTCAATTAACAGCTTGTCTTTGTCGTGCAGCAGAGCAGTGGCACTAGTACCCCAGCCTGGTCGAGTTCTCCTCAGGCAGCTGAGAACCTCCGTGATTGGCTGACAGTCTTGATAACAGTGATGCTTCCCACTCACTCAAGCCAGTATATTGATCTCAGTGCTGCAGAGAAGCTGATTGGCCGGTGTCACTGTCACTTATCTACTGGCGATGCCATTGGCCGCACAGAGGAGAAGCGCCAGGCCCGCCTCTAGCTGTACAGAGCCTCCACTGTCTGTCTGATCTTCATTGTTGGGCATGTGGTGAGTGAGTGTGGGGGGGCACATTGCCTTGGTAACAGGAACAGCTTGCGGCCTGCTCTGTGTGAAGTGTGCGTGTCTCGCTCCTGCCCAGGCGGCTGCCAGGCTCACAGCCCGGCCATCCTGGCGGACGCCGCCCACCTGCTCGTCGACTTCGCCAGCATGCTGCTGAGTCTCTTCTCCCTCTGGGTGGCCTCCTGACCTGCCACCAAGGCCATGAGCTTTGACTGGCACCGGGCAGGTGAGCACAGACGGCCTGTGATGATGTCGGACGCCACAAGCTGCTGGTGCTGAGTGTGTACTCTGCCGGGGGAGGTTGAAATAAGATTATATAGCAGTATTTCCCAGTCTGGTCCTCGGGGATCCTCAGACAGTCCATGTTTTTGCTCCCTCCTAGCTCCTTAATTATCTGACTGTCTGGCAGGGAGCTGGGAGGGAGCAAAAATGTGGACTGTCTGTGAGTCCCCGAGGATTGGACTGGAAAACACTGGATTATAGAGATCAATAGAAAGTTGCATTCAAGTCATTGGCAACATTTTAATAAATACAGTATAGTAACTTCGTGCTTTGAGTTTTAATCCAACAGGAAGCAAATCGTGTAATAGTGTCCATCAGTCCAATAAAAAAACTGTATTTGTCCCTGAAAGGGACGAAACTTACACAGTTGATCAAGGGCAGTGTTTGCCAACCCAGTCCTCGGGGAACGCCAGACGGTCCACGTTTTTGTTCCTGCCCAGCTCGAGTGATCCCAAGAAGGTCTAGCTGCAGACGCCTGTAGAGAGGAGCTCCACCAGAAATACGTCACCTCCACAGGAAACACGTGACCTTTAAGGACGTAAAGGTTAGGGTGAAGGAGCTCTGGTTAGGGTTAAGGTTAAGGTTAGTGTATATTCCCCATAACACAGAGTTGAGGTCACGTGTTTCTTGTGGAGGTGACGTATTCCCAGTGGAGCTCCACTCTACAGGCGGCTGCAGCTGGACCCTTCAGTGTTCCAGCTGTTTGGTGTTCTTGATTGGCTGGAAGCTGGGAGGGAGCGAAAATGTGGATTGACTGAGGCTCCCCAAGGGATTCACTGGTGTAGGGTAAATCGGTCCCCCTAATTGAATTTCCCCTTGTGGGGACCATAAAGGTGGTCCCCACAATGTCAAAATGGCAGGTTTTTAATCACATTGTGGGCACACACACACACACACACAAAGGAAGGAATTCTGGGACAGAATTAGGCTGAACATGCTAATTAGGTTACAGCCATCCAATGGGAGGGAAGCTAAGCAGGTCGTCTCCCCTGCCTCTCCTTAACGAAAGGCACAGCCACCTGCCAGCCTGCCGCCCCGCTGAGAACGCTGCTGGCCCCCAGGCCATCTGTTCAGCATGCGCTCCCTGACCACGCCCCTGGTCCTGCAGGCACGCCGCCCCGCTGAGAACGCTGCTGGCCCCCAGGCCGCCTGTTCAGCATGCGCTCCCTGACCACGCCCCTCGTCCTGCAGGCACGCCGCCCCGCTGAGAACGCTGCTGGCCCCCAGGCCGCCTGTTCAGCATGCGCTCCCTGACCACGCCCCTCGTCCTGCAGGCACGCCGCCCGGTCTCTGCTGTCTGTATGTGGCGTCAGGCAGCTGCACAGCCTGCATATCTGGGCCTGACAATCAACCAACCTGTGCTGTCCTTCCACATCACCGTGGGTGAGTCTGCCCCTCGCTCCCCTGAGGCCGTCACTGTCCTTCGCTGTACCTGGCACTCTCTCTCACTGATCTTGCTGTCATTTTTTTGCTGACCACGATTTCAATCAAATCTGTGCCTTATTGTGCTTTTTCAGAATAAATCCTGCTACTTGCTGCTTTGAGGCGCCTAGGCTATGCCACACAGAAGGGCTTTCGTTGGCAGCTCATGGCTGGCAAAGCACGATTTCCCACAATTGCAACAAATGGACACAAGGTGGCAGTGAAGTGCCTCACTTTATTTATTTATTTATTTATTTATTTATTTAATTACTTACTTATTTATCTATCTATTTATTTGTTTGTTTATTTATTTGTGTATTTATTTATTTACACACCTGCTGTACAGAAATCTTAAATAGTTATTTTGACACGTCCTCTTCTAATGATGGACTGATTTAATTCAGATCTTTAACATGTTTTTTTGCAGTGATTTGTTTTTATGTTTCTAAGTCACCGTCTGCGCTAGACTGCAGTTTCACTCAGCTGAAGCTGCTCATAAATCAGCTGCTTGCTGTCGTGCATCTTACCGACCCCTGAAGCATGGAAGCTCAGGTTTCCCTCTATTAAGCCGCTGAAGCCTGCAGGTTGCTGACATTGCATTGAAACCAGAGGTGGACATTTCAGGTCCAGAAAGTAAAAATCCAGACAATGATTTTGTTTCGACCAACCAGTTGAGTACTCTATGACTGTGACTCTTTATGCTCAACTGGTTGGTTGAAACTCCCAGTACGAGTGAGGACTACTCTGAAGACATGGCGAATTGCCACAAGTGCTGGGACCCTGCAGAGCGATTGTGGCGTGTATGTCTGTGCATGTGTGTGAGTGTGTCTATGCATGTGTATGCACATGTGTCTGTTTCTGTGTGCGCGTGTGTGTGTGTGTGCCCCAGACCTTCGTTGACTGTTCCATCATCATGTGACAGAGAGGAATTCGAGTCCTGGGTAAACAAACTGGGAGCAGTAGCTCACGGATGAAGGAGATTTAAGAAATGCTCCTGTGGATTGTTTTGTGGTTTTATGCCAAGCTGAATGCTGGGTTGGGATCCGCGACGGGTCTGGCTTGCTCCCGTGTCCAGGGTGGCAGAACCTCGCCTGGCAGAATCCACAAGATCGCCCCGCCGGGTCCTGTGATCTAGACGTTGTGAGCTGTGTAGTATTTTAATGAAAATGTTCTATAGTTACCAAACGATTAAATCCTGAGAAGCTACGTTGGGTGGGGAGTATGAGATCACATTCCTTTCCCCGCCTGCAGACGTCACTCGGCAGACAAGAAAACAATCGCTGCAAGGTGGTGCCATTTTCCTGGGTGTGCGGCGGGGGGGGGCAGGGGTGCAGCTCCCGTGTTGTGCTGGTGCTGCTGCTGTTATTTCGACAAAGCCTGAGGCCAACAAGGCGAAGGGGAGGCGGCACACAGGGGGGACCTGGCATGCAGGAACATGGCACATTAGCTGCTTTGTTGACAGAGGGCTGGACGCCGACTTCTTCAGCAGAACAGGAACCAGCAGCAGACCATCCTGTTCTTGAATGTCTGGCACACCTGGGCACACACACACCTGGGCACACACACAACTGGGCATGCACACACCTGGGCACGCACACACAAGGGCAC
>JABFEB020000045.1:15763513-15776216 GCA_019775895.2 Stomatorhinus ivindoensis | reverse complement strand
TGATCAGCAAGTCTCTCATTGGCTTCCACAAAGCGTCAAAAGACAGGGCGCAATTTTTCACGCAACCCGAGCAGGACCTTTTATTGGAGGGGTATGATGAATTCAAATATTTAATATGATCTAAAGGAAATACATCAAAAAGTGTCCGACAAATTAAATCTGTAAGTAGTTTTTAGTTATTGTAGGCTATATATCACCTGAATGTAGTATTACGTTTCCAATGTTTCATTATTGCTTTGTTGTCATAATTACAGATCAAATACAAGCACAATCATGCAGGACATGGGGACAACTTAAAGTGAAGTACAAAAATGTACTTCAAACTGGTAAACACGACATTTCATTCATATATATATATGACAACACATCCAGCAAGAGTTTTGAAAAGCCGACAGATTCATGATCATGCCAAATCGTCAACAATTACACTCGGCTAAACGAGTAATCAAAGTACGAAAAATAACCCCCAGGCCCGTGCTGGGGGATGTCTGGGGTTCCCAGAGGATCAGCCCTATTTCCCATATCGGGAAAAACACCCGGCCAGTCACGCCCTCCCGTTCGAATATCTGTCCCCCTACAAGTTTATGTTTAAAACCGAGTCTGTGTTTCCCTCAAACATTTTGCCGCCGACGCACACAGATCTTGTACGGCCACCTTTGTCCGTTCCATGTACAGACTGTTTTGCTTCCCTCTCAGTCTGTCTCTCGTGTATTTGTCAGTTTCATAGTTTTCGTTTCAGTCGCCTCTCTGTCAGTCATGTTTTCACATGGTCAGTCTCTGCCATCTCCCACTCAGAACTACAGTCTTTCTCACCTTACACAGGGTGTCCTGAGGCCGGTCTGTGTCAAGAATGTTGAGGTTGCCAATGATGGGCAAGGGCCTGGGCCCTGGTGGGAATTTGTACTGTCCATCCTTTTTTGACGACTTGAAGAGGAGGAAGAAGAAGAACAGTGTAGCTAAGGCGAGGATTAACGTCACGGAAGCGCTGTCCGTCACCAGGGTCGTGAGCGCCAACATATTTTGCTTCTACGATGCAGACCGTCTGCGCGAGTCAATAGCAACCTTCCACATTTAAAGTCTTACACCTCCGCTGCAAACTCGCGTCTGATTGGCTGGTTGCTTTCTGGGGGGCGGGTGCTGAAATAGGTAAAATGATGTAAGCAAAAGGTAGGGCAAGGCTTGGCAATGTTTGAAGTAAGACAAAGGTTACAAATTCTCGGTTACAGTCTACATTTTAATAGGTCATAAGTAAGCTTTTTTTTAGTGAAGCCGTGTAATAAGATCTGGATCAGGTTCGTGAAAGAGTATATTGATTATTGAAATATGCTTAAGTGTATCGTAAAATCAACACCGTTTATTCCTTGCTGGTGAAAATACATGCGAATTGCATTACTGGGTGTATGTTGGTGCTATAATTTTTGCTTATTCTGAGTGCGGACTCCTGAATGATTGGAGGTTAATGATTGGCGACACTGTGCGCGGCGACACTGGGGTAAAGATGAGACCGTGGTTTTGTTTGCTGACTCCTGGTGTGTGTGGTGTGAGAAACTCGTCTTTGGACTTGCTAACATGTGACCAGGTGTAGGACTGTGTACCTGTGTTCAAGGAAACTGTATATAGTAAAAAATATTTCTGCAAATATATCGGGGATATATTAAATATGGAAGTATCAACATTAATCCATTTAAGAACTTTGCTTACAGTGGGAATCTCATTCCAAACCTTATTACTGCTAAAAAGTGTTCCCTATGTACTTTCACATTTCATTTTGTTCTTGAATCAGTACTTACGGTAAATTATTTTGTAGAGGTGACCTTGCTTATTATGTGTTTGAAATGTGGCCGAATTGAACAATATACCTTAATAATGAAATATTCAGATTTGGTGACTGCAGACCATGGGAAATGTTCAGCTTCACTTTCATGTTCATCAAACCATTCTGTTACCAGTCTTACTGTGTGTATTGGAGTATCACCCATATGCACAGCACCACCGTTGATACAATATTTGAACCACTGGGTGAACATGGTCCTCCAGAATGGTTTGGTAATCCTTGGCAGTCATGCACCCATCTAGAAGCAGTGGGTCTAGGGACTAGCATGATATCACAGCCCAAACCATCACTGATTCACCCCCATGCTGCATTCTGGGTAAGCAAGTCTGGGTTGTAAGCCTCTCTGGGGCTTCTCCACACCTTAACTCTCCCACATGTGGGAAAGACAGTGAAGGCGGATTCATCAGAAAACAGAACATTTTTCATATAACTACATAAGCCCAAGATTTGCTCCTGGCACCGTTGAAACTAATGTTTGGCATTGGCATGCATGACCAAAGGCTTGGCTACAGCAGCTCAACCATGAATTCTGGGCAGCTGTGGTTCTAATTTTTTTGTATACAGTCCAGGTTAGTGTCCAGACATCTCTATCAGACAGCTTCCTCTTGCATCCACAGTAACTCCAGTTGGATGTGGTCCATTGTTCATGGTGGTATGCAGACATTACCCTGGATACCGTGTCTCTCTACACCACAAAGACTTGCTGTCCTGGTCACAGATGTGCCAGTGAGACACACACCAACAATCTGTCCTCTTTTGGACTCTGATATGTCTCTTATTATGTCGTGTGGATTGAATTAATTTATGTACAGCTGTGCTGTTGCTCTGCTAATTAAACCTTCACATTCTGCTCTTACTGAAAGAATGTGCCATCAGGTGGTATTTGTGAAACCTCAAACACTATTTTGGCCTGTGTTTCGTTGTCCAACCTTTGTACATAAATAATTATTTTACAAACCTTATTTAATTTGCTCTACCTGCTATTGAGCCAAGTATGTTCACCCAACTATTTAAAATAATGTAATCCTAGTTATTTATTAAAAGTTAAGTGATTGTTTCAAATGAATGTCTGGCTAATGCAGCAAGTAAATTGAATTGTTTTCATGTTCTGTCTGCTATTGAGAAAGTGGTGGATCCTCAGTATACACTTTGCTCCATGTGACCCTGGGTGTTGGCAGGTAATGCAGGGCAGCATGAACCATTACTGGGGAGGTGTGTGTCTCATTCAAGGCCAACAGGGACACACGGGCGATTTCAACCCCCCCCCCCTCCCGCTGACATACACATTTGCATCCCCAGTAAATGTTATCTAGTAACAAGGAGCGCAGGTGAGGAGTAAGATAAAGGTGAAGAAAGATTGAGCCACCCTAGGTTTATGTTTGATAAGAATCAAATCAAGTTACACATGTAAGAACTGGAAAAACATATTTGCATGGTCGAGCTGAGCCATCAGTTTCAAAGTCAGCTGCCAAACTTCAAAGGGCAGACAGGTATGATGGAAATGGCTCATTTTATGATGTTAAATCAAGCCAGTGTTTTATAATGGCAACATATGATTACAAGGTATATTTGTGTAGCATAAACAGCAGCTACTCCTGTCAGACATCCTTCCCTAATTAATGTGCAGAGGTCACTGTGTCTTGGGTAACTGAACCATAGGTTCTCCCTGCTCCATCCTTCTGTTCTGCACACAGAAGTGTAACAAAGTGTGCACTGTTAACCCCTGTGAGACTTACGAGAGGATTGCAGGACCACAGTTCCTTGGAACTTGGAAGCGTCAGTCAGGTACCTGTTACCATTCCTCTGTCGGATCACAGTGACCTTCTGGCGTCTCTCCTTGTTTCCACGTGTGCACCATGTGCTTCTCTTAGCTGCCCAGTGCCCAATGACATCACCTGTCACTGCCCAGGAAGTAGCCAATGAACAGAAGGTTACCTCAGGGGTGTCCAATCATATCCACAAAGGGCATAAGACAATTAGTAATTATATTACTAATTAGAGGACTGATTGGCTGAAAAGTCCTCACACCTGGGTTTGAATAGCTGACCTAAAGGTTATCCCAAAAACCTGCATACACACCGGCCCTTTGTGGATAAGATTGGGCACCGCTGGGTTACTTGCACCATTGTAAATGTTACTAAGAGTAGTTATGGACAGATCTCAAGTTTGTGTCCTAGTACTGCTTTACTTTATATGCATGTGTCTATGAATATGTAAGTTTTAAATAGACTAATATTGTGTTTGTCTCTGAAAATGAGTGTTTTAATTCCAGTTTTGGCTTTTTTTATTAAGCAATCATGTATCTTTAATACAGTATTAATATTTTGTTCATAAACTTTCCTTGGTTGAAACACTTGGTTTGTTCTAAATTTATCCTAATGTTTTGGAGATTTACAGACAAACAACAAGATGTCGAGGTTTTTGGATTTTGACACGATACTTTTGCATTGTATGCATCTATTTTCAAAAAATAATATTTAGAAAAAAATCAAGAAATGGTTTTGGTTTATGCTTCACTAAAACATTTTCAAGAAATTTGTAAGTCATTTAAATGTTTTTTTTGGCCGTGCTAGTATAAAACGCAGCGTAATCCGGGAAACTATAATGAGCAGAACGATGCACTTTATGTACAGCAGGTGGCGCAAAACGGCCACTTCCTTTTACATTGTGGAGGACGTGCTAAGCTTTCAGCTATGCAAAACATCCTCCGCGGCTCGCATTTCAGGGCGCGCTAAGTGGTGTCCTGGTCGCCCTTAGACACCAACATTGGTCACCGTGCCACGTGTACATATTCCTAAAACTAAATCATATTTACTGTTGCTACTACTGCCGCTAAAGCGCGCCATTTACGCCTGCCCTGATGATTTTACAGGCGCGTGAAGGCTAAGCTAGTATTTCTTTGAAAACCAGCATTCTTAAATCACTGGTTACCAGAGACTGATTGGTCACTGGTCAGCATTAACCAAATGATTACAATTCAACAGTCCTTACTACCAAGTTGTTTTAATATAATTTACGTATGATGTTAGTAAATCGTTAATGAAAGATTTAAAATAAGGTGATAACGGCAAAGAACATGCATAAGATATTAAGGGCTATGGCCTTGCGTGTAACACCTTCGTGTTGATGACTTCCTTTGTTTGTTTTTTTTTTTGTTAGTAGAAAAATATAATAGAATATCCTCAACCTAAAAACAATAGCCAAAATAAGCGCCAGGTATGACAAGAGGTGACCCAGTTAAGCTGCAAGTTCACTGCAAAGTCAACATCATTGTTCTCGTAATTGGTAGACACCCCCTACTCCCTGCATGGTCCCCGCAAGTTAGAAAAAATATATAAAAAAATAAGATCTTCCAGTGACCGCACTACACCGCTGGCCAGATGTGTGTGTTTACTTTAAATACGGCTGTGGGCCGCGAGGCACCGCTGAGCGAGCTGGCCAATCAGAGGCGCCGGAGGCGGGGCCGATCTGAAAGCTTCTGGATGGGAAGATGGACCAGAGAAGGCGCATAGCCAAAGGCTGAGGGCAATCTGCGTGTGGCCGCCTTGGGCATCCGCCAGCGCATGGTCTGGGAGGTGGCAGCGCGTCGGCTGACACGGGGACCGAAGTGGGTTTGTGCTCGTCCGCCCATACAGGGGACCTCTTGGGAAGACCGGGGTTGAAGTATACAATGGGGAGATGCAGCTTCCACTTTTTCGAAATGTTACCGGGATTTTAATTTGCGCCGGTACTTAATAAATAAGATCAGACTGCGCCAGTCATTTCAGTAGGGAGAGCGTGCAGCCTTTTACACATTTCGAAGTTCAAGGGCAATGCGACTCCTATTCTCTATCTATATTTCATAATAAAGCCTGCGAAGGACGCCCATAATCGCCAGTCACCCAGCTGCCATGGTACCGGTAATGGCATGGAGCAGTCCCTGACCGTCTGCAAAGGCTGATTTTATCACTTTGGGCTGATTCGTTTTTATTCGCTCGTTTCAGTATGTTTGTTGACTGTTCCCAGAGTCGTCGGATGTTCGCGACCAGGTAATTAATAATAAGGCTAAATGAGAGACGGATACTTTCTGTTATCCATATCTGTTTTTTTGTAAAATATTGGTTACGAGCCGATAGATTCGAAGCAAACTATCCGTCTTTTGTAACGTGTGTCATTAGTAATGTAACTGTACGGATACAAAAGGAACGAACATCAAAACAATTATAGTAACTGAGAATAAGGGCAGCTCTGCATACGCGAAACGAAGGCGAAGGGCGGGCGAATCGGCGGGATAAGATTATTTTCGCCGGACGGATTGGGCGCGTTTCACTTGTGTATGTCAGTCGTGAAACTCAATCATGTTGTGGGGTCGGTAAAATGAGAAGCGGCTGGTTCACGCTTTAACAACAGACAGCTACCCTGACTGCACCCCGACTGCCCGGGCCGTGCGCTGTCAAACACGACAAACACAGATCGCCTACCCACACTACCGTTGTTTATCCATAATAATGAGGACGAGAGGCAGAATAGACCTGGCCGGCTGCTGAGGAGGATGGGACGTGCTGACGGACGGAGCCTCGGACCGCTGTCACTCCAACGCGCAGGTAATGGTTGGTCTGATTTTTACTTCGACGATCATATAGTTGTCATTTGGTAATGTATGACTGTGGGCACATCGATCGCGTTATGCGCAGCAGAAAGTAGCCCACAGTTACAGAAGGACCTGTAATCATGACCGAACTGTTGCAATATAAGGCCCTTTGTTCGTACACTTATGATGTTTTTAAAGGATGTATTTGTTCATTTTATTTGTATAAAATACATGTAAAATGTAACCCGTAAATGACATATAATTAATTTTTTTAAATATGCGTAAACAACGGGCTATTCTTAAAATACTGATTATGAATTTAAGAGTGTTTATCGTCTCATTTGGATAAGCATTGGCTGTTTCCATTAACCCGATCGTAATACTTTGTCAAAGTTCAATTATATGGCGTGAATGATTATTTCACCTTACAGTAATAATAGATACATTCTTTGGTAGACCTACATTTGGACAGAAAACCCCACGATACCATATTTGTATTAATGCCCATTGAAACACTGCATTAAAAGTACACATGCCAAACAGACAACTGTAGTTATGAAATGTAAATATTTTTGCCTTTTCTTTACAGTATAAACGTAGCGCACAGATGCTATTTTCTGCTGGACAATTAGTAGCCTGTCGTCCGCGTGTAGCAGGTTGTTGACACACAATTAAACGGGCAGACCCGCAATGATTTGCTTCGAAAATTGACAGGGGTGGGAGATACAGGCAAATGGCCTAAGCTTTGTCGAGCTTTCTCGAGCAAGGCAGTTGCCAACTTGCACCAAATAGGAATGCTAATTAAGCTGTTTAAGAGCTTCTTCTTTACTGCCAGATTCCCCTTAAACTTTAGTATAACAGTGACTCATAATGTATTGCCGCGTGGACAGAAATAAGTACAAACATATTTATAATAACGTTTTGTGTAATAACCATTCATTAAACTTAGATGTTCCTGCAGAGACCAGGTTCTACCTGCATGTCATTATTTAACTTGTAAAAAAAAATGCATCGTTATTATGACTGCATATCTTTCACTAAGGTCTTTGTAAGATGTCGGTGGATTAAAAAAACTCTTTAAGGTCCTACATCCTGAATGCTGCAGGTTAAAGCTTTCGGGGGTATTTCATGAGCAAAGGCGTGTGATTGCTTCAGAAAATTATATGGCTGTTTTGAAATACTTTTGAAATATCAAACTACTGGATGAAACTGTGCAAGCAGTTCGTATGACAGTCATTGCTTAAACGCCCCACGTCTCCTAGGGGGACTGGATGGACTTCAGACAGCTGCAGACAAATCTTAGTCTTGCAGCCCTTGTCTGATCCCCTCTCCTTAAGCATAGGAAGCTGGCAGGTCCCGTAAAGAGCAGGCTGCTTGTTAGTTGGTAATTACAGACTCCTTGGTTTAATTTTAGTCTGATTGAATCAAGGCAGTGGCTTTCACTTTTCCACAAGATTTTTGTTGTTGTTGTTGTTGTTGTTGTGTGTGTTTTTTTCTTTCTCTAACATGCCGAATGTGTCTTGAGAGCCCTGGATTTCCGAAGAGGAATGAGACTCACGGTGCAGTGTGTAATCGCAAATACCGAGAGCTCCTTGGGACGGAGCAGCACTTAAAATGCGCAGAGCTTAGTATAAAAAGTTCACCTCAGATACTGGGCCAGGGACAGCTAAACTGACATTAAGAGTCAGTCTGATCTGTTCTGTCTTCCGAAGCTGAAAATACGTCGGACGGTGGAACGCGCCAGCTCTCACCCTGACTTCATGAGCCTTTGAATGTTTGTTTATTGTGTTTTTCCACATGGTCTGCTCGTTTTGGCTTCTCTGTTAATATCGTGTCCCTGTATGCCTTTATGAGATTAGCAGCACACACACACACACACACACACAGAGGCACTCAGAGCTGCAGAAAGAACTGCCTGTCCGTGGGTGAATAGCAGAGAACTGTTAGGAAATGCTTGTACATGATCATCGCCACAGGGTATAAACCAGGTCGTTAGGCACATGGATTCCAACCAATTAAAACATACCTGTACCTTTGAGTGAGTCCTTATTTCTTTGGCCCAAAAAAATAAAGTTTTAGGAGGTATGAAGTATCTAGGCCTGGATTAAAGAAGGGCTGCGTAGTTGGTGGCGCTCTTAGCTCAAACCCCAGGGTTGGAGGTTCGAGGCCTGTCTCAGCTGTGTCTGGGTTTCCCTGTGTTGCATGAGTTTCCTTTGGGAACTCCAGTTTCCATCCACGGTCCAAAGACATGCAGTTAGGCTAATGTGTGCCTCTAAATTGCCCATAGAGTATGGTTGTGTGCGTGTGGACTGGTGCCCTCTCCAGGCTGGATTCCATACTTGTTCTCTGTCACCCCCCCGTGACCCTGACCAGGATTACAATTTAGGAATCTTTAATTCTTGCCCAGGGGGTTCCCTTGCGGGGGCGTGTGGCCGCGGTGCCACTTACTCCAGCTGAAAGATGTCTCCCCAATCACTCGCTGAATCAAGTGATATCATTGGCTAATGATAAGCTTGTCCCCTCTGTGTGAATTATGGCCCCTTCTTTAAAAAAATCCTAGAATCGCCCTTATTCCCCTGCTGTGTCCTCTGTGCTGGCTCTGGTGGGCTTTGCACAGCCTCTGTAATCCTGTACTGTACAAGTAACTGGAAGACAAAAGCATGAATTGAATTGCATGTGAATGATAAGTGGAGTTAAGCTATTTGTGCAGCTGTGATCGCGATGGCGTGAGAACCCAGCACTGACTGGCTTGGAAGGCTGTGGGATTGGCGCCCACTTGTCCCTCCAGTTCATCCGTCTTCCTGCTGAGCACTTATTTTCTCTCACGTCTAAGTGTTGGAAATGGGAGTAGATAACAGATACGGCTCAGAATGTTGTATAATGAGCTTTCAATGCAGAGAGAGTTTTGTGTCCAGTTGGCCAAGAGAACGTATCAGTCTTCCATTCAGTACTCCCAGAATGCACTGCAGGCGAGGAGTGCTATGACAGATCATGGAAAACTATGCATTGAAGATGACGAGTAGCATTGCCCATTTTGGGTGCAGCCTGGGGCTGTTAGACATGAGGCGTAGAGCTGAGAGCGGCCCTGCCATTATTTGTGCTGGTGCACATTGTTGTATATTCGCCAGAGGTCCTGGAATCCAGGGTCTAGCTGCTATATTCTGGAAAGAGCCGTATTTCTGGGGCAGACTGCTGTCGGACTGAGATGGATTTCTTGCAGCATAATTGATCCTTGAGGAAAGTTGAGATTAACTTTGCCAGAGGAGAGGGAGAAGAAATAAAGAGAAAGAAATGAAAGAAAGAAAGAAATCAATGACTTAACTAAAGGAATGCATGAATTATTAATGAGGAGCATGTAATGCAATCCCAGGCATACGCTCTCCTGTGAGCTTGTGCGTCCTCCGAGGAGGGCGCGGTGATGCCGGCACGCGCGGCAGTGCTGTGGGCGGGGCCTGCCGAGAAAGGTGGCGGGCAGGGCGGCGGCCACAGTGACTGGGGGACAGGAGTCTGTTTGCGAGGGTGGGGGGCACAGGTGAGCCCTGAAAGCCGCCCTTGTGTGCTTCCTGGCAGCTGACCTACGCTGTTAGACTTTTTACAAGCAGGCACATACACAGACCCAAGCAGGGGGCATGCACACGGGTGGCAGACGTGTGCATGGGTGGGGGGGCGTGCACACGGGTGGCAGACGTGTGCATGGGTGGGGGGGCGTGCACACGAGTGGCAGACGTGTACATGGTTGGCAGACCAGACGTGCACATGGGCAGAAGGAGTGCACACAGGCAGAGGGAGTGCCACTTTCAAAAAATCTCCAGGTTTTAGAATAACAAACTTTTGTGTATCTCACGGTGGTGGTGGGGGGGGGGGGGCTCTCAATGCTGCCCTTATGCCTGTTCAGGTCTCTCATTCTCCGTCTGCATCTCCAGCTAACGGTCGCATGCAATGTAAGGCGACGGCCGAGACGCGCTCCGCCCGGTGCATTTTCAAGCAGAACCCCGTTGATTCATCTTATTTATTCACATTATTTCTAGGTATGGCTTTAAATGCACTAGAATTGCTTTCAGGAACGGCTGCTCCTTTCTGCTAGTGCTGTTTAAGCAAGACTGCAGCATTGACTGAATCTCAAAGCCCGAATCTCTCTGTTATCCCTCCAAAAGGCACCTGGCAGTTGATTGGATGTTGCTGAATTCCTGCCTTCAGAAGTTCTTTTAGTTCTGTTCTTAGACTTCAGAGTGTGTGTGATTTGGGATGTCGTGGACCAGCTGGGTGTGTCACCCTCTATGTCTTTCTGTCCCGCTTTGCTGGGGGGGGGTTCCTGCTTCTGTCACGTCACTGTCCTGCTGCCGTCTGCCTGTATGTTTTTGTGCTGGCTACCTGGTCCGTGTCGTCGCGTCGTACTGGGAGATGTTATTTTTAACTCCACGATGACTCCGTTGCGGTGTACGCGTGACTGAGGCTGTTCCTTGGGTCGAATGATTCGGATGCGATTGTGTGTTTAGTGGGACTTTGCTCACATTGCCATTTTCAGCTCATTCTGTTTTGTTGCTTAACACAGGAGAGGACTGTCCAATCCATGTGGCTCCTGGGGACTGACAGCGAGGCAGTGATTCCCTTTGATGACTTCAGTGTCTTCAGCAGAGAAAAATCACCCTAGTGCCACGAGGTGCCCCCTCCGCCTGCGAAGCCGGGGACAGTGACGCCATCAGCTGAAAGGCACTCTCAGCAGGACCATGCGTCAGCAGTCATTGAACACCATCTTTGGGTCCTCCTCATAGACCACACTCCGACTTATAAAAGACCGCACCCCCTGTGAGGCCACGCCCAGTGGGTGCTGCGAGGGTCACCCCCATGCAGGCGCGCAAGAAATACGTGCTGCTAACTGCATGTGCTTGCTGCTGGTTGCTGCTCTTCTACTGGGGCGGGTTGCAGGGCCGTCTGCTGAGGCTGCTGGGTAGGCACCGGGGCGACGAGTGCCGGCCCTGGCCCAATTGGGTCGACCGGGACCAGCTGCTGGGCTATGCCGATCCCGAGGAGCTGCAAGGATGCGAGTGGGCGGGCGAGTCGCCACGACGATGGAGGCGGAGCTGGTCCGGCATCTACAAGGACGTCCGCTGTCGCATGGAAACCTGCTTCGACTTTGCGCGGTGCCACCGCCGCGATGGCTTCCGGGTGTACGTGTACCCCTCCGAGAGGAGCGAGCGGGTGTCAGAGAGCTACCGCAAGATCCTGGCCTCCATCACGGAGTCGCGCTACTACACGGGCGATCCGCGTGAGGCCTGCCTCTTCGTGCTGGGCATCGACACGCTGGACCGTGACCAGCTCTCGGCGCAGTACGTGCCTGACGTAGATGAGCGGATCCGCGGCTACCCGCTGTGGAACGACGGCCGCAACCATCTCATCTTCAACCTGTATTCCGGCACTTGGCCCAACTACACGGAGGAGCTGGGTTTTCGCGTGGGTCAGGCTATGCTGGCCAAGGCCAGCATCAACGTGGAGCATTTCCGGTCTGGCTTTGATGTCTCCATCCCACTCTTCTCCAAAGACCACCCCCAGAAGGGCGGCGAGCGCGGCTGGCTGGTGCGTAACACGGTTCCCCCGAGGCGCAAGTACCTGCTGATGTTCAAAGGGAAGCGCTATCTGACCGGCATCGGCTCGGACACGCGCAATGCTCTCCATCACATCCACAACGGCAAGGACATCGTCTCCCTCACCACCTGTCGCCATGGCAAGGACTGGGAGAAACACAAAGATGCCCGCTGTGACCACGACAACCTGGAGTATGAGAAGTAAGGCTGCCTTATAATTGGTCTCGTGGCACCCTTGTATTCATGTTTCTGCACATGCGTGTTTCTGCACATGCGTGTTTCCGCCACCCAGGTCTTGCAAGACAGATTTCATGTGGGAAATGTGTTTGTAAATCCCCAGACAACCTTGTTCAAAAGGGTGGAATATAAAAACAACTAATTAGAATTAATTAAACTTTGATGTGTGTATATTTTTATCTGTAATGCTTCCTGTGGCTGATTTAATCTTAACTTCACTGACTAGCATATTGTTATAGGATTTGTAGTGTTTTTGTCACTGGCATCCCGTCTAGGGTGTCCCCTGCCCTGTGCCTTGTGAGGGACTGGCATCCCGTCCAGGGTGTCCTGTGCCCTGTGAGGGACTGGCATCCCGTTCAGAGTGTCCCCTGTCCTGTGCCCTGTGAGGGACTGGCATCCCATTCAGGGTGTCCTGTGCCCTGTGAGGGACTGGCATCCCGTTCAGAGTGTCCCCTGTCCTGTGCCCTGTGAGGGACTGGC
>JABFEB020000045.1:15673493-15686698 GCA_019775895.2 Stomatorhinus ivindoensis | reverse complement strand
ACACCAGCCGACACAGCCGGCATCAAACACCAGCCGACACAGCCGGCATCAAACACCAGCCGACACAGCCGGCATCAAACACCAGCCGACACAGCCGGCATCACAAAGTCAGCTCTGGCCTCAAGTGCGCGCCTGAAACGTCTGCAAACTGCCTGACAGGTGAGATCCGGCAGCGTGGAGAACCGGGCAGCATCTCTGTTTGTCTTGCCATCCCACGTACACAGTCTGCCAGGAGTCAATAATGAACCAAGGACAAACAGCGGCTGCAGAACACAATGGGCCACAGTGAACGCAGAACAAACACGGAGGCCGCAGCTGCACATAGGGACAGTGAGTGAACTGAAATTGAATTGAATTTGTGATGCTGCTTTTTCCTTTTATTAAAAAAACTGATTATTTTCTTTAAGCCCACAAGTGAATTGCTGGTAACCCTGCTTGCAGTGTAA
The DNA here is from genome assembly GCA_019775895.2 of Stomatorhinus ivindoensis. Lineage (NCBI taxonomy): Eukaryota > Metazoa > Chordata > Actinopteri > Osteoglossiformes > Mormyridae > Stomatorhinus > Stomatorhinus ivindoensis. The sequence continues at coordinate 15,686,252 of JABFEB020000045.1, read as the reverse complement.
ATGGTGACTGTAGAAATGGTGGTCACCTTCACTACCAGCTTGTATAAAATGCAGGAGATGGTAAGGAATCATTATGGGGCGACTGGCTCCCCCCACCACACGTGCGAGGAAACAGCTGTTGCACTGGGTGCGTGTTTCTCAAGCCATAAACCAAAGAACTGCCACTGACTCACCCATAAGGATTTTAGACAGAAACCCCAGCATCGGTGTGGACAGGGACTCAACCGACCTTTGACCTAGGGGCCGTGCTGTACACAGATGCAGCGGCACCGTGGTGGATGTTGGGGTGGTCGAGGACATCTTCACTCGCGTTGGGTTCTCCTGGGCTGGAGGACAGAAGAACAAGGAAGATAGGTACGCATGAAACACATTACACATACAGCTCTGGAAAAAAAATGAAGAAACCACTCTCTGCATTTTTGAATCCTAGTTTAATCCTGGTTCCAGGTTAAAAAATTCTACGGCAGCAGTATATAAAAACAAGGATACTGGGAACGACCAGAAACCAGCCAGGTGGAGGGGAGAAGTGACTTTCTAAAGCCAGAAATGACCGTTAAATTATCCGACAGTTTCTCATGAATCGCAGGATGACATCAAGTGACCTTCAAAAGGAATGGGAAACATTAAATGCAGGTGTTAAGTGCACTGCTAGGACAGGTCATAACAGGCTCCTAGAAGCAGGACTGAAGTACTGGTGCCACTAACGACTATTTTTCTATGGATTAATCTATCCACTATTTTACTGAATGGTCTATTAATGTAAATGACTAATTTCAATCACATGGACCATTTAAGTTAATATTATTTTGACAGCAACAACCTGCATGCCATTGCAGGGCTTGGATAACAGATGGCAGCTTTTTCGCACTATACAGAAATTAATTTCACCCACAATTTGATAAGCATTAGTAGTATGACAAAAATATTAATGAGATGCTGATTGTGATGCCCAAAATTTTGTAATCTGTATAAACTTGTATCTTTATGGTTATTAAATTAGGTTAGTGGAGCACCACATGCTACAGTTTTGGTAAATCAAGCAATAATTACTTAAGTGCGTTACAATAAACAATAAATGATCAGTCATCGCATGCACTGTACTGTGTATGTCTCTTGACCCTCTGGACATATGAACACATATTACATAAATAAGTGTAATTTTAACTCATTTCACAACATGCCAGTGGAGGGAAGGATTGCATTTGTACACAGCAACAGGCACTTGTCCAGCCGCCAGATCGGTGTAGCAAATGTTGCTTGAGATTTAGCAAGAGCAGAGCTTTGAGGGCTGACCGGTTCTTCCTCCAGGGCCCATCGGTCGCTGCCAGCTTCTGTCACTGTTAAACACTAAATAATTCGAGGCACTCAGAATAACAATGCGGAACGGGGCCCCTCATGCATGTGTGTTTACAGAGACAGGAAAACAATGTGTCACCTGTTAAGAGGACAATGCCTCCCTTTGAAACACCTTGAACGGTCTCTTCCTCCAGGCTGCTTAGAGATTTTTGTGCTCCAGAAGATCTTTGGTTCATCGACGAAGACAAACAGACTCAGAAACTTGCAATGAGACTGCGATCAAGCATTACACTCAGTCCAACACATGAAATCTGGATGAAGCTGAGGTTTCCAGTGTTTGTTCAGGGAAACCCGGCAGAACCCATCCTCTTCTCATCTCCCTCTACAGCTACTGAATCTTAACCTCTGACCCTTGACTGAAGAGGGCAAAGGTCATATTTGGAAGTAGTGCTTACACAAAATTAGCCAGAAAACCTCTGGCCCTGCAGAATATTGCCACTGTGCAGAAAGCTGTGGGAGCACCTTTTCTGCCCAGGAACACCTTCGACATGAAGACACTATCAAGACTGACATGCAGCCACAGTCAACATCCTGCTGTACAAAAGTGCAGGAGACTGTAAGACACACATGCGGCTGCGTGGATGCTGGCCGGTTCTCCCAAAGACATGAGCTGCTTTGCTGCACGTCACACCCCTAACGGAATTCGGCATGGGCCTCACAGTGAAGAGTCACTCTCATTGTGATTTGACACACTGATAAACTCTTCCTGATCTGAGGAATCCAGGGGTGAAGACCACACCCGGGTCTGAGGAATCCAGGGGTGAAGACCACACCCGGGTCTGAGGAATCCAGGGGTGAAGACCACACCCGTATCTGAGGAATCCAGGGGTGAAGACCACACCCTGCCGCCTGTACTAAACCAAGCTGGGCTGAAGACAAAACCCCAAAAGAAGCAGGACCATAAAACACGAGCACTTTATTGTAAAAGTACCATATTCCAGGCCACTTGCAACATATCTTACATGTTTCTGGGTAATACTGTGTAACGCTACTTCCAAACATGACCTTTGCCCTCTTCAGTCAAGGGTCAGAGGTTAAAACGCATTAGCTGCAGAGGGAGAGGAGAAAAGATTAAGTATCTTCTGTTGGGTTTCACTGAATAAATATTGGCAACCTCATCTTCACCCAGATTCCATGTTTTTTATGTGAATTTGTCCTCTCCTGTAAAGTGGTTTATCACAAAATAACAACAAAGAAGAAAATAAACACATGAAGACTATAAGGCTTCACACTATGAACAATTCAGTGGGGTGGAGAGCATTAGTCACCCTAAACTGTTATTGTTAGCAATGGAGATTAAATCCACCCCAAGCAAAAGGCAGAAGCACATTTTTGCTGTGCATTTTCACCAGAGTTCAGTCTCCAGGTTTTTACCCATCAGGGTCACCTTTTTGAAAGTTTGCAGCCACCTCACAGACAAAAGATGCAAATCTCATCAAGCTGCCAAACCCAAAAAGATGCAAAATGACAATGTTTTGCAGAGTGGATGTGAAAGGAGAATCAATCGCGTTGCCAGTTTCACCGCAGCCCCCTTTACCAAGATATACAGGTTTCTGATCACGCATCTCACTGTTTTCACTGCAGCTGGGCCAACATGTGTGCAGTCACTGTACATTACTGTTCAGTCATCTTCACCGATGGCGACACGATTGCTGTTGTCCAGGCAGGACTGAATAAAATCTTTTGGGATCACACAGCTACCAGAGCAGGGGGAGAATACTAGAGGAAATGCTGTTTCCTGGACCGAAGCACTGAGAGAATGCAAAGTGAAATGCCTGAAGTGCCGCGCATTGGGTAATCAACACCATGAACATACCTCACTTCATGTCAGACATACTTTCAGGTAAGGCTAGACTGAGTTTCTGCCTGGAAATGTCTCAACTTCGGGGGTTGGGGGCGGGCTGGTGATGGTAAATTATGCTGAGTTACAGCCATGCCACCCAGCTTGAGAAGTGCTGAGAGTAATAAGAGTATGTTGTAGCCTTAACATAAATGACCATGTTTCTCACCCGAGTCACCAGCCCTAACGCAGGGCAGCGCAGCCGGAATTCTGCTGACTCTCCCGGTCAACCACTCATCACGTGGAAGGTAAGACAAGGGAGAGTCCCAGCAGGAAGCACTCACACATCCACAGAGGGAGGTTAGGGGCTGGCCAACCCCCCGAGCTGACAGGCCCCGCGGATGCAGGTCACTGGGGGATTTCAGCCCATCGGCCCCTCAATGGGCCAATATGTGTCATATAAACCACATGACACAAAGCTTGCAAGATACTGAAGGGCCACAAGAAATATACTCATCACTACATCATCCTCTTAGGGGTTAATAAACTCTATCTATCTATCTATCTATCTATCGATGTTTATTTCTAAATAACGGTTAGCGACGAATAGAAAAATATACATTATATACAACAGAATAATATATTAAAATTCATCCAAGGGGTCGAAACTTCGAAACTGACCGATCTGGACCTAGACTACCGAAATGTGGATGGTTCTGTGTTTCCAGGACGCCTGGAGTTCGCAGTTTTGCTGACCAATGTCATTTTCACATAATAGCTTATATTCACATTCATAGCATGTCTCTTAATACGCGACAGATACACACTAAAGCAGAACACAACGTATAACTTAAGAAAACAGAAAGCCATACTCCAATGAACCAAGCAGTCCGCACTTACCTGGAAACTCCCGCATTATCTTCGTCAGCATCGTCTGCGTGTAAAACGTATTTCTTCTTCCTCCACTTGAAGAGTTTGAAGGATTTTCCACCACTGTCCTTCTCCCCCGAGCTGGCCAGGTTTGCCTCGCTTTTGGAAAACAAACTTTTCAAACTTTTCCTACCAGACGGACTTTTCTTAGCCATTATTCATAAAAAAAAACACTTCAGCTTGCTCTCTTATTTAAACACCGGCGCTGAATTCTGATACTACTTGGGATTTGCCTGGAGAAAAAAACACGACAGTATGGACAATTTGTGGAAATGTTTTGCTAATCAGAAAAGAGCGGACATTCCTCTCTCCTTATCACAGAGCGGATCTTTTGCCCAAATGCTGGCTGATGTTAGTCCACATACATTTTGCGCGAACCTGAGCGCCCAGGTGTCGCATACAGCTGCGCTGCCACGCCCACCGCCTGCGGCCGCAGAGGGAAAGCATGCCAAACCGGGATACGCAGACACCCATCTCACTGGCTGCCATTCACAGCAACATTTTAGTAATCCGAGTATTAGAAATTCACCTCTAATCCACTTGAAAGATAACTGATTTAGGTGCTGCGTAGCGGCTTAAATCCTTTTGAATGATACACGATTACACGGATTAGCGATCTACTACGGTGTTTGACGGCTAAAGGTCTCTTATCATCCATCTCACTGTTTTCACCTCAGCTAGGTTAGCATGCATGGATGAAATTTCTATACACTATAGAAAATCTCAGTAATTCATCAGGATTTCCTTTATTAGTGATCATTGCTTAACAAAAGAGCTTGATCTAAATAGCAGTATCTTTATATTAGCCTAATAGTATTCAGTTCTCTGTCACGGAGCTCCAGCCTGACTACAGTACCTGCTGCTGGATCACAACATCCCTCCATCCTGCTGACGGAAGCTGCTTCCTCACCTCCATGTCCTGACATCAGCTGGACCTTTGCATTTTATACCTGGACTACATTCAGTTTTACTTTCGGAACTTTAGACTTCCTTTGCCGCCCCCTGAGGGATGCACCCCCTTTGAGTCTGGTTCCTCTCAAGATTTCTTCCTACTGGGGAGTCAGGCAGTTCCTTCCCAGGTTCACCTCTGCCTTGCTCACTGGAGGCGTTGAGCAAGGACAATATACTGTGAAGCTCTTTGAGACAATGTATTGTTGTGAAAATGGGCTATTTAAAGAAACTGAATTATCTTAATGATAATCCTGGCAATAAATTAACTTTATTGTTATAAATTATAATCCCACATTACTTTTAATATGAGTAGGCCTATGGCAAGAAATGTTAGCAAAAATAATCATTCACTTCCTTTTTTATGTCACGTTATTTAAGTGTTACTTGCTTTTTACTATCAGGACTGGATAAAATATTATTTAATTGTTGTTTGTCATAGGTGGTGGTTTATCTGTCAATGAATCTTGTAATTCTTAATATTTAATTTGGCTTCATTTGTGGCTCCAAAAAAATAAACCTTCACATTTAAACTATTAAGTTTAAATAGCTAACCCAATAGCTAACTGTCCCCTATGACATTGGTTGGTGTTGTTATCAATAATAATAACCATTAACAGCGATGTGATGGCTACACGTTTTACATTTTATTCAGCAAAGCAAAGCAACATGCTTTTTTCTGAGAGAGAGAGAGAGAGAGAGAGAGTGGGAGAGAGAGAGAAAGCAGGATCAGCCAGTCCCCAGAGCATCTGAGAGTTAAGGGCCTCGCTCAGGGGCCCAACGGTGACGCCACTCCGCCGCCTGAGGGACACACCTGCATGTTTGTGTGCCAGGAGTTTGCATATTTAAGCCCTGAGTGTCTGACAGCTTCTGGCTGGTGTCTTCCTGAATTCCAAGGTCATGTCATTTGGGGAACTGCTGTGTCCAAATGTCCCGCAGTGTGTGTGTCTGAGCATGTGCCCAGCAAAGGCCTGGGACCCTGCTCTGGGCATGCCTTGCTTTATGCTCTAAATTTTCTGGAACAGACACTACAACCATGAACTCGACAACCATGAAAAAATATAGACCAAGTAATCATATACTTAGTCCTGCTTTTCAAAATGTTTGACATTACACAGTCTAACACATTGTAAATGACAGAAGTTAAACCTCTCCTGATTAGAAATTAAATCTTACCTGAGATCTGTCCTTTTAACTAAACTACCCCAACTTCAGTTACATGCTTCTATCCAAAGCACAGTGCAATTGAATAATGACAGTCAGCCAGACCCTGGAACTATTTGTGCTTAAGGACCCAACTGTGACCACAGGATTGGAACCAGTAACATTCAGAGACCTACTTGCGATTTTTTTCCACAAAATTTTGCAGTATGTTTGTGGGAATATTTGCCCATTCATCCAAATGAGCATGGAAGCATAGAATTATCCGAAATGTTTTGGCACGCATATCAAGTTCCATGCTTCCGACTTTGTGGGAACAGTTTGGGGAAGGCTATTTTCTGTTCCGGCATGACTGTGCCCCAGTGCACAAACCTAGGTCAAACATGGTTGGATAAGTTTGGTGTGGAAAATCTCAACTGGCCCACACAGAGCTCTGACCTCAACCCCACGAACTACAACGGAGAGTACGAGGCAGACCTTCATATCCAACATCAATGCCTGATCTCACAAATACTCTTCTGGATGAATGGGCAAAAATTACCACACATTCCAAAATCTTGATTGGCAGCTGTTATAACTGCAAAGGGGGCATCAACTGTCATGAAAGTTCCTGCAGGTGTAATGGTCAGGTGCCCCTTTATATATATATAATATGAAATCCATCTAATAATCCATCCACCTATTCTAAATGCTCCTTTTACAGTATGGGGTTTTGCTGTGTGCCATAATAATATCCCTTTAAACATGTTTACATAAAAATTTATAATTCTACAGGCATTGGACAACAGGGTATAGAAAATGGATTACAAAATTGAAAAAGTATTCTTTTATAGTTTACAGTCTTTTTATATAGTGTGCCTAAAGTACAGGCATAAACGGAAATCACAACACAAGAACCAAAACGTAAATAAAAAAGATTCAAATAGTAATATTTTTCACATGGTAAATTATATTATAGGGAGAGAAACTACAGGGGACATCAAGTGCTGCCAGATTCGGGGTTACCCAGGAGGAGCACAGTAACCTCATTTCCGTAATGTGCTCTTTTTCCTTATACTTACTGCAGGGTTTTCCTCCTGCTGTCATCTCCACACTCAAGAACTGGTCTCCCATTCGCAATGCAGTGGTACCTGAGACTTAGTGAGACTACTAGGTTGGCTATGCTGCCCTCTGCTGGGCAAAATCGCCACACGCCCCTGCTTTTGTCTGTGCTAGATCATTGCAGGGTTGTAGATCTCGCTTAATGCGGAGTGAGTTGGTCACTCCTCCCATTCCTGTACTACGAAGCAGGATTACTGGCTTATCGGGGAAACTTGTCGAATTTAATGGGCAAAATGTAAGTGAACGAATATGAAGTCCATTTAAACTGTGGTACCTTAAATCCGAAAAGTTACCCCGATAAGCCAGTAACCCCGCTTCATAGTACAGGCCACAGGGATGTGCTTAAACATCAACTACCTTAAACAGTGACGGCTTTTAAAAGAGCTGCTTACTTCCATTCATAATTTTTTTAATGCCTCCTCGTAGGGGTTAAGGTGACCTTCTGCAACAATTTAAAATCAATGATATCTTTTACCCAGCCCTTACAGCACGTAACACCAGTGATGTATATATGCTGTGTGCAGCCCGAGCAACAAAACAAACCATTAATTTATTAAATGCAATGAGCAAGTATACAGTTGCAGTGAGCAAGTATACATTGCTTGAGATGTGTCCTCTATGATGACCCAAAAGATTAATTTTAACAAAGAAAAAGCTACTGAAAAATTGACTATGCATTTACACTGTTACCACAATCGATTGTCGCACGTATAGTTTTTAAAGGTGAACGCGTACTCGCGTACCAGTTATGTTCATCCCTGTGAATAACACAAATATCAGGCTCATAAAGCAAAAAATAAATGAAAATAGATACAAAATAAACCCAGCAGCAAACAAATTTCTACACTAACTACCGCGTGTACCTAATGTCTTTTAACGTCCTGCTTGAAATATAGAATGGACCGACCGTCGTTTTAATTCTGTGGTCACACCCATGAACGAAGATTAACGATCATTAGAACTATATGTACAGTACAACTACAGTATAGGGAGAGGGTAAAACTGTAATCAACACCGTGATTTTCAATATCAGTGGTGAGTGTTGCTAATAGGCCTATATAGCGATATCACATATATAGGTCATGTACGGAATGCCAAATTGTCTTTTAATAGTATAAGCTTTGATCGACGTAACTTGATTTCTACTAGTAGATATAACATTCTAACTAGTTAAAATTCAGTTTTTTCTAGTTAGAATGCGAATTTCGGATATCTGTAGTTCTATCTGGACTATAGTACGAATCATAATTTTTACTGGTAAAATCTGTATTTTAATAGTTCAAAAAACCATATTCCCTGCAGGGAATATAATTTTTTTTACTATTAAAATACGGTTCTTATTATGAAGCTCTATAATAAAATATTTACTAGTCATATATTCCAATTGACTTCCTTTGTATTTTTGCCTCACATAACCTCACAAAAGTCATTGTAGAGATCTATAATTCCGTTTTAACTAGTAAGAACCCCTACTGTAGACATCTATAACGAAATATTTGACTAATGATTCCAGGTCCCTGTAATTCTTGAGATCTGTAATTGACATTTTGGACATTTCATATCTCTACACTGTAATTAATTCGCCAGGTCTGCCAACGTAAGGAAATGCAACGATTAGTCTTATGACTGATTGGATGGAATATATTTAGTATTGGGTATTAGCCTGTACATTGTATAAAAGCCACCAAACCTCATTGCAATATTGACCCACAAAATGAAATTAAAAACCTACCCAATTTTTACAACACTTTAAAAAGTCCGTCAAGATAACGGTGGCATAAACTGAGAAGTAGCACTAAGGTAGTACAGAGAGGATTGGATACATTTCAACATTAATACCGCACAGAGAAGGAAAAAATCAAGGATGTCTGTGTAGCCCTGTTTCATTTATCAGATTATATCGTGATTTTGAATTCATGTATTGTACTGATGTGAAATATTGGGAGGTTTCTTTGACAAAAGTATAGAATGATGGCAATGTTTTCATATATTTACATTTACGAAATGCGTATTTTCAAGTCACACTCGTGCACCTAGATATAAAATTTAGTCGCACCGTCTCCAAAAATGCCCGCAGTCTGAAAGACAATATAGAGCCATCTTGTGTCGGTTCTAGGTATTACCTCTAACAAAGAATACGACCTACGGTTTAGCAACAAGAAGCAGCAAATTAATTTATGTGGGACATACTTTTATTTTACAGTACCATACGCCAATTAAAATTTTATCTCTGGATGTAGTCCACCAGTGCATTACTTTGAAATTTTATTGGTTTAAATCAAGGCACGTTTGCGCTTATACTCGATATAAACACTAGAGGGCAGGCCAACTCTAGTTGCAGACCTCCGACTATATGTGTGTGTGTAAGACGAGTATTAATATTCTCAATTAGGTAATAAGGCAATATTTTCCCACGAAATCAACAATATCATGAAATGTTCTGGTATTTTAATCTATGGTTTAAAACACAAATTTAAATATATCATGAACATTGCGTTTAAGATAAATGAAATTAGTTACTGAAGACTAACTTTATCCTTCTAGTCATGCTATACGTTAGTAATGAAATGAAGAAAACAAATTTAAAAATCTTTGCCCTTTAAAATACAGTGTCTAAACGAATAAATATTTTTTGTTCAGATTTTTTAAGACTCAAACAACTGTTAAATCAGGCTTCAAGATATTCTATTTCGAAGTTTTTTTAGCACATGCGTAATGATACATTATTGCCCCTCGGTTTTTAGCTCGCTTAAAAGTATTCTCACCTAAGGCGTGATACATTGTCTATATTCATCAAATTAATCTAGATCGCAGTTAATTAAGAACAGAAGCAGAATACACTAGTCCCGGGAAGCAATGCTATCCAATTTTGTTTAACTGAATTAGAAATACCGACCGCAGTTAAATACGTTTGATGAGTACAATGTAAAAAATATATTGAGTTTGAACTAATATTCTAATAGCGTAGCAGGTTGATTAATACAGGGCAACAGTAGAGATGCACCGAACCGATATTAATATTAAGATAAAAAGTGTTTTTCTGTAGCATTCAACACTATAACTCTTCCACTCGGTTTTTTGTCACTCAGTGGGTGTGACCGCAGTGAGTTCTGCCTGCTGTGACGTCACGTGTATACCCTTGGCAGCAGGAGCAGCGTAAGAACGTCAGACAAGAGGGCATCCACCTGGAAGCAACACGTCGATTTGTAATGTTGGTTAAAAACAAAGTTTTGAGGGGTGGGAATATCCTTTAGTGGAAAATTATAAGCATTCGCCACTTGTGTATACTTGTTTTGAAGATATTCGTATTGAACTGCAAATGCCTCAAAAACGCTTAAAACAAGATGCATTAACGAGATGGAACAGTACGTCATGTATGTTCCTAGTAGCCTGAATCTTTTTGACATATATATATATATATATATATATATATATATATACACACACACACACACACACACACACAGTGAGCCTCGAAATTATTCATACCCCAGGCAAATTTTCACTTAAAGTTGATTTTATTCAACCAGCAAGTCATATTTAGACGGGAAATTACATATATATATATAAATGCAGTAAAATGGGCTCGGTATCGGCAGTTATCAGAATTGGATCAGAACTGAGAAAATATGTACCGGCCCGTCCATAGTCAACAGCACAAATTCTGTCAGCACTTGGTTTATCTCGTTTGCAAATTTAAATCCTTGTTACTGTATTTGTCCTTTCATTTAAAGGACTGGAATGTTCTGGATGCTGATATGCAGCTCTTTTACGGACACTTTCTGTGCCAGGCAATTCCAGGCGATCATCATTTGTTCAGCAGCTTTTGAAAGGAGGTTTCAGAGCACAGAAGAGAGGACGTACAGGCTACTTCACCTTCCTCTTGCTTATTGCCTGGCTGTTGACCATGCAGCTTCCCAGGGTCCTTTGCTCCAGACACATTCCTCAGTTGTCATGAGGCACATGTTCTTCTGTGATAGGAATCATGTGGGTTGCATGAAGGGGAAAGTGAAAATGTGATGTTGAATAATACACATACATATTATGCAGCTTCAAAAGAACTCAGAATGAAAGTTGTGCATTGTGTGACTATCCAAGTTATGTAGTGTCTCCTACTTTCCAGTTAAAAATACCCTCCCACATACGCTGACGTATTTTGGTCTTTTTTAACATTGAATATGAATATGGAAGAAAGCAAAATGAGGCATAACATTTATACATACATACTGTATATACATATATACCATATATACAGTTGAAACCAGATATTTACAAACACCAGAAAAAAACACAAAAACTTTTTTTTCTTTACTGTCAAACATTAAATCAGAGTAAACTTTTTCTGTTTTAGATCAATAAATATTAGCATAGTTTTTGCATTTGTTAAATGTCAGAATAAAGAGAGAGAGAATTTTACGGAATTTTTTTGTATTACTTTCATCAGACAAAAATGTACATACTCTTCCTTATTATTTGGTAGAATTGCCCCGAAACTCTTTCACCTGGGCCAAACGTTTTGGGAATCCTTCCACAAGCTTTCTATAATAGTTTGCTGGAATTTTGGCTCACTCCTCTTGACAGAACTGGTGTAACTGGGTCAGGTTTGTAGATCTTCTTGCTCACACTTGCCTTTTCAGTGCCTTGACTTTGTTGTCCTTAAGCCACTTTGTCACTAATTTGGAGGTATGCTTGGGATCATTGTCCATTTGCTAGACCCATTTGCGCCCAAGCTTCAACTTCCTGGCTGATATCTTCAGATGCCCACATAATGTTCTTTTCTCATCCATCCATCCATTTTCCAACCCGCTTATCCTACTGGGTCACAGGGGGTCTGAGGCCTGTCATTCTTTTCTCATGACACCATCTATTTTGTGAAGTGCACCAGTCCCTTCTGCAGCAAAGCAACCCCACATTACACTACCACCCCCCATACTTCACAGTTGGGATGGTGTTCTGAGGCTTCAATACTTCCCCCTTTTTTCTCCAAATATACCATTTGTCATTATGGCCGAATAGTTCGATTTTTGTTTCATCAGACCACAGGACGTGTCTCCAGAAATTAAGGGTTTTGTCCCCATGTTTAGCTACAGACTAGTCTGGCTTTCTGTGGTGCTTTTGAAGTAATGGCTTCTCCTCCCAGAATAACCTTTCAGCTCATGTTGGTACAGGACTCATTTTACTGTGGATAATGACACTGTCTTACCAGTTTCCGCCAGCATCTTCACATGGACTTTTGCTGTTGTCCTGGGGTTGATCACATGACCTGGTCACCTGACCGAAACAATGTAGAAATGGTTTTGGGGGAGTTTGACCGGAGAGTAAAGGATGAGCAACCAATGAGAGCTCAGCTTACCTGTGGGACCTCCTTCAGGACGGCTGGAAAAGCATCCCAGGAGGCCGCCTCATGGAACTGGGGTAGAGACAGTGGGGTCAGCCAGGACCTGGAGCATTTGGGGTTAATGTGTGGAGTTGGCTTGTTCTCT
>JABFEB020000045.1:15540609-15553150 GCA_019775895.2 Stomatorhinus ivindoensis | reverse complement strand
TCTCTATACGGGATTGTTCTAGTCGGTTATACACCCCCCACCCCCCACAGCAGATAGAAAAGCGTGAAGTGGTGGGCGGCGGCCCGGCTACCTGCCGCCACTGCCACGCTCCCCGTCCGACACGCCTGTCACACTGCCGGTCGCACAAATCGCTGTGACCTTTTGCGCACAGGGGAGATGCCACCTCCTCATGTCGAGGCCGTTGTGCCAAGCGGCAGTGACAGTAGGGACAGGGAGGAAAGCAGAGACAGCGAACACAACGGGGACACAGAAGACAGCAGAGCAACTCATCCGTCTTTAGCTAAATGAAGTGAACGTTTGTACGCCCTTTAGCGCTACTAGCCGGCTGAATTCTGAATTCTGAAGTCAGAAGGGGGTGGTCTGTTCTAGCTGTCCATGGTCTGTAAAACGGCCAGAAAACAGCAGAAAGATGCAGCAATGGCGAGTCACCAAGGCTAAGAAGCATACTGCCCATGGGGCAACCACAAGGACTGGGGTTCAGGAGGCCTTAAAGCCACGCTGATGTCAAATGGGCTTGGGGGAGCTGGCGGCTGCTAAGGGGGAGGTGGTCCAGTCAAAGTCCATCGCACACCAAAAAGCGCAAACAATGTCCCTGCACATCAATCCTAACACACAACCCAACAGGAAAGGGACAAACAACGCACCCACACATGTGGCCAAACTGCACACTCGAACTCGGCCTTCCGTCCACACCTGGAGGGCCAAACTCCTAGAGCAGGGGCCACAGCGGGATAGCCAGCTGTAATACAAAGCAGCACATGGGTATTTAATCTGAGCAGTACCTGGAGCACCAAACTGCCTCAGACAAAGTCCTGACAGAGAGAAAACAGCGTTCATTCATAAGAGCTCCGTGCATGGACTGGGGTTGAGCACACACACAGAGACAGACAAAGTCTGGCTGCTGTGTTTCCTGCGTGTGTGTATTCTGTTTGCATGCGTGTGTGTCTGTGTTTGCGGTTGCAATCTCAACCGTGTCCCAGCTCCACGAGCGCCGCGCTGAAGCAGCCGTCCCGGGGATCCCGCGGATTATCCGCTCATTCCCTTCAGAGTCGCCGCTCTGATTAGCACGCTTTGATGCTCTCACCTGAGACTCAACGATGACCGCCCAAAGCCCAGTGCCTCATAACACCCCCAGGACTGAGATGGGAGGGAGGGGGAGGGCAAGAGAGAGAGGGAGAGCAAGAAGGAGCCTGGCATGACCCGCTCTCGCTAGTGCCCCAGCCCCCCCTACCAATGACCCATACACAGACGAGCCACGCAAAGATCCCACGCAAGAAACAAAGGCAATGCTCTATGGGCTGCTGCTGCGGTCACCACAACCACCCCACAAACCTTCCAAACTTGGCCTCAGAAATAAGGCAGGGAACAGATGAGCTTTTCCCAAGGTGTAATCCACACCTCCTCAAAGATACCTGCTGATATCACAGTCTGTGATATTCTTCACTCTGCCTGTACTAATCTAATAATCTTAGCATACAGGGGAATGGAGTCAGCACCTTGCTACTAAAAAATAAAGGTTTTTTTACATAAACTATTAATACACTGAATATCCGTACAAGCCCCAGTTTAATATTCTCACTTAAAATTCTCAATAAAATTACTCAGTAAAAATGTTCAGGAGAATGGCCAGTATTTCATCGGAAACAACAACTGAAACGAGTACGTTACGCAGAAGCAGCTGGATGATGGTCAAATGAGAGATGGAGAGCGCCTTGTCAAGTAAATACGCTTTCCTGTCATGCTTAGGGCAGAAAAGTCGGCTTGACAGAAAACCATTTGTCCGAATAAAAGTGACACAGCAGCTGCTTTACGAGTAAATAAAACAGGGACGGCTGGCGAGGGTTATTCTGTCATTCATCCTGCGTAACCCGTGACCGCCGCCAGTCACCGAAACTCCGTCTGTGCCGTTAAAAAATACCGTCACGCGCTGGTAAATAGTGCAATATAGCGTCTCATACGCCGACTTCTATGGAGAAGAAAAACCCATTACGTCCCATTCATACCCCGGTCAATTTCAACTTCATAACTGTCATAACGTCGGAAACCGCGCGGACACCTGCAAGTAAACTCTCGAACCGAGGAGGAAAAAATCATTCAAGGAAGAAAAAAAAAACGCTGCCAAAACGCCGTTAACGCGCTAACGTACCTTCTTCTGCGAGGCAGCCCTGCCTCCTTTGTAGCAGTAATATCCAAAGCATGAGAGTTAGTGTTTTAAGCAGCTCCATGTTTCCCTAGCCAGGATCGCGGAGCTCTTGTCATGTTGATACAGCACGGCGCTGGGAAGTAGCTGTCCTGGCTTATGGAGCAAAGGCAAATGTGCCTTATTCCATATCTCGGGGGAGGGCGCGAAGCGCTTTGATTGACGTCGTGACAGTGCAATGAACATCGAATTCGGTGCGAGGGTATAGGAAGGTCGCCAATCAGAACGCGTAGAGTTATGCTAAATGACCAGGTATTACACCGCGCAAAACGCCGTCCAAAAGCGAGGGATTAATTCCATTGTAGCTTTTGTAATAAGGACCGAGAGTACTTGGAAGTTTGTTGAATGGTGGATCTCGCACCGCATTAACGAGTAAAGGGGATGACATGCGCGCGTCAGTACGCCAAGTATTGAAATTCAAATACATTTCATTTCAAAACCGTATCCCGTAAAATAGTTCACTTCATTTGAAATAGGCTATAGGATACAAGGACTATTTTAGATATGCAATCTTCAGAAGCATTGATATAACTGGTACCCGGCACAAAGCTTCCAGATAGAATGCATTTCCACTGTAACTCCTTACCATAACGTTACTTTATTTCGGCTTAATAAACCAAAAGGCTAGAGTCAAGTAAGACAGCACAGCGCGAACAACGAAGCGTTTTCGCTCGATATTTCCCCATTATCTTGAGCCTCTTTAATTTAATGAGCTTCTTTTTTGGCATAGATTGTAGTGGGGGGGGGGGGGGGGTATGCGTACACTCAAGCAATCGAGAAATGAACTACAACACCCCAAGGCGACAAGCCTTGTTTTGGCAGTCGCGAGCGCTGATAACTGCTCAAAATTAATACTCGATCGTTTTCCGGCGGCACGCGCAACACCTTGCGGGCAAGTGCGTTTTCAATTGGACGAAATCAATTGAATGGAGAACCGCAGTACAAGGACTATGTTAAAATCGAGAAAAGAAACAGTTTGCCTTCTCAAAAATGTTAAGTATTATGTGCTGAACGTTCAGTGTGTGATGACTATAGATCTGCTATAGACGGTATAAGATTATCTTGATACACGTATTCCGATATTCCAATTTAACCATATGCAATACATTCATAATTAACAAAGCAGTCCTTTACGCGCACAACTACCTGACACACTCGTTAGACAAGTGTTATACACCGTTTTTTATACGTGGACTTTTTTCTTTTTGCCGCATTCACTCTGCTACCCGTTCGAATCTAGATAACTTTGGAGACTATACCCATTGCCAAAAATTGCGCACTGGTGCAGTCAGAGTTACAGAAACCTAGTCAGCATTTTGCAAACTGCTACTGGCCTGAGAAATTTCTTTATACAATGAAAATCTGTATATATTTAATTTCGTGCGATCCACACACTCCGCATTTATAAATGAGCAATATAGATTTTAGTTGTGCTACAATTTATTCTGCTACCTTACCAGAAAGAAAACTTTCATTTGACAGCGTGTTATTGCATTCAAATGGCCGCAAAATGCATCACACGAGATTTCTGGAGGCTAAAAGATTGCGCCACGGAAGATCTGGTGACATGCCAATTTACCTCTAATCGCGAGATGGTTTCAGACGATTAGCTAATTTTCCCTTAATGTCAATAAAAACAACCACCCTGCGGGGTGACAACACCGAAAAAAAATGTCTAACAGTGCTGTGAAACCTTTGGAAGTGATTCAGATGTATTTTTTGCATCTTGGGTGCCTAGAACGTATGGCTTTTGAAACAGTAATTCCGTCCTGTTCTTTTCCCGGAAAAATATTACAATTATCATCGTCGTCAAAAGAAACTCATACACAAACTTATATTATTTCAATCACACGTTAAATGTCAGCTGAAAGGTCATTTTAGCAGTTTGAATGTGTTACATTTTTGTTTGTAAAAAAAGAGTTATGCAAATACATTGACGCCTGATCTGACACATAACGAGTAAACAGTGAATAATCTTTAGCCACTGAAATCAGCTTGCTGTTCGTGCAGTTCCCTTGTTTGCATTAGTAGGCATATATCGTTCCTGGGCTGTTGCTTTGTACAACGGAAAAATTAACATTTGAACCGAGTTGAACAGACGTTACGGATCGAATCCGAAAAAATCGAATATGTCTTAAGCAAGGTCCATAGTCTCGGGTCTAGTAATTAAGAATCCGACGGAATAACTGTAAAATTATCATAATATTTGTTGATTAAAAATGTATGTCACGTAACTAAGCAAATGTTTTAGTCGTTGAATTGATCGTGGATTGGGATAAGATGTGAGCCGTCCATGCTAAATGAATTAATCCTCCAAGAAGACGTAGGCCTACACTCACACACAAACAATTACAAACACAATAAGAGTAACGACTGTAGACTGGATTTACGTCGTTGGTTGCTTCAGTGGTTCTTTTTGATCTGCACTGAGGGTTAAGTAAATTAATTTAGTTCACTCAGTGAATCGTCTTCCATTTCGTCCAAAGAGTCTAAATTTATGGTTATGTGAAACAATGGTCTATTTTACATGGTCAATGTTTCCAGTTTGTTGCGTTTTATAAAATATTAACATAGAAATATTCCACCAGAGTGAAATAACATGAGTTACAGTTGCTCTTTTTAAATAATCTTATAACGGAATGAAATGACCTCGATGGCGATTGGGATGATCTGGTTCTCTGATCCAAAACATACACTCATAGAATAAGTTTCCAAAGTAACACATGAAGCGGCGTCTGAATTACCATGATTCAGATGTGTACTCCGCTACAATCCGTGACGTCACAATCCACGGACACACTGACAAATGAACACATGAGAAATTTAAACGTAACGATGTTTAAAAGCGATTTATTATCGAAAATGCATTTCATTCCTAACTTTTTGGTTGTTTCCTGAAATCTCTCAAAACCCGTGTCTTCTGGGAACTCATCCTACCGCTGAACTGCTGTCTTCTCTCTCTGGTTATTGTTACACATAGGAACCTAGTCCTCGTGGTGTTTTTTATCCTGCTTGTCTCGTTCCAGTGCTGATTTGTATTAGTTACTGGTTGGAAGCTGACCCAAACAACGCTTGGACGTAAAACTGGTTCCTTGAAAGCTGCATGCTTGCTATCCGTCTCTATGCCACGTCGGACATAGCCATCTGCTAAATAAACACATGTAATGTAAAATTATGCTGGGATTGTATGCGAGATGACACGACTCCCCATGCAATTTGTTTTGAATACAAAAAGCCGCACTGAAACACATAACAATAAATAAATGTACAAATGCCTGAACACCTGTGCTGGCAGATAAGGAAAAGGTAAAATGTAAAATTCTGGAAAGGAAAAGAAAGCAAGAGTAGCAAAGCAAAATATTATGCAAATATTTTTTTTTAAAAGACACACTAGTGCAACCATAGAAATATAGTGCAAATCATAATAACAATTACTCATTGTGGAGGATTGAATCTTCGGCAGGTGTGGATTAAGAAGAAAATGTAGGCAGTAATAAAGTTTTCATGTCGACACATGCCCCGACCTCCAGAAGTACGGAAGGACAAACCAGAAACGAACCTCTTGGGTGGGTGCACGAACATACACGCGCTTACATTGCAACGCTGATCTAAAGAACGAGAATTCATCACCAAATCATAAGTAGACGACATTAAGTTATATAGTTGTGGATACCGAAAGTGTTTATAGTAATACGCATAATGTAGTTCTCAGTGAAAAGGGTAACCTGCCTAATTAGGCTGTTGGATTCAGGGGTTCCCTGTCTTGAAATGATACACAACACAGAGAATCAAAATCAGGAAAAACTCGGTTCCATGGACATGTCATTTTCCCCGTCTCCAAGTTAAGCCACGTCGCGTCATCCTTTAAGACTCGCTGCCGCATTTCATGCTAGGTTAATTCTGCACATCTTCCATCCGCGTTCTTTAATATGACGGCAAGGGGTAGGAAAGCTGTCACTTGACCTTTTCTTCTGTGGTTATTTTGGCAGTCATTCAAGTATAAGGAAACAAAAATGAAATCCTAGTTCAAGATGCTCTTCAGAAACATTTTTTTATTATTATTGGCAGCGCAGACCTTGCATCAAGAAATATAAGGGTTGTTATTTTGTTTCGGCAGAAGAGAGCACGGCACAGGTTCAGAATGTGGAGTACGTTTGCGTAGGGGTGTGTATGCGGGCTATCATAAAGTCGGTGTCTGCTTTTTATTGCTCCAAAAATGAGCACCCCTAGTACGATCCATTGAAAGGCATTAATGTGCACGCGCCATGAATCTTCACAGTCTGAAGGACAGTTGTTTCAGCAGAAATCAATTTCTCAGACATCTTCCATGCTTTGTGGCGTTTACCGGGATGGATTTAACCGGAGGCGTGATGGGTTGGGGGAGGGGTGACCATAATATCTGCTCAGTAACTTCCTGGGCGTGGCCTCCCAGGTGCAGGGCTGGGGGCGGGACTAATGTGTGGTATGGCTGAAACCAACTGCACTTATCTGATCAGTCAATGTTTTACATAGAGCGGAATAATGGCATCCAGCACACAATGTCAAGTGGGGACACTGAAAGTCCACAGCACTGGTCACACAAATGGTACTTACTGAGGGCACAGGGTGAGGAGTTTATAACCTGTTTTATGCAATCTGAGGGATGACGTTCAATCCAGCAGCTTACCTCGCCTTTTATTAATTCTTATTATGCCTGCGCGTAATGTGAGGAAAGCTGTGCTTTCAGGATAGGAGGGTCATATAGCGCTTATCCCCCAAGGAGATTAACAAGCAGTAAGGATGGAGGGTCGTGAATATACAATGAGGAGAAGAGCAACTGGCCAACAAAGCCACACATTATAAGCTGCAGCGCTGGTCAGCTTGAGCAGAGGGGACGATGGCATCCGGAGGCGTTAATTACAGGCGGGCATACAGATTTCATAAGGGTGATGAGACAGACAGCGCCCCCGCACAGAAATACCTATGTGGAACCAGACATACTAATGACAAATGCATCATAGGACACCGTACACTCTTAAGGGCTTGAGATTTCATTGGTTGACGCGTTGCAGCAATCGCTAATAGACTGAGGTGCGCGGACTTCAGAGGTCACTGCCGGTCTACACAGGGACGTCGATATGTGTAATGGACACCAGGCAGTCCTGAGTTATGCTCCCAGGTCCAATGCAGAGGGACAGGAACCCGGCGGGGTGGCGCAACACAGATGTGCGGCGTGAGAGGCTCACGCCTGCTTCACACACACACACACACACACACACCATGACGCACTGCTTCATGCATTTCTCACACGCACACACAGCCTTACGCTCACCCCACTCCCTCTGAGACCGCCTGTCTGAACAATGCACAGGGAGAGAGACAGAGCGCGGAAAAAAGGGAAAAGGACCTGCAGAGAAAAAGCCGAAGAAAGAGAGAAGGAAGGAGCGAATTACGCCCAGTGAAGTAGCCATGTGGCAGTTTGCAGATAAGCCGCGTGACTAAATAATCGCCAAGAATAGCGTGGCCTTTGTGGGCACTTTCCGGGATGTTCCGTTTGCTGAAAAACCACGTCCTGACGCACCGCAGCTGAGGCCGCCCCACGGGGAATGTAATCCAAACGATATCCCGAACTGGAAGATTCCCGTGAAATATCAACTTTTTTAAAATATCAATGGGGACTGAGGGAGGGTGGACCGGGAGGGACAGCTTTCTATTTCCAGTTTTTCTCTTTTATAGGAAAAGGATTACATTGAAAGGCGAGGTTTGTTTGGAGGTGAGCTGCACTTTTTTGTAGTTAAATGTCCCAGGGCATTTATCGGCTGCCGACTGAAGACGCGTAGGGGACAAAGGATTACTGGGCGGCACTGGGACCAGTGTGTCGAGCTGACTTCCACTGCAACGGTAGACAGGAAAGCAGCACTGATCCCCCCCCACTAAATTAATTTCCATAAAAATCAATGAGGGGCCAGTGCACCACCTCCACCTGCACAAATAAATGCAGCACCTCTCTCTCCCTGGGCATTTAAAGCTGTCAGACGACATTCATCCATCAGAACACAAGCCCCAGCAGAGCCAAAGAGCATTAGGCTTCATCAGTCGAGGTAAATGGTTTCACATTGATCCATAATAACTGATCCTTTTTAATGCGACCACTTTAATAAATCTGAATAATGTTTCTACGCAGTGGTCAGGTGTTACAGCTCTCCAGAGAGACGCTTGATCGTCAGACGATTCCTCTACGCCCACACAGTATACAATCCCTGTATTTCTAATTACTGGAGCCATCCACGTTACGGGGCATGGAAACGGGAGGAATGGGCTGGGCCCTGCTGGACCTCAGCTTTCAAGGCCCGGGGCTGAGATGCAGCCGCATGACCGGCAAGGGCACCTGCTTTGGATGCTGACGGGGTTCAGAGTGGCAGAAGTCACATCCAAAGGCGGAGTTGGGAGTTCAGGACCGGGAAGCATCACTGAGAATGAAGGAGACAGGGGGCTGAGAAGATGAGTCAGCCGGAGCCAGAGTGACAAACGTGGTGACAGACCAGCATGGGTACGAGACACCAATGAGAATCTATCATGAAAGACAAATTGTGATGTTAGAATGGTCTGCTCTCTCTCTCTCACCCCCACTGGGAATGAGAGCCTCTGTGTGTGTGTGAGAGAGAGTCATATATATATTACATTCCGCAATATGATAAAAACCTGTCATTTTGATGTTGTGGGGACCATTTTTTCAGTCCCCACAAGGGGAAACTCAATTTTATAAAAATCTGTGACTACACTCAAAAACCAAAAATGCCTTGTATTTCGTTTGTCTATTTATGTTAAGGTTAGGGCTGGGTAGGGGTTAAGGTGGTCTTTGTTGGTATTAGGGTTTCTCATAGAAATGAATG
Organism: Stomatorhinus ivindoensis; assembly: GCA_019775895.2. NCBI lineage: Eukaryota > Metazoa > Chordata > Actinopteri > Osteoglossiformes > Mormyridae > Stomatorhinus > Stomatorhinus ivindoensis. Next base: position 15,544,057 of record JABFEB020000045.1, on the reverse strand, counting down.
GACAGTCCCCATAAAGATACGAATACAAACAAGTGTGTGTGTGTGTGTGTGTGTGTTTCCGAAAACGAGACGACACATAGGAGAGTGTTGATGAGAATCTGTTTGTGTGTGTGTATGTGTGTGTTTGCTTGAATGCATGCGCACCCTTGTGACGAGATATACGCGTGAATGCGGTATGTGCGTATGTGTGTGGGTGAGTGTTACTGCGTGTTTCTATGCATATTTCGGTACTGTGCGGCGCTGCTTTGTGTTATACAATATTATTTTTGTTGCTTAGTCAACACTTTTATCTAAACTGGCTTACAGCTTTGGAAAAAAACCCTTTTGTGCAGCCGGATACCAAGAGCAGGAGACTCACAGGACATGAACCAGCAACCTTCAGTTGTTTCATCGCTGTACTATTGTGCTTCTGAAGCAGTCTGTCCCAAGGCTCAGGCACAGTCAGGGGAGGATTAAAACTGTGACCTTCACAGTGGCTGCTGGGGGGAGGTGCCCCCCCCCCCCCCATTGAGCCTCCTGGTCCTTTGGCATCTGGTCTGAAGTTTCACCTCCGTTTCATCAAGAGTGGGATACTTGCATTCTTGGTCAGTTATGACACTGTCTCCACACACACAGGCACAGCAGCCATACCCGGGGGCTTAGAACCAGGTCACGTCAGCCGACCGCACTGGGGTTTGCTTTACGGAGATTGAGCAAAAGTGACAGAAGGTGAAGACATGAGAGAGAAAGAGAGGAAACAAAAAGAGTGGAGGAGACACACTGGCAAACGAGATAAACGAACGGCAATTATTTTGACTGATTATTTTTGTTAATATTCCATTTATTCCCATCCTTTTTTATTTTACATTTAATGTCAAGACGCGTAATTTCTACCGTGTAAATATGTACAAATGAAAAAAAAGACAACGCGAATGGTGAGAGAAAGAGGGTCATAAGTATATTGAGGCATTTTTAACGTGAAGCAACATAATGGATTTGGTCCCTTTGAAGGGACGGGACCCGACGCCCAGCTGGCGCAGGAGTCTGTCCCGCCTTTTAACCCCGCTACACCCTGTCATGGTGCTCATCCAAGTTTCCTTTGGTTTTCATGTTTGGCAATTAATAAAATCCAAACGCATTTATGCCAAAGCTGTCCCACGGTGATATTAATGCAGCCCTGACAAACACAAAGTTGCCGAGACGACGAGGGCCACTCTCGTAGTGCTCAGGCAATGGACGGCCGTCCCTGGGGGCTGGGTTTGGAACAGACAGAGCAAAGACGCACATACAAAAATCTGCTCGCCAGCCCTTTCACGTTCAACCAGGAGTGTCTTACAAAGGGCTTGTGTGAGCGGCGCGGCGGAGTAAAGCAGAGGCCCTGGGCACGCCCACCATGGACCCCCCCACATGATATATCCCATTTCCCCTGTCAGTGCCCCAACCCGACATGATGAGGCTCAGCCTGTTACATGTGTGCATAATGGCCTTTAGGAAGTGAAGGCTTCACCCCTCCACACCCCCAATGACTATTCAGTGACGAGAAGGGGGGCTGACAGCCCCCAATGAAGGCAAAAACATGCCGTGTACGTGTAGGAGAATAATTATCATAATAATCTAACAAATATATATAATTATAATTAATTATATAAGGTATCCCCGAGTTGGGGCTGGAGTCCCAGCTCCCATCTGTGTGCATGCCGTTTGGTGTTCCCGGTGTCACAGGGGACTTCTCCGTTTGGTGTTCCCCCGTGTCACAATGGACTTCGCCGTTTGGTGTTCCCCGTGTCACAGGGGACTTCGCCGTTTGGTGTTCCCCCGTGTCACAATGGACTTCGCCGTTTGGTGTTCCCCCGTGTCACAGGGGACTCCGCCGTTTGGTGTTCCCCCGTGTCACAGGGGACTCCGCCGTTTGGTGTTCCCCCGTGTCACAATGGACTTTGCCGTTTGGTGTCCCCCCCGTGTCACAATGGACTCCACCGATTGGTGTTCCCCCATGTCACAGGGGATTCCTCCAGGTACTCTGGCTTACTTGTGCAGTCCCCCGCCTTTAGGTAAACTGGCATTTCTAAATAGTCTTCCGCTGCTGTGCACTCTGTCCCACCTTCAATTGATTCCAGTCCCCCCCTCACCCACTACCCTGTTCTTGAAAGGAGGTTGGAGGATGGATGGACCACCATCAGGAGCACGTAAACATAAATCCATAATGATAACCCATCCTCCATCTGTGTGTCAAGTGCAGGATTTCTGGCCCATAATAACAAATTCATTTTCATTGCAAACTTCATTACAAAAAATTAGTAATAATGACAATGAATTCAATTTGCATGTGGGAGCCCTTTTGCCCTTTTCCAAGCAGAAGAGAATGAAGTACAGCTGGACAAACAATAGAAGCATCACAAAAAAATGCTTTCAGATCTCTTCAAAGGAAAACTGCGTGTGTATTTTTGTGGGGAGAAGTCGTCCCCAGAAGCAATGAAATGTGTCACAAACAGCTGCAGGAGCTGGATTATCATAGAGTTTAATCGACACGCTCTTTGTGACATTTTCATGAAATGCAGGGATTGGGGTCTAACCAGTCCTCAACCGGTGCCAGTGAGCCAGTGATCAGCCAATGAACTGGCATCTCTCCTGGACTGATGCTGCTGAGGGGTGGAGTTATAAAAGATGCATGAATCTCAAAAGGTGAGGGGGCAGAGGCAGAAGCCGTGCTAAACACATGCAAATCAGGGGGGAATATTCATGATAGTGAAGCACGCCTTCTTGGGGATTTCTTGAGGCATGGGAAAGAAAATAACGCTTTGCCAGTTTTGGCTGAACTTCACTGATTCGTTTCCCATTAAATATGCAGCATTATGGCTGTGAGACAAAAACCATCACAGTGCAGCAGGAGGTAAACTTGTGTAATTTGTAGAAGTGGTTGTTTACAAAAAGTTCGACTGGAAAAAGGTCAGGCACAGACCTGAGCCTGGTATTTAAATGAAACGCTACTTCGCTTCAAAGGAAATGTTTTTGACAGACACCAGTGAAATCCCATAAGATGCCGACCTGCAGCCGAGTGGGCTGCTGAAAAACTGACAGAATCTCACCGCGGGACAAGCAGCAGGAAGGGGAGGGGGGTGAAATATTTGTTGAATTATGAAATCGATGATATGAAGTGCACAATGTAGTAGAGGCCGCAAAGCAGACGGCAGCACTAATGATGCCCCAGACAGTGGTGGGGGGGCACGGGAAGGGGACAGTCGTCACTGGGGATGGCACTAGTATGCAAATGCACAGAGCTAGACTCAAAGGTACAGCAGCAAGTCAGTTTGCTGCTATTGTCTGCAAAGCCTGTTCTCACACACACATGCTCACATGTGCATGCTCAGTCACTGTGGAATATCAGAGGAAATTAAACCTGCGCGGGGGGGGGGGGGGGGGGGGGGGGGGGGGGGGGGGGGGGGGGGGGGGGGGGGGGGGGGGGGGGGGG
>JABFEB020000045.1:15488167-15504903 GCA_019775895.2 Stomatorhinus ivindoensis | reverse complement strand
CAAATCCACAAGCAGAGCCGCGCAGGGACGGCGTCAGGGCAGCAGCGCCTTGGCCTTCAGCAGGCCGGGCCCGACAGATGTTGGGAGGGCGGGCTTTCTCGGTTTCAGCCTGGAACTGTTTTTATTTGGGTGAGGCCCCCTCTTTGGGGCACTGAAAGAGAAAGAGAGAATAAGAATGAAGAAGACAGTGTTCTCTGCCAGGGCTGTGAGGAGAATGAGAATGCAGACTGTCAGGGCAGCGTGGGGATGAAAAATCAGGAGGAGGAAGAGGAGGGCTGGGAAATTAAGTGGCAGCAGAGTCTCGCCGCGTGCGAGTCATCGTTGATGAGTTAAGCGCGTGTGGTCTCACTGCGCTCCATCTCTCACTTTTCAAGCTGACACCCCCAGCCCTCCAAGCGCGTAGCTGCCGCAGACGGCTGCTCTGAAATATCCACCTTCCTGTGGTTTGCGCTCAGCTACTTCTCTTCTTTCTCTCTCTCTCTCAATTCGAGCCAGGTTGCCGTTCGGTTTCTCTGCTCGTCAAACGTGGAAAGAGGCGGCAGTTCCCCTGCGAGGCAGGGCTGGGGCTGGGTCTGGGGTGCAGGGCGTCAGCCACTGTGCAGTTTCCACCAACACGGAGAAGCCTTTCCGCCAGGGCAACAAGTGTAAGTATGGAGCCGACATGGAGTGGATGAGGACAGCTAAAGCGGTTTAACACTTCTCGAGAGGAGCACACACACTCACACACTGGCACACACACAGATACTGACTGATACACACACACACACACACACGGGTAACTATGCACTGGCAACACACACACAGACAAGACAGTCCAAGAAAAATGGCCACACGACCCACACATTTCACCTCATATACATAAACATAGACAAAATTTTGAGATTTCATAAAAAACCAATAACAAGCAAGCATACACCACACTCCTGTGGACCAGTGGGTACCATGGTGGCCCCATACCTGCAAGATGGCGGCCAGATCCTCACACATTTCTCCCTCCTCTGTGAGAGCTTCAGCCAGGCTAATTCCATCCTGCGTGTCCCCTGCTCAGCACCCCGTGATTCCTCATGCGGATTCTCCACTCACTGCATCCATGCACCGGACATGTTCACGAGAAATGGAGGGGAAACCAGATACACGCCCTCATCACGGACTACACATGGACTGCACGCATACGCATTCATAAGCAGGCCATCTGCAACAATTACGCACGGCAGGGATCGCCGAGTCTCACAGGTGTGCGTACGCACGCACGCACGCACACACACACACACACACACACACACACGCAGGCACTAACCGGGAGACAGGCGCCTGCTCACTCGCTGGTGCGGCACATCAGAGGCGCCCGGGCACGGGGGACCGGTGCTGAGATCCGGCGCTCCCACACGCAGCCGGAACACGTCGCCGGCCTGGGGCGCGAGGGGAGGAACGGCAGCCGGATGTGCTGGCTGGGGAGAGGCTGTCTCCCCGCCTTCCCTACTCAAGTGGCAGCCAAAAGAGAATTTTCTGCAGGCCAAACCAGATCTGAACACTCGCCCAAAAGTGGGGGGGGCTCACAGGAAAGATGAGCGCCTGGGTCCCCCCCAGACCCCTCACTCCAGACTGCCAGTCCACAGTGCACAAGGACACGGGCGTGTTCTTCCAGCCGTGCCGTGACCCGTCGCATTACGCTGTCACCTGCGACAATAGAGCGTGACAGCTAAATGGCCGCATGGCAGGGCACTTGCCCGACGCACGCCGACAGCCTGTCACCATGCCGGCCGAAGCCCCCCGGTAGAGGATGCTACTCTTCCCCACTGCTCAGCCCTGCTTGTGCAAGATTCTCTTCCTGTTATCAGAATAAACAGCCCGAGGCTGTAGAATCAGCAGCGACGCCCCCCCCCCCGGTCCTCCTGATCCTTCAAGCTCCTCCTCTTTGTCATTTTCTTGCCACAAACACCACTACAGGTCATGTGACCTCCGAGGCCTATCGGCATGTTTTGACCAACGCCAATCATCTTCTCCCATTGACGGACATCTGTCGGTGGCTGTCACAGCACCGGTGGTTACATTAGAGGGGTATCTGCTTGCATTGAGGAGGTGGAGGAAGGTATTTTAAGCTCCGTGACCTGACAATTTTGAGACAGTGGCCCTCCCCTGAGGCCCCAAGCAGCTCTTTTTTGGGGCAGCTACCTTTTTAGGCAGGGGGTGTATTTTGCGCCTACAAGTGAATCATTTGTAGGTGCTGAGTGTTTTTCTACTGTGAGGCTAATCGCGGCAGGTGGCGCAGAAGGCTGGCAGATAAAGTCCCCGGAGGCGTCCGGTGTCGTATGCTCGCAAAAGGCACTTAACAGTAATTCCCCCCGAGAAACATCCATCAGTATAAATGGATATATAATGAGTAAAATTATCACGTATAAAAGTGTCAAGTAAGCAGCAAAGAAATAATAATAATATGAAAGATGAGCTATAGCTGGCCTGCAGGCCTCCCACAAAGTACAGTACGGTCCTGCTGCCAGGCTCCACAGCGCCACACTTGACAGCAAAGAAGCATGACAGCCTTCGATCGGCTCCAAGAAAGCAACCATCAAGAACACAGCCCACCTTTCACCAGGCCATTTTCACATCATGTTCCATTATTGATTAAACGCTGTGCTACAGTACAGTCAACAAGACATATAGAAAGTTTTCTGCACAATAAAATAATACAATATTGTACAACTCAAGTAATATAGCCTTAAGTATACATGCCCGATAATTTACCATGGGCTCTACAGAGATCGGCCCAGTGGGATCTTCAGTTGACAGTGAAGTGTTTTGTGCTTACGGACTTCAGCTGGGAATGCTCGATGCCTCTGTAGCCAGCTATATAAGCTGTTAATTAAAAATCCAATACTTTCAGTGAAGTCAATCTAGGGGATAGGCTACGGCTTGTCAGGGCGTGTGAGGCTGTGGGGGGTGGGCCCACCAACCATCTTGGCTGGGAGAGTCAGGTGACCACATTTACCAGTGATTAAGTTTTCCTGTCATCTTTCCCAGTATAACACTAACTTTCTGTGTTTTTCATCGTCTCTTGAAACCTGGGCCAAAATCCTAACACCAGTCCGAGACCCATAAATAGCAGAGTCCATCTTTTGATTTCTTTTGGCGCCGTTTCACATGTCAGCATTGAGTTTTGGCTCCCTGCTGAATGGCAGCACTATCTTTGGAGTCTTATTGTTCTGTTATGGATGTCCTGTCCCTACCTGACCCCAATTACCCCAGAAAAGTGAAACAAAATCCATTCAGAGCCCAGGCGTCATGTCAGAGTCTTCATGTTGAGCTTAAATAATGCAGTTGACCACAGTCAGTAAATGTACCTTTAATTCCACAAAGCAAAAGGTGGGCAGGACATCAATCATGAGACTGTCTCTCTTCTATCTGTCCTTCCTCTGACCACCCAAACAAAAATCCAAGTACCCAAATATGAACTGTACTGACAGCACGTTAGCCGAGTGATATGTGAACAACCACTGTGTTAACAACTCAACCGTGAGAAACACAAGCCTAAAGGCCACCAAGTTAAACAGGTCCACAGCTAAACAGATTAATGCAGTCGGGTTTGGCCTAAATCTTGATCGACCCAATGGGGTAAAAACAGATATTGGGGGGGGAGAGATATGACAGCAGAATGAGGTGGAGCTCCACAGGATCAGTCATTCCTGCTATCTGTCATTCACTCCATTCCATGCCAACACGGAATTGGAAACGTTACCAGTGATGCCAGTGATTTTTCCAGGTTCTCGCAAACTGCCTCACTGAGATTTTCTATTAATATCTTAAGCTAACCTACATTTACCATATTTGGAAAAGCTTCTATCCAAAGCAACGTGCATTATTTTGAGATGGCAGGGTCAGCCAGGCCCCAGAGGAAAACGGGGTTAAGGACCCACTGCCGAAATCAACTCCCCATTTTTCATGCTCTGCATTGGTAAAAATAAACGTAAAATGTTTCTGTTGAATGGCCATAAATTAGCTGTTCATTGGGTAGCCCTTGTGGTCTGACATTCCATTAAGAACACAGAATCAGAATGACTTTGGGGCTGGTTCATCACCATGTGGGAAAGCTGCTGACAGTGTCGCTGTGAGCGACTGACAAACTCCTGTGTGGACAGTCACTTCGCAGCAGGGGTGACCTGCTCTCTCTCATCTCTATTATCTCTCAGGGCTCGTATCTGGAAGGAGAAGTACAGGTTGGCTTCAGCTCAGCCCTCAACCAAGGCAGCGTCCCATGGGAAGCTGGAGATAATAGACTGAGTATTAATTAATTTTGCTGCATCTGGGGAGCGGCATGGGTGGGCAGACGAGGTTGATGGGCTGCCACAGGTGCCTCTCAGACTAATGAGAGGCAGCCCATTCCGCCCTGGCCCAGCCCGGCCCGCCCTTCTCCGCCAGTGGTGTCCTCTTTGACATTGGAGCTGGAATATCGAGTGACGAGACTAAAGCTATTGCCTGAGGCTTATGCTCCCCGGTTATGCTGAGCACGCTCTCAGATAACTACCTCAGGGCCTGGCATAGCTGACAACTAACTTAGCGTTAATGGAGTGAGCTGATACCTTGCGTTGATTCAAGGTAGCAGTTCCCCCTCAAGGTAAGTGCATCTAGCGGTTTCCTCGAGCCAGAAGCAGGTGGTGAGTGCAGCAGTTCACCAAAGCCCTTATATCTCCTACCATGGAGATATGATGACAAAATTATGCACATGCCTTCAGCACCTTGCACGAGATGTGGAGTCAGAAATTAACATTTTTGACAATACAGCTTTGTCATGCTCCTTTAATACCTGTAATAAAGAGAAAAAAGGGGATCTGACAGCCAATACCCAAGCTGAGGTGATTCCTGTTCTGGTGCGGCCCTTGACACTTGTTCTTGTGAACATGCTGTACACCTGTTCATACGTTTGTCTTTAAATGATCAGGCTTATGAAAGGACACCTCAGTCTTCAGAATGTCTCTATCACTGCAACAGATCTCTATTGAACCCAGTAAGGCAAGCACTTCAGCTCAGATAATTGCAAAAAAATAAATGAAAAAAATATGAACTGATACACTGCTCATTAGTATTTAATCACGACAACATCGAGGTCATTAGTGATGGTTTAGAAAACATTTGTCAGATTTTGCTCATGCATTATGTAGCAGTCTAATTAACAGTCACACATGCTTCCACATTATTCTTGTGCTTGTAAGTGAGGAGGAGGGGTGACAGTGCATTTTGGAGTCTGCCGATGACCTTCGCAAACCTAAGATCCTCGGAGGAAAATCAAAACCAAACAAGCAGCAGTATTTTTAGAGGTGGCGGAGCGTGCCCAAGTGAGGCGTTTACAGAATGCCAGCGCAAATGCTCAAACTTGGCCTATGGTGACGTTCCAATGTATTTTTAAAAATGTGCTTAATCCTTTGCGAATTCCAATGGCCCTTCGTGCGAGTGACTGAAACAGGAAAATGAGCCCCATAAACCAGGCTAACGGTGCCAATACCAACAGGCATTGGAGCTTTTTTGCGGCTGGATAATATGACAGCATGGTTTTGGGTTGAGTGACTGGCTCAACAAAAACTATTATGGGGAACAAAACCACACGGAGTGCCGCACTATTGGTGGGACAGTTAATATACGTTTTATCGATCCAAGTTAAAATACACATCATGCAGCATCAATTATTAATGCTTCTATGTATCTGCCAGTTCTTCTTGGGTTATCCAGAACAGGGTGGAAGTGACCCATGGGCCCTTCCCAGGATAAACCAAGGACGGCATGCGAGTCTATTAGACGGTACAAACTTACACTTCAAGCAATTCAGACACCACTTTACTGCATTTTTTTGCAGGAGAAAATCCACACATATACAGGGAGTACATGCACAACCCACAGAGGCAGTACAAGAGCTAGAACCACCAACCAAGAAGCGGGTGCCCTAAACATCTAGATTACTTCATGTATTTGACATTTGTGTCATTCTGATACTACTCTTCTGTTATATTTCTGGCAACAATTTTTAGTTGAGTAGGTAACTATTATGTATATAGTGCTGTGGAACATATGACTAAAGATAAAGTCTTTCCTCTCATGTTAGTAGAGTAAGGCATCTCCGGGGTCATCATTAAGCAATTAGTTTTGCTTCAGTGCTTGCTCATTAGGTCAAAGGATTTCTGTAATCCCTCTGTCTGCCCAGCTCTCACCCAGATCTTACCAGTAATCTCACTCACACATCTCTGCCTCTTCCTGCGCAGAACAGGCAGGACGAGATAATGAGATATGGTCACTCTGCCGCCCTCATTTCCTTTCGCTCTCCTATACACGCGTGCACTCACACAAGAAGGTGATACTTTCTGTTACATCACCAGCCAATAAAGACCTCACTTCACACACACACACATCACAGTCAAGTAGATCATAGAAAAAACCTATAGCCATACAAATGTGTGTTCATCTGCCCTGCTATCTCTCTCTCCCCAAATTCTGACTCATTTCATTTCTCCAGAAAAACAGACTTGTTGATACCTTGCATAAGACTCCTAACAAGATGATTTTTAGGGTGGCAATCAGTGAAAAGTATTGTTCAACACAAAACACTTGACTCATTAAGACGACTGGATTACGTGTAATTTGAACATAATCACCATCTGAGATAACCCACCCTCAGCAGGTACTGACATGAAGCTCATTAGCATTGATGTCAAGTTTGGGAGAGGGGCAGATCAAAGGAGATGTAATGGAGGGCAGTTTAACTTCATGAAGCCTGATAACTGTAGGTTGGTCTTCCGCAGACTCTATTAAGATGGGACAGCTCTGCATTCAATTAATTGCAACTTCAAGAAATAAGAAAAGCAGATAAAAACCAACTCTTTTGATTTTCCATCAGAGATGTGAGAGGCACCTCTCACAGAAGCGGCGCGACGCAGTCGTGCAGCTAAGCGATTAAAGAGGATCATCAACAAACACCTAACACAATTATCACAAACAGGAAAACAACAGGATGAGGCAGAATCAGACCATCACGCACATTGCTTTGTCGCTTGGTTTATGATCTCATGCACTTTCAAAGGGACAAACTCAATCTTCAGTCCATCTGGTGCAGATTAACTTCACCCTACTCCCCAGCTAGCTGATAAGGTGTGGTGAGTCATTTTGAGAAGCTTTTTTATTTTAAATTGAAATGCAAGGCTTCAAAAGGTGGGAAAGAGGAAAAGAAAAGCCATTAGCTAGCTGATCAGCTTCTGAGTGGTACAGACCCTTCGGCAGAACCCCGGGATGCTGATGTGAGATAATCTGATGATTGTCAACAAATGCAGGCATTCAAAACATAACAGTGCCACCTGGGATTTATCAGTGGTGAATAACACTTCCTGAAAATAAAGTGAGCATACTTAATACAAAAGAAGTGCGTTGATGAGGCATAACAGGATTCTGTAAGTGGTATAAAAGCAGAGATTTGCTGGGTGAGGTACAGCATGGTACGGTAACAAGAGCATTAGGAAAACATCATTATATGAAGGCCTGAGGGCCACAAAGAAGTTGATTTTCGCTCTTCTCTGTATTTGTTCGCTGCAGAATAACCCTCAGCAGGCTAATGTTCACATAAATGCCCTGGTAGGCATTAGGACCAAATATGTCAGCACTTTTGTAAATTGTTTGATTTTAGAAGTCAGGAAAGTAACCTTCCTCAAGTACTAGGATGAATAATGTAAGCAACTCTTTTCAGAATGATAGTTTAAGTATTTATCTTCTGGTGTTGTGAAGGCCACAGGTTGGGAATTTTGTTGAAAAGTTTAAGTAATTCACTTATTTCACAATAACTCATCTGTCCATCCATCTTCTATGACGGCTCATCCAGTACAGGGTAAAGGTAAATCCGCGACCTTCCAAAGGACAAGGTGCTTTAGAGGATCTCTATGGATCATTTTTAGGATAAGCAATGTGAGAGGAAACCAGTAGCAGCAGAAATCTCACATCACCACCCAGAGGCCAGGGGGTGTTAGCCCATACTGTTAGCCAATAAACCACCACACCACCTCACTCATCCAGTCAGCTTTAGCTGCCCTTAATTGTTAATTAAAAGAATTACATTTGCATTGATGTCTGGAATGTGGCCAGTTCTCTCACTGACATCACTGATCACAAGCAGCCAAAATTTCCCGATTCTCTCTCGCTCACTACTCATGTGTCTGACATTTGGCTTACACCTCCACCTCCTGATCTCTTCTTCCCACTCGCCATTTCTGGCTCTCCCTGTCTGACTCTCATGATTTGGAAGAAGAAAATGAACAGAAGGTAGGGAGGCAGAGGAAGGGGAAGGAGGAGCTGACCTAAGGCCAGCAAGGGACCAAGGGGGCAGGAGTTCCAGCTCTATTCCCTGCTGAGACCTGACAGTGAGAGAGGTTGGGCCACCATGAGCTGGAGGAAGCTTTCAGGTCAGTGTCCCCCTGCTGACCAGGGTAGTAAATGCAGCAGCAAGATCATGGTCGCCGTCAGCTGGGGGCCCCTCATCAGCAGAAGACATTTCCCCTTTTCAGTAAAAATCAATCTCCATATGGTTTCTCATCTCAGCACAACTTTACTCGGCAGAAGTGCCACGGCAATCAATGCCGGAGGGAATATCAGAGATGGAACTGAAATTCAGCAAGAAGAGCCCCCAGCACTCCCTGATAAATGTACAAACACTGGAGACTAGTTAACACATTAATTGATTGCTCAAAAGATTCATAGTGAAGAGCAGCAACCAAGAGCATCCTGCTCATTTCCGGGGTCTCGGGCTGCGATGCAGACATCCAGGGACCTCGAAGACCCAGGTAAAACCCTGCTGATGCACCTTTGAGAAAGTACTTTGGGCAACAGCAACAATAAACAAAATTATATATAAGCATAACCTTGCCCTAAATCAGCACCAGGATGTATCTTTCATGAGGGAGAGGTTATTTACATTTTTTAGATTTTTTTTTATATTGATATTCAAATAAATCCTCCTGACTGCAAAAGAGAGCTAAAAGTCACAGGTGAGCCTATCCAGATTAGGAAGGGGTTATCTTAGATTGCAGTATCCATAAAACAGATCCGGCATACATGTAGGTTGATTTCAGGAAGATTTATATTCTAATTTAAAATTCAGATCTGTTTAATCAAATATTATCATATATATTAGTATTAAAGAGTGCTCATCTAAACAGTGCTTATAAATTACTGTGGCAAAACTAAAGCTAAATTGTTAAAATCATTTCTTATCATAATAACTACTGTAATAATCACTACTGTTTTAATAAAGCATGTATTTCACAGTTCCTGTTTGTTTAAACTCCATGGCTGATCATTGTTATGTTATGCTAGCATTTGTTTGTTTGTACAGGACCAGGCATTTCAGCTAAAATGATCTGCAATACAGGTACACCGCACAGGAAGGCTATAGACTCAACCCTGTACTGGATGAGTGGTTATGATGGATGGATGGATGGATGGATGGATGGATACCATTTTGTTTTAGATAGTATGTGACAAACATGCTCACCATAGAGCCACCAGGGAGTGAATATTCCTTTCCTAATGCATCCTTTGGCAGAACCATCTCATGTAATTCACAGCAACAGTGTCTATTGTGTGCTTATCATCCTCGAATGATTTACTCCACGGCCACCTTCTAGAATAGCGCTGACGCACCCACAGCGGCAGAAGAGTCCCAGGGAGTGAGTGCAGGGTTTGGCAATAAAAGTCTGGGGATCATTCCTCTGTAAATGTATTTGCTAGTGTAATGTAGAGAGATGCACAGTGTTACCCACAGCGGCCACAAGACGTCGCCCTGATGGAACAGACCCTTCTGAGAGCACCGACACCAGGAAAGCACAACTGCTCCCTCTACGAACATACAGAGAAGATATCCATCGCGTCTCTGCCTATTCATCCTGCTAACATCATGACCCAGAGCCTAATCCTGGAGTGAAACAGAGTCCGAGTAAACCCTGGATAGGACAGCAGTTCTTACTGGAAGACGAAGGGAACACATGAATATAGAAGGATCGGGAAACTTCAGAGTGGGGTCTGAACCTGCAACCTTCGACGTAGATGGGTAGCACGGTGACTCAGCAGCACGGTGTTCCACCACTACTGGAAGGTGCAGCAACCAGCCAGGAGCAGGAACCCTCCAGCATGTGGTACTTAACACACCTGACTGTGCTGTCCAACAAGCGCTGCGTCAACACCATGTTGGAGGGGCACTCCTGCTGACATACTGTGTCGGCTCTGTATACAGACTCGCATGGGTTTACTCCGTAGCACAATCAGAAAACTGCTAATGAATGTAGTCCCGGCCCCAAATTGCACACACAGTTGGCTCTAATTGCTTGGTTTGTCCTTGATATGTAAATGGAAGCACCCCAGTCAGGTACCATCATGTTTTCATTAAGATGGTGGAAAACAACAAACCACTGGGAGAAGTCGAAGGAACATCGCCAGGGATGATAATGCCTCACCCTGGGGAGCGCTTGTTTGGAAATAATTATACCTTGCAGCTGGCGGAAGGGGAGACATACAGAAACTCAGCAGCTGCACAGATTGCTGTCAGGCACACAGCTGCTGCAACGCATCCCACCTTCCTGGGCACCTCTACCCCACTGGTGGAGATTTGCCGCAGATCAGCGGGCACGACTGTGGCACTCGCTGAAACTTGAGGAGCCTCGTGGAGCGACTGCACCACTTGCCTAAATTCATTGTATCCTATTGGCCCCTACTGCCATTCTTGCAAAAAATTTGCTTTGTTGAGCCGAGCCCCCTATCCGAAACACACATCCAGGTGGACCATTTCCAGCAACACTTGTCAGCATCTTGACAGTTAATGAACTGTTACTAATCATTTGATAATATATTACTAAATAAAAAGATTCACATACAATCAAATTTAGAAATGTACTACAAAGATATATTACTCCAATCTCACAAAGTATTTACCAAACAGCTTGTAACTTCCCAATAATAACTAATTTCTGAGTATGCTTACTAAACCATTGTTTTATATTTGCAAGTGATTTACAAGCTCATTTGCAAAGACCAGGAGAAAAGTACGATTGTGACACATTTCTAAATTTGTTTGTGAACAAATCTCTATTTAATACATTATGAAATGTTTATTAATATCTCAGGAGCAGACCTTAAACTACAGTGTAACCCAATTTCTGGCTCCCTTTCTCCACCCCTGTGAATAAACAAATGTTTGTTTTATACCTCTGGCCCCAGGTTTTATTACCATTACTATTTAATTGCTTAGCAGCCCAAATAAGTATTTTTCCCCTAGGTTCTTGTGGCAATTTTTCAACAATTGCAACTGAATGTAATATTTTAATGATCATAATTTAGTGGGCAGACCCCATTTTGAGATCCACAGACCATAACCATTCTACATCGCATTGCTTTAGATCTGGCACAGGACAGTCACCAAATGGTCAATGAACAGAGATAGATTTCATCGTTTCGGTTCTTGCAAACATTCCTGACCGAGATTCTCACTTCCGTAGTAGACTAACATTCTGTTTCCTTTACCTCTTCTTAGTCTCTTGTTCTATACCAGGGGTGGCAAACTCGATCCACGGAGAGCCGCCATGGCTGCGGGTCTTTGGTATGACCTCACAATCAGCCAATAACAGTGGGTCCCCAGGACTGGAGTTGAGAACCACTGCTTTACTATTGGCTGATTGAGAGGCCATCCCAAAGACCCGCGCCCACAGCGGCTCTCCGTGGATCAGGTTCGCCATCCCTGTTCTATACTCTTAAAAAGGCCTCTTCTCTTAATTCCCTGCACTGAAAAAGCACAGCAGTTAATCAAATTTCTGTGTATTTTTTGATTCGAGTTGTTTTGCTTTCTTCAATAAACGTGGTGCCTGAAGTGGAGAGTTAATGAGAAGCTGCATTGAATTTAACGACAGAATCTCCCAAAGGATGCTTGCATTCTTTCACAACAGTGGAATTCCGTGAATGTCTACTGCAAAACAAATCACATTATCTGTAAAAGTCAAAATTAAAATCAGTGACGGCATCCCCCACTGGGAAGTAGGCATACATCAGTAGAGATGGTGAAGATCTGTACTTCAGTACAGCCGTGTTATTGGTAGGTGGGCTCTCCTCTGAAGTTCACCACTTTGAAGGGCACCATAGATGAGTTTGTGCTTACTTCATCACAGCTGTTTCACTGGAGGAGATGTTATGTGCCAAACAGCTTAAAAGTATGCAACTGGGGTGCCAAACCCATGTGGGACCGTGTGATTGGATGATAGGTTTGGGAACAGAAATCCCAATTGGATGATAGGTTTGGGAACAGAAATCCCAAAAGGTGAATAGCTGATGAATGGTTATGCGCTAAACCTTGTCTGGTCGGCGACTGCTGCATAATTCCGCGGCACCTCTACGATTGGGTTGCGAGTTGGACTAGATTCAGATGACTCACACATTGCTCACAGCGGAGTGGTGCAGGACACACCTCCCCGACAGGCAGAGAAATGACCAGACACTGACCTAAAGGAGGAACATAAGCCAGCTCGAAACCAGAGGGCCGGGGAGACAATTAAGGCCATGCTGCATCTTCCAGAGCGGAGTGGATAACGGTGAAGAGTGTGGGGTGGAGGGGTGGGGGGTTGGTTGACGATGGGTTTTTATCACCAACTGTAACTGATGTGTGGTGTGGATGGGGAAACAGGCAGATGATTGTGTGGGGAGAGCAAACGAAGGCAGTGTTGTGTGAGGATAATAGAGCGACAATATTACTGAGTGCTCTCCAGCAAGGGACAAGCCCACTAATAAGCCAATGTCAGAGGACTGTAAAGAGGGGCCTGCTACCCACAGATACAGCTGCACCATGAAGGCTGCATGGCACTCCACATTAGGCCACTGAGGGCTGAAAACATGTCAGCAATTAATGGCCCAAGTCGGTCAGTGATCCCCAAGTTGTGCAGACTCCAAGCCTCAGGTCAGCGTGTCCAGCCCATCCGCCGTAGAGGGAAAGTCACTGATGGTCAGCTCTCTCTACGTTCATGTGTGGGCGTGCAGAAGGTACCGGACAACAGCGTGGTTAATAAGCAGAGCAAGATATGATAGATAGGAGTACCACTGTCCAGTTAGATGGACCAGAATCAAATCCCTGAAAAATGCTTTCTACTAGAATTTTTATGTTTTTATTTATTGACACTCTTTTATCCTAAACAAAGTACAGTTGAGAAGGCATGGTCAGATGGGTCTTGGAGCAAATAGGGGTTAAGGGTTGGTGAAATCACTCTGCAGATCCTGGGATTCAAACCAGCAACCTTCTAATAACAAGCACAGCTGAACCACACACAGGCCCGTAAGGTAAACATTATCTACGCCAGGCTTTCTTTTGAATTCACAATGCCAGGCTTATAAGACCAGTGCTATAACCTCTGAGCTATGGAGCCTTATAGTTACCTCCCAAATGACTGGAGCTCACTAACATCCATACACACCGAAGATACACCACACAGCAAAACAGCAACCAATAAAGGTAACCAAAGACAATGTGTGCGTTCAGGATATTTGCCGAGATCCGGGCATGACCTGAAAATGGACCTTCATGCAGTGAAAGCTTAGTGCTGACATCAGGAGCAGCAGCTGGACCCCAACAGGACTGAGAAGGTGCCATCTCAGATCCAATATGCCTGTGCCCACCCCTCACCCGGTCACAGGGAGTGGCTCTGCGGGCGGATGCCACTGGCATCTAACTTTGCCGCACGGAAACAGCAATGGCTAGCAGTCAGTTAGTCAGCGGTGATGAGAGAAAGCCCGTGCACATGGTTTGGGGGGGGGTGACAGGAATGGGGAGAAAATCCTGAAATCCTGGAGGTAGTTGGAGCTTACACAGGCAGACCTGATTCTCCCCAGGCACTACGGCAGTGGGAAAAAGCTGATTCACAAATACACACACACAGGGGAGTTTGACAGAGGCGTGTTAGGTCAGAGGATATTCTTGTACTATATCAAAATGCATGTGCGCACACTCTCTCTCTCTCATACACACATACACACACACACACACACACGCGCGCATTGTAATTCAAATTCTCCCTGATATAAATCTGTAGAATTAAAACCTTCGTAAAGGGCCTAAATCCAAATGGGATTTAGCTTCCATGGAGGACAGAGCCGCAGTGCACGAGGGAAACAGACCTCTCTGAAAGACCCAGTGGGATTTATCCTGTGAACCACACGCAAGGCTATGCAAATGACTCGCACGAAAAAAAACGAGAGATCTCACATACCAATACACAAACACACGCATATAAACCACCTGAAATCTATCCTCAGGACAGACTGGCTTTCCTACAGGAACCTCCTTAGGCCCGGAGGGGTGCATGACCCGCCACAGCAAGGGACATACATCTGAAGGCCATGTGTCAGGCAGCATCACACATGACAGGCAGCCACTGAGCTTTCATCATCCTGTCCGGGCTCTGAGGCCCATGTCCAAACTCAGCAGGGTGCCTCAGCATAGCAAGACAAGAACCATGTGTTGGTGACAAGGACCGCTTGTAGCCACTCTGCATGCTCAGTGTGTGTCCTGTTAGCATTAGGAGGATCGTGGTCACTGACATAAGTGTACACCCTGGATGGCATATGTATGTACTCCCTCTGTAGGCTGAACTTAGAATGACACCGGCCAAACATGGCCGCATGAAGATGTAACGGCATCAGTGAGGGTGAGCAAACAACAACATTTTCTGTAAGAGCATACACACCAAAAACTGACTTTCTTCTGCTTCAGACTGCATCATCCATTCACCCATGTTCGGTACCCACGCGTCCCCGCCTTGCGTCAGCTTCTGAGAGAGGCTGTGTGCATCGGTTTGCAAATCCTTGCAAAGGTTAGCAGACATGCCTTCGGGATGAAAGTGCGCTTTAGAGCTCACACTCCAACTCTGCAAACGCCCCATTTAATGTTCTGTTAAATGGCAACGTTGCAATAATGGAAAAACATAGAAAACAGTAGAGGGGATGCTGGCAGTGCAATCCATCCAACCCCCCCCCCCCCCCAACGTCCCACAACCTCTCGCACGTCTCACCCTGATGGAGTGCCTACCAACCCTGGCGGCAGGGTTTCCCCTCCATCAGTCAAGTTTTTCTCCACATGTTTCGTGTGCGACAGCCATACCTCCCCGAGGACGCAGCGTTAAACTCTATCTAGCTCAGTTACATGCTCACTTATTTGCACAAGCGTGCACGCACACCTTTTTTCCTAACAAAAGTACACGAAACTCTCACAAACTACTGTTGCTCACCGAGCCACTCAAGCAGCCCCTCACAGAGTCTCATTACTCATCTAAAGAAGCAAATCCACTTCTTGTGTTTTGTACAGAAATAGATTCCACATAAAATCTGAGCATCCCTTCAGAGCGAGCTATCATCGTGCATCCCGCCTGTCAGTGCACAGTTCCTGCAGTGCATGTGATTGCTGTTGTCTCTTTCAGGGGATAGGGTTGAACTCATCACTCAGCGCCGCGCTCTAGCTAGCTAGCCCTGCTGCCAGTCAGCTGTGAAACCAGCGGTGCTGCCAGCGATTGGCTTGACTGTGGGTGCTACCAGTCATCTGAGTTTAATCAGCTTATCTAGATAAGACTCAGAGAAAGCAATTAAAAGCCAGGGAGACAGTGGACAGCCTTGAACTTGTTTCGGGCGAAACGCCCAAGACATTCATTGCTCTTCAGAGCTCAGCAGACAATTAATGTCTCAAATGTTTATGAACAAAAATCTTCTGACAGTCAAATAGATCAATCAACTCTGCACCCTGGTAGTGCGGGCCTGCTAGGGGGCGGTGGAGGGTGGCAGAGGAAACAAGGGTGAATCACATACTGGCTGAACAGGGAGCCCCTGCTTTTCTGTGAAAATCTAGCACATTAGCACATAAGCAACAAAAAGCAATATGTTTAACTGACAAGCATGGACAGGACTATGTAGTGGCAACATTGCTCTCACTGTCCCACTCCATCACAGCAGCCTCTTTGCGGAGGGCAGGGACAGCAGGATGGCACCGTGGTTAGCACTGGTGCTTCAGAACTCCCCTGTTTGATTCTCCACTCTTAAAATTGGATTAAGGAACCACCAGATCTGAATCTGGTTTTAAGGAGACCACACAGTACGCAAGATTAGACAAATTCATTGAACCTGTTTAAACCGAGAGTGTAAGCTACCCAAGATTTATAGTTTTACCAGCATTGCAGGACAACTATAGGGCATTTATAAGGCAAGAGCAAGACCAAAGATTACCATGGGACACCACAGCGCCATCTTCAGGAATGCATGGCAAATATATGATACAGTACATAGCCAAAAGTATGTGAACATTCCTATTAATTACAGGAATTTCCTAATTAAGCCAAACTCATTGTTGACACAGGTACATAACTAAGCATAGTCACAGAATTTCCTGCAGCAAACATGAGCAGCACAATGGGTGGACAGGCAGAAGAAGTTACTGACGTTGAACCTGGTACTATAATAATATTGAGTCATTCCAACAAATTCCACATTTCTTACTTATTAGAGTTGCCATGATCAACTGCAAGTGAAGTGACTGTGAAGGTCAGGGAGCAAGTTCAGCTGTGAAGTGGTGGACACACAAGATCACAGACAGGGGACCTGATCTCCCAACATCCAGTGGTGGAATGTAACAAAGTATTTGTACTTCGTTACTGTACTTAAGTAAATTTTTACGTATCTATACTTTACTTAAGTAAAAAAAA
>JABFEB020000045.1:15470649-15488067 GCA_019775895.2 Stomatorhinus ivindoensis | reverse complement strand
TTACTTAAGTATATATTTTGCAGGGTAGTTGTACTTTTACTTAAGTACTAAACTTAAGTACTTCCTCCACCACTGCCAACATCAATACCCAACCTGAATGGCAGCAAATCACAGCAGCGATGTTCCAACTTTTAATGAAAAGTCGCCCAAGGAGAGTATAGGCTCTTATAGCAACAAGATGCCCTTGGTTTGAGAATGAGATGGTTGATAAATTGGCCTCCGCATACTTTTGGCGATATAGTGTATACACATGCACTTTAAACGCATGCACAACACACTAAAAAAACAGAAACATGGCACCACCCTTGGCTCGGCTGGCGCCCATTCCACAGCACTCTCGGTGGGTGCCAGCCCCACAGGAGGGGGGCGAACAGGCCCCCGTCCTGGAGTCCAGCAGAAGGAAGCATTCTGCAGGGGCCACAGGGCTGCCGGGTATAATTACCTCACCGCTTGATTAGATGGCAGAATACTCCAATCTCTTTGGAAGGCCAAAGCATATAAGACGTCAGCAGCCTCACGCATGTGGGAAGTATTGTGAGGGGACAGGAGGGATGTACGAAGGTGTAAAAGCAAAGATTGGAAAAGCAAGGCAAGCTGTCACTACCTTACAGCCTTACATCTGGAGGAACAGGAACATCAAAATTAAGACAAAAGTTCCAAATATTCCAGACCAATGTCACATCAATTCTTTTGTATGGCTGGAAGCAGACAAAGAGGACAGAGAACTCCTTTCATCAATAAGCGCTTCCAGCGGATAAAGTAGATAAGATGGCCAGAGACAATATCAATTCAAGAGCTCTGGAGAGCACTCCCACTGCAGAAGCCACAAAGGAGCGGAGGTGGAGATGGATTGCTCACATCCCGAGAAGATTCAACATCACCAAGCATGCCTTGGACTGGAACCCCCAAAGGCACAAGGAGAACTGAAGCGAGCTGCATATGACAGAGACAGATGGAGGCCCCTATGGTCCACCCATAGCAAAGGGGACTAAGCTAAGCTAAGCTGATTAGATGGCGCTGACTTCAGATTAAACCCACAGAGACTTTGCATGTATAGCTTTCCATAGTACTACATACACACATACACACAGACACACACACACATGCACTCTTTTCCCCAGTTTCCATCTTAAAACTGTTTAACATCCATGTCAGTTGAGTTCCAAACTAGCCTGTGCCATTCTGCAGATGGACATGGTGGTTCAGAAGGTTATATTATCAAACATCCATGGGCTACAGCTTTGAATCAAGCTCTTACTCTCTGTGCAGAATTTGCATATTTCACTTATGTTTGCAAGGGCTTTCACCCCGCCCCAGAATTTCCGATTTGCCATTTCTAAGATACGCTCCAGCGTGACTGATGTTCCATATGTAAAGTCCCCATACACTCAAGCTTCCCGAAAGAGGTTCTGAGCCACTGACGCCCAGGCTGAATACATTACAGAAACTGGACATGCACAGAGACTAACGTACAGTGCCTGCATTGCCCAGTGAAGGAACAAGTCAGGTGACTGGGAGTATTACACTAATTCAATCCATCCATTCCTTATTTCAATGGCACTATAAATTTCCCTTTTCATACCTAGTACCACTGTCTAACACCCAAGTTACGTCTTTTTTAGTCACTAGAACAGTTGACCTAATTGACCCCTGTGTTTAATTTGACCCCTTTCTTGTCCAGTCTTTGTACTTCCTGGCATGCTCAGCCATGACATCCTGGCCTATTAATACCCTCAACAGCCAAAAAAAAAAGAACAGCTAAACAAATGTTTACCTGCCTGCTTTTACAAAGCCCACTTGTTCACCTACCACAGGGGATTTCAGTAGCATGATATGGTGTGACTTTGGTGTCAGCTACGTTTCAGAGCCTTGTGTGACACACATGTAGGGTTTGACTCCAGGATCCTGAATTGCACCTGGCTCCAAGGTTCAAAGCAACATAGTATACAGCATCTGCAGCACTCATCACTGCATGCATACATACGCATAAACGGAACTGCTCACACAGACAGAGACAGACAGACAGACACACACACAGACACAGTCCTTGCGGGTAGTATTACACAGAGCAGCATCAGGTGCAGAGCACAGTGAACATGAATCGTTCAAAGCAGAAAGTGACATGTGGATTGAAAAGCACAAGACTAAGAACATGAGCACAGAGAGCAGGACACGATCAGTGGGAAATAAAACACCTAGTTCTTCATACAGGTACTGCACTTCCCAGCCAGAATACAGCACCAAAATGGAGGAGTAGAGGCCAGATTCCGGGAAGCAGATGATGGTGTAGCTGATAGGAATAGAGATGTTGATAGCAGCAATGATGAAGCTCATAGAAGTGAAACTTGCAGCAATATTATTGGCAAAAGAGCTGGAAAAGATGCTTTTGTTTTTGAAATTACAAGGAAATCAGCAGTTTTGATATCTGTGGTGCTGGAGGTATTGATTGTCATATCTTTGATGACAGATGCGATGACTGCAATATGAATATGCGCAATGCAGGTAACAGTGGGAATGACAGAAATGATCATCACAGTCTGGCCTGGGCCCCAACAGGTTTTTTTTCCCGGGATGAGCATTTTGGATGCAAGTCTGAGAGCCAGCATGCATTGGGGCAGCTAGTACTCTGGCAAATGGCATTTGCATGGTGAGGTCTCCATCTCAGCTCCTGGTCTCTGAATGGTTCTGACAGGCCTAATGCTTTCCTTCTGTCTCAAGGAGAGCAAAAACTGGGATAAAATCCAGTCCAACCATCAAAAAGGGCCAGTCAATGAAAAAAAGCACTTTGGACAGTAACCGAAAAGAAAGAAAGAAGACATTTTCTGCAGGGCAGTCAAAGAAACAAAGGCTTAGTCAAAACACTCTTACCGAAATCTTGTGATTGCTGCTACCGCCATCAACACGCCTTCATCGGTTTCAAATAAAATTAAATTAAAAAAAGAGATAAGCTGTACAAAAACCCAGGCATCAACAAAAATCTGCCGTTTCCAGTCAACTTCCTGGGAAGTGTAACCACCAAATTGGATCATCATTTTTTTGCACTCTCAATCTGTTTAGAGGAGTCATTCAGATACATCACAGAAAATCGACTATTTCACAAGATGCCCCACTGATGCTGCCATATTTGACCTTAATATGGCCTGCTGATGAAGTTATATCTCAGGGCAAGTATATCAGACAGGTCTGTGTGCCAAGTCGGTTGCGGGATGCATGTAACCATCCAACTCCTAACACCACAATCCTAGTCGTGTCAAGCAGAGAAATAGTGACTGCACCATGCATTCACCGAGTGGCCAGACTGTGCCTCTCCCCATGGAAACACCCTTGTCTCAATCCTGAAGGAAATCAGAGGCATATAATTAAGATGCCGAGGTGATTAACGGGGCTGCCAGCTTTTAATGATCACTGATGAAAAATAATCAATGTTTGATTGCAGCAGTCAAAATTAGACAGTGAGAACCCACACATGTAGGAAGGGTCACTGTGTGTAAGGAGACGTGTAAGGCAGCGCATGAACGCACATGAGAAACTATCCATTGATAGGTGGAACAGATCATGAATCTTTTACTGACTCGTCAATGTTTAAAACATCAGCATAATGAGTGTGAGAACATATTTACTCTCTAGGTCAAAACATTTAAAGTCTTCCATCCCACTCTGTAAACTCCTGCCAGCTGACGGCCACACAGAAGCACAGAACTCATGCCTCTCTAAAATTCCTTAAGGACAATCAAGCCGGCTGTTATCCTCCCCCAAGCCACTTTTCCTTCCTGATTTGTCAGGTCAAGCTGGACACAGACCCAGACAATGAAAAAGCAAAACAATATATACAGCAGGGGAAGAACTGGATTCTGACAGCATCTTCAATTGTACTGCCATTTTTTATAGTTCACACATGGCATAGAGATCAGATGACCACGGGCACCACACCACCTGTATGTCGTCCTGGATGCTAACAGCGGTCTCAGCAGGAATGGCAGACAGTAACCCTGGCTGGAACCCCGCTGCATTTTACCCTAAAGGAGACTTCAGCGTCAGCTCCCACGCCTCTGGCCCAATCCACCTCCGCCAACGCATCCAGCGCACCTACGTGGGCAGCGGCAGATAACAGCCAGAGCCTCACTAAGAATAATAATACAGGAAGTCTTACCCGAATCAATATGCATTATTTTAAGAACCAAACTGACTTCAAAATGGCATTTTCTTTTCTTGTTACTACCGCACCAAACCACCGTCTGCAACAGCCTTGCGTGGGAAACATAGACAGGAGTTCATATTTAAACTCCTTTGTTCCATCTTTATGTTTTGTATTTTGTATTCACTTGACTCCTGTAATAATAGGGGGGAAATAATCCCTTTTCTTCAGTAATTTGTCTTGCTGCAATTCTCCACTTTAGCTGTCCGGATATTATTCATATTAAGCGTTCAGCCCAGGCGGCATAAATATTAGATGTAGTAAGATTGTAACGTCGCCTGCTCCTGACTCCACTGACTCCAAGATTGAGAATATTAATTACTGTCGGCGCGTTAATATTAATATCCTTCGTTACACGCGCTATCAATGGAGCCACGCCGATTTCGTGCCACTCAGAGAGGGTACGAACAAAGGACAGCCCCCCCCCCAAACACTGCCTTACTGGACACTGCCTACCGGCATTTAGCAAGCTGTGCTGTGGCTACTCTGATTAAAAGCACTTTAAATCAGCTCCTCCTTGTCTATCGCTGGGATCTATTAAAAAGCATCTGGGACAGTGAAGCTCCCCGACCTCTTCCCAAGTAGAGCCAGACAGTGGCGATAACTACCCTGCTGCCAAATCGCCTCCACAAACTACTGCACCTTTCGCCCCGCGGGATTAAAGTGTCAGTGCTTAATTGATAGCAGGTAATTACGGCCATTCGTGTAAGTTAGAAGGGAGAGCTGGAGACGGAGGGGTTCGTAGGTATCGGTGCTGAGCACCGCCGAAGCGTTGGAATAAGCATATACTGTGTATCATTATTAAATATGCGTGTGGGAAAAGGACGGTGGGGGAGACGCGCTTCAAAACATGACAAAAAGCAAGATGGGGGGGTCAAAGAAAAAGAGAGAACAGAGAGAGATACCGGAAGAAAAGGAACAAAAGAATGGAATGGAGAGAGAAGGTTGCTGGGCACTGGCTTATACAAGAAAGAGAGAGGGAAGAGGCTGGACGACTGCCCCCACACCTGCCATTTAAGCACATTACACCAGTGTTTCCCAATCCAAGACTCGGGGGTCACATTTCTGACGGTAGCTAGGAGGGAGCAAAATTGTCCACGGACCGTCTGGCAGGGAGCGTGGAGGGATCAAAAACGTGGACCGACTGTGGGTCCCCGAGGAGCGGACTAGGAAGCACTGCATTACACTAACTTAACTCACTAATGTTTTCATTGACAGCGAATGGCAGTTTTTAGCCATTCGCACACCACACTGGAGCCATTCGGGTTAAGTATCGGGATCAAGGGCACGACAACACGGTCCCCATGGGGACTTTAACTGACAGCCTTCGTATTACCAGCCTATATCTTTAGCTTCCACACCTGTGAAATGCTGCCCTATTTTACTGCACTCTGCAATGCACTGTCAGATATAGAATAATAAAAACCCATAGATTTTCCCTCCTGCAGCTGAGGCTAGACGTGTACGCAGACCCATACATTAAACTAAAAAAACAGGCACCCAGAGAATATATTGCCTGAGAGACACGCTTAGAATGGGAAACACATTTTAATGTCACAATAAAAGACACAGTCATCGGGTGTTATTTAATTCTAAGGAGGCCCGTTGCTCCTCCCTGCAGTACAGTTATCAACAATCTGCTGCAATAATAAGCATTAATAAAATGAGTGTTCTAGCCATTGCATGGCATCCCCTGCCTCACACCCCCTGTGCTGTTGGGTGTTAGGCTCTGGCCTCGCCAACTCTGCACTGGATAAGCATTATAAAAGATGGATGGATGAGAGTGCCGGAACCCTCAATTATTTCTCACCCCAAAAGGGGCTGGATGGGGGAGCTGGAGACACGGCCTGTGGAGCTTCAGGTGAACATGTGAGGTGCCCACACTTCCCATCACCTGAGCGGAACAGTCAGTAGCTTATTACCACACTGGGCCCTGAGAGGGCAGCAGGTGAGCCTGGGACAGGCGGGGAAACGCGGCTGCTGCAAAGGTGCTGAAGTAGCAGATGCTAATGAGACACCCGAGGCCTGCTTGCTGACCCCTTCAGAACTACCCAACCAATTAGTAAATAGAACCCCCCCCCCCAATCGACCCCTCCTTACACTCCCCTGCCTCACTCTCCGGCTCATTTCCCTCACGCTCAAGGGCTAATGCTGCGTTCCCTTTGCCTCGGAGGTCAGAAGTCGAAGCTGGGAAAGACGTCACACACCAGTTAACCACATTCCAGTACAGCGAGTTGAAAAGCCATTTACCAATAGCAGTTACCTGGGTGCAGCCATCTTGAATTCTGAGGTCAGGATTATGTAGCTTCCTCTGACTTTCTGAGTCGTAATTCCAACACTGGTCCCAGTAGTTCCAGAAGTCTCCCACAAATTAACAGCAGTCCCTAACATCCACGAATGATGTGCAAGGTCCTGGACATCTGTCGTTCCAGTATTCAGTGGTGGTAAAATTAGTCGTCAAGAAGTTATAGCACTGCAACCCAGACATTGCACTACAGTAAATGGTATTCTGACTGAATTTTAAAAGGCAACGCTATTCTGGTATTTCCTGATAAAATTTCCTGGGGGGGGTACCGCAATATTGCCCAAGCTTAGCCAACACCCCCAATCTGCCATTTGTCCCCCATCTGCCTCCCTGAAATCAATTTGCTTAAGGTGAGATGCCTGTCACTGCCCCTGCCGTTAATAATTGCTCTAGGCCCCAACCCTCACATGAGGTCATTCAGAAGCTGCAATGAGGATGAGATGACATAAGCACACTGAGAAAAGTATGGTAAGTGACATACACAGGGCATGCAATATGCAGAGAAGCATCAAACAGCAAGGATTCCAGTCAGGTAGGGGTTCGTTAATCCCAATGGCTAAATAAAAAACATACTCTCCTCTCCATCTTTCAGCTCTGTTCTTTACCATCAAAGAGCCACCTCTACTACTGTGCCCCACCCCTTCACATACAGTACATAGCCAATAGAACGCAGCCTGCCACATTTTCATTGGCTTAGCCACAAGCATCATAAATACCACTGCAGTCACTAACACTACATCAACAGACCCAGCAGGCTTCTTCTTCATCAGCATTGCTTGTAATTCCTTCCCACATTATTTTATACTACTACCTTCATACTAATTTAGCTATCTGGCCACTACCCAGGGGGAAAAGCAACACCGCAATGACAATCTAAAGTGCTGTTACACCCTGCAGTATAAATTACTTCAGAAATTGCCTTATAGGCAGCAACAATTAAGGATCTGAAAATTTAGCCAAGAGGTTTGTGGTTCTGAAGGACTTCATTATACTTGGACCACTTACTGCTTTTTAAAAAAATGCCCAGCTGTAATATATATAATTTATGTCCAAAAAAAATATTTTAAAGGGAAGGAAGACAAGGCTGCACATCCTGATCTACAAATGGTTGTTGTACATATTTCTATCTTCCGTAGAATATGACAGAAATCCAGGAGCATCAGGTGATCCACTAAAAGAATGAGATGTTATCAAACTGAAGAATTTACCTTCGGAAGCCTTACTTCATATCACTCTATATGACTGATTATTGATAAGCAGCAAAAAGCAGGACGCTGCGTTGTGTATATCTACCTCCCACCGCAACCACACAGCCATTCATTTTGGCAAATGGAATTTTACCTTAATCTGTTTAAGAGACCGAAATTCCAGATTATACTCTTTCACATGTTCAATTTAGCATCCCATTTTTATATACCATAATTAATTATACCGCGTTAACCAATCTGGAAGCACTAAATATGTCAATGTTTAAGCGGTAATAAATCAGGAAACACAACAAAATAATGGCAAGCCGGCGATTCCGAAACAATCACTTGGAACACAGAGAAACTCGAACACAGAAATAACAACCTCTCACTTCTTTCGTCGTCTCAAAACACTGCCTGTTGATGCTGCTGTCTTCATTCATCTTAACACAACAGGAAATGAGGAATGAGGGCATTTCTTCATTCCTTTAATTCTGAAAGCATATGACAACAAAATGCAGTGGCACATTTGATCAGGCTACCCATACAAAGATTGTTAGTATGAGATAAATTCATTATCTCAACATTACCTCCCAGGAGACGCCGACTTCACACAGAGAACTGGAAGCATGAGTATGTGTGCTATTTAACAGTGCATAAAATATAATTATATGAGTTTTTATTGTACGTCTCCCCCTGTGCATGAATGGCAATAGAATTGAACCTGTTAATCCCCAGAGCTTGCCGGCACTGCAAAACCCAGTCCATCAAAGCCAACAGCTCCTTTGGTAGCTAGGCTACAATGTGAAGAAAGGGTACAGATAGACAACTACGCTGTATAAGTTTGAACTTACACTACCATGGGGCTCAACCAAGTAGCCATTTTAAATGGGGTGACCACACACATCGGTGTTGACAACTCAACATTTACAAATTTCTGAAGAAATAATTAATCCATAACAAGACGCACATACTGTGCTAGAAAATGTAACCAGTTTACCCCAAAAATCTCATGTTCAATTCTTCTCCACGTTTGAGAACCAGAATGCTACAGTTATTCCATAGGCCCCCCATCATCCTGCATAAACCACCTGGAGAGACATCATATGAGAATGAACTAGGTGAGATCATGACTGCCAGACTAAAAATAAGCATGTGTTACCAGACCCAACAATCGGTGGTGATACATGTCATTTTCACAGCTAACCCTTTAATATGAGCAGAGATTTACTGAAGCAATTTGGAGGATTTCTTTGATCAAGGGTGTCACGGAAAATCTTCTTTGAGTAAACTTCACACTGTTATTCACAGTTTACAGTTATATTCTAACAACATAATGTTAATACATTCAGAAATGTGGAATACAAAATATTTAAGAAGTCAAATGATAAATATTTTTATGTGTGATATTGGGTTAGTTATTTTGAAAATCGCAACTTGTTAATCACCGGTTATGTCTCACATCCAGGCCACTAATGTTATTAAAGACGCCCCTCTCATCTGGGAATGGAATCCACTTTAACCTTTACGGAAGAACTTCCTCTGACCTCTAACGACCCAGATGCGGGAAAGGCGCGGGCCCGCGCGACACTATCCATCCATCACCGCCCGCGGACACGTGCCATGCGATCAGATATTAGATTCCGTTTAATTTATTTATCGTTCACCAAGGATGCTGGGACATCCACAGCCCAGAAGGTCACCGCAATTTGCCAAAATCGTGCTCGGGTGCGGCTCGCCAGACGTTAGCTGTCAAGAAGTTTAACACACAGCATCATTCACGTACGCCAGGATTAAACATTTATAACAAACAGTTCCTGTCGCATTTACATGAGCATTCTCCACTCAAGTACATAAAGTAACACCTGTGCTTTCGCGGTACTGGTAATGTTATTCTGTTTATCCATGTTATCGTCATCATTAGCATCATCTGTCGCTTTAATTCCTTTAATGACAAATTCTGTGCCAAGACGCAAATGCCGCATTGTCTGTTCCAGTTTTAAAATCCCAACAATTACATGAACACATAACATTTTATATCAAACTTTTAACTTGAATTCACTTGAAAGTAAATACTTTCCCAACCTTGCAGGACAGGTGTTAAGTACCGCCGTTTTTCACAGTAAATAGTGAAGACGGGCTTAGAGGATAAGGCATTGTAGCTGAAAATAAATGTATTTATTTTTGTATATTTTTATTCGCAAAAATTCCCATCATGCTTGATAGTGTTTCCTGGCACAGGATTTGGCAACAAAAGTGAGTCTACGCGAAACTTAAGGCTCAGTACGGAAAGCGGCGCTGACGGAGCGCAATCACCTGTTAATCAGAACCGCGAACCCGGGACTCAGCTCGCGCGCACCGCGTGACCCACTTCCCCTCTCGCGCAATAACTCGAAGCGCACCGCGTGAGTTTACGCTGCAATACTGCAACCGTATTTATAATCTTGTGTTTTCTTCAAACCCCTAGAGGATCCTCATGCCTTCCCAATAACGTCTGGAAGAATTCTCGTATTAGTGAAATACAATAAAAGAAAACCTTTCAACGCGGAGTTATGCTTTTTAAAGCTACTTTTCGATGGGATGTGTGGATTACGGTATATTCTGGTGAGAGTAAATAAGGTTTTTATTGCCATGCTTCTATGGAAGACGGGCACAGCTGTGTAATATTCCCATTTTGAATCTCGGGGGAGGGGAGCATACGCGAAGCGCTCTGAATGTTTCCTAGGCTTGATTGGCCTTTGAGAGCGTCAGCGCCGACATATACTGCTAAGTCCTTTGCTTCTCACTCCAAAGAAGAACAAGCGAGAGGCACCTGAGGCACAGCACAATATACCGCGAAAAGAAATCCTGTGAAAATTGAAGCGTATATGGTTCTTGTACTGCATGTGGGATTTCCTAAGCATTTGACCTAGAATATCGTAAACAGGCCATTGCTCACAGTACATATATAAGAATATTTGGGTGAGGAGTATTTGCGAGGTTTACATTTTCCCCGTAACAGATTCTTTGGTGGTCAAGCAAAAATTCACTGTAATTTTCCAGTCTGTTGTATATTAAATGGCTGTCAGTATCAAACCATATATTCTGCAGAAACTTGATATAATATTTTGCTGGGAAGAGGAAATGGCAAATTACTCAACCATCAAGAGTCCAGCTCAGGATGACCTGGAGCCTGAGATGCATCAACTATCAGTGATTTGGTGCTGGGGACAGATGCGTCCGGAGCAGGGAGATGTGTTGTGGTAGCCTGAGTTCAACTGCCTGGGCCATTCTGCTGACCGATTGGACAGTTACCTTAGCGGAACAGGGGGGGGAGCAGAGAAGAGGAGGAGGAAACCAGATGGCAAGAGCCGTAACGGGTCCCCTGTGAAGCCCTCAGGTCTGTTAGATCGACAGAAGTCACAGACCAGAACCCTCAAATTCTCTGGGTTCAAGCTGATCGGCCGTCTGTGGTCTTTTCCCTCCTCGGCTGGGGGTTGGGGGTGGCTGGAGGGGACAGCCGTCTGGCACACACGTAATAGACGGCTGCCAATCAAAGTCATGCCCCTGTGCAAGGAGAGTGAGACTCGCACATACATTCTTGCAAATGGAGCTCATCTCCTAGCAACCCCAGTAAGGGTAATGGCAGCACGCAGTGCCAGCTGGGGTTGGGGTATCAATTAAACAGGAACATTGCGGTCCATGTCGCCGACTTCATGCCCACTGCACCTCTTCAGGACCGTCATCCCTCAAAGGGGTCTTCTGGTGCTGCATCTCGCTGGTGATCAGCTGGAATTTGACCTTCACTGGGTTTTTTTATTAGGTACATTTTGATTTATAGGCTTAATTAATCCAAACTGCCCCACCCTCAAATACCTCTTTAAGATTTATGGTTACACTCACCAACTGTGTCATATGAGTCATCATGTCTGCTACCTATCTGGTCACTGATGAGATGCTGAAAAACAACAAATACATATGGTGCCAGTGGGAGACGTAAGAAGAGGGAAGCGGGGCTGTGGATTTTTGATTCCTAGGCCTACGGCTCTGTGATGCCTGAAGGTTTAAAAGGCTTTTTGTTCTCCTTTTTGGCATGGCGTTTTCCTCTGCTCATTTACTGTGCAGCATCACACAGGAACGCATGATGTCACATGGCTGGATGAGTGAGCAGCCCTTTCACAGGAGCATTTCAGCAGGGCCACAGAGTGCAGTAGAACTTGGGTAGCATGTGTGTAGACTGTACGGTATGTATCTGGCAGCCCCAATATAGTGCAACTTCAGTCAATTAAATGTCAGTGGACTTTTGAAGCAAGGCAGGAAAAACTATAGAATTATGTTAGTTGGCTTACTCTGAGAAGGTGTTGAGATCTGTGCACACTCAAACTCTACCTAGATGCCCTCACTGCTCACCCACATTTTGTTAGCCACATGGGGTTTGGGGTCTTGTTCGATGGCCTGGGAGGTGTAGATTAAACAGCATAATAACTCGTTCCCTGGAGGTATGCAAAAGTGAAGACTGTCTAAAACGAAGGAATGGAGATCAGGTGCTTAATGACATCAGCTGGCAAGAATGCAGGTGCTTTTTTCTGTATTGAGAAACCTTATACATTTGTTTTTCACCACCGCCTTAGTCATGCACACAGAAAACAAAACAGCCTCATCACGTGTAGAGCCAGGTTAAGTTTCAGTCTCCCAGGAAACATAATTAGTTGCTTGCATCTTGTTTACAGTAACAGCAAGTTTGATTCTTTTTACGAGACATTAAGTTGAACGCCAAAGTTCAGAGTTTAGACCGTTAGTGTCTGAGGCTGTGAACCGCAATAAGTTGGGGATGCGTATGGGAGAGAGATAAAAGGTGAGGATGAGAGAGAGACAATCTACGCTGACGCTGATATTTTATGGACAACAGTAACCCTGCCCTCATGGTTCTGTTCTACTAATGAATTGGTTTTACCCTGTCTGGGAGCAAATTACCCCGCCCTCCCCTCCTAATTTTTCCAATTTGCCATGTCATTTGGATGTAATTTGGAATTGCAACTGGGCCATATTACTCCCTCAGATAGGGTGCTGTAGTTTATTGAAATGCAGTTAGCGAAACGTGGGTGGAGGGGGGGGGGGGGGCGGAAAAAACATCGGCTGTAGACCTGAGTGAAGATTCATCAGTATTGTCCAGCAAGGTGCAGCGTGTGACCACATGGTCTTTAACAATGCTAGAGAGAGCGGTCATTGCCGCACCTGTGACACGCCCCCACAGTGTGCTGAGAGGTGGCGATTGCTTATCAGGTTTACATACGTACTTCATGCTTCTGTCTTTGCAGTCTTGATTTTTAACTGAAAGCCAGGCCCTATAAAGAAAGCCGATTTGATGGCCCGCAGTTCTCCACATCGACCAGCGGTGGCTCCATTAACTGCACTCGATGTGTGTGGGGCGTGCTTGTCATCTGTGACAAGCTGGCGATATTAAACATTCTAATAATCTGCCTATCACTGGACACCATTTCATCTGCAAAACCGAAAAGAAACGCGCTAAATGTCCGTGGCCAGGAGGTAGAACGCATTAACCTCCTCTGATCCCAGAGACAGGTGGCTGTTCTCGTTGCCGACTCCAGATCTGTTTTGTTTTGGCAGCAGATGTCTGTCCCCCCGTCCCGCCCCTCCCTTTCCCTGTGACCACCGCCTGGGTTCCTAGCAACAGAGAGGCAGCCCATCAAAATGCCATTAGGCCCTGGTTCCAACAGACCCAGGCACACTGAGGAGGACCCAGACCAGCCCCCTCCGCCAGCCCAGGTCCACTGGCACCACTCTGACAAACGATCACATCCCACAGTGAGATTTTCACATACAACTTGTGACACACCACTCCGAACAACCGCCGACAGGCTAGCAGTAGTGACAGGGGGCGGGGCCAGAGCTGGAGAACCAACTGGGACCCCACGAATAAATCGATTACACCATGTTTGACGGATGGGGTTTTTAGGGGGATGGGACACGCCAGAGAATTAATTTGGCTGCTGAAAAAAATCCCTGTCAGCCTCATCCATCTCAACTCAATTCCAGTGATCTTCAGGATCCAGGGACATAATTAGGGGCATTTTTTTTTTTTCCCAACCATCTTCTGGAGTAATGATGCATGTAAGGCAAACATGGGACCGATGTGTCAGATGGGAAGGCAGATGATGAGAGAGAAAGATTATGGAAGAAGCGCGACCAGAACAGCCTACTGTGGAGCCAGGGGGAAGACATAGGAGCCAGGCCCTCCCAGGACTGAGAAGGCTGGCACAGTGAGTCAGAGATGGATCTCAATGGGGTTTTGTGTCTGGAGATATAGAATGGGAAGTCTTACTATATACAAGGCACATACAGTATATCTGTTGGCAGGGTGGCATGTCGGCTCAGTAGCACTGAGGTCTAACACCGCCGGGGGCTGAATCCAAAGACATGCAGCTAGGCTCACTGGTGCCTCTAAATTGCCCGTAGTGTATGGTTGGCGAAAGGTTCCCTGCAAACCTCCCCCCAATCCCACCAGGACTATGACCAACATTAGTGCCTGGAAGATGAATGGACAGGTTCACCTGTACGTTTACTTAAGACAAGTGTGATGAGGGAGGCTCACTATCAGAGGAACCAGTATTACTGGGAGAACTACCAGCTGTTTGGAATATAAGCAAGATCTTACCACTCTGGGACTGATCGACCTTTACAGAGTTGTTTTGTAAATCTAAAAGTAAAGGAATTTGAATTCGTCAAACCAACAAATTTGAAAAGTGGACAATAGCCTCCTGCACCATTTCAATGGTGTAGCCCCTACCTTCCTGCTGCTAAAGCATAAATAGAGTGAAAATAAAGGACATAACTGTCATACATGTACAATAAAGGTTTGATGAAAGAGAAATGGATGAAGGATGTGCTGGAACTGGAACGCAGTAACAAGACCAGAGCAAGACCATTCCACGACAGAGCATGCAGCCATATTTCCCCTCGAAGCCCCTCAACAAGTTTAACAAGTATGCCAATTAAATAGTTAACAGGTTTCCCCAGCTCTGGGGGGTCAGGTGAAAATGAGAACAAGTCCATCTCAAAAACAGGCAGCAACACACAGACATGGCTGACAAGGGTAGAAATACGGAAAGGAACACAAAAAGATATTATTTGGCATAGATTTCAAAGCAAGTGACCCGAGTCAGCTGTGTTAGTGTGCAGTTTGGTAGCCCACTCATCTGAAAAGCACCAAGTCAGGAAAAACAGTATTATTAATCAGGAGACTTTATGCCCTACAGGAGTCAAGGAGGGCTTTTTGGAAGAACTATGATACATATTGTAGTGCAAAGTCTCACATTGCCCCCTGCTGGAGAATTTTGGACATAAAGACGCTCAGACCTCCCACAAAACCCTGGAATTTCATGTAGGCATGTAAAGAAAGAGTACAAATCAGATCACTGAAATGGGGGTAGATTTTCTGCATAATGTCACTGTCAGCCATGAGGGTTAGCTGCTTCTACAGTGGCCTTCCAATTAGTAAACATTCTGCACCTATACTTCTAAGCTAGCTAACTTCCAAATGAACAGAATGGCTTTAATGAACACCAAAAGCCACACACAGTCACTCCTGGTCTTGAAGGACTTGTTTGCGTCAAGCGTCCAACTAAAAGTAATGGATGGAACAAATCAAGTACTCTCTCTCAGTATTGAGTTAAAGCCAGTGGTGGACATTTCAGGTCCAGAAAGTAAAAATCCAGACCAAGATTTTGTTTCAATACTCTGTGACTGACTTTATATTCAACTACTTGGTTGAAACTAAACCTTGGTCTGGATTTTTACTTTCTGGACCTGGACCGGCCACCTCTGGTTAAAGCAGAGGTGAGCTCTGCATGGGCTGGAGCCACAGCCCTTCCGAAATGAGGTGCCAGTCCTGCTCTAACATGGGCAGCTCAATGGACCTAAACCCATACAACTAACAAGACCCTTTATCCAGATAAGCTTTTACTTAATTGTAATTGAGAAATTGAAGTTGGACAAGTGTAACGAAAGCTAGAACAAGTTGTTCTACCCTGACTTAAGTAGGAATTCACTATGCATTACAATAAGCCTTTCGGCTGGTTAACTTTTATAAACGTGTCAAGATTGGAGTATTGCACTTTGCTCCCAAACCTCTCCTCAGGAACATACATTTATTATATATACATATTTGTTTTCTGCCACTAGCAGATCTTCGGATTAGCTATGATGGTGGCAGAACAGAGAGCATTCAGGGAACAGCAGTGTATGCATGGAAATTGCTGCTGGTGGACAGCTTTAATTTTCCATCAATGTGTGTGAAAAAGCCATTTGCCTGAGCCTAGGGCCCATTATGACATACTGACCCATCTGGATTTCAGCACAGCACTGTCTGACCTGGAAGCACGGACTGCCCAGGCCTGTTCCAGTACCTCAAATGCATTTTTAATTCCTGCAGTTTTTTTTTTTTTATTATTATTTTTTTTTAATCTCATACTCAGGCATTTGGGACCCCTTCTTCTAAAGTAGGAAGAAGCCAACCATGACGGAGCTACCCGTCCCTGCAAAGCAAATGGAAGAACTCACTGCCTCCGACAGCATGTCCCAATGTACAGGGATGCAAAATTAATCCAGAAAACTTGGTAACCCTCTTCCTAGTGATTGAATTCCAGGTTAAAAAAACATCAACCCAACTTGCAAAGCAGTGGCAAGGGGCTTGTGGAGTATGGGACGGTTCCAAAAACGTGGAAACGGGGATTACGCCTGTATGCTCAGCATGGGCCATTATCGGGATGTCGGAGAAGCAGAACGCAAGAGCACGAAAGCTGTTTGGACTTCATTTCACGCCACCTCGATGTCGCTGGCAGGATTTCTGCCCTGAGACGAGCAGCCGGAAGCCCTAGCGAGGGCTAAACGCTGGTGTAGGGCAGACCCAAACCGCTGCAGAACCAGCCGTCTGAAGTAATACCTTCATTTCATGGGGTTCAGAGGCTAGTACCAGTGGCACAGTATGAGTATTTTGCATTCAGGTTTTCCCATTTAAATAAATCTAAAAAAAGGCTGTCACAGGCATACCAGTGACAAATAAGCCACATGAAAGCAGATGACTGTCATGCGGCCACAAAAGCCCGCTTTGCTGATAAGTGCTGGAAAAAGCAAAATGCACCTAAAACAGGGGAGCAAAACTACAACGTAAAAGGTCACCTCCTACAGAGCATGCCCATATCAAGGACAGTCACGCTCATGCCGAATCTGATCCCATCACATGTGGACCAACCTGTGCCCTTTTCCAGGCTTGGCTATCCAAATAAATAGTTATCCAGTCCCTCTACTTATTAGACCAGGCCATTTGGAGAATACTCACTTAGATGCTATTTAGACTCAGAGACCATTTTTGATTACATGTATCCCTTAAATAAAATTATAATAAAAACATACTTCAACTGCATGTTAATCACTCAGAGCTATAACGGACCCTAACCTTACATAAAGACAAAAAATGCTATAATCTCATTAAGTAATTTAGCCAAATCTAACCATGCACCACAGCAGAATTTGCAACCCCAATTATGGTGGGTCCCTTTGTCAAATCTAAACTGCTTGCTGACAGAGACCCTAACCTTAAATAAGGTCAGCTAAGGACATTACGCTAAGGAAGGAGGGGAAAAAAAACAAACTACTCAACCTGAGCCAAACTTTAATGTACATCTTACTCCAGAATGAGAAGTTTCAGCACCAGGCTGAGTATTTTCTATGGT
>JABFEB020000045.1:15432048-15449347 GCA_019775895.2 Stomatorhinus ivindoensis | reverse complement strand
AATGAAGATAATGTCCATTTAACCCAGACTACCTTAAACTTGACAAGTTATCCGGCTAAGCATGCAGTCCGGCTTCGTGGAATACCCCCCAGAAAGCAGTAGACCAAACGTCCGGATAACACCACAAAAAAAATACACTGAGACGGCCGCCGCACAGAGGAGGCTCCTTTAAGGGGGCGAACACGTACGTCTGATGGCTGGCGGGCCGACGGGTGACGTTACACACACGGTACTTCCTCTTCATCTGGCCGCAGTGCGTCACCTCCACCTTCAGCCCTGGAGAAGTGCAAGTAACCGTCGCTGAAGTGTCAGGCGTTGGGGGACATCAAGGGGCACGTGCTGATTACGGCGCACTTGCGCGCCCACCACGTGGCGTACCGCCTCAAGGATGAGAACCTGAGTGCAGCCATGTGGCAGGTGACACCTCAGCACCACACCAGTGCCACTGGACCGGTGTGAGGTTTTTCCAAGCGGCTGGAATCCCAATCCTGCAACCAACCCCCAAATTTCCCTGTACATTGAAGGACCTCCTTACAGGGCTGCATGTAGATTAACATCATACCCAGGATGAAGAAATTGCTGGTTAAGGGCCTTGCTCAAGGGCCCAACAGAGTAGAATCACTCGTGGCATTCATGGGATTCGAACCAGCAGCCTTCCGATTACTGGAACAGATGCCTAGCCTCAGAGCCACCAATCCACCCGCAGGGAGCACAGAGGATTACAATAAAATATGGAAAGAGGGAACCAGCACCCTAATTATCACATTAACAGAAACATACTATAGGCATCACTAGCTTTTAAGGAGGAGGGAGAGAGAGAGAGAGAGAGAAAAAAAATATATATATAACGACACTCGTAGCTACTGAATCGCTCTGCAAGGCAGCAGCGCTGACTGACAGCACTTCCCCCTAACCTCGAATCTCCTTGGTGAACTTGACACGCTGCGAGTCAGTCAGCGGCTTGGTCTGCTCATTGATGTTCTGGATGTCCAGCACCTCGCACATAAACTCGATGACAGGCTGGGAGCGGTAAAAGGCCGTGGCTGACACTGCAAGACAGGAGGACAGGCTTCGCACTCATGCATTATGTGCAGCAAATCTGTCAAAGTCCCCGTTAAATAAAAAGCACAAATGTGCAGAGAATCTCTATGTCCTTCCCTAGACAGCCACTCTAAGCTCCTTAGTGTGAAGCCATTTGTCACACTCTTACAGCGACACACAGGCTGGGGCAGAAAGGCTCTCACCGTCGATATTGAGCATCATGTTCCACATGGCTGGGCGTACTGACTGATGAAAACCAAACCACACCTCGCGGCCCCCACCAAGGGGGTGATAGTATCCCTCTGGTGGGGAGAAGAAGGAGCGGCCCACAGGTGTGTACCTGCCCAGGTAAACGGGGGGGGGGGGGGGTCAGCACCACCCGGGCGGCCACGCCCAGTCAGAGGATGGATGCAGTCTGGGGTCTGAACACTCCGTACCTCATGGAGGGCAGGTGCCGGGTGATGACATCCAAGGCTTGTACAGAGTCCTCGGGGACCTCGTTCAGGTGGCCCGACAGTGCCTCCAGGAGCATCTGCAAGCTGACCACGGACACCCACTGCAGGGAGACCTTAAAGGTCTGGTCCTTCCCCTCCCCAGGCAGCGTCACCTCCAAGTCCACCTAATGATCAGAGACAAGACGCGAAGGGCACAATCGTACAGGGGACTGACGTGAACTACCTCTTCTTCTAATGTCATGACTGTACTTATTTTATTAAACACATCATGATTCCAGCAGTATACAACTCATTAATCATCACAAAAAAAAGTTTAAAATACAAGGCTCCTACACTCAATCTGTATTGTTTTTCATATATCCAAAAGAGAGCAAAAAAGAAACCACTGTATTATGGACAGAGAACTGCTACTCAATGTTCC
Organism: Stomatorhinus ivindoensis; assembly: GCA_019775895.2. Taxonomy (NCBI): domain Eukaryota; kingdom Metazoa; phylum Chordata; class Actinopteri; order Osteoglossiformes; family Mormyridae; genus Stomatorhinus; species Stomatorhinus ivindoensis. Next base: position 15,447,430 of record JABFEB020000045.1, on the reverse strand, counting down.
AATCTATACTACCTTCAGTGGAAATGTTACTAATTGCAAGATGTGTCAAATGCATGTCTGGTAGCCAGTGACAGTTACAGGAAATTGCAGGATCCTAGTGACTAGCAGTCGCTGGCACACAAGGCTTCAGCTTACTCATCATATTCGCTTTACAATGTACTGTAAATAAATCAGGCTAAGGCAGTAATTCCAAGACTCCTTTTAGTTCAAACCTTTCTGTGTTTCACCCAATTCCTTTTCCTCGATGTTCTAACCCTATCTGTGGTAATTTCACCTTGGATATACGCGTCACTTTTTTGGGGAATACAAACATGGCTTCCTATTCTCTCCATAATAATGACCCCCAATGCCTCCTCCTCAGACTCAAAACAATCTCAAACAGCACAACCAATAACTCAGACAAACGGCCCTCAATAAAGCATCAAAGGGCCAGGACTGACCACAAACAAGGATCACATCAGAGCCTAAACAAAGGACGAGAATGAAGATGCCTGAACAGCTATTTCTCTGACCCGCAGGCCTGCGAGCTCATGGGTAGAATTAGACATGCCCCAGGTTATGACAAAACTCACAGTACTTCAAAATGGATATTCTAAAAGAACGAAATGGAGCTGGTGGACACCAGTGGGGCAAAAACAGAACAAGGAGGTCAGCGAGACGACGGCAGGATGTGCCGGGCCTCCTCCTTACTCACCCGTTCGCGTCCAATCGGCAGCGGATGAGCTGTGTACATGTTCCTCTTGCCATCATAGCCCGGCTGCCGGTCCCCAAAGATCTGCATCTTGAAATGCCTCACCATGGTGTCCACCACCTCTCTGCAAAACAAGCCGCCAGAGAGACCCGCCCACTGATCACAGCCAACCACTCGCTAAATCGCTATTCCATTACTCCATTACGCATCTGGCACTTCAGCCGAGGAAACCAGGCCACAGTTTAAAATCCACTCCCTGCCACGCAGCCTGGCCAGTTACCTGTTGACCCGACGAGGTCGCTTCTCCGGTTTGATGTCGATGTCATAGTGGTAGACGTCAATCTTGGGGATCTGCACCTGGAAGTGGTTGGCCAGCAGGCGGATGGGCTTGCCCACTGTGCCAAGGCCAGGGCGCCGTGGTGGCTGGAACAGGGAGGTAGGAGTAGGTGGGCCTGGAGTGAAAGAAAGAAACGCACAGGTGGTATTACAACACAAGTAATTTGCAAAACACATACATTATTTATGGTAATAATCTACAGCAGCTGGGATATGATCTGGAGGAGGAATCATAGCAGAAAGCCTCACCAGACATAACGGAGCAGCCGTACTGCCCATCCACTGCCTCTCTCTCTCTCACAGACACACCACCTTCGGCAAACCGCATTTCACCACACAATGCCAAAGCTGAAACAACACGATGCTGTCCTGACCCAGCAAGCAACTAAAACAATTAAAGCAGTGCATAGAGGCCCCTAAGATAAAGCCAGGATGTTGGAGACACACAAGAACATGTCTAGATGGAGCAGACCGAGCATGCAAGAGGGGGATTAACAGTGCATGGACACGCATGCACCATAAACATCGCCCCCCACTGCCTCTGACACACTGACTCCCACTTGGAAAATGCATACAAAGGGGGAGGTGTAAAATTGTGGTGGTGCTGGACAGACACAGGAACAGAGGTAGACTCAGGTTTACTGAGCACCTGAACAGGAAAGGGGGAAGAGGATGTTAAGGTTGTGACCCAATTATTGCTCTACACTACCACTTCTCTGCTCTATACACAAACAGACTTCATTAGCAGAGCTTCAGCCTGTGCAGGATCAGAGCATACTGTATCTGAACTTACACCTTCTTTGAGGACCATAGCCAACCATGCTCCAATTAGCAAGTGAGGTATAAGAGAGAGCACGCGCGCACACAGCCACACCCCCCTCCTGCTCCACTTCCCTAACCACACCTCCACACACTGGAACAGGACAACATCAGCATGAGAGGGGGACTGAAGGTCCTCATAATGGGTCACAGCATGGGAACGTGTAGAGACAGCGCTCCCAGTTTTACAAAAAAAAAAAAAAAACAGGACCCTACTCTATAAATACACTCTTCACCTGCTGTGGAGGTGCAGATCTTGGAGGTGCAGGTCATGCACTCCACTACACCAAAGTCCTCATTTTAAAGTTTTACAAATAAAAAAAAAAAGTATAAACCTTCACACATTTGCAGCCATGCTACAGGTAAGATTTATCGCCAATCACTGAAACATGGTTTTTCTACACCTGAAGGATTTTCAAATGATCTAAAACTCAGATCCAAACCAGAAGCAACAGTCTAAACATTTCAATGATATGAGGGCTCATTGCCAAAGCAAAATGATTTAAAATAAATGTAAGCACCTGTTTGTATTCTCACCCAGATCGACAAAAGGACTTGTCATCATTCAGAAAGTTCAGTTAGCAGATGGGGCAGCAGATTTGGCACCTGCTTCTAGAAAAGGTGTATATAAACCAGGGGTCACCAACATGGTGCCCGCGGGCACCAGGATGCCCCCGAGAACCACGAGTCACCCGTTGTCTAAAAATAGCACAACTCACCAGTGAGCAGCGTCTAAATTTTTTTTAATCCTGTTGCTATTCTTCTTTAACCACATTTGTATTTATATAGATTTGAAAATGACAATACCTAAGAAAAGCATTTAAAACATGTTTATCGTACATAAAGTTTAGGAGGCGTTTCAAACTGGTAGCCCTTTGTATGGCTCAGTACCCGTGAAGTAGCTCTCAGTTTCGAAAAGGTTGGTGACCCCTGATATAAACACAGACAGGTCTAACTCTGTCCCTCAACTCTTTGGTACGGGGTGGGGGGGAAATAAAAACAAACCCTTAACTTCTATGTTTACAGTTGAATATTTAACAATGTGTAAAACTGGCAGCTCTACGTTTTATGAAAAGAGATTTCCATGGCACATACAGGCGCATTATAAACAATCTCTAGCATTTAAATACCACTGGGCAATTATGTCAAAGCCTAGGTGACCAGACACAATGTCACCCATAATACAGAAGCCACGCTGGTCATTAATCACCTAGACGACAGAGGATGCAAGCGAAGACCAATAGAAGGTACAGGAATGGACCTGTGGCAGTTGATCTGATGGATCATCCTCTCAACTTGTAAGAGGGCTGGGCTCCTTCTAGATCACAGGTCAACCCTGCCTACTCCCATCAATCAGCCCTTATGTTCATTAAGGGACTTCATTACAATTGACACATCTTTTGATATAGTATCTTGTTCATCAGTTCTGTCCAAACAAAATCCTATGTATGAGTAAACCCAACATCAACCCAGTGCTGAACAAATACATGTGGAACTTCTACAGAACAAAACCACATTTAAATTAGGTATGCAAAAGACTCTCCTGACAACAGCACCTAGATTTAAAAAGTGATGAGTCCATGGACGTTTTTCAATTCAATTTGAGGTCTAAATTTGCTATTCCAGTTAGCCTTGCATCTCAGAACATTTAACCTATAACTAATTGTTTTTACTATGAAATGGTTAAGGTTTGTTAACCATGTCAACATTTAACATACCGCGTTGCTGAAAACAGTAAGCCATGTTTGTAAAGAAGTCCATTTTAAATCCATCCTTCTAGATCCTACTCAATGTTTTAATAAGACAACATATTAAGCATCTACAAAAAAAGACATCATGACATTTCAAAACCCGTCATAGACGCCCCTTAACCACCAACCATGTTACATTTTGGAATACAGATATTCTGGACATTAAGCAGACAAATACTCTTCGTCCACAACCCCGAAATGTTTGCCTATCAGAGTGATGCCTCCTGTTGCGGCAGCTTAAGTTACTACGTGCTTTGTCTAGGTTCTTTACTGGCCCGCATTTTATTGAGACGCAAATGGCATCTTTAATAAAACGTGCTTATAAAAAACAGTTATCACGTCTATAATGGCTACGTGTTCGACGTTATAATCCGCAAAATTAAAAAATGTTGTTCTTTTGCCGGTATAGTCTGAAATCTAGTTAATCTAACCTAATTACAGCCTAACCCCCACGAGCATCAGGTATCACCTTTCCGCAAACGTAAAATGCTATCAGAATTCCCAACGACACGTCTCCGTTATTCACACATACATCATCATAAATACGCGCATATTGTGCTCTAGGTTCCAGGTTTTATGCGGTTCACCTATGTAGTGGAAATGATGTCAAGCGCCCCTGTTCACAAGACGAAACAAAGGACGTCGAGAATCGACATTTCCCCCCACATCGGCACCTGTGCTAGGGTGACAGCCTCCCACGAACTACAGCTTAGTTTGAAAAAAAAACTTTGAGACACATTTCCTTTATTAAAATATTTATTTTCGTATGCCGTGATCTTCACATCATCGTCACACAATTAACTGATGTGTCAACGAGTCCGAGTGTCTCCCACATCAAGGGGAATCGTTTCAATCAGTCACAGCAGTCAGAGTCGAACATTTTACACACCGTGTGACAACAAAGAAACAGCATCCTGCGTCGCATAACAAGCTTACGTCGTTCTACATATGTGCATGGCAAAGGGCTTAAAATACAGACAGCTGCTGACACGGAGAAACATATTTTTAGATTGCTTTGTGCAAGTTCAACGTTGACGAAGCCTCGGGTGTTGCGCTGCGGTGCACGAATCATCGGGGCAAGTAGCAGAACCACCATGCGATCCAGACCAGTATGACCATCCCTTCGCAGAGACACGTCTCGCTCGTCTCAGCTAGCTAGCCGCTACCGCAAAACCTGACAGCACAGTCGCCGGACTGACACATGCAAAAAGGGGGAAATCCGGTGGAGAAAAGTAGTGTACGCGAAAGGAAACGGGCAGTGAAGCATTCGTATACTTTTATGAGAATATAGCGTGCAGCTACGTGAAAATCCCATACAGCGTAATACAGCTTTTTAATCCACCGTATCATACATTTTCGGCTCCCATTGAGATTTCAGCGGGATGACATTTAACTCATATCCGAGGCCCAAATAACAGACCATCTCAAAACCCAGGAGGACGCGGAAGGAATGGCTTCTTTAAATCCCCACACAATGACTTTCCCTCTCTAGTTATATAAATGGCTGATTATTAAAGTACACCACTTGCAGAAAATAAACACAATACGCCATCTGTAAGGATTTCACGCAGCAGCTCGAATAAAGTCATTATTTTTGTCGGCTAACGAACAGGCCACCGCGGTTTGTTTTCAATCCGTCACACGGGCAGGCCTAGAGAGGTACAGCAGCTTTTCTTGCTTTGACGTCAAGGCCTTACAATCCACGGCCCACACCGAGACGCTGCGCTGAGCTGCTCCAAACACCCCGGGGGCTCTCATCCGACTGCTTACCGGGTCCGAGCGCTTCCATGGCCGAGGGCTCTCTCTCCGTCTCTGTCCCGGCCTGGCGGCTCCGTACCGACACTGAAATTGGGGGCGGTATCTCGAAGCTTAGGGGGGCTAATTTAAGAAAGGGAAGGGACGTGAAGTTGTCCAAAGATGTTTGGGGGGAAGCGTCGTCTTCTGTGTGATTTAAAGCAGATCCCGTAGAGATTTCAACTGAGCATGCGCACTCAATTCCCGGACAAGTACCCTGCCTCTCCGCTAGAGACACACACCCTGCGCTTGCGCACAACGGAGCGAGTTAAAGGTAGCCGTGAACTACCCGGAATTAGCAGAAATTCAATGTAACAACATTTAAAAATTTATGGAGGTTTGCATTGGTTTCATGAGTAATTATTTTAGAAGTTGAATATGGAGGCGCGTAGATGCCCCCCTGAACACGCCTTTTCTGCACATAAATTGACCGTATAAACAAACAACTGTTTCGCATCTACAGCCATTTTGGAATGGCACCGATAAAATAACAGAACTGCAATGTCGGAGTTAATTCATGTAAACATTGGTGTGGGTTTGTTTCAAGACAACACGAATAATATGAATAACGAGTTTATTTTGTTAAACATTGGAGGTTCTAGGACATGCAAAATAAAAGATGCCTGGTAAGGTTACAAGACATAAGATAGCATGTGGATTCACAGCTGCCGGATCGCAACTGCCATTTTGGGACAGAACCAATGAAAGGAAAAGATGCAGTGTCGGAGCTAGTTCAAACAATGTTCAGTTGTTCAAAAGGTGTGTGCTTTAACACATTTATGATTTGAATGCAAGATTTTATTATTTAAATTGAAAGGTGCTGACATTTGTTAATAGAAATTAAAATATGACATGTAACTATTTGTGATTAAAACATTTAACTCTGTTAAAATTTGTTTTGTACTTGCAGAGTCGAAAAAAGAACAAACTGCAGGCAGAAATATGTCAATTCTATTTCTACACAGTGACATTACTATAGTCAAAATGACAAATGTAAGTCAACTTTCTGCAGTCACCCAGAACACAACAACGAGAAAATTGTGAAATGTATGTAAAATTTAAAGCGCCATCAGTTTAGTCGCCTCTGATTTGCCTCCAGCGTGTCACGTGAATTGTCTAGCAATTCGGGCTCAGTACATTGGAGTTCGTCTAATAAAAAACAGTCTTATGTGGTTGGCAGGAGGGTGGGACTAAGAGTACCTGTCCAATCAACTCGGATAACTCCAGTGAGTGACATCCGTTCTGTGAGCTAGCGTCTGTCGGCGCGCGAAAAGTTGAAATTTCTTTAGGTTGGGTGAGCGGGCGGGAGAGAGGCTAGAAACATTTATTTAATTTGTTAAAGTCTATGGTATATTTATGGTTTTATTATTTAAATGACTGCTCAGATATTCTTTGAAAGCGTCGACAATAAGAGCATAGCTGTTTCTTTGGTGGTTTGAGGGTTTATAAGACGCTACGCTGTGTGTGTGGTAATTTTACAAAAACCGGACTAAGATGACCCTGGTTCTGTCCCAGGAGAAGGTAATGTTAATTATATTTTTAAATGTATGACCGCAGTTATGATTTATTTAGTTACACTGAAATCCTTCTAATTCACGGCGCTCGTTCTTCTTGCCGCCTTTTGTGAGTGGGTTCCGTAGATAGGCCATTGCCGCTGGTTTACTATCCCAGATATTCACTTTTATGGTGATACTTTTATTAATTTTGCATTTCAAGAAGGATTCGGAAGGTTATGCAACACGAGAGGGTGCGGATTAAATTGGAATGGCAAATAATTCCCTCCTGTTACGACGCTAAAGAAAATGAAATTCGCTTCCAAATGTGCCACGTCTTTCTCCGTTCGTGGTGATCAGCTTCTGTTTAGCAGGACGACCTCGAAAAGCGTTGGTAGGTTTAGATTTGTTCCTTGTGTAATTTTTGAAGGGCGCTTTTTGTTTGCCCGTTTGGTTGATTTTTTGCTGCGCTATATACATCGACGTAGAATATTATATATATTTTTCTAGGCTAGATAACCGCAAAGAGAGAAATTACTGACTGCACGAATATGGTTACAATACCTTAGGTTGCACACATTGCTACAAAGTACCGTCAGTTGTAGAGCGATTGAAAGACAGACCCACTGTGTTTTGTAGGAATCGTTCAGTTCTGAATTTGCCATCTATAACTGTAATCTGTAATTGGGGCAATGGAGGCCTAATGGTTAGGGAAGCCTGCTTGTGATTGAAATCAAAGGGTGGCTGGTTTGAATTCCTGACCAACAGGGTACCACTGAGGTACACTGAGCAAGGTAGTGCCCCAAAGCACTGCTTTCCGGGCGTTAAGTAAAAGCTGCTCACTGCTGTGTCACATTTGGGTTAAATGCAGAGGACACATTTCATTGTTGTGCACTGTGTGCAAACATGACAATTAATCACTTTCACCTTTCCTTTGTGGCCTCCACCCAGGTGGAGAAGGCGTCAGCAGTTGCGCAGGCAGTGGACAGTGACTCAGATAGTGGCATGGGCTCGCCACAGGAGGGAACACAGCAGCCTGGAGTCGTCAAGGAGATGAGTGGTAATATGACTGAGACCAGGCAGCATGTCCAGGGAGAAAAAAACAATGAAATGTCAGCCCTGGGACTGGCAGGGGGTGATGTCTGGCTTAACTGGTCTGAGGGTATGAATATGATTCTTGCGTGTGTTGAGTACCATGTCATTAAATGTTTACTGTGCCATTAACTGAAATTGTGATTCTAGCGTCCTTAAGTTGGGACTTATGTAGTAGCTGTCCTTAGTGTTTTTATGTTTGCCTGATTCTTTTGCTTTTTTTGTTTAAGATTCTGAGGATGACATCCTAGTGAACCGGAAACCTCGCTCTCTGAGAGCCCTCCGAGACAGTGACGAGGAGGAGGGAGGGGCTGGCTTGGCAGAGGCGCTCATCCTGTCAGAATCCAGTGAGGAGGATGCTGGGGGAGCTGCGATCAAGGCCAAGCCGGGCTCCTCGAAGGGCAAGAGGGTCGTCCGGCCAGTGCTGGAGAGCGATGCAGAGGCGGAGAGTCCGACACCTGGGCGAAAGCGAGAGAATAAGGGGCAGAGATCCCAGCGATGCAGGGAGAAGTCACAGAAGGCTAAGGATTGGGTGAAGAAGAACACGAGGCCACAGGTGAGGGTGTTAGGGAGCAGTGGGGTGTTGGAGGATGTGCTGGTGTAACTGCTGAATGATTCTGGGTGTTTTTGTTGTAGGAACTCCATATTCTGTACATTTAATCGCTTAGCTATCAAAGCGACTTGTTTACAATTTTATGCTGGTAAGTGTTTACTCAGAATAAAAGCTGCCTACCCTGAATATAGTCATCACTGCCCCCCTTGGGATGTCATTCTGCCTTGTTGATCCTGGCGCCATGCGGTTTACTTATCTGTCCATGTCTGTTTATCTGTACTTATTTGTATGTCTGTGTGATGTTATTTTGGTGTTAGTGACCCTCTGTTTGGTTTTCAGGGGAGTCCTGTGGCCCCTCCACTCAATGATAGTGGCTGTCTCCTTGGAGACAATGATCTGTTTGACACTGGTCTGGAGGAAGGGGCAGAGCCTGAGGAAGAGGAGGGTCTTAATGCCATCATGGCGTCAGTAAAGCAGAAGGTCAAAAAACACAAGGTGGGAGGTCGTCATAAAGATGTTTTTTAAAATATGCATTTGCAGTAACACCAAAAAACTGAAAGTACTGGCCAGTGATTAGTCCAAAATGTGCTTGCCCTGACCCATGAGTATCTTGGTGCTACTGCCATGCTTGGTATAGAGTAAGATAGTAAAGCTATGAAAACACTATAAATGATGGGTGGCTATTGTAACACTTTACTGGGGGGGGCATATATCTGATTATTTTGTAATGTAGACTGTATGATCATGAAATAATTTTAAGGCTCTGCCTGGTGGTTTTATGTTTGATCAGTATGTTTGTTCCTGTGTCTCCTGCAATAGTCAGCACTAGAGTATGAAGAGGACGATGAGGAAGAGATGGTACAGAAACCACAACGCAAGGCATGGTGACCTCTTCGACTTTTTTTTTTTTTTTTAATTTACTCTAGTAATTTGTTGTTGTAGATGAATGTATTGTTGCCTTGTATAGTCAAAGTACGTCTTAATTTTGACCATTTCTTAACAGTACAACAGAGCCTGCAAGGATGAAATTTCAGGTTATACCATGGTGTTTATGGCCTTGTACTCATGCACCTTTGCTTCATCTAGCAGGAGAGGAAAGCAGCTTTGGCCAGCAAAGAAGCTATCAAACACCTGCACAGTGAGAGCCAGAGGCTGATCCGAGGTCAGTGAGCAGCTTTATTGTGGCTTTCTCAGTCTGCCAGTCTATACATCTGTCAAGTGTTGGGGTGGGGGTCTACCTCAGCTCATTCTCCTCCTCAACAGAGTCCTCTGTGGGGCTGCCCTACCACATGCCTGAGCCCAAGAGTATCAATCAGTTCTACAAGAGGAGAACCAGACCTGAAGGCCCAGCCATGAAGCTGTTAAAGTATGCATCGTTTGTGTATATGTGTGAGGGGGAGAATCTAGAACGTAACCATGGTTATCTTTTTATCATTAGTGCTTGTCTGCTGAGCTCAATGCAGTTTTGTCTGGGTATTTAAATGCCGTAATACCTGTGATGTTTTTATGAGCCCTTTCAGTCTCACACCTCTTAGCTCTGGGTGTTGGGGTTGTGCAGTGACCTACATTCACCATGCCTTTCAGGTCTGCACAGTACCAGGCACGTCTCTTAGAGGTGCCTTCACCTCCTCAGCCTGACCAGAACAAGTCCAAATCAGAAAATCAGGCTGATGCAATGGATCCCGTTAAATCTGTAGATGAACCCCCCGAAGCAGGTCCAGAGGCCCCCTTCTCAGTGTCTCGGCAACCAGCCGACTTAGTGCCCGGCTCGCCTGCCAAGGATGAGGGCAGTTTCAGTACAGACAAGCTGTTGGAGTTGTCGGAGTCAACTGGAAACCAAACTGATTCTGACACGGTTGGACCCCAGATGGCCTCTTTAGAGTCTGAAGGACCAGTGCCATTGGAGCTCAGGCTGGGTCAGAGCAAGGTGGCAGAACCTACAGAGCCCTCCCCAGCGGAGCCCCGGCCCCGGAAGGATCGATTGGCTCGCCTGCGGGAACTGGGCCTCCATCCGGCACCTGTGCCCAAGCTGTGTGCTGACGATGGAGCCTTTGTACACTTGGAGCCCCCCCAGGTGAACCCCGGTGAGTAAATGTCCATGACCGCCATCTCCTGCTGCCCTTTCCCAACTACTGGGGCTTTTCCGCTACCGCCAAGAACCGAACCGTACAGTGAACCAGAGGTTTTCCATTGTAAAATGTGAGCCCTACGAAAAGCCGGAACCATTCTGAAATTCCCTTGCTTACTAGCTGCATAGAAAGTGTGACCATACCGTGCTGGTTGTGTCACAACTGTCTGATTTGTCGAAATGCATAGTGAAACTGGTGTTCTGCGTGTGGCTTATTTCAAGGAAAATGCATGTATTATATATAGGTACTATTGCACATCGTATCGCATTGTATTGATACATTCCCCATAACTCGGAAAGGTTTCCAACCTCCTGAACAGAATGGATTCGTAATGCAAATTTACACAAGCGAATGCTAATTCCACTAACCTTTGATATTTGCGGAACACAGTGTCACTCAGATGTGCTAGTGGAACTTGGCACACAGTAAACAGTAATAGTAGCAATTGCAGATAGTAAATCATATGTAACTGTTGCTCGGTAAGGCCTTTACCGTGCTGACCATTCTGCTGTGGAAAACCGAAGAGAGCTGGAACCATGTTGTGGTACGGCTCGGTTCCTGTATGCCAGTGGAAAAGTGTCCTATGAGTGAGCAGCACATGCTTTATTTAAACTCTGTTAAAACCTTCTTTTTCTGGGAGAATGTTCTTCAGCAATTTTTTTTCCCTTCCCCCTGCCATTACCCCAGTATCGTTAAGAACTGAAATACAAATGGTAACATCTAACCCCTCCCCATCCAGCTCTGGAGGCATTGAAGGAGCGGTTCTTACGGCATGTCCAACCTGCACCCTGTGCCCAAGGGGAGCGCGCTATACAGCTTAGTATTGTGCGCAAGGACAGCAGCGCCCCCTCTGGCCAGCAAGAGCTGCTTGAGGAATCAGTCACAGTCACCATTGGCAAGACCGAGAAGGAGGTTGTGCATGCCAAGCCAGGTATAGTCGCAAGGTGTAGAGAGCAGTTTTGAATGTGTTCACGGCACGTGTGACAGTCACCCCTGCACCAAGGGGTATCCACCAGACTTTCCTGCAGATTGAAAAGCCAACCCATGCATAAGGTCTTCATGGAAATGTATGCAGGACTTGCGTGGGGCCTGGTGAGTGAGGCTCTCCCCCGCCCATTGGCACAGGTGAGAAGCTGGTATTTCTGAAGTCCCGTCTGCAGCAGGTCATGGCTCAGCGCCGGCAGGAAGAGCGCGAGCGTCGGGCAGCCCTGCACCGCCTCGACAACGAAGACTGCGAGGAAGAGGAGGAGGAAGAGATGACGGACGAATCTGATGCTGAAGAGGTAAATGTGAAGAGTTTCTCGAGTATGCAGTGGGAAGCGGGTAGACTGTTATGGTGGCTCCCTCGCAGTGGTGATTTCAAAATAAAGGTCATCGTGGCTTATTTCTCTCGCAGTGCTTCCGATGGGATTTCAAAATAAAGGTGTATTTAATGTGAATCGCATGGAGCCTTGTGGTCACAATGTCAAGAGCGTTTTACTAATTTGTTTCCGCGATCTATTAAAACATGGGCACATATTACCACATCGCCTGTTTATTGCCTAAAGCATCTTGGGTATGAATGAGTAAAATTAATAAAATGAAATAAGTGAAATCTGTAAAACATGGCCAGGATATATATAATTGTGAAGACATTCACTAGGTTATGTATTGTCGTAAGGTTGTGTCCACTTCGTCTTTTGGAGATGTTACAGTAGTACACGCCTCACATAGCGAGCCACCCCTGTAGGGCCTCTATGAGCGAGGCCCTTTTTCCCACCAGTTCTTTCTCAAGCTTCTTCCCCATATGAATGCTCAGACTGCTGCTGCATGTGCAGTAACACCGCTCTCCCTGCAGGGTGTGACCGGGCTGCTCGGGGACGATGAGCAGGACGACGACGACAGCGATGTTGGTGAAGATGACGCGGAGGACAATCGAAGGAGCAACTCCCCACTGGCTCTTAAAGGTCCCTCTCCACCTCTGGACCTCCTGAACACAGATGGCACCCTCCTGCTGTTTGCTGGGAGCTCCAGCTCTCGCCTGGGGTGAGTGCTCTGCTGGGTCTGTGGACGCTCATCCCTCGTTTGGTCAGTCTCTCTCTTGAGTGAGTGTGTATGAATACGGCCGGGGATGCCTAACTGCTTCTGTGCTGGTGGTGCTTTTCTATCCAGAGATGGGGTGAGGAGACCAGGAGCATCAGGGCCTGAAGGTGACACCAAGCTGGGTAAGCAGAAGAGAGGCCACCATCCCACGTGATTTTTTGGCTTTGGTATGCTTTGTAAAGACAGGCAGAGCCAACAAAGTCAAATGCAGTATCAGCTTTGATCGGTGAATCTGTGTGGTGTTCCTCTGTAAAGGTGCGTGTGTGTGTGTTGGCTTCCTGGTTCCTCACTGTCCGTTCGTTGGCTGGTTTCTTTCTTGCAGATGAGGAGGATTCTCTTTCTTTGGCTAAAGACAATAGTCACAACAGCAGCTTTGAGCTCATTGGCTCCATGCTTCCTTCATACCAGCCAATCAACCGGTCTGTGGGGAGGGGCTTATCCACCAATGCGCTCCGCTCCCCATCACCAGTATTCTACAGGCCCAGCTTCCTGGGCTCAGCCTCTAAGGTGAGCTGTTCTGACTTTGGTAGCACCTTTTCCTGGAAGGTTGCCACCAACCTGCTATCAGAGCAGTTCTTGCTGCACCATGTTAAATTTTCCTCAGGACAAGAGTAGGTTGTGCTTCCTAAGTATAGCACCTTAGACGATCAGTGTTTTATTCCATACTAATCAAGATAATCTTAGGACCAGGTCAACAGTAGTGAGTCAAAGGATGGGTCCTCACAGAACGCTTGGTGAATGCGTCAGTTCTGGGTGGCTTAGCGATGATCATTTGGGGTACCACTGAGGCAGACTGGTTTTGTGTCATCGTGATGTCTAAAGAAAAGCAGTTTTCAGCTTTCATGTAAACTTTCCAGGTAGTAACACAGAGGTTCAACGCTGCTGGTTCTTGCGGGGCTTTATGTAAAAGCTGTACTCTGTGATAGTTAATGAGTTTGAATGTAAAGAAAATGATTTTCTGATTTAGTTGGAAATCCCTTGAGGCCACATCCTGGCAATCTAATAATGGGCTCAGAGCTGCATAAGAGAAGCTTATGGCGAACGCTAGTAAGCCGTGCTAAGAGGTAGACATGCTCTTCCCTGCCATAGAAGTGGTCTGTTATGATAAATTCTTAATCTGTCAGCTGTATGTGAAGTTTAATCAATTCTTGGTAATTTGAGGCTATGACAGTATTGTTAGTTTTGGTTAGCAGTATAGGCAGAGTCTATGGTGTAGTTTGTATGGTTGGCTGTGTGTGGTCCTAGGAGGGATCTAGGGTTGAGGTTATGTATCCCAAGGTGGAGTCTCATCCTGGTAAAGAGGTAGTTGCCAAAGCTGCCATGTTTTCCTGTCATGTTTGAGTGAGATGTGTAATCTTGTTTTGGATCTCTTGTTAGAGATGCCGAACAGTACAAACTGGTGCCCCCCTTTCCCCCCCGACAGAGCTCAGGGAAGCTGTCCGAGCCCTCTCTCTCCCTCCCAGTGGAAGACTCTCAGGACCTGTATGCCCCGTCCTCCCCGAGTGAGGCTGGGCCGCTGTGTGCAGGGAGCCACTCCCAGGGCCGCTTCTCCCTGGAGGAGGACACGCAGTCGCAGCTGCTGGATGCCGACGGCTTCTTGAACGTGGGGCCCCGCGTCCGGGCGCCGGCCCCCAAGGAGCGGCACCGCCGGCTCCTTTTGCCAGACAGCCTCGACGAGAATGCCATGGATGCCAACATGGGCGAGCTGCTGGGCCTCTGCTCCGGGGGCTTTGAGGGCACGGCCCCCGGGGGCACGGGCGGGCCTGGGCGGCCTGGCGGGGGCACGCAGGAGGGGGCCATCGGTGAGCTGCTGGGCCTCTGCTCGGGGACATTCGCCACCCAACAGGACGGCGGCAGCCCTACGGAGGGACCCGGCGCCCAGTCAGGAGCGGCTCAGGGAGGCTGCGGTGAGCCTGGCTCTCAGCAAGCAGTTGAGCAGCTCCTTGGCCTGTGTTCTGGGACGTTCTCCAGCGCAGGTCAGTCTGAGTCACCCAGTCAGAACCCGTGTATGTTTTAGATTAGGTTTCATTTTAAATATTTTCATTTGAAATCCAGTTAATTTTTTTTTTTGAGATTTTATTAATTTTAAAGATCCCTTCAGTTTTTTTATTATTTCTTTTATATTTAAGTTTTTAGGCAGTAGTTTTATTTTTTAAATCAGCTGTACAACTCTGTCCTATGTTGTCATGTTCCAGATACTTAATCATAATGAAATGTAAAAGTTTCACTTTATCAGCTGAGGTATTAAAATTTTAAAAAGTCATGAAAAATGTTTATTACAATAAATTTCCAAAGCAATGTTTTTCTAGTTATCAGTCCACTTTTGGATTTCTGCAGAATTTCCTAGTAGTTTATAATGAAGTCACCAGGCTTCACAGTGAGCAAAGAAGCGATTTTAAGAGAGCAAAAATAGTTTGACATTGCATTTAATGAACAGCATATATTACATTAAA
Organism: Stomatorhinus ivindoensis; assembly: GCA_019775895.2. Lineage (NCBI taxonomy): Eukaryota > Metazoa > Chordata > Actinopteri > Osteoglossiformes > Mormyridae > Stomatorhinus > Stomatorhinus ivindoensis. The sequence continues at coordinate 15,432,237 of JABFEB020000045.1, read as the reverse complement.
TTTACTAACCTGGCGCTTTTACCCTAAGCAACGTATTTCTGAAGGGTCAGGCTGTCCCCGGAGCTATCGAGAGCTAAGGGCCGTGCGCTGGGGGCCCCTGGAGCTATCGAGAGCTAAGGGCCGTGCTTAGGGACCCCTGGAGCTATCGAGAGCTAAGGGCCGTGCTTGGGGACCCCTGGAGCTATCGAG
>JABFEB020000045.1:15406669-15427029 GCA_019775895.2 Stomatorhinus ivindoensis | reverse complement strand
GAAGCTGGCGAAGAAGCTGACGGCAAAGAAGCTGGCCCAGACGGGTGAGGAGGCGCCCCCCCCCCCATATCTCACCACTGACTCCCCCCGTCTGTTTATTTTACTCAGTTTCCCTCTTCTACAGAGGCTCCTATGGCTCCCAAGGAAAAAACTGCCCCTTCTTCTGCTCCCTTCATCAGGCAAAATAATGTGGTGAGTACATCCTGTCCATAGATAATGTCTGCCCTTTTTCCAAAGTGTGTGTATCTGACTGTGGTGTTTGCCCCCCCCCTGCCAGGTGAGGCGAGGCTCCTTACTCAGCCAGCCTCGGGCCGTCCTGCAAAAGCTGGCCTCCATCTCCGACGCCAATCCCAGTGCCCCACGAAACAGCCGGGGGTTCCTCTTCCAAACCCTCTCCCCAGAGAAGGACACCTCTGCAACGGCGTGCCCCAAAAAACAGGTAACATGCGGCTCAGTAACATGCCAGTCCAGCCGTGTTCTGTGTGTGCTGTTAGTGGCTGGTATCGTGAGATTAGATACACTATATGGACAAAAGTATTGGAGCACCTGGCCAATACACCCACAGGAACTTTTATGACATCATATTCGAATTTTATAGGCATCAATGTGCGGTTGGTTCCCCCTTTGCAGCAGTAACAGCTGCCACTCTTCTGGGAAGACCTGTCACAAAATTGTAGAGTGTATCTATGGGGTATTTTGCCCGTTCATCTAGATGAGCATTTGTGAGGTCAGGCATTGATATTGGATGTGAAGGCCTGGCTCGCAATCTCCATTCTAGTTCATCCCTAAGATGTTGGATGGGGTTTAGGTCAGAGCTCTGTGCGGGCCAATCAAGTTCTTCCAAACCAAGCTTGCCTAACCATGTCTTTACAGGCCTTGCTTTGTGCACTGGGGCACAGTCATGCTGGAACAGCAAAGGGTCTTCCCCAAACTGTTCCAACAAAGTTGGGAGCATAGAATTGTCCAATATGTCTTGGTATCCTGAAGCATTAAGAGTTCCCTTCCCTGGAACTATGGGGCCAAACCCAACCCCTAAAAGACAACCTCATGCTATTATCTCTTCACCAAACTTTATATCTGGCATGATGCAGTCAGGTGGGTAACATTCTCCTGGCATCTGCCAAATGCAAACTCGTCCATCAGACTGCCTGACAGAGAACTGACTTGTCACTCCACAGAACACATTTTCACCTTTCTAGAGTTCAGCGGCAGTGTGATTTACACCACTCCATCTAACACTTGGCATTGCACTTCATGTGAAGCTTGCATGCAGCTGCTCGGCCATGGAGGCCCATTCCATGAAGCTCCCGGCATGCAGTTTGTGTGTTGGGGTTAATGCCAGGGGAAGTTTGGAACTCTGTAGTTACCGAGTCAGCTGAGCGTTGGTGACTTTTACACAATATGCACCTCAACACTCGGTGACCACCGCTCTGTTACTTTACATGGTCTGACACTTCTTCATGGCTGAATTTGTTCCTAGACCACATTGCAACAATACCACTTGCAGTTCACTGCAGAATATCTAGCAGGGAAGAAACCTGACTGCATGACTGGGTGCTTGATTTTATAAACCTGTGGCAGTGGGTCTGAATGAAATGTGTCCCAGTACTTTTGTCTATATAGTGTACTTCTCTGGGTTTAAGTGTATCAGTAATGAATATTGTTCATGAGGATGATGGCAATGAGAGCACTTTTTTGGAAATATATTAAAGATCAGAACATTATCATTTTTTTGATGGTTTAACTTCACCGGATTTTGCACAAGACTTTTATATAGTGTGCAAAAATGATGGCCTAGGGATTTTCTCATCATTCCTACTGAAATCTAATAGTGCTAGTGCATGTTTACCTTTATCATGCTGCTTGCGGTGTGTGTGTGTGTGTATGTCTAGTTGCTTGTAACTTGGCATTTTCACACAGATTTATGAACATTTTATAGGGAATTGGCATTAGAAAGAGTGGGTGCTGGTTTTACGTAATATGTGGAAATGGATCTCAAAATGCTGTGGATTTGCAGGCAAATTATGCCTTGGCTGCAAAGACATGCAGCACAAAATAGAAAAGATCTGATTTGCTGGAATGTGCATGTGCCCTTCAACGTGTACGATTTCCTTAGGGAATGTGGTGATGTAAGCGTTTTTGGGTGGAGCTTTCCATTTGATTAATCGACTGCAAACCTTGGCAGCAGAAGCTGCACTACTCGTTCCTTCCAGTAGGTGGAGACAGAGGCTATATTGTGGCATTGAAACAATCAAACTGGATTCACAAGTTCTGTCTAGGAGGCCACTGTTCAGCCTTACTGTGCTTTGGTCTGGGCACAAGGCTTCTACATGCCGTGAAAATGCTGTGGCACGTTGCATATAAAACACATTTTCAGCTTTGCTAGAGAACAGCATCATTACATGTAATTTTGAATTTAGGTGAAAATTTTTGATTTTGATGATTTTTGTGAAGTGGTGTCTTATGCTCATTATATTGTGCTGTTGATAACAGAGGTAATGGTACATTTTCTTAATTAAATGGGTCTTTCTGAAGATGGTATTGTTGATCCTTAAACCATGGTTAACGCCAGTCTCCTACTGGGCAGGTGACGAAGAGAAGGCAAGCAGAGTCTTTGGCCCCCGCAGCAAAGCGGCCGTGCCTGGGACCCATGCAGCCTCCTTCGGGGCTTCCCAAGAGCATCTTCAGCTACCTAGAGCGCTGAGAGGTGCTCCAGGGCCACGTTGTCCCGCCTCGGTGATGCTAGTCTTTCTACAGGCCTCCCTCCCGTGTACATTATTTCCCAACCTCAGCTGGGTCACCAGTGCTTATTGTGTAATGCACAAACTCGGCCTATAATTATGTAAATACAAGGTATCTGTGTGTCTTTTTATTGATTCCCTTTTAAGATGTAAATTAAAAAGTGTTTAATTATCATTGCTTCTGAGTTTTTGTGTCCCTTGTTGATCAATCATCCTGCAAGGTGTGTGAGAGAGTGTGTGCACACAGGGGGCTTGTTTCAAACACTACACTGCAGTATATTTACCCCTTGATTTTTGGCTGCTAGCTTGAGGTCCAGGAGCGGTCCTCCTGTACCCCTGAATGAAGTACTTGGATACAGTTTGTATCTGCCATGTATGTAAACAACTTCTGGCTTGCAGAAGCTCATCAGAGCCTCCTATTGTAGTTGCTTTCAAAACTTCATATGTTATGCCTGGCATTACAGGCTTATCCAACAGCAGGGCTGCCCTGAAGTAGTGGGAATTTATTGGAATTTAAATTCGCCAACTGCTTCCATGCTATCTGACTTACCGTTCATAAGATGTTTTTTGGATTTTAGGGAAAATGACACGTACTGCTTTTATACCCGTGACTGTATAAACAGTTCTCTAAAATCCAAGGTCAATAGATCAACATTTTGCCTATAACTGAAGTGACCTAAATCCAGTTGTAACTAATGTACGCTATATAATATGCTTCTTAACTTTGTCTGCACAAGCAAATATTTATGATACTGCAATTAAATTTAAAGCTTGCTAGGAAAATCCATATGCTACCAGCCCTGGGCTTATGTGAGAAACACTATGTCCATTTTGTGAAAGGTAGGTACGATGTCCATGCATACCGTTTCTGGAACATCCTGTCAGTGTGAGGTTTCGGGTGTAATGGAGCTGAAGACGGACTGTGCAATCACACACCCTTGCGATGGAGTGCACTTCTCAAAACCAGCCAGGCCCAAACCCCATCAATCATTAGTATTGTCATGCTTGAATTCTTGTAAGTCGCCATCTTCCAGCCTTGTCTATATCTGGTGTCCTTTCTATAGTCACATTTTCTATCCGTCTGACCTCTGACTATCATATGTGTTGTTGCTGTCCTCGTTTCTCTGCGCCCGCTCCCTTTCAGCTTTGGTAGATGGAGATGATTTTGCATGTGATGGCGCCCCCGGCGAGCACCGTGTTTGATGTATTTTTCATGTGTACAGGCTGCTGTTGAACTGCGGGGGGAAGGGAGGTGTGTCGGGGACAGCTTCGGGGTACGGCATTTGAATTACTATGTTGTTGGGAGTGAAGTGAGGAGAGGGGCTGGAGAGCGTGTTGCGGTTTAGCCAGCAGCGGTGGCTTGTCATGGGATTTTAGAAGGGGGGGTGGCGTATTTTTGTCTGCAGTTTGTCTGATGTCACCCCAACCCCCCTGTTCCCACGAGACACAAATAGACACGTACGATAAACACCCAGTAAAACAGAAAAAAGGCAAGTTGAAATTCAAATGAAGATTGAAGGAAAAAGCAACCTTTTGCAAATAAGTTTCACAGATAAACCCTACTAATATACACAACTGGGTTTCACAATTCACCTACAGAAATGCTGTATTTGCACAGCTAAGAGATACAGACGGGAAGTGATGAAGAACCTTGCGTTTTTTTTGTAAAATCAAAGCTGTTAAATCGCCACAAAGTCGGCTAAAAAGAAAACTGCAAAGGAATGCGGGCGTCGGCTGCACTACGGAGCTGAGATAAGGGCGGACCGCTTGTTGTTGGCCGCTATTTGCTGCGCTTATCGTTAGCGCGGCCGGGGCTGCCGCACAGCTCGTTTCCCGTCCGGTGGTCCTCTCCCAGATTAGGAAGTGAATCACACGGGCAGGGGGAGAGAGAGGAGGGAGGTCCGTAGCAAGATAAACATCGCCGAGCCGGGTTTGTCGGAGGAGGAGAGAAACAGGGAGGCCGCTGTCTTTTTTTTTTTACAAGAACCTTAAGAAATTAAGATGAGGTAAGATGATAGACCCTGTTTTCGGGTATCGGTGAATTATATAATCAGGATATAAAGCAATGCGAATGCTTACTCTCCGCTTGGCTATGTGTGGTGCATCGTGGCATTTTGGTCCAGCGAGAAGAGGTGTGATATGGGGTGAGATTGAGAGTACCTCTTACTTATTATGTAACGAGTTCTCGGAAAAATCAGGTCGCTCCATGTTATACATATGTTCTCCTTTTTTTAGTTTGCTTGTGCTTATGATGTAGCGATTTTCTCAGCTGGGCATGAGAAACGAGAGTAATATCACATTAGATCATCAATGCTATTCCAAATGTACATTTTTTGCTTTCTGCTATTTTGAATAAATTCGAACGAATTTATTCGAGGAACGAATGTATCAGAAAGTATCATATGAACCGACATCACTGAAACGCAGTTCGACCGTTTGCAAATTTGCTACAGCCGTAATGATTCAACGCATTAAAACCTACACGCCGTGCGGCATTTCGTTATCCTCCAACGCATCAGCTAACATGCCAAAGTACGGCGGTTTTGCATTTTACGCTTGTTTGAATGACGGCGTGAAGGACGGGCGCGCCCGTCTGGCCGGTGGCGCGTGCCGCTGTCCTTCAGCACCGGGATCTCCGCGGCGACTGCTCACGCGCTGCTTGCTCTGACGTAACGCCACTGCGGCTGTTGACTAAAACGCATGGAAACAACGTAAAACTATTAAACTCGACTCAGGTTAGAGTCAAATAATGTGTAAATCGGCCCTTGGCTTTCGGTTTTCGCTTCAGTTGGTGATTGTTTTTTAACTGAGTGATATACTACGCATAAACTGAAACATTTTTTATCAAATAGGACCCAAAGTCTATCTACAAATAATATACTGTACTTTACAGATCAAACTTTTTTATTATTATTATTTTACTCTTTTAAACTTCTGTCTTGGTTTCTCTTCAACAGTACCACAGAGTCTCATTATAGCAAAAACGTGTTGGAAGTTCAACATGGCTACCCTGTGAACTCTGTTCTTGGAGGTCAAGGGGCAGGGGGTGGGTCGTCTCTTCGTCTTCATGGCAATGGCCAGCACCCAGAGAAATTTGAGAAAGATAGCAACTTTAATTTCCTGGGGCATGAGGATGAACCGCTCACCGGGGACGAAAACCGCAACCAGCTGCGTCTCCGTCTGCAGAACCTGCAGGGGCGTGAGCCGCTTCTCCCACCTGCGCATTTCGGACCCATGTCTCCACTGTCCCGGCTGCCTTCTTGGAGCCCGCTGGAGCCCTTGCCTGAAATCGAGGTGGCAGAGGAGGCCTGTGGCCGTGTGCCACCGGAAGGCGCGGAGGGCAAGATGGAGGAGGAGGAAAATGTAAAGGAGGAAGAAGAAGTGGAGGACAGCAAAGAGGAGGGTGAAGAGGAGGAGGAGGAGGAGGAAGAAGAGGAGGACTGGGAGGAGAGTGACTCGGAATTTGAGTTCAGCTACCGCTCCAGCAGTAGCAGCAGCAGCTCGCTGAGCATGATGGGTAAGGATGGATCAGGCAGGCCTGAGTCCGGCTGGAGAGGTGTCCCCCCGGGGGGAGGACAGGGGCAGGAGCCACCAGAAGGAGGCAGTATGACAAGTGTACAGGGCAGGGTTGGAGATGGCCAGAGCATCCCGGAAATGAAGACCCCCCAGAGCGAGGGAGGCTCCTCGGATTCTGACACAGACACCTATCCCGAGCTGCATGAGCTGATGGAGGCCATGTGGACCCTTCGGGACCAGGAGAGGTTCAAGGCCCAGGAGATGGAGAGACACCAGGTGCAGCTGACCATGTACCGGCGCCTGGCGCTGATCCGCTGGGTCCGCTCCCTGCAGGGCCGGGTGCAGGAGCAGCAGGACCGCCTGCAGTCCAGCTTCGACGTTATCCTCACACACAGAAAGGAGCTGCTGAGGATGGGCGCAGGCATGGCCACGCCCACCACTGCCACCGTCAGCCAATCGTAAAGGAGACGAAGGGGCAGGATCTCCAGCCAGCTCTGAGGAGCGTCACATACTTTGTGTAACAGCGGTGGAAGTGGATAAACGGGAGCCTTCAAAGTACTGAGCTCTGTTAGACGTCCTTAAAGTCACACCGACTGTTAAAGGGGGCTTCTCTAGTAGATGTCCCCAATTGCTTTAAACCATAATGTCACCTTTTCAAAGTTTCTCAGCCAAGTTTTCATTTTTGAATCTTTTGGTGCTCTATCAAGACCATGACCTGAGATTTCAGAGCCCTGTGTCTTCACACCAGCCACAACGAGCTATTGTTTCACTTTAGTGTAATTCTTCCATTAAGCACTGCTCAGCCTCATTTCCTTGTACAGAAATATATATATATATCTATATAATAAAAGTAGTCTAATTTTGTGTGTGTGTGTGTGTGTGTGTGTGTGTGCGCGCGTGTGTGTGCATGCACCCTGCAGTGAACCTCCATCTCGTGCAGCGGATTCCCCAGTCTTTGTCCCTGTGCTGCAGTTCGAAACTGCAACCCACAGTATGGGAGAAGCGGTTTGTGGATGGATGGATGGATGGATGGATGGATGGGTGGAAAAGCAATCTATTAAATGTATAATTTGTATCAATATCTGTATATCTTTGAAGAGCATCCTATGCATAAAAAAATCTATCTGTGGTGTAATAAACATATTAAGATGTTTTTTTCTGTTTCTGTTGTACCATTCTGTGTATATGAGTGCCTGTGACTTTTTTGTGGAATTTTTTGAGAAATATACAAACCTCCAAAATCTTTTAAATATTCACAAAATACCAATATATCTGCCACCGCATCTGATTCGCGTAAGGCAAACCTGGGAGGCTTCTTTGCCCGCAGAAAATGAGTAATAAAACATGGCTGTGGGTATAGCTCTTCTCATTCTCTAATAGAATTAAGGAGTTTGATATTGTAACTCACGGTTAGCAACAGATCTGTGAAACGTGATTTAAAGGCACCGTTTATATATTTTTTATAATGATCCACCCCCGAGGCTCACATTCATCACGAGCTTGTGTGTTTTCAAGTGCAGGTCTACTCGCTGCACAGTAATCTTCCGTCTAGGTGAAAATTGCTGCCAATCTGAAGTAGGCTTACTGCTTAAATAACGGTAATGAGCTCCTGGGTTGCTGCGGCTATAATCGTTTGTCTATCTGCGGCACAGAGCTCGTTTGTATAGTTATCGTCACACGGTGATGAGGAGGAGGTGGAATGGGTGGGGGAGAGGTGGCAGAAGTCCGGGAGAGTGTGCGCGCTTAATTTCAGCGCCTGGGGCGCGGGGCTGCTCGCCGGCCCGTGTGCATGTTCACTGAGATACCGGCGTTCACAGGCTAATCCGCACTTTGAGTTTGTCTGCAGGGGCAGGGGCGCCAGTAGGCCGGGTCCCCGGGGTATTCCGACAGCCGGCGCCCCAGGGCCTCGCAGCGCAGCCGACCCAACACACAGTCGCGAGTCCAGCCGTTCTGAGGAGCCAAAGAGCCCTGGGCAAGTTTGGATAATCCCCGCTTGTGGCTGCTAACCCGGAGTAGATCTCGGCTTATCTTTGCTTATGGACGCGTGTGATGGCAGGAGTGTCATGCAGAGTAAATATATTGATCCTATTTTTGCAATACGAATACTAAGCCTGAAATCAGTCCGGGCGTAGGAAACAAATTATTATAGCCTATTTTGACTGTGTCACTGAATGTTTTTTTCTTAAAAAGTTTATTTCTTACGATTACCGAGTCAAAGTGGCCGTATTATGGTGTGACACTACTTACAATAGCACAGTGATGGCCGAGGCGTCACCTCCCTGCATTTAAACGTTAATCATCGTAGCTCTTAGACCGGCGTCCCGTGTATTGTGCATGTCATCTCATCCCATATCTCCTGATTACCAAGGTTCATTATTTTTCAACCTGCTACACAGTTGGAACTTATTCACAATGACTTAGCCTTAAGTGCTTGGGGATAAAGGAGGGCTGTATGGACTATGTATTTTAGGAACGTCTTTTTAATTCTCTGGCGTATGTTTTTTTTTTCCTTTGATCCCCGATGCGCATCCTCACCTCGTGTGCATCCCGCGATTCAGCGGCACTGTGTAATGCACGCGACTGGGCGACCTGCGAGTCACGCGGCTAAGTGCGAGGGGGACCCTGCTGGGCGCGAATCACTGCGACGGATTCACAGCCGCACAGCCGGGGGAGACGCGCACGCACCGACAAGGGCTGCGGTACGTGCTGCTGTCTGCCCCCGCTCAAGCCGAACCGCTAATTTAGTCGTTAAAATCAGGGGAAGGAAATTAGTTTAGCACCATATTTTAACGTTTTCTGTGAAACGGTAGCTGTCAGGAGAGAGCCGGGAGGTGCACACAGCTGTAGACCCTTAGATCTCATGCTAATTTGTGTCTGAGACCTAGATATGAAGACTGCGACCGTCAGCCGTCTATCATTGCCCCGCATCATATAGCATTACTGTCCGACTGTCGTGTAAAAGGCACAATGAATTATGTTGGGCCAGTAGAGGGCGTCACGTTGCCACGATTGTTGGCGATGAAGAAATGGGTGCAGTTACGAAACAGAGACACCAGAGGGCATTAAGAACCGGTCAGGGCGTTCTGAAGAGTGTAGGGTTTCTTTCTATAACTATAACCTACTTTTCATAGCTTACATAGTTTTCGGAAATCCTCATGGAACAGCAATTTCAAACGTGAGGGTTTAATTTCGATTCTTACATTATTTAGTACTTGTAGGCGTACTATGGATTTCCGATGACAGAATAGTTACTTCATTTGTCCCAGCTGATAACCACACTCAGATACTGACTCTCATCCCACTTACAGTGCCAGTATGACCTGTGTTCTGTCCTCCAATGAAAGTGCCCCCTCCCCTGATGGGGCGTGACAGTGAAGACTGTGGAGGGCCCTCCAGCATTCTGTTGGTATGGAAACAATCGTCTTTGACATAAAAGAGGCAGTGAGGGGCAAACAAAAAATGTGTGTGTGTGTGTGGGGGGGGGGGGTGCAGGGTGGTCCCTGTGGAACAGGGATGGCCTCCGGTCTCCGTATGATAAACCGGGTAGAAAGACCTGGTCATCAGAAAAGGGGAGGAAGAGAAGGACAATAACAAGGAAGAAAAGGCAAGAAGATGGAATTCTTCTGTTTTCAAAGACGAAGAATAGCAACAAAAAAGTTGATAATATGAACCAGACTGCATCATAATCATTTCGCTAAATCTCACTGTTTGCGCACAACAGGGACAACGAGGAAGGTGCTGCACTGACGACACGGATTCTGCTGCCATGTAAAGTTTTGGTTCTTATCTGAAGTTAACAATAAAATGTCTTTGGGTCTGACAGGGTACCCTGGTTTGTTCTCACTATGCTGGTAGTTTGCCCCCCCCCCCCCGCCACCCAGTGACCATTGTTCAGGACCAAAGTTTAACACTTTGAGGTAATCCTATTTTTATCGTTCATTGCGAACAAGGTGAGAAAGGATTCTATCCTTGTTCATTCGCGTTTTCTGTTCAGATGTCCACTCTACCATTCTGCTGGCTTCTTATGAGATTTAAGATGGCACAGGGATGACAGAAAAAACAATGAAGACATCCACAATAATCTAAAACAAAACGCATAATATTTTTTCATTTGTTTCACGTTTTAGTTTCTTAGCTAAAAATGTTCTCCTTTGCCTTTTTGCTTTCTGAAATGCAGATGTTTCCGTTCTGGAAACCAATAGTTCTTATTTTTATAATTATTGCCCTTATTACTTATTCTTTGCGTTGTCAGAATTATGACATGAAGACGGGACAAAAAAAAAAGCAAATCCAGTAATAATAAATAAATAAATGGGTCAGAACCAGGATGATGGAGCGAAATGAGCAGAATTTTAGTTACATTTCGATTATGTTTATTTCCCTGTTTGACCTCTCGTCTTTTACTAATCATCAATACGACAGGCAAGTTAATAACTCTTGAAATACTGGCGTGATTACATGTTAAGGTAAATAACAGGTCATTTTTCAATAATTTTTCGCTCAAGTATAAATAAGATATTTCGTGTATTTCGTTTTTAATTTAGCTATGCCTTCCAAGCCTGCTCCGTCATACTTTGAGCTGCAAACTACCCGAGTCTGTCTCAGCCTGAGACGCTCCTATCCACGTAGCCTATATAACTCATTATTAACGTGACGACGTGCTTCAGCGTGAAGGTTCGCGGTCTTGGGGAGTCGGGGTGACGGAGCCTGTTGGTCGGGGCGGGTTCAGCTGCCTCGTCTGCTTTAACCAGCTAATAAATATGAAAACAGCCGGTTTAAACTTTTATTCGTTCACTGCCTGAAAGGATTATACTACTCTATAGAGTCCCATGTAAATCCTGAAACCTCATAATGCCCAATGTTGTCTCATAAAACTGTGTCGGACAATAGCGGGAAAAAGGGAGCTTTTTCACGCATAAAAGGTTTTCACAAGAGCACATTGAGAGCAGGCTGGCCGTGCCACGCCCCTGGATTATCCGGCTGCCGGTGAAAGCGCGGTGCGGGGAGGCAGGTGCGTGTGCCAGGCACGGGGGTCGCGGGGCCGCCCAAGGTTGGGGAGAGGCCTGTATCGAATGCGCGCAGCTGCCGGCAGGAATTTGTTCAGGGTTTGTCACTTCCATTTGTTTTGCTCATTTTCACCCCTTCAGATGAAGTGATCTCTCGTGCATAGGTTCCCTCGACACCCCTTACCAGTTTAGGGAAGTAAAGTGCCGCTAAACGGTGACACCAGAAAGACAAAAAGTAAAAGGGGGGCGCAGTCCTATCCAGTCTCAACACCATGAAATCGCACATTAGACCGAGAAGGCGACGGCTAATACCGCTCTCTACCATTTTATACACGAGTGAAAATCAATTGCTCAAATCCGTGCCCATTGTACGAACTACCCAAGTTAACACTCGCAGCCAATTCTCCTGAGTTTCCGGCATTGTTCGCTCGCTAAGTAAAACTCATATGGCTTAAATTATTTTCTTAGCTGTACAATGTACCGAAAGATTTACTTTGTATCCAAATGTTTAATTCATGAATGGAGCAACTTTTTTAATGCATACATATATAAAGGTTGCTCGCGCCTGATAAAGAGTGGGCTTTAGTATAGCCTGAGGTTGTGACAGCCCCAAACCCCTCGCAGCATCACCTCAATCCCTAATCGCAGCAGCTCAAGATCAGTCTCCCGCTCGAATTACTGTACCCCAAGGCGATGGTTCCGTAATCCATCGGCGAATTCAGACCCAAATCCCAGTGGGCTATGGCATAAAGGAGAGTGCCTGCTATGGCGTGGTATTGTTCAGATGGACGGTTCTGCGCAAAAGCACCAATTCCCTCTCGTTTGACACAATGTATCTTGCGTCCGGTGCCCTTACCTTTGAGGCCAGTTAAAGCAGAAGACTGCAAATATTTCAGCACCTGTTGGTTTTCCCGTTAATAATGTACTTCATCCCAGCAGAACCTCTTTGCATTGTACAAGCAGCCGTTTGACGGAGAACACCCGGGATTTGCTTCTTTCTGATTTATTTTTATGCGTGTGGAGCTCTACAATTCATTGAACACTATTTCCGAATAACGGTTTGCTCAGCTTTACATCTAATGATACGGGTGGACCATTCTAGAGTCTTAAAGCTGGATAGTGCAGATTGTGGAGTAGCTTACATTTTTGTGTAAGAAAATAAGTATGGGATGAAATGTTTTTTTTTTCTCATATTATTGCAGCAGTGGAACAGGTCTTCTTTCGCCTCGTTCATATATTCTCTCATTTGGTTTTTATAATTACTTTATTTTCAATAACCTCAAAAAAGAGAAGCATAGTAAGAAGTATAGTGAGTCTTCAATTGAAATACCTCCTTCCTATCTCAGCCAAGACAGACACAAGAGAATGCCGTCGACCAAATCGTCCAAGTAAGTAAATTTAACTTGTTTCCAGTGCAAACTTAAATCGAGGTGAAATGCACCAGGTAGTGCTTTATTCAGAACAGTTTGATTCTCACCTTCCACCTTCCAGGCAGAGGGTGGCCATTGTGAACCGGAAACCAGCATAGGGACAGGCAATGTCGGGGGGCTGAGGAAACGGCAGCGACAAAGCAATATATAGATCTTCTCAGGTGATAGGGTGAGAGGTGTGGGTGTGTCACAGCACTACAGTCTGTCTGACTGTCACTGCATTAGCAGCCTGGCTTCCAAGGCCTAGCGGCCGTTCCTGTGTGTGCCTGTGATAAAAGGCGAAGAGAGGAAGTGAACAGCGTGTGGCGGCTGGTAGAGGGCGGGGGTAAGAGAGGGGGGCGGCTGATTGGGCGGAACGATTGTGTGGGGAGAAACCCCCCCAGTGCTGAGTGCTTCCTCATTGTCAGTGTTTCTGCAGCATATCCCCGCCGGGCTCCCTCTCCCTCTCTTTCTCTCCTTTTTCTTCCTCTCTTCCCTCTCTCTCCATGAACAGATGAGGAGAGGGTCTTGGCAGGGTAATTAAGAATGGCCTCTAAACACGGGAGTATGACAGGAGCGCTCCAGATGAAAGTAGATGATTAAAATAATTACAAGCCCAGAGCTGACGAGCTGGTGCATAGGGTGGCCGGCGGACATTCGTCGGTAATTAGTTAATTAATCTGAATGCAAATTATGAGCCCTAACGAAGCAGTCAGCCAGTAACTTCCATGAAAGAGGAAAAGTGAGAAAGACCCAGAGAAAGGGGGAAAAATCAGAGTACTAAAATAAGCATAAAATAATCACTCCACCATCCACACATTAAACGCAACATTTACATTTTTTGGTTCCGTATTACATTTTACAACAAGAGAAGCACCCTGTGTGTGTATGTGTACTTCATGTGTATACTCTGAGTTTATACTTCATGTGTGTACTGTGTGTGTGTGTGTGTACTTTGTGTGTATACTCGATCTGTGTGCTCTGAGTATACACTTCATGTGTATACTTTCTGTATACTTTGAGTGTATACTTCATGTGTGTACTGTGTGTGTGTACTTTGTGTGTATACTCATTGTGTACACTCTGAGTGTATACTTCATGTGTGTTCTCTATGTCTGTGCTCCATGTGTGTGTTCTGTGTGCAAACTCTGTATGTGTAATCTGTGTGTATACTCCATGTGTATATTCTATGTGTGTACTCTGTATGTATGCTATGAGCATATACTCCATGTGTGCACTCTGTGTGTATGCTTTGTGTGTATTCTGTGTGTATACTCTCTGCATGCATGCTTCGTATGTGTTCTCTGTGCGTACTCTTTGTGTATACTCTCAGTGTATACTCCCTGTGTGCACTCTGTGTGTATACTCTGTGTATGTACTCTGTGTGTATGCTCTGTGTGTATACTCTGTGTGTGTGCTCCGTGAGTAAACCCCTTGTGCATGCTCTGTGCTCCATGGGTATACTCTGCCTTCACACACTCATACACACACTGCTGATGGCAGCAATAGATGCTCAATAAGCTAAATCTGCTAATACAATCCATACGGTACTACACTTCTGAGCTCTATGAAGTGGATCCTCAAAACTCACATAACAAGAAGGAGGGGAAAGTAACCATGAGGAAAATGTAGACAGCAAAATGCAAATAAATAAATATATTTGAGAAATATATTGTGCTGTTTTTCATCTGTGTTTTAGCATCTGGTGTTTGTCCTGGATCTCTGCCAGTCTGTCCTCATAGAAGGTCATATGTAATGCAGTGTAAGTATATATTGGACTAGGTGGTGATGTATTAAACTACAATTAGGCAATTAATTTTGATTCTGATTTGCTACGGTGTCACGATAAACTGTGCACTTCAAGTATTATGAAAACCATTAAAAGACGCCAAAATAAACGTTACAGCTAATTGAAGATTTTTTGATAATAAAAACTGAAATGCTATAAATGTGGCACCATTTTTTTTCTTTACAAATATTTACAAATATTTTATCAACAAAAATAAAATTAATAGAGGTCAGTAGAGGTTAGATTTGTGGATTTTTAAATTTTAATTCTTTAAAATATGCCTTCTATAGTATATGATACTTTGATTTATTCAGTATATAAATACTATACAGGTTTAAATTTCCAAAATACATACAAGGACGTGATGATTTAAAGACATTTTACATTTGTTTTCTTTCAGAACTGTTATTTTTCCAACAGCAACATAAATGCTAAAAATTCACTCAGCCTGTCTCTCTACCACATTTCCAGTACAGGATCTCGTGGTTGAGGGAGCCTTAAGCTGTGCCCTGAACGGAATGCCAGTCCAGCGCCAGGCGCACATGTGAACACACTAGGGGCACTTTGGAGTTTGATGTGGCTGCATGACTGCGGGAGGAACCCAGCACAAGAGAGCCTGGAGGTGCGAAGCAAATGTTAAAATATTAAAAAATAAATGTTTCATTCACATATGAGTGAAAAACATGGGGAATTTATATTTTTGCAGTGTTTTACACTACAAAAATGCTAAAAGTCATATGAAACATGAAACTCATCTTAAATCAACCTGACATACATATTCCTACATATATGGGAGATGGACAAAATGACAGCAACAGAAACAGGATTTTACATTAGAAGTAGCAATCACAAACTCCACACATACAGCTAGGGAAGTCAGATTAGGGGTTAGTGCTAAGCGGTAAGTGAGTCAGCATCAGCTGTCAAAGGGGACTGAGAGTTACGACTTTGATATGCGAGTTGTCTAAACAGTAACAGTAACATGAGGTAGCCAGTGGTGGTGGAAGTACTGAAGCTTAGTACTTAAGTAAAAGTACAAATATCCTGCAATATATGCAGACAAGTAAAAGTAGAAGTGCTACATCAACAATTTTGCTTAAGTGAAAGTACTAAGTACTTTAAAATTTACTTTAAAGTATTTTTTAAGTAAAAGTACTCGCACAATGTTTTGTCTCAACGTCTGGGGTGTGCCATTTTGTAAAAGAATAGTAGATATTCTGACTTACGCCTCTACCGATGTCATTGCTCGTAATAAATACAAGGTCTTACAACGTCAGGTCTTGCCTGTGCTACCTGCCAGGTCTTATTTGTTCATTTGTGTCCCATTATGTCATAATGGGGGGTGGGCAGGAGGTTGGTTGATTTGGAGTAGCTTCACTTAATGTATTGATCTGTTGTTCAGCTAATTAAAAATAAAGTTCTCCCCCGAAGAAGGAAAAAAAAACTAAAAGCTCAAGAGAAGCCAAATATTCAGCAGATGGGTTTCCATTTGGTGAATGCCAAAAGATGCCTTCAGCCTACAATGTCTGTCAACATGGACAACCACCTCTAGGAAGTCCATTGGGTCTGATGGAGGTGCTACGTGTTCTGACAGCATCAAGGAAGATGACGCTGTTTCACAAGAACAGCTACATTCCATGGTGTAAACACCATTTCCTCATGCAGTTCCTATATTCCAAAAGATGACAATGGTACATACATGGCCTCCCCAGTCACTGGATAAAAGCACCATTGAGCTTTTGTGGAAATGTACTAGAATTCCAGCTAATTCATCTTTTCTTGTGTAAGAATATCTCCCTACACACAGTCCAAGGTCTGCATGACAGCAAGGTCTACTGAAGCTGTTCTTAAGACAATAGGCAATGCTATTCTCCATATTAATATATATTATATGCAGTACGGTGGAAAAGTGTTACGCAGCCATACAAACTGGTTAAGGCTATTTATCTGGGAAATTAATGTACATATATGCTCAGAAAAAAAACACAATGTAACATTAGAATATATGCAAACAAATAATGACACAAAAAATTACAAGAATTTTGTGTTCTCCAAAATAGGTACTGTTTATCTTGTTGGTTGGCTAGATGAACACCTCTTCAGTTCTCGGGCTTCCCATAAGGAGCACCTCAGCCATTCCATGTATTCCTTACATTCCAGCACCAACAGAATTAATTAGTTAATTTAATTACTTGACTCAATTAAGTACTGATTGGCCATAGGCGGTGTGCTAGTAGTCAGTCAAAAAACGTATGATCGTATTTCATGGTTACAACAAATACCAGTCTGACTTCATAAAAATGTTTTAAATGGTTAGGCTAACACACTTTGACAGATATAATATCATTTAATGAATATATCTATACAAATCATTTAGGTTTACAAGAACACAAAAAAAACTCCTAGCAAGATTTGGAATTGCCCGTGCGTGCTATGCATGACGTCGCGTACGTGCGCGTAACACGTACTTTTACGTCTGTTGCTAATGCTGTGACGCAAACATTCCGCGCCTTTGCTCATATTTGCTGTGTAATATTTGAGCTAACGAGGGTCGGTTAAGAAAGTCTGGGGAGATTTATTAAAAGTAAAACACTGTAAACGTCGTGTACGTGATCTGTAGTATGGAGTATTTAATTGGAATTCAGGGGCCTGATTTTGTGCTTGTTGCGGCTGATACTGTTGCGGCCAGCAGCATCATTCAGATGAAACACGGTATGATATTGACTGTCTTTACTTTATTTTCACTTTTACTGATTATTAGAAAATAAATATTAACGTGCTTTTTATCTTGGTATACTTTCTGAAATCGACAGTACTTAACCCTTTCCAGTGTTAATGTGCTAGTGCTTAAACAGGCATTTGGATTCAGATAGCTAACTGTCAGTGAGTTTTACCTTGTATTCGTGCATTTACAGAAAATTTTGAAGTTGCAGCTTCCGTTTCTTGTTTTTCCGACATAAGACGTTACTATGTATTTCGTTTATTTAGTATTTTAATATGCTGGATAGAAAATCGAAAGTGAAAATGAGTGTAATCGATAGGCAGCCTAAGCGGCCCGTAAGAAGAAACCTACTATGACAAAATTTTAATTCACTTTAAAGCGAGTCATGATTTCATCTACTTGTCATACTTAATGTACATCCCAGTTCATATAAAACCCTTATGGTTTATTTTTAAATGCATCCTTTCACAAATTCTTGTATTCAGTCCCTTCTCGTGGCGCAAATGTATTTCAGCTGTTTCTTGTTCGTTTTCCGTTTCTAACACTTTTCCCCAGTTAGACTTAGGCTATGTCTGTGCCGTTAGTTAGTTTAGAATGTTTTCTATGTTGCAAAAGCTGCTCGTATTCAATAGTATATCGATATTATGTATTTATTTGCTCGTATTAAAGTTAGTTCGTTCGTAGTATAGTTATTAATATCGTGATACTTACCTATTAAGAAAAAACCTATTCTCTTTGAAAATTGTCCTATCTATTCTTTTTAATTTTCTTATTCCCCATGCACTCCCCTCCATGGTACTTGAATGTCCTTCATCCTCCTAATACATGTGACAATAAAATATGAAATAAAGCGAGCAATTCCCCTTTTTATTCTTATTGGTCTATGTGCATCTGCACTTGACACGTTCTCATTTGGCGATTATACATATGTACAAATATCTTTTGCAGATTATGACAAAATGTTCAAGCTGAGTGAGAAGATTTTGCTGCTCTGTGTGGGTGAAGCTGGGGACACCGTACAGTTCGCTGAGTACATCCAGAAAAATGTCCAGCTGTACAAGATGCGGAATGGTGAGTGTCACCTCCTCTCTCCTGGTTCCTCTGGAAGCAAGCATGTTGTGCCCATTCATTTGTCTCCAGAGACCTCGTGGAATGTTCCGTGGAATGTGGGCATATAATCAATCCACGGTTATTTTAATGACTTCAGAAGCAGAGGCAGAGTAACTCCTTGTCAGGTGGCGCATTATTGTATTACATTGCAATGTACGTAGCATGGAAAGTTTGGAAGAACACCCATTGTGGGTGGCTGGTAACATCTGTTCTGTCTCTGCCAGGGTATGAACTAAGTCCTGCTGCTGCAGCTAATTTCACGCGCAAGAACCTCGCGGACTACCTTCGCAGTCGGGTAGGTGCAGCCTCTGCCTTTTTCCTGCTGCGTTACTGGTCATTGGCTAGTGAAGTATTGAAGATGAATGTTATTGTGACAGTTTATGGAGCGGAAGACAAACCAGAGCAATAAAGGGAGTTTTCTCACGGGGGTCAATGAAATTTTCTGCGGTGGGAAGCCATAAAAATGTGAGGCGTTTCCTTCATGGAGAGAAATATGCTGCCTGATTCTGCGATTCTGTCTCCGTCCCCGAGACGCAAATCAGTGTTATTGAACGCCACCCATCTCCACATCTGCAGCCCACAGTATCAGCAGTAAAGCCCCCCCCCCCCACACGGTGCTCGCTCATCTGGAAACCGAGAGCTAATTTGTTAGGAAGCGTATGGTCGCCGCCTGTCACAATAACAGAATGGGAGAAAATAATTACAAAAAATAATTAGGGTGGCTGATGAGGGCAAGCTGGTGAGGGAGCTCTCCGCACCGGGGGAGGGGGGACGGCCGATCTCAGGGGTCGAACGCGGGGCCCCTGCGGCTCCCGTGCCGACTGCTGGGGGCTGATCGGAGAGCCTGTGGACTCGCGGTGCTCCGACCTCAGGTGTTCTGCTGGTCCGCTCTGCTCTGAGTAGCTGCACGTTTATTTACCTCCTGAATTTCTGTAGCTTAATAATATATCTGCATGTATGGAACAGAATATCTGCTAATGATGTAATGCTTCAAGGTCAGGGGATTATGACTCGCATGCACAGATGATGCATAGATGAGGTTTATCTTCATAGGTTCAGTACAGATACAGATCTAAGCTGCAGACGACCTAAGATAAGGACCAGGCCCTGGGCATTCATGTGCTCCTTGGCTGCCCCACCCTGTGATCTTAGCGTGTCCTGGTGCTCGTTTTGCCCTACGCTTGCACCTTTGACATAAAGCACTTAGACTGAATAATTCTAGTAAATATTCAGAGTCAATGTGTGTGTGAGAGACCGGCTCTAAGAAGCCGTGCACCTATGTGTTTATAACGCGCCTTGCGAGTTCAGGTGCCTGAGCTAACGAGCTCGCTGTGTCTCGCAGGGGGGTGGCAGAATTAGGGGGGCGTGGGGAGTGTAGGGGAGGCGGTGCTGCTGATGCTGTGATACTGTTACCAGTGAGACAGGTGGGGGGGCTCCCAGGTGGGTGCAGTGAGGAGGGTGTCAGTGGGAGAGGGGGGAGTTCCTGCTCCACCTTTTCTTGGAGCCTTGGCTGATTCCCCTTGTGGGCTGCAGATCAGATCACAAATACTGATTCAGGCTTTCACATGTATGTTTACTGTCTGTCTCCCTCTGTGCCAAACACACACACACACACACACACGGTATCTCAAGACTGTTACCTCTGTAGTAAAACCTGACCCCCCCCTTCTTGTCACATGGTTCACCAGGAAGAGGACAGAGAAATGGAAATGTGTCCGAGGCTGTTCTGTTTTACTATCGCTTCTGGGCGTCCTGGTATGCACAGGCTTTGGCTCCAGCACACAGTGGCGTACGGCTTTGGCCACGTCCCTTTGACCTTTGACCTGCGATCCCAGACTCCCAGGCCAGCAGTGGGCAAAGGGAGCAGGGCAAGCGGGACCGGGATACGGGGTGGCAGCGGAGAAACAAACAAGGGCGGAAGAGGAAGAAGTTTTAATGAGCCCTGGCGTCACTCCAGGGCAGGGGGCTCGTGGGGGGGGCGTGAGAGCATATATATACACACAGACAGATATGACTATTAGCATTGGATATGGACACGTCTCTCACTCCCACACACCTATCTCAGCA